>OW971935.1:1250000-2500000 GCA_943193695.1 Acrobasis suavella
TAATTTATAGCGATATAATAATATTATTATTTGACTCTCCCTTCGCAATTCATCTATGCGAATATTATGTACATGCGTCAAAATATACATTTATATAAGAAAAATAGTGATATTCATAGTATAAACACTAGAAATAAAAATAAATTAGCTACCTCAGCTTTTTGGTTGCAAAAAAAAAATCTTTTGTGGGTCTTGGCTTACGCCTCTATAATAGGATTCCAGATAATGTAGTAGCGTTACCATTATCTAAGTTTAAGACTGCCATTAAAAATAATTTAATCAAAAATGCGTATTATCATAAATGACTATTTATCATCGTCTGATCATAATTCTTGGAAATAGATGACTGCAAATTTTAATTGCATTGTTTAAATATATAGTATAATGTATACCTAGCTAAAGTGTAAATCTGTATTGTAACTGTAATATAGCCCATCAGGCTGGGTAGGGACCAATACTGAACTGGGTTTCTTTCGGCGTAATCTTCCCAGCAGTGGTCGTTCCAAAACGCTAGTAGTTTTTAGCTTTTGCACTAAAATAATATTTTAAAAAAATTACCTTCAATAAGAGATAAATTTATTCTACATTGAATAAAAAATTTTGACTTTGACTTTGACATTGACTTTGACTTTATCCATTAAAAAAATCGATTAAATACCGATATCGGTTATCGATATATCGATTAAAAAATATCAGTATTCCTGTCCCTGCGAAAAGGTGCGGATTTCTGAAGCGAGCTAAATTAAACTATATGGCTTCCACGTTGAGTAGATATTTCTTTGAATTTCTTTGCTAAGTGAGACTTCTGTACGTGAGTAGTAGGACTTTTTCTGTGGGCTTGCATCGATTTACCAGTATTCATGGTTCAGCTCGGCTCTTTCATTCCAGTGATCCAGACACATGATGGATACGTGGATATTTTCTAAATGGACTGGACAGGTCAACTCGATGACGCCTGGATTCTTTATCCGACATAGATATTACATCTGAACATGTGTGCAGTAAAAGATTATAATCTTATCCTTTATTAAATATACAACAAAGAAGGGACATACCCGTAATAAAACGAAACACACTTTAGTATAATGATAATAAAAAACGACAAACGGCAAAAAACAAAAAAAAACGACGGGTTGCACTCCGGGGGTGCCGGCAGAAGTGAAAACTTGAATATTAACGTTGTGCATTTCCATGGAGGCGTGTGGCACGCTGTAACATAAACACAAACGAACATTCGCGCAAGCGCCCTGCGCCATCTGAATGAAACAGCAGGCGCAGGCATACATTTTCGCCGCGCCGTAGAAAGAGAGGGGGATACTTCCTCTCCTACGCCGCGCCGCGATACGCCGGCTGTCTTACGAATTTTCGATCAGGTCACGTGTCCTGACGCCCTGACGCCCTGACGCGAGTTTAACATTTTTTACCCATTACAAAAAGTGTACATCGCCGCTAAAGAAGTTTTCACTACAAAAAAAAACTACATTCCCACACAAATTGCCCAGGCGGCTGCACACTTTTGTATGGAAATGCCGTTTTTTTTTAATTTTTGACTGTAATTTTTAGTTCATTATACTATAGTGATCTAGTATAGCCCATGGTTCGTTTAATTACAGGTATGTTCCTTCAACGTTGTATAATAAATTAAGGTTATAACTAAAGTCAAAATCATCACCAGCATCCGATGATGAAGAAAATGAAATTGAGGCTTCCAGTACATCCGCGGAAAACGTCGACGCAGGAAACCAGCAATCCCCACCACTGACATCAGTGTATCGCGGAGCGACTCTGTGAACGAGCGTCACATTCGCCCTGATGAAGACCTCCGGATGAGGTCGAAACATGTCGGCCAGTAGCTGACTCTCTACGTGAGTAACCCGTGCTGTGTTAATAAATGATTACCAAGTTTAAAGTACCGGAAAGTAAAGCAGAAATAGACTCGAAATTGAAATAATTTCCTTAGAGGAAGAGTCCGTATTTACGGCAATGAATGCGTTTGATCTACAAAACGGAAAACAGGAAGATACTTGTATTTATCGGTACATGGACTTTAATCTGTGATTAATATCAAAATCTCATTTCCATTTGAAATCATGTTCTAAATAAGCGACAAGTTTTATTTTAAGACGAAGTGGTAGCTAAAGTGGCGCCCTCATTTGAAATAAATTGTTTAAAACTAAATAAGGTGATACTTAAAAATTTGATTTGTATAAATATCTAGAAAGACCTTTAAACTATTTTATGACTAACCTTTGAAAGTAATATTGGTAGTCCGTCTAGTTTTAAAACTGTCAAAAGTGGCCACTTTTGGCGAAAAACAGTTTTAAAACTAGACGGACTATTCGTAATAATTTCAAAGGTCACTCATAAAATAGTTTAAAGGTCTTTCTAGACATTTATACAAATCAAATTTTTAATTATCACCTTATTTAGTTTTAAACAATTTATTTCAAATGAGGGCGCCACTTGAGCTACCACTTCGTCTTAATAATAAATATACAGGGACAAATAACATTGAGCTAGCCCTAAGGTAAGTTCGAGACTTGAGTTATAAGATACTAACTCAACGATACTTTATTTTTTAACAAAAACATTTATCAATAAACAGCAAAGACCTAGGACAATTATAAAAAGCCATTTTACAACTAGTCTTGACCGGGAATCTAACCCGGAACTCTGGGTGGAGGACTATTATGGTGACCACTACGCCACGGAGGTCATCAAAATGATACGACCTCCGTGGCGTATTTAATGCAACCTTCAAGCAGAAATAATATTAGAATGGCTAATCCTTTTAATCTTTTTATTTAAAATGGTTTATATTTTATACCAAAAATAAAGCAAAAAAAAAGCAACACCAGCGAAGCGTTTTAGCTTTTGTCCTAAAAGTCCGTCCGGTCAGGGTTGTGTCACTCTCCTATTAAAAACATACCTACATTATTACTATGCGCGCAGCGACCACTCCGATGGGGAAAATTGAGTTACATGAATCGTTTGTCCAGAGTAATAAGAGTTAAATTGGCTTGCAATGGATGTCTAGGTATCTAAACGAAGAGTCGAGGAGTTCTGAAGCGAGCCAAATTAAACCATAGCGCTAAACACATTAAGTAGATATTTCTTCAAATTTTTTTCTGAGAAGACTTCTGTACGTGAGTAGTAGTGTTTATTCTGTGCCTATACGTTCAAAGGCAATATAGAAACATACCAAAAGCTAGACGAGTTAGCTAAGTTACATGCTGCAGTAACGGATAAGCTCAAACAAACGTTTGTAGATATTCTCTAACAGCATGCACAGTTTGCGTGTTTTAGTGAATAATAATATAACGTCAACTGCGTTTACTAGTAATGTAGAGCCGACATGTTCAGAATATTTATGTGACAAGTTTATCTGCCAGGAAAATTAAATAATAATTGGCCAAGTGCGTGTCGGGCCACGCGCAGTGTAGGTTTCCGTAGTTACGAATGCCAACTTTGAGTTCATGCCACTAAAAACGTCTAAAAACTAATTTTCTATTGAATTTGTATGAAATTTTCCTTTCCCAAATACAATAAGTTGATCGCCTATAACTTTTTAATTTGATAACCCTACTTAGCTTTGATAGTTTTTTTTTTAAATTTCGTTATTTTTGCTATAGCTGTGAATTTTTTCATGTGTCCATATATAACCGTTTAGCAGATAGACGGGGGAGACACTTGACTCTAACAAAAAATTTCACTTTAAAACCAAATATTTCAGAAACGAATCGCTAAATTGAAAAACGATGTTCGCAAGCTCATAATATTTTTGAAAGACCTATTCAACGATACTCCACAATATTGGTTAGTTAACAAAATAAAATTGACTTTTGACTTTACTGGTATGGAAGCTACCTTAAAAAAATTTTTTTTCAATGTTTTACTTTACCTTTTTTTCGCATAATTAATATGCATACTTATATCAAATTACAGCTTTTTCTAGTACATATAGTCGCTGAGTAAAACCGCGGACGGACAGACAGACATGGCGAATTTATAAGGGTTCCTTGTTTACTACGGAACCCTAAAAATTCCCTGCAACACCATCTAGTGATGACTGGTGGAACTACATTGGAATTGATATTGCCATCTATTATTTTCCTAGGTAAATTAAAAACTCCGATTTTCAAGCGTTAATTCCCTATTACTTTTAAACGGTTGAACCAATTTTCGTCAAACATAGCTAAGAACCACCGCAAAGAACTTGCTTTCACGTAAAATAAACTACATCGATATCTGTCCATCCGTTCAAAAGCTACGATGCTACAGACAGACATACATTACAGACAGACAGAGCATCAAGCTAATAGCACCCCTCTTTATTGTCAGGGGTTAAAAATAATAAATAGTGGCTTTGAGAGAAAAACTCTTCGTAGTTATAGCACCTAATTACAAAATTTTACTATAAGCTGTTGAGAAATTCTACTTTTAGAGGAGATTAATTACAATTTATTAATTTATTATATTTATTAATATAATAATTAAGATAATTTGATAATTATATTGGCCAGGTATATGTAAGACATAAACCGATCAAATGCGAGTCAGCCTCGTGCACGTAGAGTTCCGTACCATTATCTATAAAAAATAACGTTTGTTGTATGGAAACAACACTTAAATATTTATTTTATTCTTTTTATGTTTTTATTATAGCGGCAACCGAAATACATCATCTGTGAAAATTTCAACTATCTGGCTATCACGGTTCATGACATACAGCCAGCTGACAAACAAACAGACGGACAGTGGAAACCTAGTAAATAGGATTCTGTTTTTACCCTTTCGGTACGGAACCCTAAAAACAAACTAACATTTAATGTACAAAACATAGGTACGAGTAAACATAGTTCCGATTTAAACTTTAAGTCATACAAACAGGTTATAACTAGGATCTTAGTAAGATGTTAGTTAAACATTAGTTAGCGCTGCAAACAGTTTGTGGCTAATGCAAAGGCATTGCTGTGACATGTTTTAACTTTGTTATACCATGCCTACCCATTGCCTTATAAACATTATTATTTATCTTCCTTGTCACTAGATGGCACTATAGCTATATTTTAAAACATTAAAATATTTTATTACTATTATAAATAAGTACTCTAATTAATTAAATATGACTTAGATGAAATGCAATAAATATTTTTAAAGAATGTTTAACACTTTCTTTGTCACTTTTTAGCTAGACGTGTGTGCTGCCATCTCTGTGTGCCTAGCGGCAATTCTAGTTTTGCCTACTTTCGGGCCCTCGAATAGTTTCTATGGCGTTGGGTATCTGTTACGTTAGTAATTATGTTATCTTTGGATATATATACTCTAGTCACGTCTTTATTCCTAACAGAGCAGTTTGTGGCTTGTGGCTCTAAGCAGACAGAGCCCAGAGCCGCAGACTCAAAGGCCACTTTTAGCTTATGGCGTGCAAGAAGATGGAAAAAAGAAATCAAAATAGTGACGAAACATACATTTATTACACATCCATATTAATTCATAAAATCTTAAATAAATAAATTCACACTTCAATTTGTTTCCGCAAAAAACATCAAGTGCAGAAAATGAAACTAAGAAATGCTAACCATCTGATATCACGCCCCCCGAGAACGAAAACTTATGGTAGGAAAAATATTGAGTTTGAAGGTGTGAATATATATAATAAATTACCAACAGAAATAAAGGATGAGCAATCAATAGCTAGCTTCAAAAGAAAATTAAAAATGTACGTTTTAAATTAGGGAAAAGACAATAATAATAAATATAAACAACGTATAATTCCACCAATAAATAGGAAACAAAAAAAAAATTATATCTCTCAATAACTGTAAAATAACAACTAAATTATGATATTACAATAAAATAACAATATATCTACATAATTAAATTAATAAATAAAATTCACTAAAATTTATATTTAAATAATTAATTAATCTTAAATATTCATATTCACACATTAATCACATATTACGTGAATATTGTCGATTATTTTTCTATAAATACTAATTATTGTCCTAGGCCTATACTATTGGTAATGTTATCAAAACTTACATGTTTTATGACACATCTAGAACAATGCACGCTCCGAGCGCCTTACATCCATGTTTGCCTGGTGATGCAGCTAAGTCGCTCTGTCGAAAGACGAGAATTATTAAAATACCCGAATCATAAATAATAATCTTTTAATGTTTGTGCGTATCCTATTTAAACAATGTTAACAAACAAAACATTTATAACCAAAATTTTACAAGTGTTTGTGTTAAGTGCGTAGTGTATTTTAACAATGTTAATTAATGTCGTGTATGCTCACAGGAGATCATTTTGCATTCAAAAATTTGTAAGTACTTTATTGTATAATAATTGTTATTCTCAGTAAGTGAAATGTAGTATTCATTTATGAGAACAAATAAAGATCTTAAACCATAGACAGATTGCAACACCTATTCACATGATTTTGATGTTTGCGGGATTTCCTTGATGTGCGCGGGAAGAGAAGCAGCCGGTGCATTCTACGGTGTTTTTATATTCATAAAGACTTTAATAAATTCATTCTGAAACATACATTTTCATGTTAATATTATTTTCAGTTTAGGAGAAATTTCAAGATGTGGGTACAGGGCCTGGTCAGGTATCTCTTTTGCTGACTGTACCTATATTTTTTGAACGAAGTTTCTTTTCGCACGGTACGCCTTTGGAGGGTGCACTGGATTTGAACCTGGAACATCAACTATCTTAGGCATACGCTCTACTAACTGAGCTATCGACAAGATAGTAAAATTTATGAAATTACCTTTTACTTTAATTCGTGAAAGAAAAATTTATCAATTTTTCGCCTAGCGTCCGTTCCTACCGAAAAAAAAAATAGTTCCAATAAGTACTTTACTTATTATAACTATAAGTCCGTATTTCATAGCCAAGTGTCAAATTCTAAATCAATATAATCTGAAATATTAACTGACCAATCCACAAAGCAAGATCAGAAGTCAAATTATAAATAAATCAACAATATTATCCGAAATATTTACTAACCAACCCAAAAAGTATCAAAGCAAGATGAGAAGTCCGTATTTTCATAGCCAAGTATTAGTTTGAAATCAACAAATTCAACAATTTAGCAACAGTAAATACCCAAATCACAAAAGAAAAAAAATTGTGCAGAGCATTTTTTTTTAAATGACATACACAGTTGCCTCGGACGGCATTTTCTACTTCACCGGACAAGGTTTGAGGAGCGAGCCAGGGACTATGGCAAATTTTGGGATACTGCAAGACCCATATATAGCCGGAAGGGCCGAAGCTACGGTGCCAGAAAAGCCTATTAAGGGCGTACAGGGCTAAACAATCAGCTTGTATTTATACTTTTTCACAAAAACAACCACAGCGCGTTTTAAAATTTCTTGAGGCGCCATCTTTTGCTATTTAATGTAATTGTAAATTCGCCCATACAAAACTTATCTTTAAACTTTAAATGATGATAACTATTTTAACTGACAACAGATTTTCATAAAACAAAAATTTGTTCAGTAGTTTTAAAGATAAGCGAGTACATACATACAGACATACAGACAGACAAAAAAATAAAAAAAAACTTTTTTGTGTTCTGTTACTCTTTTTTATCGCCTACACCCATTTTTTGTTAATTACTACTGTTTTATTATATGTATTGATATTAATGATTATTCGGTAATATTAATATTATCATTATTTTCAGCCCACTAAATCCCATTGCTGGGCAATGGCCTCCCTCTCGGCTCTCCATGTATCCCTGTTTTCTCTTTATACACTTATAGTTCTTGTGTTACGTCCTAACGCCTATAGTAGAATACATGCAACAACATCACTGCTTTTATCCATATATGAATACACAGCCTAAAGCCATAAGACTCAACGCAAGGGGTGTAGTTGGATAACAAAAATAAAATAGATTGCTAGCCTCGTAGACTACGGAATTGTTTGTTTGTAAAAGCGTTATTGTACACACATTAATACAAATATACAATTTGAGAGCGGCCTACCCGTCTTACTTTTCATACAAACGCTCGTACGTGATTACGGCGTCGTATCTGATCTTTCTTGAAAACTTTTGAACTCACAGGTATCTTGTGCGCTATTTCTAGGTTTCTGCTTAGATAAAAAATTGAAATTTAGTAAAACAAAGTCAGTATAAGCCTCCAAAAATCTGCATTTTTGCACAAATTTTAGCTAAACTTCAACAGTTCATAAAGTACTCATAAGTTGTAAAGGTAAAGAAAATATTTCGATACAAACCTCGCAAATGTAATAAATAATTTTAAATACAAAACATTTATTTCACACACTTGTAAGGCTTACTGATAAAAACGTATCACCTGGAACCAGTTTTATGTTATTTCCGCACCCTACGAATAGTTAATATTCGTTAAATGGATAGTTAATAATAATACTAATTTAATTCAATAGAATGCAAACCGTGCCCTTAGGCTCTATCTCTCTCTCTTTTTAGTTTGCCTCTTTTTCTAACATTGCCCTGGATAAAACAGCCAGCTTTTCAAACTATGCTCGCGTTGACGACAGAGAGGTCGGGAAGGGCCGCCTTAAGAGAACGAACACAGTACAAGCTGGACTTATCCCAGATCTCTTCCAGTCAAACTTGGATTGAGAGGAATAGGTTTTACAAAACAGGGTAGAGAGTGGGTACAATATGATTGCCTTTTGTCAAGTGTAAACAATATTCATTTAAAATATTCTATTCAGGGTGGCTTTTAAAACTCTAGCAACATTTTTAGAGCAATTTCAATCCATTATACTGACATCATTTCCATAAAAACAATTATCGAAATATGAAAAAATGGACTTTCTATACAAATCAGCCCTCAACCCAATGGATTTTGTATGAGAGGACGAATTTTTTATCGATTTTCAGTGTATTTTTTTAGAAAATAGTTAATTACTATGGACTGAAATTGCTCCTAAAAGATGTTGATGGTGTTTAATAAATTAACCCTGTTTAAGGTTTTCGAAGAGTAAACTTCTACCAAGTGAACCGTAGGAAACCCACCCACAAGGTAGTCAGACAACCTGACCAAGGTCGCTGGAAAGCGCTGGATGCAATCCAGCATTTTGAAAATGAAGAAGCGGTCATTTTGCAAATCCTTGGGATAGGCCTATGTTCAGCAGCGTGTGAGAAACACTCGCATCCACGGCAGCCTTCACGTCCGTGACATAGCAGACAAATTGCAAGAAAGTCGCCTACGCTGGTACGTTCACGTCCTACAGAAGCCGGCAAGATAAGTTAGAAACAAATGTTATAGCCATGCCGCCTACGCCAGGGCCCGGCAGGCGGGGTAGACCCAAGAAGTGCTTGCTGGCTTGACGTCGCCAAGGATAATATGCGTGCTAATCGTTTTACAACCAAGGATGCTCAAGACCGTGCAAAGTGAGAAGAAAACATAGGAAAGCGGACCCCGCATTACAGCTGAGGACGCAACTGGGAAAACGCTGAGCTGAGAGAGAGAGAGGCCTATGTCCAGCAGTGGATGTTATGCGGCTAAAATGATGATGATTTAAAATATTCTCTCAAACGGTTTTGACGATCGCTGTAACATACATACATACTATCATGTCTATATCCTTAAAGGGCTGACAGAGCTTTTAGATCTACCGGCTTAAAGAAGACAGAACCCAAGGCCGCAAGACTCAAAGGCCACTTTTAGCGTGATGGTGGGCCAGAAGGTGGAAGAAGGAACCAAAATAGTTATGGTTTCTAATCGCTCATTCCCTCTATCGGCTTTTACGATCTGTGCAGGAATACAAGCAATTGGTACTTTTTTTTTCTTTTTCACTGTTTTTTTTTAGAAAAAATTGGTTTCTTGCTTTTCGTGTGTGTAAGTGGCCAACACTAGTGTCAGATTTTTCAAGCTGCCTAAAGGCATCTGACATAGCTTGACGACTACAACAATGATGACAGCCGGGACCTACGGCTTATACGTACCTTCCGAAGGACGGAGGAGCTCGAGAAATTTTCATATCACTTTTGGTCACCAATCCAAGTGCGGACCTCGCCCGGTGTCGCTTTACTTGCGAAAGCGCTAGTAATGCGCACATACGCGGGGCCACAGAGCTTTTAAAAAAAATGTTAAGAAAGTTTTACAGTTTGTTACCGCTTCTTCTGCACTAGCGCTTTGTAGGCAGCAGTAAACTTAGCTCTAAGTAACTTTTGGACGACAAAAATTGTGAAACAAAACAAAGTTAGGATTATTAAGAGATATTATAAATATTCTATGATAATAAAGATATATTGAATTGGATTGAATTGAATTTATGCAGTGATTTTAAAAGCCAATCGAAGTAATAGGTATAAAATTTAACTTGCAAATGATTGTTTCAATGTTATATTCTCTACTCCCCACTCCACTCGCCTAATATGACTTTTGCTTTATGGAATTGCAGCTTAACTCAAGTTAATTAAACTTAGTGCTAAGCGAGCGAGTTATTAAGTTCTTATTTAGTAAGATAATGAGAGGCTTTGAAGGTTTTCGTTCTGCGCGTTAGTTTTATCAATAAATCCAAAGTTTAGCAAAGTTCAGAGTAGTAAATCTAAGTATCTGCTGTGAATATGATTAATTGAATTGAATAAAAGTTTATTTAAAAGCAAAATAATAAAGTACTTTTTAGTTCATTTAGGTAATCTTGCCGGGGCAAGTTGAAAAATGGCCTTTTTCTAATTGTCCTGGGTTTTGGATGTTTATCTATATATGTTTTTGTTATAAAATATAGTATCGTTGAGTTAGTATCCCATAACACAAGTCTCGAGCTTAATTTGGGGCTAGTTCAACCAGCGTGATTTGTCCCTATATATTTATATATTTATTTCATATTAACTTCTTTTTTGGTGTGTCTAATGGCAAATAACAGTTAAAAAGTAATTGCTAGGCAAATGAAGAAACCCCTGACTGTCAAGAACGTCATCTAGTGATGAGTAGCAAAACTACTGATACCATTTGATATTCTTAGTACCATCTATTTTTATGAGATATGAATTTATCCAAATGTTCCAATGAGTGTTCCAATTCTTCGACTATAACTTTTTGACTACAGGAGGAACAATTTTTTGAATTATGTCACGATGTTGGCACAATTTTGTCCTAAGACCTAACGTTTTGTTTATATGGATTCGGAAAAGGAGCACTCCATCCACACGCACACTGCCTCATCAGGTGCGCCTCAAAATGGTAGCGTTTTGAGGAATACCTCCTTAAAATTACATGAATTTTTCAAGGTCAAGGGCCATTTGAAATAAATTATATTACAGGAAACGGAAATATTATTTAAAATTTTGTCAGAAGCATGTCCTAGATAAACCTTTAAACTATTTTATAAACTACTTTTTAAAGTTTAAAGTGAGAACGTGAAACTTTTCTTCGCACATTTGGCAAAAATGGCCGTTTTACGCAAATGTGCAAAGAGAAGCGTCACGTTTTTACATAAAACTGCAAAAAGTACTGCATAAAATAATTTGAAGGGTCATCTAGGGCTTAGGCAAGACAAAATTTTGAATTATATCTCAGTTTCTGTTTCATAAAATATTTCAAATAGGTGTAGCAATGGACCCCGAAAAATTCATGTTTATCTAAAGAGACCACGCACGTCGAGTTCCAATATGACTTAAAAAGGGCCAGGGTTATTCCTGTGGCCCTTTTGTTACATGACACAGTGGCCCGAGGGTCTCATTACGGCTAAAATCGGGAATAACTTAGCGAACTTTGTAGTGGACAAGTTGGGCTCCATTCTCTGAGGGAATTTAATGTCACACTTTTGAGGGTAGTGTCGGCATGTTTATGAATTTATTTTGGGACACTTGTGGTTTGGAGTTTGAATACATTAATTAAAATATAGATAAAGATAGAGATAAAAATATATTTATTTTCTTCAACAATCTGAAATTACAGGTAGGTATATAGTTACTATACAGGTAGCGTTTATCCTCTCGGATTGGTGGAGACTGGAGTCTGTGTAAGGCTGGGCCTGAGGCACAGGTCTGCAGAGCCCTCACTTCTGGATACAAATTTGAATTACAGAATAAATAAGGCTTTTTTTTTTACAATACATTGGTTTAAGCATTTGTCCTCAATCTCACCTGATGGAAAACGACGATGAAGACTAGGATGAAGCATGCCTATCCAAAAGATACCCATTCAATCTACTTTTGAATGTCCCGGGGCTGTACTTCTCTGGGAATATAGACGCAGGCAGTTCATTCATCATCATCAGCTTTCAAAAACCCACTGCTGGGCATAAACCTCCCTTTGTCTGCGCCATCCCGTTCTGTCGGCAGCCGCTGCTATCCAGTTTTTTCTAGCGACTTGCTTGATATCATCGAACCACCGAGCCACCGGACGTCCCACACTGCGCTTACCATTTCTGGGATACCACTCGGTGGCGGCCTTACTTCACTTTCCATCGTTCCTTTTAGCTAGGTGAATTAAATGAGGCTTAATAATCTAAATCTAATCTAAATATATATAACTCAAAGGTGACTGACTGACTGACATAGTGATCTATCAACGCACAGCCCAAACCACTGGACGGATCGGGCTGAAATTTGGCATGCAGGTAGATGTTATGACGTAGGCATCCGCTAAGAAAGGATTTTGATAAATTTTACCCCCAAGGGGATAAAATAGGGGATGAAAGTTTGTATGAAACTTTGTCAATTTTAAACCGATCGGGCTGAGACTTTGCATGCATAAAGCTACTATGACGTCCCCTAAGAAAGGATTTTGATAAGTTACACCCCTAGGCGAGCGAAGCCGCGGGCAAAAGCTAGTGCTTAATAAACAACAAAAGAAATGGTTAAGAGTAGTATCAGTAAATATTAGTGAAAATATTTCCCATTAAATAAATAAATATATAGGGACAAATTACAATGATTGAAGTAGCCCGAATGTAGGTTCGAGACTTGTGTTTTGGAACACTAACTCTACCATACAATATTTTATAACAAATAAATATATAGATAAACATCCAAGACCCAGGAAAATTTGAAAAAAGCCATTCTCCAACTTGCAATGACCGGGGATCGAACCTGGAACCTCTGGTGGCGGACTAGCATGGAGACCACGTCCTCATCTCATCAACCATTATCCTTTCTACTTTATAGGTTAATTGGGTTAGATTTTAATATTTAAATATAATTAAGTAGAAAAGTGTAAATTTTCATTTATTCGTACAAACTTTGATTGTGAGACTTAAGTACTTGTCGAGACAGATGTAATGGCCAAAATTCGATGGGTAGCGTCGTTTCTTTACATATCCTTGGCCACCTTCGAGATCCATCTTCAGATCAGCTTATGTCAGTTTATATTGTATTGTCATTTAATATACATATGCGTGCTAAATTTTAGCTCATTTGGAACCGGAAAGTGGGTCAAATTTAATTTGCAAGATTACAGACAGAAAACTAAATAAAAGGTGAGACTAAAAAAAAGCTTGTTAAAGTAATAATTTATATAAATTATTATTTTTTTAATTTCTTGCTCGCCGTTACGCTATAAGTGACCTTTGGTCAATGTCAAAAGTCATGCGACCCTTAAAGTCGCACGGCCTTAAATGCTATGTCAACCCCGTCAGGGATATAGACGCGATAGTACATGGTTGTTAAAAAAAATCTTCTTTAAAATGCTATAGAACATTGAAGAGTTTTTCCATATCTCCAAAGTTCTTCATTATATCTTCCCCAAATGTATACGAGACAATATAGATAGAAAAGGCTTTAAAAAAAAATGTCAGTTGACAATAATTGTTGATGATATCACCTAACATGCATACAAAATAAAAGTAATTGTATAATTTTTTTTTTATATTTAAAAGCAAGATTTTTATATAGATGCTAAAGTGCTCCATAAGACGAATACATCGAGCTCACTGCGGTGGGGTTATGTTGTTTTATCACAGAGATGCAATGATCAGTGACCACCTTTCCGCTTCATCATTAGATCAGCTCCATGTTATTATAGCATAGTCACGCAATACACGTATGCGTGCAAAATTTCAACTCAATCGGATACCGCGAAGTGGGTCTAATTTAACTTGCAAGATTTGATCACAGACAGAAAATGGGACAGGTAAAATAAGTAAAAGTTGGAAAATACATTTAGTCTAATTAATTACTTCCTTCTTGTTTGAAGTCAGTTCATAATTCTTTTTTGAAATCATACCTCAATTTACCCAAACAAAGTTAATAAATATTACGTCAAAGATTCAAAGATTCAAATGTTTATTCAGTAATTAGACCTTTACAGGCACTTTTACACGTCAATAAGTATTATTTATGTTACGTGTAAAGTATATTAAAATTAAATTTATTTTTAAAGAAAAGTTACCTATACCAGCGCTTCGTAACGACCACTGCTGAGAAGAAACGCCGAAAGAAACTTATTTTCACAGTATTGGTCGCCTACTCGCCAGAAGGGCTTTGTCATTATTGGTGACTGTAATAAAACCACCGAGCACCGTTGACCGCTATTTTATTTCTGCTGTACACTTTTTCTTATTTTCTACTGCACTGTCGAGAGAGAACTGAACGCCGTCATATTTTTTTTTTTTTTTTTTTTTTTTGACGTGACAGACATAGGTTGCCTCGGACGGCATTTCCTATTTCACCCGGACAAGGTTTGAGGAGCGGGCCAGAGGCCCGGCTTCCTATATTTTTATACTACTAGCAGCAGCGCAAAGGGCTCCCAAGGGGGAAACCTCGGCTTTGGGCGCGCTAGGGATTATGGCAAATTTTGGGGTGCTGCAACACCCATGTTTTGCCGGAAGGGCCGAAGCTACGGTGCCAGAAGGGCCTACTTAGGACGCAAATCGTCCAGGTACCGCCGGGCGGTACCTAGTGAACGAGCTAATGTTCCTACGCCTACGTATTCGATTACGACGAATGCGGGGGGGTCGGACCGCGAGGTTCCTCTGGCTACTCGGAGCCGCAGAGGTATCGAATTGGACCATGTCAGCCATAATCTGGTCATCGGAATCAGAGAGAACATGCCTCGGACGTCTGCCGGTGAGTCGGCGAGGGTTGTGCTCCGGGATGTAGTTAGCTGCCTCTCTAACTAGTCGGTTCGGGTGGTCGGCGGCTTTATCAAAGAAGCGTTCGGACGCTTCTTTCATAAAGTGCTTAATGGACGGGAGTTCGAGATCGCGGTGTAGGTCGCAGTTTCTCGCTATCCTTGGAGCGTTGGTAGCTCTGCGGATGAATCGGTTCTGTACTCTTTGAAGCCTAAGCATGTGAGTTGGGGCTGCGTGTGCGAAGACAACGCTTGCGTAGGTCAGGACTGGGCGAATGCAAAGTTTGAAAAGAGTTAACTTGTTGCCAAGAGAAAACTTTTCATTGCGTATCATGGGGTTGAGACGGCTCAAATAGAAGCATGCAGTGTTGCATACCCTTTTGATGTGAGGACCGAAGGTCATGCCGCTGTCGAAGGTGACACCCAGATACTTGGCCGTGCGTGTCCAAGGGATGGGTTTACCGTAAAGTGAGATTTGCCTGATGGGCTTGGGTCGGTGCTGACTGTTGTGCTGAGGTCGCGACGCACCTTGTGGATCCTTCGTAAAGTAAACTGCGTTACTTTTCTCCGGATTCACTTCGATGCGCCACTTCCTGAACCACTCGCCTAGTGCGTCGACAGCGCGCTGGAGTCGATTTCCTATTGTCTGCACCATGGTGGCAGAGCAATAGAGGGCTGTGTCGTCGGCGAAGAGGGCCAACTCCACACCTTTGGTACGCGGAACGTCCCTGGTGTACAGTGAGTATAGGAGGGGAGAGAGGACGGAGCCTTGCGGAACTCCGGCTCTTATGGGGCGGGGCCGTGATAGGCATCCCTCATATCTGTAGCGAAATGTGCGATTCGACAGGAAGTTTCGGATGATGTGCACGAAACTGTCTGGTAGTCCCATGTTTGCAAGCTTGTAAAGCAAGCCTGCATGCCAGACTTTGTCGAACGCTTTCGCGACGTCAAAGAAGAGAGCCCCTGTGCGGCGGCCCCATCGTCGAAATTTGAGGATGTGCTCCGTGAGGCGGTGCGCTTGGTGGACGGATGAGTGCTTGGCGCGGAAACCAAACTGTTTATCGGGGATGAGTGGTCTCTCAGATAACTGAAGGTATTCTCTGAGGCGTATCGCAATAATCCTTTCGTATATCTTCCCCATACAGCTCAGGAGGCTGATGGGTCGATATGCTGTCGGGTTTTTGAGATCCTTGCCTGGCTTAGGAATGCCAATGACGGTTGCATGTTTCCAGGCGTCTGGGAACGTGCAATTGGCGAGGCAGGCGTTGAATATAGTGACTAGGAGGAGGAGGAGGGTCTGTGGTAGGCGTTTTAGGACGCCGGTGGATATCCCGTCAGCACCGGGTGCTTTTCGGGGTTTAAGAGACTTGATGATCGATTGAACTTCTTCAACCGTCGTCGGTGTTAGGGGGAACTCGGGAGGAATCGAGGCAGAAGCGGCGAGCCGCTCTGCTTGCGATTCGACCTCTTGGAGGTGAACGGGGTCTACTGGCTCACGACTAGGAGAACATTGGCTCTCCAGGCTGTCTGCAAGGCATTCAGCTTTTTCGTCATCATCGAAGGCGATGGAGCCATCCTCCCTGTTGAGGGGAGGTGTAGATGAGATGACATCTGTCTTGAGAGATTTCGCCACGCGCCAGTAGGCGGTGTGAGACGGTGAAATCTCAGAGAGGAGTGTACCCCAGCGTTCGTCCCTGATCTCCGCAATGCGCTCTCTAACTCGACGTTGGAGATAGCGCAGGTTGGAGCGGGCTTCGTCAGTTGGGTAGAGGTCGTGTAGTCTTGTCGCGGCTCTCTTTTCTGTCATCAGCCGTCGCATATCCTCGGGCAGTTCGAATCTATGGGTTGGATCCATAGTTGGGACCTGCCGAGAGCAGTCCTTTACGGCTGCTTGCAGGTGGCTGGTGAGAGATGAGATCGCCAAGTCTGTCTCGTCAGTGGTGGTTACCCTATCGGGAATTGCGTCCAAGTGCGCTGAGGTTTGGTCGAGAACCCTTTCGAGTTTCTTCCAGTCTGTCACCGTTTTCGTGTGGATGGTGCGTCCGTTGTCTGTCGGTCCTAGTTGCAGTACTACCGGTCGGTGGTCTGAGTCAAGGTCTGGGTGGACTTCTACTGAACACACCTGAAGGGTGATGTTCTTAAGTAGAGCTATGTCTAGCACGCTGGGGTTCCCCTGGCCGTTGCGGGGGTATCGGGTGGGCGCCAAGGTGGCTACAACGTCAAAGTCTAGTTCGTCTGTGAAACGTTCTAGCCTGTTTCCGTTGGTCGAGTTAGTCACCGAGTGCCATCTGGTGGATTTGCTGTTGAAATCTCCCGCCAAAATGGTGGAGTTTCCTAGAGCGAATAGGGTTTCTAAGTCAGAGCGTAGCAGCTCTTTTTTAGATGGCAGGTAGATAGAGGCAATATTGATCGGCGAGTGGCCGGTCATCGCAACGCGTAGGAGGGAGCATTCGATGTTCTCGAGGAGTGGAGGGTCCAGTTGGATACAGTGAAGAGACCTTTTGTAATAGATCAACGTGCCACCCTTCTCAGAGTGGAGCCTGTCGTTCCGGATCAGGTTGTAGTTTGCAATACGCGGATTGCGATGGTGTGGTTTCAAAAAGGTCTCTTGGGCCAGGAAAATATCTACTTGGTGATCTGCCAGGAATTGGGAGATCAGTAGTTTCTTTTCTTTGAAGGCCCCGTCTGTGTTGTAGTACGCGATGGTTAGTGAACGCGGTTTATTCCTCTGATTGAGACTACCCATAATTAAGGCTGACGTGGTTTTGCCGCCCCGGCGGCTGACTTAATTTGCTCTATTTGAGAGCGGAACTTGAGGAGGGTCCGGACAAGAGACACGGTGTCGTTGCCCGCTTCCACGATCGCGTGACCCATCTCGGTCAATTGGTCGAGATCCACCGCTTGGATCACGTGCAAGGCCGTTGCGATGGCTTGGTCGTCGCTTACCCCAGATCTCCTTGTGGCCCCTTCTGGAGGCGCAGGCCGGGTTTCCGGAGGGGCGACAACGGCCGGTCGTTGTCTGAAATTAGCCCAAGTGCTCACTGAAGGTGAGGGCACTAGGGGCTGAGTTGACGGACGCGTTGGACGAGAGACTGAAGGTCTCTGCCTCAACGGTGGGTAGGCAGCTGGATTGCTGGCTGACGGAGGGGGTGCGTGCGAGACAGGCCGAGCGGTCTGAGTACGCGTCGCTGGACCGCGTGAGTTGGAGGGCAGAGGGCGCTTGGCGGCCATCGGGGCCTTTGGACAGCCCCGCCAGTTGGCCGGATGGTCCAAACCCCCGCATAACACGCATGCGGGTAGTCCCTCAGACTCTCTGGTCCTCTCACAATCCCTAGTGTGATGGTCACCTAGGCACTTCACGCATCGCGCGCGGGCGTGACAGTTTCTGGCGGAGTGGCCATAGTATTGGCAGTTATGACACTGCCCAATACCCCTCCGTTTGTGCGGAGGTTCGACTTTGAAGTCGGTCAGACCGGCGACCGACTTTATTTGGAATATTCTTTTCCCTTCCGGGGACTTGTCCAGTATGACGAGAATCATTGGTAGAGGGGCCTTCTCCCTACCCTTGTACATCCGATGTACCTCTCGGATAGGGAGGTTTTCAGCCTCCAAAGTTTCCCTCACGAAGTCTACGGAGACTTCGGTGGGGATAGGCCTGATAACTGCTCGGAGCAGCTTGTCTTCCTCGAGGGAGAATGAATGCCATGGAATGGCACGGGTGTTTAATAGGGCTGTCACTGCCCTATAATCCTGTGTGGATTGGAGTGTTAAAGTCACTCCGAGTTCGCTCTTGTGAGCCCTAATGTAGTTGATCCGACGCTCTATGAGCGTTTTGGACAGTGGTTCCCACTGAGCCGCATCACGGATGATGATGGGCGGGGGACGTTTTTGGCCGGCAGCCGCGCGGGGCGCGGAGGGTGACGCCTTTTTGACTGGGGCGCCGTCGGTTTTCTTGGCGGCCTTCGGTGGTGGGAGCTCCTTGCTACCCGAGGCCCGAGCCTTGCGCTGCCTTTTGCCTCCGCTGACGGGGATAAATTCCTCGTCTTCGGACGCAATGGGCTGCTCGGCTTCGGACGAACGCCGTCATACAAACCGTGTTCATATTTATTGAAAACTTGGACCAATCAGATTCCTTGAATTTTTGCACACGGCACTAATCATGCTATCTCCTTTTTACTCGTAAGTGCATCTCTTTCTAGTGCAAATTGTAAGTTTTTTACGGTTTTTTACATGATGTCGTTCAATTCTTTACAATTTAATATTTTTCCTATATACAATTTAAGGTTCTGTACATATTTTCGTTTGAATCATCAAGATATCTTTATTATTTCTCGAGTTATGACAAAAAAACTACTTGATGTTCTCGTTACGGTAATGTCTTTTTGTTCGCAAACTATACCTCTGTCTTTGTTCTCGTTGCGGTAATGCTTTTAATAAAACAACCTAACTAATACAATATTTTCCCTACAGCTAAGTTAAACATTTATTTACTTATATCATACTTATTTCTATGCTTACTTAGTAAATTCGTTAGGAAAAATGAAACACCCTATCTAATACAATTATGATTTACCTTGCTAATTAAAAGCGACTTTATTTATTTATATAAATCATTTACTATTTATTGCTGTCCGCATCAGTCATATTATTATAATTGTCTTTTAATTAATAAATACTTATAATATAATACAATGTTGACACATTATAACATGTAATGCTTGCGAACAAGTAAACAAACATAAATTGCGTAATAAAAAATATTAAGTAGTCAAAAAAAGCGAAGCCGAGCTGACCAGTCCCTCCCGGCAGCACCCGTTACGTTCACGTCAAGCCATATAACTATCCTCTAATGAGCCTTTAGCCGTAATAAAATGTAAGCGCCGCTGTATCTCGATAATTCGACCTTGGCTGTATAAAACAATTCCCTTGCAACATTTCATTTTATTATCTGTGTAATTATGGCGCCTATTTCAGAAAATGCGGCCGCCATTCCGCTATTTAAAACACAGCTACAATTTACATCTTATTTATTGTATTTTAACGATCCTAGGGTATTATGGGCTTATATCCTTCTTTTAAATTGTTTATTTTGTGTTTATTTGGTAATGGAGTGCCGTTTGCTTTCTGCGATTTGTTTTAAAATGTTTCGGTATTTACGAAAAATACGGATTTATTGGATGGTAGGAAAAGTAGACCAGATTTCAAACGATCAAATGATAAAGTAAAATAATTTTATAAAAAACAGACTTTAAGGTTTAATTGTTAGCGCATTCTTAGCTGAGTTGCTTTGGTGTCGGGGTTTAGCTTTTTAGCTTTTCTTCTCCATTCTGCATGATAATCAGCACCCTACGTTGTTAGAATTATTATTATGTTGTGGTTTATTTTTCTCAAGCCTACTGAAGACTTCGTGATTGATCATTTGTGGAGCCTGAACCGACACGGAGGCTTTATTTGAATTAATGAAAAGTCGATAAGAATTTTCTATCAATTCTACATGATCAAGACTGACTGCTTTCTGCATAAGGCTGTAAGCAGATGGATGAAAGTCTAGTGTTTGAAGGTGGGTGTGAAGTATTTGATTGCTATTGCATAAAAAAATATTATACTCATTAAGAAACATTAATTGCACATAATTTTAAACGCAGGTAAAAATGGTGGACTTATCCCAGAAGGAATCTCTTCCAGTCGACCAGAAGAACAATTTATATGTATAGGAAGGCAAAAGTACGTACAGAAGAATGAAATCCAATAGGTATAAATTCAGACGAATGAATAATTACGATCCTTGGTGCCAAGAAGTATAGCCTTAGCTATGCATCTGTACTTATTTTAAAAGCAGTATACATAATTACTTCTATTAAACAAAGCATATAAAACTAGCAAGCATAAATACCGTTATGCAAGACGTTCTGAGACCAAATTAAAACATTTTTGCGCAACAGAAGAAATTAAAGAGACACTTGAGTTGTAATGGTCTCTTGTCTAATTGACAATATAGTATGTTTGTTATTAGTCTAGAGACATAGACCGCCTTTGAAATGGACAATGTATAGTCACAGTACTACAAGATACTGAGCTTAACATTTTAACATTATGCAAAGCTATTAGCATTTTAAGTAAAAATCAGACAGACGATAAAGGTTTAGATAATTGTATTAAATACATACAACACCTTTTTGTGATAAAAGACTTTATATTTGTGTAAGATGCTATAAAACTATGGAATGATTTAACAATTAATGTCCTGAAGGCTAAAACCCGCTTTTTATTTAATGAATAGGTGAAGGCACACTTTCTTTAAAAACTATCAGATAGATCATAGTAGTATATAGGTATTTTTTATCATAGTATATACTTGGGTAGATGACTGGGTCAAAACTAATTATTCGGAGAAGTTCATAAAATAAAACGTCACAAAATAGTGTCACTATTCATTGATCATAACCATTTCAACGTGATTTTAGATTTATAAATGCAGAAAACTGATATTAGGAGCGCCATTTGACTCCAAAAAAGCATGACGTCACGTTTTTGTATTTCATACAAATCCCATACAAAATTTTTGTTTTGACGTTTAGGTAAAAGTGTCTAATTTGACTTGTTGTCATCTAGCGGATTCAAGTTACACTACCCCTGACATTTTCTACATCACCCGTTTGGTCGGCTGGTAGATAAGGTTTTAGACTCTAAGTCCGCCAATACACTTGTATTTGTATAAAAAGTTAAATAAATAATATAAACATAAAAGCTTATTCGTCATTCATTATTACTTTTAATTTTTAAGATTTTCAATTTAGTTTTTAGATCATTTGTAAATTGTATTATTGTTTTGTTTTCTATAATTAAAAAGATTCTTAATTTATTTATTTACTGTGATATCAGGAGACCCTTGAAATTGGCAAAAAGAGAAACACAGTGAACACTTGAGAATAGTTGGCGTGATAGATGCAAGGCTAGAAGGTTTAAGAGATACATAGAGTGGTTAATCCAAAATAGGTTTAAATACAACGATTGTCTTATTTATTGACGACCTCCGTGGCGGAGTGGTCACCATGCTAGTCCGCCACCCAGAGGTCCCGGGTTCGATCCCCGGTCAGGTCAAGCCGGAAAATGGCCTTTTTCAAATTTTCCTGGGTCTTGGATGTTTATCTATATATGTATTTGTTATAAAATATAGTATCGTTGAGTAAGTATCCCATAACACAAGTCTCGAACTTACTTTGGGGCTAGCTCAATCAGTGTTATTTGTCACTGTATCAAAAAAAAATATTCGCAACAATGAAACCTCTTGTAAGTGCTATAACTCGAAGTTAGAACCACTGTACAGAGCAGGCATACGATATCATTCACGTTAGGAGACTAGTCTACAAACCATAGTCCGGATGGAACCTGGTCCAAAGGCTGTCCACAGCAATTCAAAGAGGTAATGCGGCAAGCATATTGGGTACTTTTGAACCGGGTACAGTTCGGGGTGGCATTTTTGACTTATTCCTTTCATATTATGTATTAATTTTGACGAAACTAAATTAAACGTAAATTTAAAGATTTTAAGACATAAAAGTAAATTTTACCGTATCCATCATCGTTATTAAAAATCCTGTCACCTCTCAGCCTATTAAGTTAATTAACAAAATATATACTTAGTATAACTTTTGCATAAATAAATTAAACGTGAAAAGTGCAGCAAAGAAACGAATAAACACCGTGTAGGTAAGTATTTTCTGTCATTTTTGGCAATTTTTCTCAATCTATTCTTGTTAAGATATCATCAATGCCGCAAATAAGTATGTCTCGTTAAAACAAAAATACGAGTACATTACTGTAGCAATTGTGTAATCTTTACGTTAAAATACTGGTCTAGACACATGTGCCAGTTGGTTTTTGCAGACTCAAGACAAGCGCCTTAAGTCTTAAGTTTAGTCTGCAAAAACCAACTGTCACATATTTTTATAGGGTTTTCAGGGATTCAAGATGCGTACTGCTTCTTACTAAAGTACTCAAATAATAAACTAATTATTTATTTACTTTCTTTTACTGACTTATTATAGTAGGTAGTTGTATTAGGTGACGCAAGTCACCTGATACAACTACCTACTAATGCTTGTTAAAGGAATAGGAGATGTTAGAGAAATTCGGCGTGCTGAGTTAAGGGGCTACCTGAATTTTCCAGGATTCAGTGCGGGGGCAGCACTGGACCCTGGAAAATTCAGGTTGTAATAAATAATTTGAAAGAAAACGGAGATATAATTTAAAATCTCTTGATCAGACCCTAACCCTCCAAACTATTTTATGAACTATTGTTTACAATTTACAGTGAGAACGTGAAGCTTTTCTACGCATAATAGCGAAAAACGGCTATGTGCGTGGCACTTTTGGCGTATGTGCATAGAAAAACTTCACGTTCTCACTTTAAACTGTAAACAGTAGTTCACAATAGTATTTTATGCAGCAGTTGTATAAAAAGGTTCATAAAATGCGAGTGGCGCAGGTTTCGATGCGAGCCTTGGCGAGCATCGTAAGGAGACGCCATCGAGCATACTTATACAACGTTGCATACAATACTTTTTCGACGACTACATTTACTAAAATAAATCCAAAAATAAACAAAGAAAAGTATGAAATACTACCATATGTTTGCTAGATACTAGGTATCTATGGATGACAAAAATTTTTTTATTGACTTATTCCTAATGACCAAAATTTCCATTTTTTAAACATGGAGTCACCTAAACGAATGTTTTTTCATACAAAAAACCGTTTGTTCAGTGACTCCACGTTTGAAAAATGACACCTTATGTTAAAATAACGATTTTAATTTGTTGGCAGTATGGTAGATCTAAAGAAAAAAAGGTATAGGTCTATGGCTGGGAGTATCGTTTTGGCGAACTAACGACACATGTATAAGGAATAGACTATAGACTTTCTCGAAATCATATAATGTATGTTCTTATATTAGTGTTCCGGACCATTTAACAGACAGAGAACAGTATAGGAGTAAAAAAAATAGCTTAAAGGGTCTGGTCAAGACAAAATTTTAAATGATGTCTCCGTTTCCATTAATTGATTTATTTCAAGTGGGGGCAGCACTGGACCCCGGAATATTTACGTATCCCCTTAAACACGTGATAGCTCAGTTGGTAAGAGCATGGTCGTATCAAGACCAAGGTCACTGGTTCAATACCCGCTACGTGGTATTTTTTCACCATTGCTTATTTCATTATTATGTTTGACAAATGGTACATATTTTCCATACAAATGCGCGTTTTCTTCTTTGCAAAAGGAAGTCATTGCTCATAAAAACTTTAAAACTATACAAAATTTGAACACTAGCCATGCAGAGCATGACATGTGGCTTCCAGCCTGGAATAAGGCCACTCCAGCTCTTCCTGTGGATGTCGTAAGAGGCGACTAAAGGAATGAGCACAAACATCTCGTGCTGCAACTGCACGAGATATTTAGCTCGGGTTAAAGTCGGTCAGCGGTTGCATTTTTGTTGTAGTTTGTCCCATTTGAAAATACTAGCATAGGCGTATGCTGTAACGCATCAGCTATATTATTCTCAGTCGCCCATACTGACGGGTTTGGCGCGGTTTGGTGTAAGAAATCTACAGCTCTGCTGCGCACAGTACGTACCAGATGCTGCAGTATACTGAGCTCTTACGATCTTATTTAATGGAATCAGGTTATTTTTGACGCCTTTAATCAAAATGTTAGTGATGACTTATGGCTCTGAAACGTGGTCCCTTACCATGAGTCTCATAAGAAGGATCAAGTTCGCTCCGCGCACTATCGAGAGAGCTATGCTCGATGTTTCTCTACGTGATCGAATCAGAAATAAGGAAATTCGTAAGAGAACAAAAGTCACTGATATAGCCCAGCAGATTAGCTCGTTGAAATGGCAGTGAGCACATAGCACGAAGAACCGATGGCCGATGGTGCAAAAAGTTTCTCGAATGGCGACCGCGTACTGGCAAGCAAAGCGTAGGACACCCACCCACGAGGTGGTCAGACGACCTGACCAAGGTCGCTGGAAAGCGCTGGATGCGGCGGTTGATCGGTCGTTTTGGAAATCCTTGGGAGAGGCCTATGTCTAGCAGTGGACGTTATGCTGCTGAAATGATAATGATGATGATGAGACGCCTTTATGCCGCTTCATTATCAAGGGAAACACCGAGCATAGCCCTCTTCATGTCGCGTTGAGTGACCTTGAGCCTTTTTATGAGACCCATATTAAGGGACCACGTTTCAGAGCCATAAGTCATCACTGGTAACACACATTGATTAAACACTTTTGTCTTGAGGCACTGAGGTATTTTGGACGAGAAGACACTGCGTAGCTTCCGCCGCTTGAAATGACACTAATATTTGTACAGTGGATGGTGAAGCCCACTTATAGTTTAAATTTTAATTCAAAGCTATTAGATTTGATTTTGGCTTATTTATTTCTTTAAGAAAAACGCAACTTAAGTTTGGCACAGTGTGTTTCTAGACCTTATGGACTTACGTACCTAGGCTCTGTCTACCTTGGCGCAAATAAAGATGTGTTTTATTTAATTTATAATCTATCTTGTATGTTTGTATATTTGTTTGTTTAGGTCAATTCTTGCAACACAGTTTTGAACCAGTTTTCCCCCACAGATTGAGCTGAAATTTTGCATAGTTGTGTAAGTTGGATAAAAGTACTACATTATGTAGTCAATAAAATGTTCTGATGATGGAGCTGGAAGATATAGATGGAAATCAGTTATAAAACAACATAACTTGACTTTAGTAGATGATGCCTAGTGTCTGATCACGGAGACTTAAGGTGGTCAATGAAACAACTCAGTAATCAAACGACGCAACTCCATAGAGTTTATAGTAATTTCATTTTTCTCAATAAATACTTCGGATCAACAACTAAATGCTTGCGCAAATATTTTTTTTTTTTTCAATGAACTTAAATAAATAAATATGGACAAATTACACTGATTTAGCTAGCCCCAAAGTAAGTTCGAGACTTGTGTTATGGGATACTAACTCAACGATACTATATTATATAACAAATACATATATAAATAAACATCCAAGACCCAGGACAATTTGAAAAAGGCCATTTTCCAACTTGCCCTAACCAGGGATTGAACCCAGGACCTCTGGGTGGCGGACTAGCATGGTGACCACTACGCCACTACTTATATATACAATATACATATAAGTACAAAAAATTGTTAAAATGCATTTTCACTTTTATCTCAAACAATCAATCTAATAAATAAAATTTATCGACAATCAGTTTTCTCACTATCGCACCTGTCACTTATTCCAATAATACTATTACAATCAAATAGTTCCAACACGTAAAGTCAATGGAAGTGACAGATATTCACAAAATAAGGTTTTAAAAGAAACAAATTGAAAAAAAAAATCCGGCCAAGTGCGAGTCGGATTCACGCACTAGGGGTTCTGTACCATCTTCTTCTTCTCAGGGGCGTAGCTACCGCCGTATATGCCGTATCAATTATACGGGGCCCCCGGGCCACGGGGGCCCCCGACGTGCGTAAGCAAAAGTTTATAAAAACTTCCTAATGTTTAATGAAACGACAAAAGTAAAAAAAAAAAAATTTTTCTTGCGTGAAACGTGCATTCAAAAGTTGCCAACACTCTAAATCGGTTATCGCGGGATTTCCTCGTTTAAGTCATTTACTTCAACGGGGGAATCCCACAAAATTTTGGAAAAGTTACAGATAGATAATTATGATGAATAAATATTTATTTTAATTTTATGCATACATTTTTTTTCTTTTGTGACAAATCTTTACCTACCCTTCCTAAGGGCCCCCAATTTTTTTTATACGGGGCCCCGCCAATGCACGCTACGCCACTGCTTCTTCTTCTAAATATATATAACTCAAAGGTGATCTATCAACGACAGCCCAAACCACTGACATAGTGATCTATCAACGCACAGCCCAAACCACTGGACCGATCGCGCTGAAATTTGGCACGCAGGTAGATGTTATGACGTAGGCATCCGCTAAGAAAGGATTTTGATCAATTCTACCCCCAAGGGGATAAAATAGGGGATGATATGTATTTGAAACTTTGTCAATTTTAAACCGATCGGGCTGAGACTTTGCATGCATAAAGCTACTATGACGTAGGCATCCCCTAAGAAAGGATTTTGATAAATTCCATCCCTACGCGAGCGAAGCCGCGGGCAAAAGCTAGTTATCTATAAAAATAAAAATAAAACCGGCCAAGTGCGAGTCAGATTCGCGCACAAAGGGTTCCGTACCATTATCTATAAAAAATTACGATTGTTGTATGGGAGGCCCCCCTTAAATATTTATTTTGTATATTTGCGATGCGATGCGATGCGATACAGTACAATACAATACAATACAAAACTTTTTTGCACCAAAAGACATTTTCAATTTCAGAATACTTATAAAATAAGGACAACATATGAAAAGAACTGGCAAACTTTCGCCAATGATAGAAGTTTGTGGAAAACTAGAAAGAAGGCTTACTACAAGCTTACAAAAAAAAACATCTAGGAAAGCAATAATCAATGTGTCTCACAAAAAATAAATGACATTGTTTGCGCAGACGATACGAAACGAAATTAGCAGCCCGTCTACGTTCGGTTTAAACTGGAATCTTTTTATCTATGCCCTACCTAACGCGAACCAGTTTGAGATGTGCAAATTGGTTGTCACCTTCAAAGTAGATTTAGATCTAATTCAGATTTCGTTTAAAAATTTGCTATTTGAAAAGGGTCCAACGTATTGTACGTACACCCCATCGATTGCAAATAAGATAAGATAAGATAAAATTTCTTTATTGCACCAACTAAGTATGACAATAATCAAAAGTACATTTAAAGTCTAGTAGATACAAAGGCGGGCTTATCCCTAAAGCGATTTCTTCCAGCCAACCTTTGGGTAGAGAAGACTATACAAGATGTGGGGGAGTTGGCGCAGTTAGAGTATTACAGTGTAGAAGAATATAAGTATACCAATAAATTATAGGAGTAAATACTATCCTTACTATATATATATATATATATATAATATTATAAATGTGAAAGCGTGGATGTTTGTTACGCTTTCACGCAAAAACTACTTGACGAATAATCATGAAATTTTGTACACATATTCTGGGAGGTACTAGAAGTAACATAGGGTACTTTTTATTAAAATTAAAATGAAAAAAATTAAAATTAAAATATATTAAAATATAATATTATAAATGTGAAAGCGTGGATGTTTGTTACGCTTTCACGCAAAAACTACTTGACGAATAATAATGAAATTTTGTACACATATTCTGGGAGGTACTAGAAGTAACATAGGGTACTTTTTATTTAAAAAAAAGCGTGGATGTTTGTTACGCTTTCACGCAAAAACTACTTGACGAATAATCATGAAATTTTGTACACATATTCTGGAAGGTACTAGAAGTAACATAGGGTACTTTTTCTTAAAAAAAAATATTAAAAAAAAAAAAAAAAAAATTGACAACAAATATCAACATTTTCTATAGTTTCAGCTGTTTGGAATTTTTGAGGTTAGGTACCATTGTTATTTTTAACTGTCACTGAAAGCGTATGTCTAAAAAATGCCTCGGAAGCGTAAATCTACACTATCCAATTATTTAATGGATTCGATGCGAGCGAAGCCGCGGGTAAAGCTAGTAACAAATAAATGAATAATAAACTAATATAATTATTTTTTGTATTGTATAAGCCCTTTATCCTGAACTCTTAGGTAGTATAATCGTTTATTATAGGATGTCTCTGAGTTCAGTGTGCCTCTTGGCAAAGGCCTCCTCCAACCATTTCCACTGCTTTCTGTCTCTGGCAACTCTTCTCTAGTAAGGGCCTGCGGTGAGCTTTAGCTCGTCCTCCCATCTTATATACTGTCTTCCCCTGTTTCTCTTTCCATCTCAAACTAATATAAATACATAAATTATAAAATTTGTACGAACATTAAGAAAAGTAAATGAAAGTAGCCAGTGAAAAGAAAAGAAGTAAAGAGATATTAGTTAGAGCTGGAGGAAAGGTAATGGGACGTCACTAAATCTTTGAATTTTTTCAGTGATTGCACTTTACCAATATCCAATGGCAAAGCATTCCAAAGTTTTACTGCCTGAACTGAGAAAGTATTAGAATAGAAATGAGTACTTTGAACAGGAATTGAGAGTTTAACGGAGGTAATCGTTTAATCAGATATATCAGATATATATTTTTTTTGATTTAATAAATATAAATGGACAAATTACACTGATTGAGCTAGCCCCAAAGTAAGTTCGAGACTTGTGTTATGGGATACTAACTCAACGATACTATATTTTATAACAAATACATATATAGATAAACATCCAAGATCCAGGACAACTTGAAAAAGGCCATTTTCCAACTTGCCCTGACCGAGGATCGAACCCGGAACCTCTGGGTGGCGGACTAGCATGGTGACCACTACGCCACGGAGGTCGTCTCGTCACGAAGTCCAGGTGTCTCAAAAGAAGACAGATTATGTAGCCGTAATCGTACATGTATGTGGTATAAGTAGAGGAAAGGGTCAGGTATCTCTGATGCTGACTGTACATATAAAGTGAGTAGGAAGAATAATGTTAATGAAAAAGTCCTCGCGTGTAACCTCAAACTCGCGTGGAGAGGGTTCCGTTCGATCACATTTGAAATCGTCATAGTAAGACGCGAGTTAATTAGTAATAGCGGTATCTAGTGGTGTTCTAGTAATTTAATTTATCTTTCTTGATTAATTTAATTTATATATTAAATACCTCAGTGCCTCAAGACGAAAGTGTTTAAACAATGTGTGTTACCAGTGATGACTTATGGCTCTGAAACGTGGTCCCTTACTATGGGTCTCATAAGAAGGCTCAAGGTAACTCAACGCGCTATGGAGAGGGCTATGCTCGGTGTTTCCCTACGTGATCGAATCAGAAATGAGGAAATTCGTAGGAGAACAAAAGCCACTGACATAGCCCAGAGGATTAGTTCGTTAAAGTGGCAGTGGGCGGGACACATAGCGCGACGAACCGATGGCCGATGGGGCAAAAAGGTTCTCGAATGGCGACCACGTACAGGCAAGCGAAGCGTAGGACACCCACCCACAAGGTGGTCTGACGACCTGAATAAGGTCGCTGGAAAGCGCTGGATGCAAGCCGCTCTAGATCTGTCATTTTGGAAATCGTTGGGAGAGGCCTATGTCCTGCAGTGGACGTTGTGCGGCTGAAATGATGATGATGATGATATATTAAATGAGTATTTTGAATGAACGCACTACTAACACTTGGCTTTAAGTTTCTTTTTACTAACAATAATATGCGTTGTTCAATGACCGAAATAAATGATTATTATTATTTAGTGAGCTTTGAATTTTAACGGCCTGCGAGAGAAACTTTCACGTAGCAACGATCAGCCCTGGCTCATTTGGAAGTCGTTAAACAGACTAAGAACGAAGATGGGCCGTTGTAAAGATAATTTGGTCAGGTGGAAGATGATAAACAGTTCGCAAAACTTTTGCCAGTGTGGTTTCTCCCCGTAAACTATGGAGCACGTACTCACATGTCCGAGGTGTCTAAACACCTGCACTTTGGAAGACCTGATGGCCGCAAATGACGTAGCTATCGATGTAGCCCGATACTGGAGTGACAAAATATGGTGGTACCATCGACACGAAAGAAGAAGAAGTGTACTACTTTCTGTAAGAGAACGTATCTTATTGAGTTTACCACTTTATTATAATCTACAAGCAATGAACTCTATTTTTTTTTCGAAACTTTAAAGTCAGTATTTCAACTTCTTTCATTAATAAAATCAAAAGTTTTTATTTTGTAATAATAACAAAAATATATTTGAGATCCTTATAATGAGCCCTTTCATTTGATATATGACCCAAGGTTTGCAAAACTTTTTTTTAATTTCCTAATTTGTTCCCCAATAATGACCCTTATTTTAAAAACATGTTTTTTATTTTGCTTATCTATGTTTGGGTGATACGAGTAGGCTTACACTATCCTACCAAATTTCACCTGATTTGGTTCAGTAGAATCGGAGAAAGTGAGCTGTGTCAGATGGACGGACAGGCAGACGCACGAGTGATCCTTTATGGGTTCCGTTTTTTTCATTTTTGTACGGAATCCTCAATAAGTATCTGTGAGAACCCTGACCGGCAAGTTAAGTTGGATTTTATAGTCGATCAATTTTATACAAAGTGGATGTTCTTCTAATTTCTGGATTCCATTTATAAGCCCACCAACTTGCTTAAGTCTTCCAAGACTTGGCTCATCTCTCTCTCATCATTATCCACTTTCTTTTATTTCGGATAAGTATATTCCATGAAAAGAAAAAGAGTGTAATAGTAGGTACTATTACTATCTGTTATTGACGCAAAAAAAGATTGTTCATTTTTTTCTATCTTGTTGTTTATTAAAAACTGAAATTCGTCAGCAGTAAGCTTTTTTTTCAAATATTAATTTTAATGGCCTGAAAACACATTTTTCACAAAAATATCCAGATTATAAATATGCACGAATTTTTCACACAAAAATATCCAGATTATAAATATGGCCTATGAATTTTTAGTACAAAAATTTTACTTTTGAAAATAGAAGTCTATTTTTATATCATTTGTTTTTTTAATGATGTGATTTTAAGAGGATTTGTGCTGTTTACACTCTCTATACGAAAAATCTCGCGTTCCTCCGGGCTTCGGAAGGCACGTAAACCGTGTCGGTGCGGCTGTCATAATTGTATGGCAGTGGTCAAGCTATGTCAGTAACTTGAGGCAGCCTGAAAAATTGTAAACCTGTGCTAGCCACCTACACACAAAAATCATAAGCAAGCATCGACTTCACAACAACTTTTGTCCGAAAATATTTCAAAATTGGATTTATTTATTTACTATTTATATATACTTTATTGATACACAATATACAATTGTTCACAATTGGCAGACTTAATGCTAAAAGCGTCAAAGATTCAAATGTTTATTCAGTAAATAGACCTTTACAGGCACTTTTACACGTCAATAAGTATAAATTTATGTTACGTGTAAAGTATATTAAAATTTAATTTATTTTTAAAGAAAAGCTACCGGTACCAGCGCTTCGTAACGACCACTGCTGAGAAGAAACGCCGAAAGAAACTCATTTTCACAGTATTGGCCGCTTACTCGCCAGAAGGGCTTTGTCATATATATTGTATAATTGTCTTTTAATTAATAAATACTTATAATATAATACAATGTTGACACATTATAACATGTAATGCTTGCGAACAAGTAAACAAACATAAATTGCATAATAAAAATTATTAAGTAGTCAAAAAAGCGAAGCCGAGCTGACCAGTCCCACCTGGCAGCACCCGTTCACGAGTTGACGCACGGATCAGCCATAGTTAAACTCAACCATATTAGAGGGAATCCAACGACCCGACCAGCGACGCCACCACCGGATTGGACATTTTAGTGAGCATGAAAAACCCGAACTCGCAGACATTGTCAAGAGAAAATATTAGTTATATGTTGGTTACTTATTGATCGCAGAGCATTTACATGTTTTACAGTAAGCTTATTATGGTCACAGAAAATGCAGCTATTTTATGTTTCATGTGTGGAGTGTAATGGAAAATGTTTAGGAAGTATCCACGCGTTTTTATCTCTTAAATAATCATTGATAGTATAGTACGCATTGTTCAATAAAACTTTTTTAACATGTGTTTTAAATATTTGCCATTGGTAGGTTAACGATCGCTTCGGAAAATTTATTAAATAATGTTATACCTAGACCTAAGAGTGACTTTCTAGTTTTTTAAGTCAAAATTTAGGCGTATGAAGCTGATTTTAGTTGCGAGTATTATAACTGTGAACATCACTATTTTTCTTTAAATTATTTAACCTAGATTTAACAAATATAAGATTGTCGTAAATAAATTGAGATGTCACAGTAAGAATATTTATAGATTTAAATAACTCTCTTAAGGAATCGCGTGATTTTAGTCCGTAGATCGACTGAATTGCTCTCTTTTGTAGCACAGAGATAGCATGTATGTTAGCCGCTTTACCCCATAAGAGCAAGCCATATGACATTATGCTGTAAAAATAACTCAAGTATACTAGCCTAGCAGTTTCAACGTTAGTACACCGTCTGACCCTCCTCACAGCATATGCTGCCGAACTAAGTTTCTTGGCAGTGGCCTCAATATGTTTATCCCATTTTAAGTTCCAGTCTACAGTTATGCCTAAAAATTTGGTGTTGGCCAACCATAAGGATAAAACGAGATTGTTTTGCCGCGTAAAAGAATTACCTAACTGAATACCTAATAAATATACCTACATTTATTATTATGTACATACATACATAAACATACACACAATCTATAAAATATTAATGACGAATGATGATGCGTAAAAATTAAAGGGAATACATAATTTTAGGAAATGAGAGTGTATGTTTCTTTAAAATTTAGTGAAAATGTCCTTGTGGTTAACGGGTAAAGCATTTTAGAGCCGTGAAACTTGTAGGATATAATTTTACAAAACTAAAAACCGACTTCCCTTCCAAAGTACGCAATCGTTTTTTGATAAAATTTCTATGGGACGACCTAACACGTATGCCCTTTCAAAAGAAAAAAGATTTTTTTCCAAATTGTTCCAGATATGTTCAAGTAATCAGTGAACATACTCGTACATGAACAAAAAAAAAAAAACTTGAGAGATGGAACGAAGTAAAATATAAATATAAATAGGTCTAAATTACATTCAAACTCTTTTCTGCGTTCTAAAATCAAGTTTTTATTATCTTCATAAATTTGAATGAACAAAAAGTGTCGTTACAACTTTTGGTCTTAATTTTTTCCGTCTAGCTCCCTTTAGCAACGCGCGATAAGGAACTTCGTTCTAAAAACAACATTTTCCGACGAATTGATAACCTGTTGATCATAGTTGATTACAAAGAGTTTGCCATCAAATTAGTGCGATTTAGAGGAATAATAAGAAGACGAGTATTGGCAAAGTGAAGTTGTCAGTCATGACTGTCGGACAGAAACAGAAATTTAAATTTTTTAGGTAGCGAGGAGAATTTAGTTTCGAAATAATTGAAAAGAGAGAGCAAATAATTCGCATTTGTCTGCGTTCACGGATCGAAAGCCATTTAAGCTCAGAACGGAAAGATCATATTTGCGAAGGCAAAAAATGAAACGATTACAATTTATTATATTTCGAAATAAAAGCCACTACTAAATTAATTAATTGTAGTTTTACTTTCACAGATGCAAACAGTAAAACACCGATGACAAAAGACCAAATCCTTCTTACATCTATGACAGTGACATCTATCACACTAACATTAGAGTCGGTATACCAATTATTATCGAGATGATCAAGTTTATTAAGAAAATCTTCATGCAGCGACTTCACCTATCTTTTTTATTGGATACCTTTTTTTATAAGATCTCTAAGTCCCACTGCTGAGCAAAAGCCTCCCCTCTATGTTTCCAGACTGTTCTGTTGTTAACTTTTCTTTCCCAATTCCTATCAAACGATCTCAACTCATCCGACCACCTTGTCCTTGGTCTGCCTCTTTTCCTTCTACCATCTGTCGGAGTCCAGACATCGTTTAAGAAGTAATTATTCAAATAAACAGCTAAGTGCAAGTGGGACTTGTGTACGAAGAGTTCCGTACAATTATCTAAAAAAAAAACAAGTTTGTTGTATGGGAGCCTAACTGAAATATTTGTTTTATACTGTTTTTAGTATTTGCTGTTACAGCGGAAACAGAAATAAATCATTTGTGGAAATTTCATCTATCACGGTGCTTGAAATACAGTCAGATGACAGACAGACAGACAGACAGACGGAGGAGTCTTAGTAATAGGGTCTCTTTTCACCATTTGGCTACGGAACCCTAAAAACAAAACACCCGACTGTCTTTATACCCAGTACCACTCTCAGAATCCAAACGAATCTTACGACACCTATCCATAAAGCCGATTAGGCTGCAGAGCGTCCCACATAAACATAAATGCCGTATACATACAGACACTCCAAAAACATAACCCTCCTTCTGACGCAGTTGGGTAAAAAGCTATTGTATGTTAACACCTGACTACGTTCACGTTACGTGTCAACGCGTGACTAAAAATTATAACGTCTGATTGCACGTTTTCTTTCTGATAACATTTTTACGCGTCGTTCATCTCGACTTTATTGCGTGCTAAAATTTTCTTTTTCAACCTTCCAAGTGTAATTCGGACTCGCGCACAAAGGCTTCCTTACCATTATCTATAAAAATCTGGTTGTCATGTTTGTTGTATAGAATCCCCACTTATATATTTATTTTATTCTGTTTACAGTATTTTTCATTATACCGGCAACAGAATTACATCATCTGGGAAAATTTAAACTGTCTAGCTATCGCGGTTCATGAGATAGAGCCTGGTGACAGACAGACAGGCGCAGACGGACAGAGGAGTCTTAGTGATAAGGTCCCAATTTATAAAATTTGAGTACGGAAATCTAAAAATAAAGGTTTTATTCCCAAGGTGGAATAAGTGTCCGTGGATCTAAACGTTCTTTTTTCGAGTGAAGGCCTGTGCAATTCTTCGAAGGCTTAGCCGAGCAAAGTGTCGGCGCAGACAAAGATCATGTTTAGCAAAATGTTGGGTCGGTACTTCATTTCTTATCCTAAAATTTTCTGTCCGAATATTATAATCCATAACAAGTTTGCTATAATCTTTAGTACCTATCCATAATGTTCGAATATCTGTTATTTTCATTTACCTAAATATCTTCAATCGTAACACTTTAATTGTGCCTTAATTAATTATTTATTTTTTATTCATTAATTGAATTTCCAAATTTTGGATGTTATAAAGTCACATGTCGGTGTTGTTTTCTATAATATAATTAGTCCGAATGTTAATTTGTAACTTCACAAACTTTTTTGTAAGTTTGAGTATAAGAATACCCTGAACCATTTAGATTTCAAATTGACCTGGATCTTGAATGTTTATCTTTATATGTATTTGTCATAAAATATAGTATCGTTGAGTTAGTATCCATATAGAACTTACTTTGAAGCTAGCTCAATGTGTGTGCTTTGTCCGTACATATTTATTTATTTAACCAACTCTAAGAAGAATATCAAATCATAAGAAAGTGATACTAAACGTCATCCAAAATGTTTCTAACAAGTTTTATCCATGGAAGTACTATTTTTTGTCGCCAAACAAGACATCCGCCTCTTGATTTATATGCGAAGCTAAAAAAGCGAGCATATGCAGCTTTGATGAAGTTTTCCTCTTACAAGTACACAACAAAATATAAACATTGTTGGAACGAAGTTCCTTACGGCAGGCTTGGAGGAGATAGGGATTTTGCTGAAACTGAAAAAAATGTGATAGTAAAACCGTAAGGATGACCTCGTTAAATAAAACCGTTAAATGAGACGTGCGCAGGCGCGACTGTCGTATACAAGAGCGAGTAGTGTATAATACCTTTCTCTTCCTTTGAGCACGATTTTTCTTTTGCAAATTGTGTCGATTCTACATTAGCCGAAGGAACTTCGTTCCTACCTGGTGTCCCACGACACCACATTTCTTTTTTATTAAACGAGCAAGCGAAGCGATCCAAGTTTCCCTAGTACTTAAACAATCCAGCGTTTGTAGATAATCGTACTGTACATGTATGAATGTATGTTTATTCAACGATAACTGGAGTTTTGATTGGAGCTTCATGAAATTTATCAGGCGCGTAGCCAATCGATTTTTAAGTTCGGACGTGGGCTAAATCAGTCAAGAAATTGCCAAGATATAGGGTTAGAAAATTCACAGTTCGGGGTGAACCAGTACTTTATATTTATTTGTTTATATTCATCACTAGCTAATGCCCCTAGTGTCACCCGAGTTATCAATTTTTTTCAATCCCATGACAACACATTTTTCCGGGAGAAAAAAGCGGTTTTCTCTGCTGCGGTGTTTCTAAAATGTATGTTGAGGGGCTACCTGAATTTTCCGGGGTCCAGTGCTGCCCCCATTTGAAATAAATCAGGTGAAAGGAAACGGAGACATCATTCAAAATTTTGTCTTGACCATGCTCTAGATAACCCTTCAAACAATATTATGAACTACTGTTTACAGTTTAAAGTGAGAACGTGAAGCTTTTCTACGCACATACGCCAAAAGTGGCCGTTTTTCGCAATTGTGCGTAGATAAGCTCCACGTTCTCACTTTAAACTTAAAACAGTAGTTCATAAAATACTTTGAAGGGTTATCTAGGTGCCTGGTCAAGACAAAATTTTAAATGATGTCTTCGTTTCCTATCAAATGATTTATTTCAAATGGGGGTAGCACTGAACCCCGGAAAATTCGGGTAGTATAAGGCGCTGGACACACTGAGAAGACGTAAGACGCGGACGGGCGCAGAAATATGTCTCCTCGGCGTCTTTTTCTTACAAAATGTATAGAAGTGTCGCAAAATTGACTATCGGTCACATAATTACAACAACCTGTGTTAACATCATCACCTTGTGCCACTTGAGTTACGGCGGGAAGTCGCTGACATTGCTTACCTCCTAAAGTTGACTTCGGGCAATGTTGACTCCCCAGAACTCTTGTCTAAATTTTTTTTCTTAGTCCCTAGTAGACTCCTCCGTCATCAACCCCCTCCTATTAGTCAGTCAAAAGTTTCAACCAATCATAGAAAAAACTCATTCTTGTAGCAGGTAATTCTCTTTATAATTTCTCTAAAAATGTAGACATAGATATATTCGTCATTTCTCCGGCCAAAGCCAAACGTCTACTTTAAGACTCTTTCTTTAAAGGTGGTTAAATTACTTTCGCTCAGTACTTTGTGTTTAGGTACTTTATTATGTAATTTGTCTTTTATTGCATATATTTATTAATCTTAACTGATTGTATGTATAAATTTGTATTATATAACTAAGTACTTAACTTGGCGTTTTTGGCGTTCCCGCAATCTAATAATAATTGTATTGTGTTTTTATTTGTGAAGACCTATTATTGGCTTTTTGATAACTGCTTTGTAACCTATATTGTAAGCGAAGCTGTTGGTCATCCGAATGTATAAAATAAAATAAAATAAAAAAGCAGAACACATAAAAAAGGCGGGCCCGTCTTTTATGTGTCTTCTGCGGAGAAGACATACGAGTATGCCTGCGCCCCGTCCAAGTCTTACGTCTTTTCAGTGTGTCAGGTGCTTCAAAGCCACTTTGAAGCACCTGACACACTGCACCTGAAGCACCTGACCACACACCAATTTTTGAACTTTTTCACTGTTTAATTACTACTTGAATGCATTTAGAAATTAATCTAGCAACAAGTTATACGTCGTGGAAGGGACATAACGATAATAAATTAAACCACGGGCTATACTAGATCAGTTTAGTTGAAATTAAAATAATAGCCAACAAACACAAAAAAAAACACTATTTCCATAGAAAAGTGTGCAGCCGTCCGGGCAATTTGTATGGCAATGTCGATTCTTTTTTTAGTTGTTATTTTAATTTAATTATACTTTAGTGATTTAGTATACCCGTGATTTGATTTATTACGTATGTTTTCTTTGCACGTTTTATTCCAGGCAAATTAAAAAAAAAAACCCGTATGATACTATCAGGTGATGAGTACTGGAACTACATATTCCAACCACTGATCAGTGGAGATGATATCCGTAGCGCCATCTTTTATTTGCCAGGTAAATCAGAAACCCCGACTTTCCAGCGTTAACCCCCAACAACTTTTAAAACGCAAACATAGCTAAGAAGTAGGTACCTCAAGAGAACTTGCTTTCACTTAAAATATACCGCATCGAAATCGGTCTCTCCGTTGGAGAGCTACAATGACACAGACAAACATACATTAATGGTAAACTAAAAACACCCCTCTTGTTGTCGGGGGTTAAAAAAATTGTACAAAAAATATTTATTTTTAAACAAACTTACTGAAATGTAATAATTAAACTTTCCACCTCTTGATTTGTCGAAAGGAAAATCAAATAACAAATTGCCAAATACCCGCTCATTCATCAAAATTCTGTGTTATCTATCCATTCAACACGCACAATTGACGGGTCGGAAAGGCCGGGTCCAGTTGGGCGCGAATTGAAGATAACCCTCGGGTTGAGTGGGCCGCCAGATAGCGCTCACTTCATTTGCAAATTGGAATTAGTACGGAATTCATTAACTATACGGTTCGTTAGTTGGTGTTAAATTAGGATTAATATGGTGATTCCTCCATACTGGGAGCAAAGAAAAATCTGTACCCGTTGCTTCTCTTCCCGCAAGCATTACATGTTATGTGTCAACATTGTATTTTATTATAAGTATTTATTAACTACACGACATCATAATAATATGACAAAGAACTTACGGAGACTATACGACGAATACTGTGAAAATAAGATTATTTTGGGACTCTTCGGTGTCTGTATGGCGAACTCCATGACGTAGTGCCACCAGTAGTGACGTAGTACTCCAGTTAGTCTGCCACCCAAAACTTCCGGGTTCGATCCCCGGTCAGGGCAAGTTGGAAATGGTCTTTTTCAAATTGTCCTGGGTCTTGGAAGTTTATCTATATATGTATAGTATTGTTGAATTAGTATCCCATAGCACAAGTCTCAAACTTACTTTGAGGCTTGGTCAATCAGTGTAATTTGTCCCTGTATATTTATTTATTTATTATTCTTCTAAGTAGTGGTTGTTGCAAAAGGCTGGTATCGGCAGCTTTTCTTCAAAAATAAGCTAAATGTTAATATACACTACACGTAATGTACATTTTACTTATTGACGTTTTAAAATGGTTGTAAAGTTTTAATAACTGAACAAACATTTTATGTTTTAATTTTGAAAATTTTGTGAATTTTTGCACATCGAAAAAGCCGCACAGGAGAATAGGCAAAAATGAAAATCGTGTTGATAGGTGATGCAACTAGCTATTGTTTATTATTTTGATTCCTTTTTTATATTATAGGGCGGCAACGAACGAACGAACAAGCGGGTCACCTGATGGTAACTGATCAACACCAGAGGTGTAACGGAAGCTTTACCGGCCTTTCAGGAAGATATAGACTCGTTCTTTGAAGGTTTCAATGTCGTATCGTTCCGGGAGCACTGCTGCAGGAAGTTGATTCCACAGTTCGGTCGTACGTAGTAAAAAGTTCCTTTTAAAACGTATGGTTGTTGATTGCGAATCATCCAAGTGGTGTGGATGAAATTTTAACCACCATACTTTTATCCACCATCTAACCCCTGATTACACTAAAAGTGACCTTAGGGACTTGCGGCCCAGGGTTGCTCCAATGAAGATAAAGATGTAATTATGATAATGATTCCTTGCTTTGAGAAGCCTATTGAGACTGCCTCCGTGGTCCAGTGGTGAAGGCGTATGCCTTGTGAACCGGAGTTCTTGGGTTCAAATCCCACTGGGAAGAATACTTTGTGAAAAGTTGTTTCCAGTCTGGTTAGGATATTGCAGGCTTACCTTTTTTGGTCATGTTCTGATAGCCAAGGTTCATGACAATTAGGAACAAGTCTTTGCAGGATATCCTTTGAAGGAGATACCACAAGTGGTATAAAATGTTTTCAAGCATCTCCGTACTTCGGAAGGCATTGTTGACGGGTATCCTCATAGTATATACAATATGTAGGTAACAAAAACTCTGTCCTATCCCTGTAGGAGCACCTCAGACTGTCAATATGAACAACTTTTCCATTGGGACCAATGCTTGAAACTTGAAGAAAAAAACGACATTTTCATACAAATTGCCGGGCCGGCCGAACACTTTTGTATGAAAATGTCGTTTTTTTTTGTTTGTTATTACTGTTAACGGGTATCCTTATAGTATGACAGAAATCAAGCTACGTAAGATGCCTTTGGATAGCTTAAATTATCTGACACCAGTGTTGGCGACATAACACATCATCATCATAATTAAAGAGCGGTTTTTGTCGGTGGAGTTTCTTCCATTGCTCCCCGTCTTTCGCCAACCTCTTGACCTCTTGATACGATACTGCCTTCATCTTTTCCTTGACTAGCTTCAGTATAGCATGCAGCTGTGCCTGGGGTTTCCTTTTTCCCTGTTACTACAGTCTTTACCTACACACACACAAAAAAAAAAAGTGTGGCACTCGGGGACTGCCGCGGTAAAGCTATTGCATAGCATTTTTTATCAACTTATGCAACTATAATTATTTGAATATTTTTTATTTATGCAGTATTTTTTTCTTTGATATTATTCAAGTTACACTTTTTGAGCGTGGCGATCGATAAGAAAACATTTTTTTTCTTTTATTGAATAAATGAAAGGTTAATATCGTTTAAAATATTTTTATTATCTTACAATACATGTAGGTTATTCAGGAATTTTTATTATGAGCAGTTAGCAGCTAGTCTACACGCATACGTCAAGTCGCATGCACACAAACACCGTGCCGTAGTCTGCAGAACTGAAACGACGCGACGTTAGACGATGGGTGTTAGGTTTTATTTTCGTTACGGAATTTCGGTCGCCGCTCTCAAAGCCATAATAGCTTAAAAACAAAACAAACTATGTATTAAAAAATTTGTTACTAATTTATGCCTACTTGTTTTTCGTTTGTAATAGCGGCAAACAATTGAGTCAGATTTTATAGTGGGACGTTGGTTAGATATTCACGTCATGTACAAATTGAATTAGAATGAAAATTAACAATAGTTCCGCTGTTTGGTTGATTTACAAACTTAACATGTAAAATTACAATTTTGGGCAACATTGATTTAGCATACATCATTTTCACAATATATTTAATTGTACGTATTTCAAGAGGGAATTGGTTTTCAATTTAGACGTGACGTGAGGTTAGAATTGCACTATGGTTGATAATGCCTTTTTTAAGTTTGCTGTATTACTAATGCGCATAATAAGGAGTCTATGTTTCTAACATTTTTTTTTTCAATCTTTAAATTGGAATTTTTATGGATTGAAAAATATTATTTTCTCTAAAAATGTTTTTTTCTTCTCTAACCTTATTTTTTCATATTTCCAAAAAATTGGCAGTTGTCGAATTATTTTAATGCGCTTTCATTTTTATAAACAATCAAATAGTTAAAAAAATTATCAGGCAGAGATAATGGAGTGTAGTTTTTTACTGACGGTAAATTCCAGTGTAAATCATGACGTATTGTTAAAAGTACTAGCTGATTGTCCGTGTGGTAAATTGTTTAACAATCCTCACATTTCTCCGCTTTATATCCGTTTATAATCAAAATTTCATAAAAATTTCGTAGCGAAAAAAATGTATAAAATTTCATTTTATACATTTTTTTCGCTACCTATTTTACGCTTATAGAGAATGTTTTTTCTGAAAATTGTGATACAGTAAACTTTTGTTTTAAACCGTGAGCTGATGTGTATTTTTTACATTTCTGACTTCAAATTTGACCAAGTTTCATACAAACTTTCGAACCCAATTTTAACCCTTTTGGGGGATGAATATCAAAAATCCCTTCTTTGTGCACGTTTGTGTCATTTAAAGAACTTTTGTGCAAATTTTATGCTTCTAAACCCAGCGGTTCCAGCTGTGCCCCGATCGATCAATCAGTCAGCCAGTCAGTTTCTTCTTGTTATTGTTTCTTCTAATCATTAATTTCATCCAAAATTACATGTAGTACATAGCACATACATAGCACCTACCGTAGGTTGACTGGTAGAAAAATCCTTGAGCCTTAAGTCCATATGTTACAATTGAAATTAATTTTAGTAAATAAAACATATTACAAACTGGACGAGTATTTTAACGATAAAAAAATTAATTAAAATTGACAATTCAACGATACCTACTTAACAAATAAACTTTAAAATTTTTTAACTTATAACTTGACAATAATTTACAAATATTAAATATCACACAATCTTGCTAATAAATACTAAAAATAATAACAATATATATACATATATGTCGGCGTCATCGCATTTAAGCCAAAGGAAAGATGATTCTCTCTACAAATCTTGTAAACAACAGGTGTCAGGTGCTCGACGTGTAAACAGCACGTGCACTGTTGCCGAGTCATCGCCCCACTCCCCCACTCCGCACTTGTTTTGCAACGGGTAAATAAGGGGCGCACGGTTATTTGAAGAGGAGTCTTGTGCGGACCGCCGTACTGTGAACATCTCGTTTGTGTAGTGTACTATGGGCTTGGATGTGATTACTTTAATCGTGATTATTGTAATAGATGTGGATTGGTAAACCGATTTATTACAATGACAGTTTGTTTCAGCTAGACGATAAGCCCAGGTGGACACTGAATATGTGTGGGCCAGAGAATTCAACTAACGTGGTTGGAATTCATGGATCAGCGCGAGGTGGGGCGCTTTCTGTCGTCACATTTTTATAAGGTCTCTCATACAGCGGCATCAGTAAGGTGACGTGACTGTAAGTGAGTTTTTATCCTGATATTACAGTCTGTTCTCGTTCTGTGAGTAACTCAGTGGGTAGATCACGTCACTCAGGATGTCAGATGCTGATCCCGCCCTGCTCTGCCTTTCGTTTACTTGGCTTCCGCTACATATACTATAAAATAATATTTAGTAAATATTTATAAGTTAACTGCATGGCATAAATGTCGCTTGCCGTTCCACTTTTTGTTTTGCGATACCCGACAGGGTTCATAGTGTACCTATTATAGAAGACAGTGACTTTTAGTAGTTAGAACTAATGTACATTATGAAATGCAATAAATGATTTGAATTGAATTGAATACAATTTTGTAATAAAGTTTAATAAATAAATAAGATGAATAACAGTCACAAGTAAAGTTGTATCGATATTCGTGATACACAGACTGGCACAGCTACGCATACTTTAGCAGTGTGCGGATATCCACATAAAGAGAGCTGTTAGTTGGCGGACGGTTTAGAGACCAGAGACACATCGAGTGCAACATTATAAATTTATTTATGTTTTTTCTATGGTATATTCATAAGAGAGTGTCCTTCAGCACCATAAGGGTGCAGTATAACGATGCATACCGAATCCTTATGAAGCTTCCACGCTATTGCAGTGCGTCGGGCATGTTTGCCGACGCACTGCAATAGCGATTATTAGAACGCGTATATCTTCCTTTTGGACTAGATTGCGTATGTCTAGTAATAACCTGCTCCGAGTAGTTAGCCAAGATGTGACTAGCCTGATGATGCAGTACTGGATAAATGCACATCGGGACATAAACAAAAAATTACGGTATGGTATATACGGTGTATGTACTGTATAATTTAAATGTTTTTTTAAGTTTTTAACTTAGACTGTACTAAATCTATACATCGTACTACTTATTTATTTATATTTGTTGTTTACCTTTAATAAAGAAATTTATTATTATTATTATTTTTCTAAGGGCTGACTGGTACATTAAATATACTAATACTTGGTTCAAACCATTATCTGTCCAAAACTAATCGACAAACCGCACCTTGTCTTTTGTCACTGTCAGTTGATATTGAGGTGCACGGTTTAAACTAGTAATAAAGTTAGTCCATGTTTACAATAAGACGGTAGATGTCTTTCTATGGACTGAAGTACTAACAATACAATAGAGTTGTAAAACTTTTAAAGTATTTTATTTTTGAGTAGGTTGACATCAAACAGGCAATATTACCACAGCCAAAATGCAGCTAAAACATTAACTTTCGATAGTATCGATATTTTGTTCGTCATCACGATTGATAGTATCAATATTATCGATATTATCGATTTTATTTAGAATACCGATAGTCTATCGACCGGCAGCACTACTTAGGAATGGTGGCGGAAACGCACAATCATGTGAAAAGAATTCATCAGTTTCTCTCAGTGTAGATCCGGACGTAGCTTTAGCGTCTCCAGTCAAAGCGACATTTTCATATTTCCCCCGAACAAACTTGCCGATAACGCGCGCACTTTATCGCTCCTTGCAACACACCATAAATATTGAATCGCTTATTTTATATCTGTTGACAATACAATATGATATCTAAGTACACTCGTGCTTTTGTAGTGTACGGTCTTGAATAAGATCACTATCCATCTTTTTCTTTGGATAAGAGACGTCTGAAATTTAACCACAACATTTTGAGCAAAAACTAAATCTTCTAGGTGGGTTGGCGACAGATTGGTTCCGATCAGAAAATCACAGTCAAACTATTGATGCTGGCCATTTATGTTTTCTAGTAAGAGGGGAACCTTCTTTATCCGTGGTCAGATTGCATTGTTAGATCCATCCAACTACGTCCACTATTTTGTGTCTTTGGTCAGATTTCAGTAGTCAAGCTAAATACACTTGAGATATGAGATTTGGTAGTGGGGAGACAACTGAAAATTAACCACAACCTCTCGAGCAACAACAAAATTTTCTAGGTGGGTTGGTGACTGATTGGTTCCCGTCAGAAAATCGCAGTTAGTGTATTTGTGCTGGCAATTTATGTTTTCTTCTAATATGAGCAAGAGGGGAATCTTCTTTATCCGTGGTCATATTGCATTGTTAAATTGATCTACCCACATCCACTATTTTGTGTCTTTGGTCGGACTCAGTAGTCTAGCTAAATACACTTGAGATATGAGATTTGGTAGTGGTGAGAAACAGAAAATTCAGAGAACATGACTATGAATTCCAACCACTTGGTGTAATCCCAGACGAATGCTACAGCATCTCCAGTCATAGCGACATTTTCATATTTCTCGCGAACAAACTTGCCGATAATGCGCGCACTTTATCGCTCCTTGCAACACACCATAAATATTGAATCGCTTATTTTATATCTGTTGACAATACAATATGACGTCTAAGTACACTCGTGCTTTTGCTGTGTAGTTTACGGTCTTGAATAAGACCACTATCCACCTTTTTCTATAGATAATAGGCGTCTGAAAATTAACTACAACATCTCGGGTAACAACTAAATTTACTAGGTAGGGTGGAGACAGGGTAACGAAGGTCAGAAAATTTAAATCAATCTATTTTGGTGCTGGCCATTTATGTTTTCCTTTAATATGAGCAAGAGGGAAACCTTCTTTATCCGTCGTCAGATTGCATTGTTAGATAGATCTAACCACGTCCACTATTTTGTGTTCATGGTCAGATTTCAGTAGTGGTGAGATACAGAAAATTCACAGTATGTGACTATGAATTCCAACCACTTGGTGTAATCCCAGACGAATGCTACGTCTCCAGTCATAGCGACATTTTCATATTTCTAGCGAACAAACTTGCCGATAACGCGCGCACTTTATCGCTCCTTGCAACACACCATGAATATTGAATCGGTTTCTTTACGTCTGTTGCCAAAACAATATACGAATTGTGGTATATATCAACAATATTTTACGTACAATTGTTTTGTTTTCACCGATCAATGGCTTTTCGGTAAAATGGATATGGATATGAATGGTAAGTTGTGGTATATCGATGATGGGATATCGGAAATTCGGACGCGCGATAATGTTTCCAGGGATTTCAGTATCGGGCACATGACATTCGAGAAATCAAGTATTTTTATGTTTCTTGCTTGTGTAACTGGAAATAAAAAAAAATATATATTTATACTCAATGGAGCAGAGGATTTTGGGTCTTGCGGTTCTAAACGAACAAAGGCATAGCATTAGCGACAGCGTTTAAAGCGCCATCATTTTTCACTATCCGGCTCGTCGCAATAAAAACGAGCAGGGTGGCATACTAGTCCGACGTGTGGCGTAAACTTTATCTGGGTTTATCGACGATGCCATGCTACGGAGGCTGGGCCACGTAACTAATAGGTCACTTTTAGTATAATATGGGGGGCGGGTCTACCTTGTATGGTAAAACTTTTTAGTTAAGAATATTATCATGCATAACAGCGTATGGTAGAAACCTCATTTCGTAGAATTTAGATTGGCATTTCTCATTTCTCATACATTTAGAATCCATAATTTTTAAATTAATATTCATCTTATGGCATAAACTTGATAGTTATAATAATTAAAACGAAGAATCATTATGTCGCAGACAGTTCACAGCTAGAATGTCATTTTGGCATAAAATTAATTTCTATGTCATTATAAGGCAGAATCATCATATCTTTGAATATGTACAGTAAGAATCATCATTTGGCTTAAGTGGTCATATTGCAGATAAGGTAAAGTAAGAAAAATGTGTATTTCATAGGTACCGTAGGCCATTTAGCATGTGTAGAGATAGAGCATAGAAACATGCCTAAACCATGCAAGCAGGTATGCAGCATATAAACAGGCATGCAGTATAAAAGCAGCCATGCAGGCAGGCATGCAGCATGCAAGCAGGCATGCAGCATGTAAGCAGGCATCCAGCATTCAAGCAGGCATGCAGCATGCAAGCAAGCATGCAGCATACAAGTAGGCATGCAACATGCAAGCAGGCATGCATCATGCAAACAGGCATGCATCATGCAAGCAGGCATGCAGCATGCAAACAGGCATGTAGCATGCAAGCAGGCATACAGCATGCAAGCAGGCATGCAAGCAGGCATGCAAGCAGGCATGCAAGCAGGCATGCAAGCAGGCATGCAGCATGCAAGCAGGCATGCAGCATACAAGCAGGCATGCAGAATGCAAGCAAGCATGCAGCATACAAGCAGGCATGCAGCATGCAAGCAGGCATGCAGCATGCAAGCAGGCATGCAGCATACAAGCAGGCATGCAGAATGCAAGCAGGCATGCAGCATGCAAGCAGGAATGCATCATGCAAACATGCATGCATCATGCAAGCAGGCATGCAGCATACAAACAGGAATGCAGCATGCAAGCAGGCATGCAGCATGCAAGCAGGCATGCAGCATGCAAGCAGGCATGCAGCATACAAGCAGGCATGCAGAATGCAAGCAAGCATGCAGCATACAAGCAGGCATGCAGCATGCAAGTAGGCATGCATCATGCAAACAGGCATGTATCATGCAAGCATGCATGCAGCATGCAAACAGGCATGCATGCCTGTTGCAAGTATGTCTGGGTGGCTCCACCAGAAGACTCGCTTCGTCAGACTTCCTTCGCGAGCCTTCTGGTTCCGCGCTAAGGAATAACACTCTAGTATATGACAAAGTTTTGCCACGTGAAGTCGGGGTGCTCTAAGTTGGATTAGCCAGCAGCTTATAATTGCGTAACATTTTTTAGTATTTATTACGCAAAAATCATGATTGCGAATAATATTGGGATTAATATTATTCTAATTTAAATTCTGGCGTCTTTGTAAAAGGAGAAGTGAAATTATATCAAATAACTATCGCACAAAATAAAGGTTATTCTATTTGAAATTATGTATAATGTAATGTACGTTAAAAGCAATTATGCTCACTAAAATTCTGTCAGCTAAATAGGATGCCATTGAAAATTCTACCACATGAATACTCAGCCAAATATTGGTTCTATGAAAAAAATATGCCTTTTCTATGTTCGTCCAAAGAATTTTCTACCATGTGTGTTATGCGAAATAAAAATCGGAGCATTAAGATTCTGCCAAATAGAGGGAACCGATGGGGGTCAAGAAGGTAGAAAAAGGAATCAAAATAGTTACCTATGGGTTGATAGCGGCATTTCCTAACATGAGTTGAATTTTCGCCCATTTCGAAAAGCAGTTAGTTGTTTTTTCGAACTTTTTTTGTCACCGACAAAAAAAGGGGTGTTATAAGTTTGACGCTAATGTCTGTCGATCTGTCTATCTGTCTACCTGTTCGTTTGTGTGTCTGTCTGTGGCATCGTAGCGCTCGAACCGATGGATCGATTTGAATAAGGTTTTTACGTGAAAGCAATTTCCCTTGCAGTGACTTTTAGCCATGTTTCATAAAAATCGGTAAATTCGTCTAAAGTTATTAGGTGTTAAGGCTTCAAAGTTGGGTTTTGTAATTTACCAGGCAAATAATAAATGACGCCACGGACATCAATTCCACTCAACATAGGTTAGTGTATTATGTAGTTCTGCCACTTAGCACTAGATGGCGTCGTTGTTTTTTTATTTTTATTTTGCCTAGTAAATAAACTTGTTACTACTAACAAACAAAATACTAGACCTAAAATGCTCTGTCCGCTCCATTAGAGACAAAAACGTCACATACGTATACCTATAAAAGCACTCTACCACAGAATAAGTACAAATACAAGTACTCACAGACAGAAGTGTCACTCAGCAAAGAAATTCAAAGAAATATCTACTCAATATGATTAGCGATATGGTTTAATTCAGTTCGCGTCAGAACTCAGCTTCTTTTCGTTTAGATACCTAGAAATCCATTGCAAGTCAATTTATTCTCATAACTTTGGAAAAACAATTCATGTCACTGATGTTTACCCTTCGAAGTGGTCGCCGCACGCATAGTAATAATGTAGGTAGAGATGAGTCGTTCGCGATTGAACGAATTAAAAGTAACGGGTCATTAGCTCGTCACGACCCGTTCGTTCACTTCTACAAAAATGATTCGGTCGTTCGTTTTTGGCGTTTTTTTTACTTCGGCCGGCTTGGGTCGAATCGATCGCGGCGAACGAAACGAACCGTTTCGTTCGCGATCGATTTAGCTCACCTCACACTCACTGAAAGACCCGCACCTACGCTGCGACCTGCGAACGAACGGAGCAACACTGCGACACGATTCCGAATGTTTACGAAAGTTCACATAAAAATGCAATATTAAGAGTCCATTTTTGCTTACTTATTTTTACATAGATATAAACACTTTCTAGTGTTTGCTACTGTAAACTTTATGATCTGCGTAAAAGAAACTCTCACTCTAGAAATAAAATAATTGAAGATTAGTCATTGTCATTAGTAGGGGGTGACGTATAATTCTTTTCGCGCGCTATTTCGGCAGTTTTTGACAAAATGTAAATAGAGACATTATGGTTTTTTCATATAAAAAACCGTTCTTTTTATGTCTCCTCGTTTAAAAAAATGGCACCACAGTATCTATTTGCTCGCGATCGAAAGTCATCAACGATTGTTTCGTGAGAAAACCAATCAATCGATTGAACGGGTCGAAAGACCCGGGTCGCCTACTGAACGGTTCAGTATTGATTGAGATCCTAAAGATTGAACGAACGAAACATGTCTAAATGTAGGTATATTTTCGATACCTAAACGAGGAGTGACACAGGCCTGACTATACCACAAAATCATGTCGATAACGCGCGCGCATAATAGCTTCTTGCAACAACCCACAATGATTTTTAAAGTACTTACTTTACGTATGTTGCCAAAACATCGACATTGTTTGGGCAACAGACGAAATGGTACAGATCCAGAGACGTGTTTCACGTATTGTTTTTGTGTGTTCACGTTGTATTCGTTTCTCTTTCGTTCCGGTCTTAAAAGGTATACAAAACTAATTGCAGTGCACAGTGACATAAGACCTAAAATATACTGATGGATTGCTATTCACATTGTCATCGCTGAATCCCAAGACTGCCTCCAGAAATCTGCGCAGAAAGACAAGCAACTGGTAGGTACCTAAACTTATTATGTTGTAAATTTTATACCATTTAACTTCTACGAACTCTTGTTTGTAGCAGCTATATAAGCAGATAATACTCGTACAATCCTACAAGTATCTTTTTGTCGAAAGTACCTAATAATAAGTATGTTGTATAATTCATTTTTGATATATCTTCTTTTATTAAATCAACTTCGGTGGAGCAAGTTGATTTAATAAAAGAAGATATCCAACACCTAGATTAACGGTAGCTGAACATCAGGGGTTTGCTCACTGGATAATTCCCCATATTGAGCCACAGCATTTTGTAATACTGAAGCACACACACACATGCCTGTACTTTATTTATATAAGTTAAGTTTTTCTTTATTGTAGGTATTATAGTATGCTATAAATACAATAAATAAATTTATCTTAGTGCCCCAACGCGAAAATTTTTAATCGATGTCTGAAACGTTGTTCCTAACTATAATACTAGGTCTTAAAATAACTCAAGGCCGCCCAAAGGGCTGTAAAGTCCGCGTAATCGAATCAGAAATGAGGTGATTTTTAGAAGAGCTAAGGTCACTGATATAGCTCAGCGGATAAGTTTATTAAAGAAGCAGTGAGTGAGGCACATAGCACAAAGAATCGATGGCCAATGAGACAGCAGGGTTTTCGAAAGACGACAACGTACCCACAAGCGCAGCGTACGTCATCCACCTACTAGGTGGAAGAAAACCTTTGAAAGAGGAAAACGCTGGATGCAGGCCGCTTACAATCGATCATTGAATAAAACGTCCATCGGTGGACTTTCTGTGGCTGGTATTATAAGATATAACTAATGGATTCTTTTTTTTATTTTGTTGCTCTCCAATAAACCGGAACTGGCACGAAAATATATTTTTTATAGGAGTCCGTGTACGTCCATGACATTTAAAAGCATTTAATAACTTCTGGAAATTAGCATACACCAATAGATTGCCACTTAAGCCCCAATTTAGCTAATTGCAGCGAGACCCATAAATTTCCCTTTCATATTCAATAAATTTTCACCTTTATGCCCATGTAACTGAACACAGGGCAGGGAACCATTGGAACGATTTTATTGGCCCTTTTCTGCAAATACGTAGTGAAGAGCGACAGCGAGTTAAAAAATGAGTACCTATAGTGGGCGAGAAGGTTCAATAAGGAATCAAAAAATTCCAAGCCACATCGCCTATACATGACTTGCTTCTTTGCGCATTTCCTCGATTGGTTCTTGCAATTTGCGTGAGAAAAAGCAACTAGAACATTCTAAGGCTCCGGACACAGAAAAGACGTAAGACGTAGACGGAGCACGGACAGGGCACAGACATGGCGCCGTCGGGACTTTTAAAAACAGATAGCAAAGTCGAGACACGGACATCAAAGATTCAAGAAAACCGTATCTATGGCAACACCGCGAGGCGCGAGTCCCCCCACACCCGCCCGCACCTCGATAGGCCAGCTCGCGCCCTTGCCCCGTCCATTCTGTGTGTTCTACTCTACCATAGAACACAAACGAGTAAGCGTCGTGTCTGTGCCCAATCCGCGCCCCCTCTCTTCTGTGTGTTCTGCTTTGCGACGCTTCTACGCTACGAAAAAAATGTATTTTTTTATAAAACGGACGCGGAGCAGACATGTGTCTGCGCCCGGTCCACGTCTTACGTCTTTTCTGTGTGTCCAGCGCCTAAGGTTTTCCATTCTCCCAGACCAACGTTTAATTCAATTATCATTCATCAAGGATTCTCAAAATGACCATTTGAAATCCAGAGTTTTTAACCAACCTTACTATAGTTGTCTGACCATCTAGGTTTTGTTTTTATTCTTCCTGACTACTTCCTCCTTTGGATTACACGGAAGAAACTTACTTCAATGATCTTTGTTCTACTGATCTAAAAGCTTCACAACTAACAAGCGAGTGGGGTGTGTCATTTCCACATCTTTCACTTCTGTGTCGCATCTAAATAGTATAGTAAATTTCGTTTTCCTCGATGAGGTATAAAAATTGTTTCACTCGAGTTCGTTTGCTTTGTTCGGTTTCAGGCTAGGATTTTGCGACGTAGGTATAATCTTTTACACCTTGAAACTTGCTACTGGCAAGTGTTAGCTATTAACGCATTAGATAAAACCAACGCGCTTCTGCCTATAACTGTGAACACTACCTTAAGTTTCAACGTGCGATCACGCATGCCCGTAAATTCTGTGTTCCTCCAAGCGATATAATTTAATAGGAATATTAAACTTCGCTTTTGATTCACTATTGTTTTCGAGTAGGCACTATGTTTTGTAAAACCTACTTTGATTTATGTTGAATTGCCCTTAGTGTTTTTCGATGCGTAAATAAGTGATTTTTGCATGAAATGTTTAACTAATTAGGTTTTTTAATGAATTTAATATTTTCTGGAATCGTCAAAGATGAAAACTCCTAGGCATTGATCCTCCGCAAGGTTTTAGCTGTAAAGAATTGATAATTATAAGTACTAACAATATTTATAGCTTTCCTATCCCGTAGTCGTCCCCGAACAATCGATCCCGAAAAATTTCTGTATCCCCTTATACGCCAAAAGTGGCCGCTTTTCGCAATTGTGCGTAGAAAAGCTTCACGTTCTCACTTTAAACTGTAAACAATAGTTCATAAAATAGTTTAAAGGGTTATCTAGGGTCTGATCAAAACAAAATTTTAAATGAAATCTCCGTTTCCTTTCAATAGATTTATTTCAAATGGGGGTAGCACTGGACCCCGGAAAATTCAGGTAGCCCCTTAATACCTAGGGATACTTGAATTTTCCGGGGTTCAGTGCAGCCCCTATTTGAAATAAATCGTATTTTAGGAAACGGAGACATTATTTAAAATTTTGTCTTGACCAGGCACTAGATAAATAACCCTTCAAACTATTTTATGAACTACTATTTACAGTTTTCTACGCACAATTGCGAAAAACGGCCACTTTTGGCGTATGTGCGAAGAAAAGCTTCACGTTCTCACTTTAAACTGTAAACAGTAGAGAAATAGTTTAGTTAAAATGGTAAGATCATCTAGTGCTTGTCAAGACAAATTACGAATTCTCTAAAATCAAATCTATTGCGCTGCAGAGAGGCAATGCTGCCAGCCTTCTGGGTGCTCTGCCTCGCGGTGATGCGTTGTAATCTCTTTTACATTTGTAATTTTTATTTTATTTAAATTTGTAAAAATGTACAATGATTGAATAAATTTGTCTAACTACAAATGATGTCTCCATTTCCTATCAAATGATTTATTTCAAATGGGGGCAGCACGGGACCGCGGAAAATTCAGGTATCCCCTTAAGACGTATCATTATATTTATTGCATTAGTACCAGTATAGCTATACAACATTCGAAAAGGCTATGTGACTCTTTGCGAGATCGTACTTACAATAAATAATACAATGTACATTAATTATAAGCTTTTATAAAAATGATAAAAAAATATTATTGGAACGAAGTTCCTTACGGCAGGCTTGGAGGAGATAGGGATTTTGCTGCGCGACCAAACTGAAAAAAATGTGATAGTAAAACCGTAAGGATGACCTCGTTAAATAAAACCGTTAAATGAGACGTGCGCAGGCGCGACAGTCGTATACACAAGCGAGTAGTGTATAATACCTTTCTCTTCCTTTGAGCACGATTTTTCTTTTGCAAATTGTGTCGATTCTACATTAGCCGAAGGAACTTCGTTCCTACCTGGTGTCCCACGACACCACATTTCTTTTTATGAAAGAATACCAAAATTACAAGATAGAAGGCTTGTTCTATTAAAACAAGGTAGGCACAATAGACAAAAAATAATGCTATTTTCCTTACAAAAGCTTTGTTCCTTAATTAGGCAACAAAAGTTACAGAAAATATTGTCAGCCAAATTTAAGAGAGCAATTAAAATTTAGGATCCAGATGGAGGATCCTCGAGTGACCCAACGTCTAAAATTAATTATAAATTCCATAACTCTTAAATCTTTCAGAATAAGGTTGAAAAGAGTAGATCGGTAGAAACGTTTTTAGACAGCACAGGACTTGTTTGCTCGGAAAATTGATAAAACAGAATTAATTGAGATTAATTTTCCGAGTCTGCAATGCGGTGTTTTTGGACGCTTGTGTGTAGATTTCTTTTGTTCTTATTTGTTTTTTTTTTCACCCAACTGCGCCGGAAGGAGGGTTACGTTTTTTTTAAGTGTATTAAGTCGACTGCGCCGGAATGAGGGTTATATTTTTCAAGTGTATTAATGTACGTATGTCTGAAACCTAAAGGGCTTGATGGATTTTAGCATGGGAGGTGTCGTCGTCGGTTGGATTCGTCTTAATTATCAAAGTTATGCGTTATTCGGGAAATTACGCAATGTTTTATCGTCTATAATACCTCAGTGCCTCAAGACAAAAGTCTTTAATCAATGTGTGTCCAGTGATGACTTATGGCTCTGAAACTTGGCCTCTTACTATGGGTCTCATAAGAAGGCTCTAGGTCGCTCAACGGGCTATAGCGAGGACTATGCTCAGTGTTACTCTACGCGATCGAATCGAAAGAAATGAGAAGATTCATAGAAGAAGATAGATAGATAGATGTCATTTATTTCTTAGAATATGGGAATACAATGGTGTTATCTTGTACAAGTGCGACATACTCTGTCTGTGTGAAGTTTTTATATATTGCAGTTAAATATATACATTATTATATAGATTTGTCTAAATATCATATGAATTCTGCTCATTTAGTCATAATAGTATTATATAATAATAATAATATAATAATAATAATCTTTATTTCGGACATAATCCATATTATGTTAGTAATGAACAGAGTAAACTTAATCTAGTGTTAGTAACAGGAAACAGATATAAGCACATAACAAAGACAAAACAACACAACTAACAGCTAGGTTCCCACCCACTGGTCACCGGTATCTGGACAACAACCTCAGTATGAAGGCGCATCCAGTGGCCCAGTAGTGGGGAGTCCCATCGATCTGTGTATATAATCATAAAATATCTACTTCGAATGTCACAAATATTTCACAATATATAATTTTAACATTTACCCTATGAATCACATTTAAACCTTTCATCCATTTCGTAAAAACATTTGTCTAATAGCCAATTAAGAGGCTACAAATAAGGATGCGTTAAGAATTGAGTTCCCGAATCCGATTTTGTACATATTTGGTAACTGAATTTTCCGGGGTCTAGTGCTGCCCCCATTTAAAATAAATCATTTGAAAGAAACGGATATATCATTTAAAATTTTGTCTTAATCAGACCCTAGATAACCCTTCAAACTATTTTATAAACTTCTGTTTTGAGTTTAAAGTCAGAACATGAAGCTTTTCTACGCACATACGCCAAAAGTTGCCGTTTTTCGAAATTGTGCGTAGAAAAACTTCACGTTCTCACTTTAAACTGTAAACAGTAGTTCATAAAATAGTTTGAAGGGATAACTAAGATCTGATCAAGACAAAATTTTAAATGAAATCTCTGTTTCCTTTCAATAAATTTATTTCAAATGGGGGCAGCACTGGACCCCGGAAAATCCAGCACCTTAAATAAAGTTGATTTAAAAAATGTTATACTAGTAATTTCTCTAATTTTCCTCGGTAAGTTATTGTACAATTTGATAACCATACAATAGAACAAAGGCCACTGACATAGCCAAGTGGATTAGCTCATTGAAGTGGCATTGGGCGGGACACAAAGCAGGAAGAACCGATGGCCGATGGGGCAGAAAGGTTCTCGAATGGCAACCACGTACCGGCAAGAGGAGCGGACCCACTTGCTAGATGGTCAGATGACAGATTACAATCCGACAGCGCAGAAACCTTCATATTTTGTCATCTTCATAATATACGGTGATTTTTAAACGGTTTTGAAGCCGAAGGCCACTTTATAAAAATCGTTAGTAAGACTTAATTACCTAGTCAAAATAAAAAATCAAAAACAAAATATGTTGATTATAACTCGAAAATAAAATCGTGCGATCAATTAGTAGAACCGCCGGCCGGCTAGATTTCGAGTTCGTCGGCGTCACGCGTCAGTTATGAATGGGCGTAACTATGTGGTCCCGAACGAAAATCATTTTCGCAACTTTTTATCTTATGTCATACTCAAATTTGGATTACGTATATGGATAGAGGAATTTATTTAATACATGACATTCTTATTTCCAAAACCAATGAAAAGTCAGCCTGTATAATCCTTTTGCCCCTTAATATTTAACGTCCCAGTTTCACCTTTTATGCTCTTCTCACGACTGGGTTCTGCGCACTTCCGAAAAATTTTCCCTATCTATCCCTTCTCTCCGTACTGGATTTCTCTCTAATTCTATTGCTGTCACGACCGCACGCCTTTGGAATGCCCTGCCCGATAACATTATGAAAGCACAAACAAGGGATCACTTCAAGATGCTTGTAATTCGACACTATCGCGAAAAAGCAATGCTGCAATAATAGTATTAATATGTTTATTATACGTATTAAAGTAAATGTAAGTGCCGCAACAGACGGGGCGCTAGTTGCGTCGCGTATAAGCTAGAGATGGGCTGTGGATAGTACTGAATCTACCCATGTGAGTATTTACTCACTAGATTTAATAAATAGATTAAATAGAGCGTGCTCATGTATTGACATTGCATTTGATGTCTGTTTACTTATTTTTACCTAAAATTACGTCTAGGCACACCTCCCAACAAAAAATGATAATTAGTCAAAGAAGTCTACTTTCAGTGTATGATTAGTATGGTATTTTCATATAATTTAGCGTCGCATATAATGTTTACCTACATTTTAAGCATATTATGGCGTATGCACACACTTTCCGACAAGAATTGCAAGTGTATACTAGATTTAAGTTTCAAAATTGTCATGAAAACATGAAATAATGAATATGAATATAAATATGAGTCGCAACTCATTTATACCAATCTACTCACCAAATGGATAAATAAGGTTATTTATCGGGTATTTACTCAATCTACTGAGTAAATACTCAAATGGCTTGATTGAGTATTTATGCATCGCCCATCACTAGCTGTTACGCGGCGCAACTTGCGCCGCGTCTGTTACGGCCCTAAGATGAACTGGTAGACAATGCTTAGCATTAAGTTGTGCCTTTTGTACCATAGATTTTTACGTAGTAAAAAAAATTTAAGTCTTTGTTTTGTAGATTTAAGGTGCAATAAATTAAATTAAATGACCTGAGTAAGGTTGCAGGAAGGCGCTGGATGCAGGCCGCTTGCGATTGGTCGTTTTGGAAATCCTTGGGGGAGGCCATTTTGCTTCCTAGTCAATACAAGGTTTAGTTCAAATGCTGCAAACTCATATTGCAAGGTAGGAATTTTGCTTTCTAATCAATATAAAATTTAGTTTGAATGCTGCAAAATCATATTACAAGGTGTATTTTGCTTCCTAGTCAATATAAGGTTTAATTTAAATGCTCTATATTCATATTGCAAGGTAGGCATTTTGCTTCCTACTCAATATAAGGTTTAGTTCAAATGCTGCAAAGTCATATTGCAAGGCATTTTGCTTCTTAGTCTATATGAAATATTATAACTTTTAGGTGAAATTTGGCATAGACGTTTTGATTTCTAGGCAGCGTGATCATTAAGGAACCAAAACAAAGTTCGCCGTTGACGGACATGTCATGGAGGACTTCAGATCTATAGATAAAGAATCTATTTTCATTCTTACATTATTTTTTCATTATTACTTTGAGTTTTAGCCCTAACTTTGTACAGAAGTAAAATCCAGTAATTTATTTAACCCTCCCGAAGTTACGTCGGTCGCGGTTTGACAAAAACTCCAACTTTTGAGCATTACTCGAGTTGGCAGCTCTCTAATGATTAAGTTATGCTCGGAGATGGAAACATGGAACCACAGTTTACAAAGGCGAAATACTCTTAAGACTTCGATCGTTTTTTTTTAGTAGCCTAAATTTTGTTTTGCTAGTTTAAGATGGAACTAGTCGATAAATTTCTGTTTTATATGTATTTATGTAGGATGAAGATTTCTTTAGATTTATATTTAAACAAACACACCAGACTTTACACGGTAAATCATTTATTCTTGATAATCGGAAAAACACACCAATGACACTTCTTTTTTTCCAAAGACAACGGAGGGAGCGCCCTCCGTTAGGCGTTAGACTCCCAGACATTTGCATATGTTACCAACCTGACAATTTCCAAACACATTTCGGGAGTTTAACTCCACTGTTTGACACTGTACATCCAAACTTAAACATGATAATTATTAATTTTGTCTGTATGGCAATAGTAAAGTAAAATAAGAAGCCATTAAAAAGTTGTGAGCCAACAAAGATTTGTAGTTCTTGCTAATTTTAACGCAACTTTGGTCGTAACTGAATAATAAAAGCAATGTAAAATCAAAAAAAGTCAACACTGACAAAGCTCAGTTATTGACGATTTTATTTATTTGTAATTGATTTATGTAGTAGATTTTCAGTTTCTTCGTTTTCAGAAGTTCATTTTCATCCTTTAGTTTAACCAAATTACAACAAGTCCCTTGGAAACTTGAATTCGATGCGGCTTTTTTTTTTGCTCGAGCACAATGGTTTTACAGACAGACATACAGGCAGACAAACAGATAGACATTTGCGTCATTTTTATAACACCTCTCTTTTTTGTCTGGTGATTAAAAGGGGTGCTATGGACAGGGATCTGTTGAAAAAGGAAGGGCAGGCCTCTACAGGTTAAGAAAAACATGACAAACAATGACAACATAAACATGTAAAATAAATAATTATGTTAAATAAATATATTCGGAACTCTCGAATATGACGACCTCCGTGGCGTAGTGGTCACCTTGCTAGTCCGCCACCTAGAGGTCCCGGGTTCGATCCCCGGTCAGGGCAAGTTGGAAAATGGTCTTTTTCAAATTGTCCTGGGTCTTGGATGTTTATCTATATATGTATATGTTATAAAATATAGTATCATTGAGTTAGTATCCCATAACACAAGTCTCGAACTTACTTTGGGGCTAGCTCAATCAGTGTAATTTGTCACTACATATATAAAAAAAAAAAAAAAAACTTGCACACAAGTAGCGCCACCTTGCAAATGCAACGTTAGGGGCATATGTCAAAAAATAAAATAACAAGAACTTGTTTATTTTGCATAGATTGGGGTAAATAAACATTTATTTTGAAAGAAAATAAATGGTATATTTAGAGGAATTCGTTAAAAACTGTGTATGAAAAATGGAAATTATAATAAAAACTGGTTTTGAGAGTGAAAAGCATACAATAACTTTCCAGCCTCAAACTATGATTAAAGGAAATAAATGTGTATTACATACTACATGATTCGAATTACTTTGTGCAATTCCGCCACCAGTTAGTTCATGCAAACTATTGCCGGCCGGCGCCCACCCACTACTGTTAGTCCCAACATACCTGCCACCAACAGCCCGTGTGCACCCGCCACCAACAGCTGATGCATGCTCCCTCCGATACTGCTGCATCCGCTGCAGCTGCAGCAACATCGGACACCGCATACGCGACACGTGTTTCGCCTCTCCACGAGGCGTCTTCAGGCACCAAAGTTGTTGATCGTTCGGCAGTCAAGCGTCGAATGAATTCATTCGACGCTTGATGTTGCTGCAGCCGCAGCGGATGCAGCAGTATCGGAGGGAGCATGCATCAGCTGTTGGTGGCGGGTGCACACGGGCTGTTGGTGGCAGGTATGCTGGGACTAACAGCAGTGGGTGGGCGCCGGCCGGCAATAGTTTGCATGAACTAACTGGTGGCGGAATTGCACAAAGTAATTCAAATCATGTAGTATGTAACTTTGACTTCCGCAAAGTAACACCTGAATCTATTAAATGTGTATTAGCAGAACACGTAAGGAATGTAGAAGAACTAAGAACTAGTGGCAATAGTTTTTAATACGAGCCACCATCATTCGTCAAACATCGGTGACCTCAACACCCTATAAAACAAGTTTCAACGTAAGTACCAACTCTCCTAACCTAAAAACATGACTAAACATTGACAAGTTTGTTTTGCTGACCTAGCCCCTTTGGTTGCCAATTTCTGCCGCGACAAGCTACAATCGTTTTCCTTACTCCTACCACCCACTTCGCACGTTCCGAATATACCCTGGAAGATGGGTCGGCCGCTTGTATGAGACGCTACTTGCATTGACACACTGGCGCCGTCTTGTCAGCTACAGTGTCCAAAGCGGGCTCAGCAGCTGCATCAGCTGAAAACCTCAAACGGCGCAAATATTAAGGTATCGGGAATTACTACATATTTGAGCTTAAATTTTTGGTTCGAAACTTAAAGACCGTGGGGGCCATCAGCTCACAAATTATTCGACGTTATGTCAAGAAAACTTATTGAAGTTTCCCATGACCAGAAGCCTGGCCTATATCTTGGTCAGAAAATAAGCATTGCCATACAACGTGGCAATGTTGCCAGCCTTCTGGGCACGTTGCCGCAGGGTAAAGAATTACCGGGCCTTTTCTATTTATAAATATTAATGTATAATGAGTATAAGTTTTACTATGATACACGTATGGAGTGAAAAAGCAAATCTTTTTTACTAACATCATTACAGACCACGCATTCCAGTCGGATTCCAAAATATCGCCATAATGACAGTAAGTTCCAAACGCGAATTAATTATTTGCACTTGACAAAGGCTAGCCTCAAAAAAGGTGGAAACTTGGGACGGCACATTAATCTTAGTCAAGAAGCCTTACACGAAATGAAGATTGTATAAAGAATAGAATCGAAACCTTAGGAAATGTGAAACTGAACTATTCGTACGGAGAGCTTTAAAAGGCAAATTAGTCCTTAAAATATTTTCCCAGTTTGTGATTTTTAACCCCAGAATTTTCCTTAAAACGTAAGTGGGCGCGTGGGTAGCATTTTGCCGCCCTTAATAAAATGCGTTTTTTCATAAAATATTGCAGAATTTGTATACATTTTGTATAAATAGGTTGAAATAAAATATAGTATACTATAAATTGAATTATTTATTTTAAATTAAGTTCTAAATATTAAGGCACTAGGACTTTTAATCAACTTTGGTCAAATTAGGTAACCATTTTTTAGGAACGTGTCGACATAAATCATTTAAATTATAAAAAAATAATAATTGTATATTTTCAAGATCTACATCATATGTCTGAGCAAAACAATTTTCACACAAATGTTCGTTACATAGTCACTTTAAGCAAGCAATAGGTACATCCTTTTTTAATCTTCTTATTTTTCTTTGAATGAACCATTGGCACAACTTGTGGCATAGATATACTTTGTTTTTCTTGTAAACTGGATAAAACGTCCTCATCAAAACCCTCCACAGATTATTCTATATCTGTATTATTATCACTGTGTTCAATTTTAGAATTCTGTCATCTCTATCTCTGTCGCTTTCTAATATATCTTATCCTAAACTCTCTGTCGCAGAATACTCAAAATCAATCTCTTCTTCTAGCCAAGATATTACTTGAAAGTTCTATTACTCCATTTTGTAACCCTAAAATACTAATAAGACATTAAAACAGACAATAAAAAGACTTGAGTGTATCAGGACAGTATAACTAGGTATTAACTATAAAGGTTAAACATAAAACAATGACTATATTGATTTAAAGATACTTACGTAAATGGGCGCGTGGTGAGCAATTTGCCGCCTCGCGACGCACCCTGTTGACAAATCCTTCGTCCTGCGGCCGCCCGCGCACTGATCCAGTGGAAGTTTATAACATAGGCAGGGGAATGCGAGGGGGCAGCTACTAAAGAGACCTTGAATTTTACGCGTGCATAGTTAACCAAATATTTTCATTTTTTTTTTCCCAGTGGTAGCAAAATGCTCATAGCGCGCCCACTCTAGGGTAGAACATAATAAAATAAAAATACGAGTACATTTTCCTGATACGACGAGTAACGAAAAAGGGGCATCGATCCGAAAGGGAATAAACGTACTTATCAATGTCAACAACTTTTAACATGAGACCATCACTGAAATTGAAAAAAAAAAACATGTCCATGTATTTTGGCATTTTTACGCACATTTGTGAAAATCGGTCATTTTTGGCTAATGGGCGTAAAGGTAACCTATCATTGTTACAAAACTTTACTGTTCTCAATTATAAAGGCAATAGTTCGGAGTGTGTGTATGTTTGTTACTTCTTTACGCGCAGACGGCTGGACCAATTTTGATAAAATTTGGTATGCAAGAAACTGACACCCTGGATTAACACATAGGCTACTTTTTCCGTGGGTAGCACTGCGGGGCGCAGCTAGTTTTACATAATTTTGCTTATGCATAAACTCACTTTACCTATGTTTCATCTTCCAGAAAAACATATAAAGCCGAATATTAAAAGTATTTTTCCATTCGACATATTTGTTCACTAGTACTAAAGGTCGAAGTAACTTTTTTACTACTAGCTTTTGCCCGCAGCTTCGCTCGCGTAGGGGTGGAATTTATCAAAATCCTTTCTTAGGGGATGCCTACGTTATAGTAGCTTTATGCATGCAAAGTCTCAGCCCGATCGGTTTAAATTGACAAAGTTTCATACAAACTTTCATTACCTACTACCTATTTATTTCCTTGGGGGTAGAATTGATTAAAATCCTTTCTTAGCGGATGCCTACGTTATAACATCTACCTGCATGCCAAATTTGGGCCCGATCCGTCCAGTGGTTTGGGCTGTGCGTTGATAGATCACTATGTCAGTCAGTCAGTCACCTTTGAGTTATATATATTTATTAGGGTGCTTCTTATAACGATGAAAAAATTTTTTTTTTGATTTTTCCACTGGTCACCCCGTCATTCGATACTATACCTTAAGAAACTATATCAGTATTATTTTAAAATTTTTAATGTTACATTTAAGGGTCGCTACCAATATTCAAATTTTAGTTGAAAGCTCAAAATCACTGCAGAGCTTAGATTTATGTTTTCATGACACATGGCATTTTAATACGAAACAAAAGATAAATATTCATTACTAAATCCCTGAAATCATTTATTGAAAGATACAAGGGATGGTTTCTATTAATAAAGACTATTTTCAAATATACTCCGTAATCATCAAGAGCAAATCTTGCTTTTGCTCTTTTAAAATTGTAAATATCAGCAATATATACAAAATTATTATATTCCGCTTTTCGCAAAACCTTCCTGAGGTTCACCAGTCAAACAGAATAATTGGTTATGTTTATATATAATATAAGTACCTATAAAATACATCATTGTTTCAAGTTTGTAAATAGTCGTTCAAAAATGTTGATTAGTAACCCAGAATATAACAAAAATATAAGTATTTGCTAGTAACAAAGTCTGCAGTGTTTTGTCTTAGATATGTTTGATAATAATACTTATTTATTTTTGTATTCTAGTCTATAATTAGCAGATACAATTTTAAAAAAAGAAACATTAATAAAATTTCTTTGTTAAGAACTATGAAATACACAAGCTATTAATTTAAGTAATTAGTAGCCAGTTTTAGTTCGTTTTTTTAAAGGTTGCATAACTTAAGGTCATTTACTGGTGCTTACTATCAAGTAAAGGCTTGTAACCAATATTTTTATCATATCATCACATCGAAAAAATATATTTCTTTCACAGATATCTTTTTCGGTTTTGTCGATACAAATTCATATTTAAAACGGGAAAGAAATATCGCAATATTAGGTTTCTGCTATGTATTTACATCAGGGTAGTCCAGCAGATCACCAGCAACTCTAGCTAAGAGTATTATGATAGGATTCAAAAAACTTCCACTATTCATCTCATTTTTGTTCCGCAAGAGTAATCTTGTCTGTGGCCACTTGTACACTCATTGGCCACTCAACATTTTCAACTAAGGATTCCAATTTCAATTTTGTTTTCTTTTCACTATTTTTGGCTTCAAAGGAGCACAAATTCTACATAAATATCTTATACTGGTTTTTACAACAGTGGTCTCGAAAGGCTGAAATTCCATGGAGTTAGTGTACTCGTATTGCAGACATTTGACATGATCCAGGTGAAGAAAAGAATGGGGAGGAAATGGAAGGAGATCTTTGTGCATATTTCGCTATAAAACCTAACATAACCACAAATTTTAATCAATTAAGGAGACTTCATAGTCAAATGTCCATACAACGTTTTTTCAAAAGTTTGACAACTGGTAGCGACCTCTAAATTTGGTCTAAAAATTAAAATAAAAAACACTGATTCATATTTTACAGTAGAAATTCAAATCACAAAGTGACCGGGTAACATTTCAAAAGTCGAAAAATAAGAAGCACCCTAATATTTATAGATTAAGATTATTACTTAGCTACTCTACTGTTTCGTATTCTAAACAAATCCATAGTAAGATAATCATTTTTTGATTGACAAATTTGTAATATACGACATAAGTAGTATCATATAAATTCATTTTGTAATTTCAACCAAATATTTTATGTTATTATTGTTTCTGTCATATTGCTATTATTTTATGTTAGTCGTCAAGCGACGTATTTTTATACTTAAACTTGGGCGAAAGTAGCTAAGACCCCAAAACATGGTTATGGCAAAACTATATGTTAGGTTATGTAAGAACTGCGACCACCCCATCAAGTCCCAAGGTAGAGGGTCTTTAGTAACTATAGTAGAGTTACAAATACTATAAAAAAACATAATTATAATTTTATGTTAGTCATCATCATCCGAGCGTATTCCCGGTTGCATCCTCAGCAGTAACGCTTCAGAGCCCGGGGTCCGCTACCTAACCAAGGAGATTTGACGATGTTACTGGTTTTTACACAGAGCGACTGCCGTCTGACCTCCACAACCCAAAGGGCAAACCAGGAACCAATCCTTGGATAGGTTGATGATCAAACGCTAACGGTGGCGTTTGGGACCCACAGTTTTACGTGTCTTCCGAAACACGGAATCATCTTTCTTTTCGGATAATCAGGTGATTCAAGCCTGCAATATCTTATTCAGACTGGAAACAACTTTTTCACAAAGTATGCTTCCCAGTGGGAATCGAACCCATGACCTCCGGGTCACAAGGCGAACGCCTTGACCACTGGACCACGGAGGCAGTCGATATAATTTTATGTTAGTAACCGTGATTAAAAAATTGTCACGATCTCCCTTTAAACTATAAACGGTAGTTCATTAAAAAGTTTGAAGGGTTATCTAGGGCTGGTCAAGACAAAATTTTAAATGATATCTCTGTTTCCTTTCAAATGATTTATTTCAAATGGGAGCAGCACTGGACCCCGAAAAATTCAAGTATAAAATAAAATATATTTTACCGTATTTGGCTTCATGGTCGTCTATTTATTTACTGTAGAGTTCTTACATACATCATTTGTACGGTACATTCAGAAAGTTGAGTTGAGCTGTCGACTACCTCACCGACGATATAGTTCATAAATGAAAATATACATCTACTCAATAGTTCAGGATGAGTTATTCTGTCTACTTTACAAGACTCCATTTTGTTTGAAGCTCGACGAACTCTTCATAATGAAGTCTTGAGGCGAGGACTTTTATAATTATTTTAATTGCTGTACGTTACGCCATCTTGTTGACGTCTGTGGCGTTTGAAAGAAATGTCTCTTTGTTTGGCTTTAAAGATTGTACTAATAACTTCTTACTATATATGTTTATGGAAAATAAATATTATTATAGTTATCGTTAAGTCTTCTTGCCTTTTCTTTCTTCTTAACCCCCGACAGTAAAAGAGGGGTGTTATAAGTTTGACGCTAATGTCTGCCTCTCTGCAGCATCAACATGATTCAGTGTCTCGAAATTTATAAATGGCAAAAATATGGGGGTTGAAAACTTAAAAAACGAGACATTTTGAGAAATTTTCAAATATGTCACTAAACTTTTTTATTACCCTTATTAAGACGCATTTTTTTTGTCTAAACAACTTTTAATGCAATCAACTTCAATAGGTCGGGGTGACTCGCGAGGCCTTCGACTCACAGAGGTAAATAATAAGGTTTTATTATTGTTATACCTGTCCAAAGACGGTTTGCTAATAAACGAAAAGTCATCATCATCATCCGAGCGTATTCCCGGTTGCATCCTCAGCAGTAACGCTTTAGAGCCCAGGGTCCGCTACCTAACCAAGGAGATTTGACGAGGTTACTGGTTTTTACACAGAGCGACTGCCGTCTGACCTCCACAACCCAAAGGGCAAACCAGGAACCAATCCTTGGATAGTTTGATGATCAAACGCTAGGTGGCGTTCGGGACTCATAGTTTTACGTGCCTTCCGAAACACGGAATCGTCTTTCTTGTCGGATAATCAGGTGATTCAAGCCTGCAATATCCTATTCAGACTGGAAACAATTTTTCACAAAGTATGCTTCCCAGTGGGAATCGAACCCATGACCTTCGGGTCACAAGGCAAACGCCTTGACCACTGGACCACGGAGGCAGTCAAAATATGCTAATAAACGAAAAGTCATTTAGTATAATTACTTGAAATATATTGTTCCCTTCAGAGACTTAGTTATTAGCGTAACAGTACCCACAAAACATCGGTATTGGATTAGCAGATTCATCTACCAAATTGACAATATCAAAAGATGTCAATACTTAATAATTCTGAAACAAAATAATAAATAAGCAATCGCCCCGAGCCATTTTCAATTCACAAGCGAACATGGCGCGCTGAAAACAAAATATTCCTTTCAGAATGTTATTAAAGAAAATATTTCTTTAGAACGACATTGTAAGATGAAAATTTGATTTGAAAGGAAATCCCGGGGGAGTTCGGCGATAAATATTAAAGCCAACGAGGGTTTGATATAAGTCAAATAATATAGAGGCGACATCGGGACATTTTAACATGTTGGGGGAATGTAGCCTTTTTATGTTGGATCAGATATTTTGATGAAACTCTATCAGACACCATGCTATAATGTTATCCAAATATCGTCAAGTGTATGTCTATATTTATTTCACTTCTGGGCAAAGGCTTCCCTGTACTTTGCCTCTGTGCAAAGATATCTTCAATCAAGTCATTCATTCAATCATCTTAATACCCCCTGTTACCATCAATTCTTCCACACAATGAGAAAAACCCATCAGGTGGTAATCGCCCCTGGGCAATCAAGAAGTCCTTCAACAAACTCCGGGCTGGTGTTACGAGATGCCACAAGAACCGATTCAAGTGGGGTTTCTGAAACAATGATCTTTATAAATGTGGAGCTGTTCAAAGCTTGGCCTACCTCCTGTCATGCCCCATCTGCCCAACTTTAAAAGATTTAAACTCGGTTAATGACAGGGGGAGTAAGTGTGGCCACACACTTGTCCACAACCTTATGAAAAAGCCATTCCGACTCGCTAAAAAGAAGAAGAATCATTTAGCTTGCGTGGCCAGCCAATTCCTATTTCAATGTAGCGGTGTCAGCTATATCAGCTACGTTTATCATGTGATGTCATGTATAAAAGATTTTTTCAAATTTCTTTGATTTATTGACTGCAGACTGTATTGAGATGTGCTATTTGGAGTTACTTTGATTTTCTCCAAACATTTGAGGAATTTTATTTGTGCGTTTGAAGCAACTTGTATTAAATTATTGACGTGTTACATTTTCTTTTGGAGTGTGAAGTTTCTTAATATTACATAATATGTAAAATAAGGTAGAAGCGATAATTCATCTGTATTAAATTAACATACGATAACAGTTATCCTCACAAGAGCAAAAAAAGCGAGTTTACCCTGGTTCTTAAATCTTAACATAAAAATTGGATTTTTAAATTATAAACTATATAAATTTGTACGTTATCTTTCCTTGGAAAGATGGTATTATACTGCTTTACCATAAGTTTGTGTAGTAGGTTACAATACGCTTTATTTATCATGTACCTTCTAAATCTATGATACGAATCATACCTAGATTCAAATCAAAGTTTCCCGGTCTATATTAATCTGTTTGTACAATGGGCCGATTTTGATACTGTTTTCACTCACATGTAGTTATGTAGTTACTAAGGAAAGTTTAAATTTTTTGAAAAAAAAAGTTTTTGAACTTTTAAACTTTTCCCAGAAATCCATCGGCAGCATTTGGTTGCTGTTTTTCGTGTGTGTAAGTGGCCAACACTGGTGTCAGATTTTCCAGGCTGCCTAAAGGCATCTGACATAGCTTGACGACTGCCATACAATGATGACAGCCGGGACCAACGGCTTATACGTGCCTTTCGAAGTACGGAGGAGCTCCAAATTTTTTTATGCCACTTGCGGTCACCCATCCAAGTGTGGACCACGCCCGGGGTCACTTTACTTGCAAACGCGCTAGTAATGCACACTCCCACAGGGCCACCGAGCTCCATGTCTTTGTCGTATGTTTAATGTCGTTGAATATAGCTAATAAATAAATATATAGGAACAAATCACACAGATTGAGCTAGCCCCAAAGTAAGTTCGAGACTTGTGTTATGGGATATTAACCCAACGATACTAGAACTATATTTTTTTAATAAATACATATATAGATAAACATTCAAGACCCAAGACAATTTGAAAAAGGCCATTTTCCATCTTGACCTGACCAGGGATCGAACCCGGGACCTCCAGTGTGACAGCCTGGCATGATGACCACAGAGGTCGTCAGGTTTATGTTTTTTGTATTTCTATATGGTTTTTTCTGTGCAACCTTTTCAAATCACGGACCTATATATACATACATACAATGACGACCTCCGGGGCCTAGTGGTCACCATGCTACTCCGCCACCCAGAGGTCCCGGGTTCGATCCCCGGACAGGGCAAGTTGGAAAAGGGCCTTTTTCAAATTGTCCTGGGTCTTGGATGTATATCTATATATGAATTTGTTAAGAAATATAGTATCGTTGAGTTAGTATCCCACAACACAAGTCTCGAACTTACTTTGGGGCTAGCTCAATCAGTGTGATTTGTCCCTATTTATTTATTTATTATTTACTAGCTAATGCCCGCGACTTCGTTCGCGTGGACTTTATGACTCCGGCGTATTAATATAAATAAAAACTAATGAGAGAAAGAGAGAGAGATAAGAAAGTACTTGTAACAGTGTTAGGAGTTAAAAGTCAATATTATTTTAATTCTTTCCTTCGGGAGCCAATATGAAAAGAGCTGAAGTGTTACTAACCCTGGAGAAAGCCACATTAAGTTGGCCATGCGAAAAACCAGTCCTTAGATCGACATAAGCAGCTTTAAGCTTCTAAAACTGTGACTTATTTTCATGGCAAAGCAAGTAAACACATGGAACTGTGTATTTTCAAAAGGAAAATTGTTGGGGATGAGTAGCATACTCGGAATAAATACAGTTTCACTGGCACTACTCATAGTAAACTTTAAGTGTCTCAGCAGACTATGCCGAAGTTTAGCGGGTAAAGTTCAGTGTCTAAAGTTCGGTGGGGATGACACACTAAATAAGCTGAAGTTCAGCCGCTGAAGTTCGGTGGAAACGCCGGACAGTAGTGATGTGCCGATATGAGAATTCAATCTTCCGTCTTTGGCGCGTCTGCGGCGAACGGAATCGGGAGCGGAAGAGGGAACGGAAGTGGAAGTGGGAACGGGAGTGGAAGCGGAAGCGGGAGCGTAAGCGGGAGCGGGAGCGGAAGCAGCAGCGGGAGCGGCGGCGGCGGCGGCAGTGGCGGCGGCGGCGGCGGCGGCGGAGGCATTGGCGGCGGCGGCGGCGGTGGCAGCGACGGCGGCGGCGGCAGCGGCGGGAGCGGCGGCGGCGGCGGAGGCGTCGGCGGCGGCGGCGGCGGTGGCATTGGCGGCGGCGGCGGTGGCAGCGGTGGCGACGGCGGCAGGGGCGGCGGCGGCGTCGGCGGTGGCGGTGCAACAAAAAAACATCATATATAAAAATTTCAACTGTCTTGCTATAATGGTTCATGAGATACAGCCTGGCGACAGACAGACAAACAGTCGGACGGTCTATGTAATAGGGTCCCGTTTCTACCCATTTGGGTAAGGAACCCTGAAAATCGAATAAAATAAGTATTTATCGGGGGCTCCCATACTACAAACGTGATTTTTCATAGATTATGGTACGGAACCCTTCGCGCGCGTCCAACTCGCGCTTGGCCAGTTGTATTATAACTCAACAAAAAGTTCTCATCAGACTTAACAACTTTTGCTAAGGCGGCATTTTAATATTTCTTATAGTTTAGCTGGACCATTATAGTTCTGCATCATGTGTTCCATTTTCCAAAATCAATTATAGCCTATATGTTGCCCAGGCTTCACAGCTATATAACAAAAAAAGTTTCATTCGAATCCGTCCAGTATTTCCGGAGATTAGCGTGTACAAACAGACAAACAGACAAACAGACAAATAGACAAACAGACAAACAGACAGACATTTTTTTTTATTTTCTTACTTTATTAGTATATCTCCATCGCCCCAAATTTTTTTTTTTTAATTTTCAATGTACAGACACATTTTTTTTACTCTTTTATTATAGTATAGATAAGAGTACTATCATGCCTGTTTCACTCATGAGTACCCAGTAAGAGACTGTGGTCCTCCACTTGCTACGATTCCGGCCTTAACAGGCCTCTTTTGCTTCATCTACACTCATAAATCTCTTCATGACGACCTCCGTGGCGTAGTGGTCACCATGCTGTTCCGCCACCCAGAGGTCCCGGGTTCGATCCCCGGACAGGGCAAGTTGTAAAATGGCCTTTTTCAAATTGTCCTGGGTCTTGGATGTTTATCTATATATGTATTTGTTATAAAATATAGTATCATTGAGTTAGTATCCCATAACACAAGTCTCGAACTTACTTTGGGGCTAGTTCAATCAGTGTAATTTGTCCCTATACGTTTATATTTATTTATTTATATTCATACATGAATTTCGGTTACGGGTACTTCTAACCTCTTTTAAGGGTTCCGTACTCAAAGGGTTAAATAGGGTCCCTATTACTAAGACTCTCTTTTACTAAGTCTGTCACCAGGCTGCATTTCATGAACCGTAATAGCTAGACAGTTGAAATTTTTAGAGATGATGTATTTCTGTTGCCGCTGTAACACATATACTTAAAACAGAATAAAATAAATATTTAAGAGGGGCTCCCATACAACAAAATTAATTTTTTTATAGGTAGTGGTACGAAATCCTTAGTACGCGAGTCCGACTCTCTTGACGTGACGATAGGGTCAGAAAAGAACGATTGTAATTAGTCTGGCTTTAAATAATCCAAAAATAATGGACCCATATTTTTTAGTTTCCAATAGGCTATTTGACTTGGTTACAATAACGAATAACACTTATAAGAAGCCGTTTTCCGAAACAAGAGAGTAAATTGGTTATTACATGAGGCAGCAATTATCATTTTAAATATAAGAGTGGGAGCGTGGTGGGGACATCTCGCTATCTCTTTCGTAAGCGTGACACCTAATGACAGTGACATCACGCGGGTGTATGTGCATCCTTTTTCTGTTATTTGACAGTTTCCCCTTCCACCGGATTTTAAAGGCTTATAACTTGCTTATTTTTGAGCGGAGTAAAATTATTATTTATGATCTCGGCTTCGTATCATGTAACTTTTTAATATGGAATTACAAAAAAGTAAGAAATTACAAAGATACGGAGCATCAAAGTTCCGGAGTGGGGGCTTGCGACGTCACCGACATGAACAAATCGTACCTAGCCGTGATGTCAAGCAACATTTCAATGCACTGTATCTTTTTAATTTCTTCTGAGTGAAAAAAAATTGGTGTACTTTTTTTTTATAATCTAACCGTTGTGCTAATAATTTTTCATAACTAAAAACCGACTTCACCACCAAACTACACAACTGATTTAGATAAAATTTCCATGGTACTACCTGGAAAGTATACCCTGTCGAACAAAAAAAATTTTTTTAAAGCGGTCCAGGCGTCTTTGATTAATCGGTGAACATACATAAAAAAATAAAATAAAGGATCGCGACGAATTGATAACCTTCTCTTTTTTTGGAAGTCGGTTAAAAATATTCCATTCGTCATGGACTAAACATGCATATAGATTTGGAAGTAACAAGATATATTACGCAGTAAATATCATTTTGCCTAAAACACGCTGTTTACGCATGCCAAACTTATAAGTAACAAACAGGTCTATGGGTCAGAAAATAATTAAATTTAATTGGTCAACAATTCCTTACCTAAATTAGGTTTATTTGTTTATTTGTTTAAATTACACACAGATTAACAGTTTACATCAACCAAAGCATCCGCATGTTAGCTAAAATTTAACACAAATATAGAAAATAAAACAAAGTCAGGTTAGTCAATTTAAAATGTCAAAAGATTAAATAGTAAAATTTATAGAATTTAAATACAATAATAACTTATTTATAAAATTATTAATAGAATCGTTAAATATGTCAATGTCAATTTGTTGAACGAGCATGTCACCGAGCAACTGCAGAGCTCTTGCCGTGGAGCATTTTTTACATAGTTAGTGCCAGCGGGAGCAGTGAACAAGCGCGGACGTCTTCGCGGCGCTACAGCCGCCCCACCACCTCGATTCCAGCGCGCGGGAACACACAGTCCAAATCGCTCTAATGCCAATGCATTTTTAACTTTATGGGTGTTGTTTATTAATTATTAAGTTATTTATAATGTAATGTACCTTTTGCTCGAGACATCAAAAACTTCAGCGCCATCCAGCAGTAGATTTACCCACTTATTCATAAAAAATCTAAATCTATTTTAGTTAAAATGTGTTTTGTCCTTATCTCTCTTTTGAATATTTAGCATAGTTATTACACATTGTAATTACATGACCTTAACATTTGTATCTTAATATAACTGTACAGAAATCATTACTTGTTGGAAATTTTAGTACATTTCCAAAAATAAATTTGCTTTGTTTTTAGAAGAGAGATATATAACCAAAAGAATATTTGGCCAATTGAACATCATCTTTGGCAAAGTCGTAGGCTTTTATTTCAAATGTTGTTTGAACGTTTTAAATATGTGTACGTGTGTGAAAGCCGTTAGGCTATGTGGCCACAACTGAATGGACGTTTTGTAAAAAGATATATTAGTAGCTATGTGAGCTGTAGACCTCGCGAGTCACCCTTATGGGCTACCTGAATTTTTCGGGGTCCAGTGCTGCCCCCACTTGAATTAAATCATTTATAAAAAAACGGAGATATAATTTAAAATTTTGTCTTGACCAGGCTCTGCCTAAAGGCCTGCTCAACGTGAAGCTTTTCTACGCACAATTGCGATTCTAGGATCACTCGTGCGTCTGTCTGTCCGTCCGTCTGTCACAGCCAATTTGCGCCGAATCTAAAAGATCAGGTGAAATTTGGAAGGATGGCGTAACCCTATGACCCAAACACAGATGTGCAAAGTAAATAAATATTTTTTTTAAATAAGGGTCATCGTGTGTAAAATTAAGAAATTAATAAAAAGTTAAATAAAAAGTTTTGCCAACCTTACTGTGTATATCCAATTTAAGGGCTCGTTATGAGAATATCAAATATATTTTTGTTCTTTTTTTAAAATAAAAAGTTCTGATTTTATTATTCATGAAAGAAGACAAAAATTGACCATTCCTCCTGATCCCCGAAACTACTCAGCCTGAAATATTGAAAATAATACAAAATATACTTCATTGCTTGTAGATTACATAAAAAATAATATATTTTTAAAATTTTTGCAAAACCTGATTTAAAAAATAACATTACGATGTAGTTAAAGAACCTGCTTACAAAATTTCACGAAAAAACGCTTGAGAAATGCGACCTGTAGGCAAGAACAGCCGAAAAATTAAGATATCCGGAATCCGAACACACGATATATTTTTTGGCGAACGGAGTCGCTTTGGTCGCTCGGTCTATCAATCGCGTCATCGTTTCCCCAAAAGTATAAAATTACTCTAGGTATAGTATCTATTCTACATGCAGTCTGTCCAAGCCTTAGCTGTCTACGTATCATTCGCAAAATCTTGTTTCCAAAGCGACACCCCTTTACAAATAAAAGTGAAATATCAATACCGAATATCTTACTTTGATATATTTTCCTGCTCTTAACAATGGCATGGAAATGGGTTTCTTTAATTGTCGCCATGGAAACCCGTTTCGTTATTTTGTTCCCTTTATGTTCCGCCCACGTTGTATCTTCATTTAATGTAGAAAGTTATTGATAAAAAAAACGACGGGTTGCACGCCGGGAGTGCCGGCACAAGTGAAAACTTGAATATTAACATTGTGCATTCCCATAGATGCGCGTGGCATGCTGTAACATAAACACACACGAACATTCGCGCAAGCGCCCTGCGCCGCCTAAACGAAACAGCAGGCGCAGGCATACATTTTCGCCGCACCGTAGAAAGAGACGGGGATACTTCCTCTCCTACGCCGTGCCGGCTGTCTACTCTCCATCCGTCTTACGAATTTTCGGTCAGGGTCACGTGTCCTGATGCCCTGACGCGAGTTTGTCATTTTTTACCCATTACAAAAAAAGTGCACAACGCCGCTAAAGAAGTTTTCACTTCAAAAATATATTTTTGGTGTTAAGTATACATAATCATCCGAGCGTATTACCGGTTGCATCCTCAGCAGTAACGAGTCCATCAGAGTAGTTCCACTACCTAATCTAGGTGATTGAGCTGTACACCCGTTGAAGTTTATCGATTCGAAGATTCAAACATTTATTTGCTAACTATGAGTCATAATACATACAGGTCTTAGGTATATTGATGTTCTAATCATAGCAACTCAAGGAGCATTGCAAATACAATGGGTAGACGTCAATCAATTAATTTAAAACTAAACACAATTAAAATAATAAATAATATGTCAACTGCAACGATCAAAAAAAAATTTAATAATATATTTATTTACATTAAATAGTCTTTGACAGCGTAATAGCATTTTGAAATAAGATAGGATTTTAGAGCATTCGAGAATTTTTTAAATGGTTTTTCTTTTCGTATAGAGGCGGGTAGTTCATTAAATATTTTAACTACCATGTGGTATGGGCTATTGCCTAGCATTTTTATTCTAGACGCAGGTAGGTGTAGTCTTTCTTTATGTCTGGTATTAACATCATGTGTGGCCGATACCGTTTTAAAAGAGGATATGTTTTTATATGTAAACATGCAGACGTCGTATATATATAATGATGGTAAGGTAAGAAGGTTATATTTAAAAAAAAAAGTTATTCAGTCAAAAAAGTGTCGTCTTAAGAAATCAAAAAAAAAAATGATGACATTTTTGAAAATTGTTCGAAATATCTGAAATATGATATTTATAAAGTTTGCAACCCCCATATTTCCGCCATTTTGAATTTTTGAAGTGAAAACTTCTTTAGCGGCGTTGTACACTTTTTTTGTAATGGGTAAAAAACATAGAGCAACACGGAACTAAGGTAAAAAATGTTAAACTCGCGTCAGGGCGTCTGAAGAAAATTCGTAAGACGAATGGAGAGTAGACAGCCGGCGCGGTGCGGCGTAGGAGAGGAAGTATCCCCCTCTCTTTGTACGGCGCAGCGAAAATGTATGCCTGCGCCTGCTGTTTCGTTTAGGCGGCGCAGGGCGCTTGCGCGAATGTTCGTGTGTGTTAATGTTACAGCGTGCCACGCGCATCCATGGAAATGCACAACGTTAATATTCAAGTTTTCACTTCTGCCGGCTCTCCCGGAGTGCACCCCGTCGTTTTTTTTTTTATTTTAAAACTTAGTCGACAAATATTTCTATATAATTTTTGAACCTTCCCACAACATTTCAGCTCAGTTGAGAATCAGTTGAGAAATGCTGTTTGTAGGCGAAAACAGTCGGAAAGACAGCCGGAAAAAAGCATTTTTGGTCAATCCCGAAACTAAGACGCTTCGCTCGCTCGGTCAGTCATATTTTATTTGATCTTATTCTTTCCTCGCCTTTCACTATTTGGGGTCGGCTCTGTATTTCAACTTTCTCCATAATTTTCTGTTCTTCGCCATCTCTGTATTAACTCCCCCCCCTCCCTTGATATAGGTAATTATATAATCTTTATTCATTAAGCAGATCGGTAAAGGACAGTACTTTTTTGAGTATCCTACACTATGGTACATCCTTACTAATATTATAAATGTGAAAGCGTGGATGTTTGTTACGCTTTCACGCAAAAACTACTTGACGAATAATCATGAAATTTTGTACACATATTCTGGGAGGTACTAGAAGTAACATAGGGTACTTTTTATTAAAAAAAAAATATTAAAAAAATAAAATAAAAAAAAAAAAATTGTCAACAAATATCAACATTTTCCAATTAAAATCCTCTTAGACATATTTTCGACTTCCACGCGGACGAAGTCGCGGGTTAAAGCTAGTATACAATATTTTTCTTACAATTATGATAATTTATTTGTGCATTTCCTTGAAACATGGCATCTCACCTTTAACTGTTTTCTTTGTCACAAGAACTACCCTAAGGTTGTCTGGAAGAGATTGCTTACGATAGAGCCTTTTGTATACTTCTGTCTCCATATACTTAAACGTTTCTTTAAGTGTCAAATTAAGTATAAATATAGCAGAAGGGGTTTCAAATTTTAAAATGTACGTGTAATTGGAGCAACTCAACTGCAACGTGGCAGGAAACTTTATTGTAAAATACAGGTTTATTTTACTTTTGTGTCGAGTCAGTGGAGCGGGAAGTAAAAATTTAAACAACCTGCAAGATATATTTATCGTTCTCTTAAAACTTTTTCCTGGACTAACTAGGGAATAGATTTATTTTTGCACTCGATTTATCAATTGCCATACAAAAATAAATATTTACAATTACGCAACAAAGATTATTTTAATTTCGATATTTAAGATACTTTGTTAAGGGGATACATAGAATTTTTCAGGGTCCAGTGTTGAGGATGCAACTAGAAATATGTTGAGATAAGAGACAAAGAAAGGGACCAGGTATCAGAGCCATCATTAATGGTAACACAGATGGCGTGTTCGGACGACACGCGCACGCCATGCGAACGCCTAGCGCACACCTAGCGCAGGCCTAGCAAACTCATAGCGCTTTGAAATTTTTGAAATTTGTTGCATATAATTTGACTCATCACAAATCAAAATACAACTCAACTTGCATTTACCGACGTCCACACGCGCACGCCACGCCTAAACCACGCGCTCGCCTTGCCTCCGCCTTGTGCCCTCCTGGCGCTCGCCACGTCTAGATTGCAATAAATGCAATTTAAAGTGTATTGATGTGTGATAGGTAAGAAATTCAACTCTAAAATGATATGCAACAAATTTCAAATCGCGCTAGGCGTGGACTAGGCGTGCGCCTGTCGTCTGAACGTGCCCCAAATAATGTACGTTTATACCTATAGTCCTATAGTTTGGTTAGGTTAGGTTAGGTTAAGTTAATTTATTATATAAATTATTAATTACATTATTAATTTGTAATTTGCAAATGTATTGATTTATAAAGTGTACATTTCAATAAAAAGACATTTCAAGATTGTTTACATTTATTTAAAAACCTAACCAAATGGACTATAAATGAACGCGCTACTACCAACAGACACAATAAATCTTATTTTATCAAGAACATCCAATATATGAGGAGGCAAACGTATAATCAAAAGAAGACTTACATTGTAATCATGCAGGATTGTATCACAAAAGATACATGCTTAGATTAATGTAGTAGAAGCCCACCGCTGCCATTGTAAGTAAGGAATGAGATTGAACATTGTCGAAAGATACAAAATGCTTTGTCGATCTAAAAAAAGATTTGGAGGCAAAACTGTAGAAAAGGGTTTAGGGATAGCGGTCACTGACAAAACAAGCATTTATCTAGAAACTTGCATTCTTTCATGCAGGTCTGAGAGGAAAAAACTAAGAATTTACTAGCTGGGATGATGATAGGATCAGAAAAGAATGATTTTAGTTATTCCATCTTAAAAATTATTTAAAAATAATGGACCCATATTTTTCAGTTTACCAAAAAAGTGAAAATTCACAAAGATACGGAGCATCAAAATTCCGGAGTGAGGGCTTGCAACGTCATCGCAAAAATAACTTACCTAGCCGTAACGTGGTGCGAGATTTTTCAATGCGCTATATCGTTGTAATTTTTTGTTTCTCAGAGAAAAGAAAAAATTACATGTAAAGCATTTTTAATAAAGTAATCAATGGGCTAAAATGTTATTCCATTCATCATGCCCCTTCTTTTTTACGGGACTGAAAATGAAACATTGGACTCAAAATGCGTTGCTAGCCGTAGTGCCTGTTAACATGATTTAAATTCTCAACCATTTCCTTAATTGGTTTTTACGATCTGCGCGAAAAGGAAAGCACCTTCGTACAAAGGTGAGAATTTGAATCATATCAATAGGTGGAAGGGTCAGCTACCCTTCCACCTATTGCTATGACAAAAACCAGTAACCTCGTCAAATCTCCTTGGTTAGGTAGCGGACCCCAGGCTTTGAAGCGTTACTGCTGAGGATGCAACCGGGAATACGCTCGGATGATGATGGAGGTGGAAGGGTCAGCTACCCATCACCTATGTTGATTCCCTTTTTCTACATTCAAGTCCGTCGTCATACTTCAACTTCAATCTCATTTTGCGTATTCACAGTGTATCCTCAAATGTAATGATGTGAAGCCTAGAGAAAACTTCTTACCAACACCAATGATGAACGCTATATTGGCGTCAGATTGAAATCCCTTCAGCAATCCGCTGATCATCGAACCCAACGATAAAGTAACGTTTTTCTACCGCCCAATGACCGTCAACCTTATATGAAAGCAAATAAGAACTCTTTACGCTCTCTAACTTGATTTATAAGTAAACAAATTTTATAGACATTCAAATTGATGCAAAACTCGGCCTTAGAGCCGAGGGATAAAGTTGAAACTTTTAGAAATGTTATTCTTGCAGTGACAGAAGGAAGGTTTTTCACACAAATTACTTAGGAAACAAATGTGGCGTTTCTAAGTTAAGTTGAAATAAGAATTATAAAACCAAATATTTCTAAGATGAATCCCTAATCGAAAAATTGTTTTCACAAGCTCACAATATTTTTGAAAGACCTATTCAACGATATCCTACACGAATGGTCAATCGAGAAAAAAAATAGTAACCCTTTAATGTATTGGAGCTATCCCTTTTTTTACCTTTTTTTGTACTAATTTTTTGGTATCATTATTATACAAAAGCCCTGTCCGATCCTTATAGGAGCATGCTTATAAAAAAGTGGTCAGATCTCATATAGAGCCAATATTCTTTATCTATGCGGCTAAAATGTAGAGTATGTGAAGTTAGGACTGGTAAAGTAAGGGCGCATAGATCAAGAATCTTGGCTCTATATGAGATCTGGCCACTTTTTCATAGATTTTGATTAAGGTATAGTGTAGAGCTTGTAAGTTTAGAGCGTGTAGTCCTTAGAGCTTGGCTTTATACGAGATCTGATAACTTTTTCACAGAGAAAGCTATGTAGACTCATCTTGGCAACATTATTACATGAAAATGTTTTTGGTGGGATTTCATTTATTTTTGTAAGTTGGTTAATGGCCTTTTTTGAGTTTAAAATAACTATTTTGACCCCGTGCCTTTACTTTCGCCTTACTCTTTGTCTGGAATTTAGATGAACCAACCAGTAGGGGCTGGTCTGTTCCGATAGTTGGGGGATTAGCCTATTTTTTCTTCCTTTTTTGGGGTGTATTTCTTGCACATCAGCCACAGCTTTTTTTTTTAAAACCCACTCTCTGTCTTTTCCTTTTTTATTTGATTGTTTACTATTTAAAATAAGTGGTAGGTCAGGGCGAAATTTCTCTCTTAGGCGTTTATATTCAACTATAGCTGTCTGTTGTGCTTTGATACTGTTAAAATCAATATTTACAAGGTGTACACCTTTGTTACTTTAGAGAGGGCTACATAAGAAAGTTGATGATCCTATATCAATAAGAGTACTGTTTAAGCTTAATCCTTGGCTTTTGTGTATGGTTATAGCGTATGCGACACAGATTGGAAATTGCTCGCGATGAACGAATGCTCTGTTCATAATTTCAAATTTGGATTTTATATATCTTGAAGAAATGAAAAAATGTGTGAGCAGCCATCATGGATCCAAAATCTGAATGCACTTTCAAGTTTCGCGGGGTGCTTTATGACCAACAAATTTGAGAGTTCAAAAAATCGAGATATATTTTTGATCTATGATAGTACCCAATTCATTTCTTTATTGGAAAAGACCTTTAGTCCAAATGTAGAGATAGGCCGCAATAAGAAATTTCCAGAAACGATAACATATCACTAAATGCTTGAGATACATTAATAAAATGCTGGGTTCTTGACAAACTAAGAAGTTTAAATAAATGCGCAAATTTTCATGTGTTTAGGTTAAATAGATTTTGAGTAGTGAACAAGTCAAAAGCGGCTTGAAATGGTTCGTGTTCTAACACACGGCTACTGTGTTCGCCAGTTCCTTTTTCTTTGAACTTGGCTGGACAGTTGAACACACTCCGCGTGTCTAGATACGTGAGTTATTCATCTTTCCTCGCGGCACTTTGTTTTAAGGGTAAAATATATGTGAAGTCGTTTGGTCTGGATTCTGACCGGGCTCAAGACAACGATAATCGACCGTATAAACCTTCGGCAGAAGTTTTGAGTGGCGGCCGCCACGTAGATGCGATTCCGGAAATTTATGAACTGGGCATTTATTTGGGAAATCATAAGACCTACAAAAATGCCAATTAATCTCTACTCAACAAAAACGTACATCATACATTCATGTTTATATGTAACCTTGATACAATAAAGATGATTCGATTCGATTCGATTCAATCTGATCTGATTTAATCTTATCTGATCAGAACTGATTTAATTTGATCTTGTATATAGTTAGTGTATATTGAAATAAAATACATCTCAGAATTAAATTTACTGTTTTCTTAAGACGAAGCGGTAGCTAAAGTGGCGCCCTCATTTGAAATAAATTGTTTAAAACTAAATATGGTGATAATTCAAAATTTGATTTGTATAAAGGTTTAGAAAGGCCTTTAAACTATTTTATGAATAACCTTTGAAAGTAATATTGGTAGTCCGTCTTGTTTTAAAACGGTTTTTCGCCAAAAGTGGCCACTTTTGGCGAAAAACAGTTTTAAAACTAGACGGACTATTAGTAATAATTTCAAAGGTTATTCATAAAATAGTTTAAAGGTCTTTCTAAACATTTATACAAATCAAATTTTGAATTATCACCATATTTAGTTTTAAACAATTTATTTCAAATGAGGGCTCCACTTTAGCTACCACTTCGTCTTAAAGCTTGACTGTAGATACTGCATTAGCATTAAGTTCACCATTTGTACTATTGTGGTCACTAAAGATTGAATAAATAAATAAATTTATATTCATTAAATTGTTCATCATGTACCAGTCTTTTTATCATGTACCAATTTGCATCCTCATGTTTCCGTTTGCATCTTCATCTAGGCTATTCCGTAGCCCGGGGTTCACTTTTCTGCTTTTTTTTCTTCAAATATTCATATTCCTGGAAGTTTTCGGCTTTGATGACTGTCTTTGTTTGATACAAATTTAAATATAAATTCATTTCCCGAATAAATAAATAACAAAAAATAAATATATAGGGACAAAAAACACTGACTGAGCTAGCCCCAAAGTAAGTTCGAGACTTGTGTTATGAGATACTAAACTCAACGATACTATATTTTATAATAAATACATATATAGATTAACATCAAAGACCCAGGACAATTTGAAAAAGGCCATTTTCCAACTTGCCCTGACCGGGGATCGAACCTGGAACCTCTGGGTGGCGGACTAGCATGGTGACCACTACGCCACGAAGGTCGTCAAATGTGCTCACATACACTATGTTTGATGTGAATGTGGGTATAAAATATATGTCAATGGTTACCCGAGGATACCGAAGACCATGCAAATTCAAAAAGATATAACCGAAACAGTATAAGGGGATACATGAATTTTTCGGGTTCAGTGTTGCCCCCATTTGAAATAAATTATTTGAAAGAAATCGGTGATTTCATTTAAAATTTTCATTAATATGTCCTAGATAACACTTCAAGTAATTTATGAACTACTGTTTACAGTTTAAAGTGAGAACGTGAAGCTTTTCTTCGCACATTTGCGAAAATCGGCCACTTTTGGCAAATGTGCGAAGTAAAGCTTCACGTTCTTACTTTAAACTATAAAGTATTTCATAAAATAGTTCTTGAGCTTGATCAAGACAAAATTTTAAATAATGTCTCTGTTTCCGTTTAAATATTTTATTTCAAATGTGCACACGACCGGCAGCCGTCAACACCAAACCTCCTTGGTAGTGCAGTTAAAACACGAAATGTTTGTGCTTAAGGGGCTACACTACAAAAAAAAAACCGGCCAAGGTCGAGTTGGACTCGCTCACGAAGTTTTACTTTGGACTTAAACTGACTCTATTATATTTTTTATTATAGCGGCACCAGAAATCATCTGTGAAAATTTCAACTATCTAGCTATAACGGTTCATGAAATACAGCCTGGTGATAGACAGACAAACGGACAGCGGAGTCTTAGTAAAAGGGTTCCGTTTGTACCCTTTGGGTACGGAACCCTATAAAAAAACCGACTATACTACCTCATTTTATTTCAAACAGGTATGTTCCCAAGAAAAACAATTCCGGTGAGAAAATCCCAATTCCAATAAACGCTTCAAAGCTGTTGGAGGGAACGGAGGGACATCGGCGCTCGGGTGGAAATGCGTGTTAGAGCCTTATTGCAAACGAGCAGCTACTAATGCTTAGCTGTTTCAGTTTCACATTTTTTTTGACACTTTCTTAGAACTGGTGGCTCTGTGAATTGTTACCCTCAAATGTTTCGCATAGCTGAAAAGTCAATAAAGTTTCATTGCGCACCTTAAAATCATTTAGAACTCTAAGCTCGTCAAACATGATTTATTGTAGATAAGTAAATTCGCGTGAGGTAAAATACGATTTTTAAAGTTTTCAACCCACATTTTTGTCCGCCATTTTGAAAAATTTTGACAACCAGAATTGACAAACAAATATATGAAATTATCGAACCTGGACACAAAATTTCACGAGAGTCAGTTGAGAAATACAATTTGTATGCAAGAACATCCGAAGATCCGGAATTCGAATACACGCGAAAGAATTTTTGCCGAAGCTGAAATGGAGACAATTTGCTCGCTTGGTCAATGAAAAAACTAAGAATGAACTGTCGAAATAAATTGTAAGATGGTATCGTCACTTTTTCCATCGCGAATTAAAGTGAAAGGTAATTTCACAAGTTTGACTATCTCGTCGATATCTCAGTTGGGAGAGAGTATGTCTGAAACAGTCGATGTTCCCAGCACAAACCCAATCTTAAAAATTAACTTTAGGAATTAATAAAAATTTACTACAAACTACAATCGTTAGTGTATATAAGTGGCGAACACTTCTGTCAGATTCAGACATAGCTTGACTACTGCCACACAATGTTGACAACCAGAAGCAACGACTTTTTATACGTGCCTTCTGAAGGAGCGGATATTTTGATGCACTTATGGCCACCCATCCAATTGCTTTGCTTGCGAAAGCGCTAGTAGTGCGCACTCTCGCCAAGCCACCGAGCTCCTCATGTCAATAAGCGACAAAACAAGGAACATATGCCTACTTTCATTCCATTTTTTCATCTTCAGGGCCACACTCATTCTAAAGTCTTTCGCCGAGGGTTGAAAAACATTATAATTCGTCGCCGACTAGCGACTTTTGCTTAATTATCGCAATTTGTATGGCAGCTTTTGCCTTTCGCGTGGTACGAGACACGCAGTTGATGTCAACTGCGGCCCGAAAGGTGCAAGCGGACGCGGTGACCATATACCGCCATTCCGTTCTCGAACGCGCTTCAACTGAGTCGTTTGAGTGTTTGAGTATTATTTTCTGTTTTATTTATTAAATTATAAACACAACATTTTTTCACAAGTTTTTAAATAAATAGCGGGCAGCAATTTGTAATGTGTCAAAGTTCTGAGTTTATCATCTTTCCGCGAAAAGACTTTAAGAGTGATGATTTGTTCTTGTAGCTCTAGGCTCTGTCTACTCAAAAAACGTAATTTTATAAGCACATTTATTGTGAGAACAGAAAACAGCATAAACTATATATAGTTGCAGGTAATGTTGACAAAAGAATCGCTTCAAAACAAATCCACTGACGTGTTTCTTTGACCTTTGAAGCGCTCCCTGGAGGCTTCACTTTGTACTGCGAAATGAAACTGTAAAAGAGTTTGGTTTGAAAGACAAATTGTTTAGTTGCTCTGCATATTAAGGCTTCAAACGTTGGGAGGTAATCGTTTGAGCTTGATAGCTTAGCAGTGTTCATACTTGTGAGATTTTATTAGTGACATGCAACAACATTGTTATCTGTAAAAGTCGATCCACCAAATATTTGTAAGCGTAAATATTATGAGTGATTTTCCTGAATCATTCTAATAACGATATGGATTTTTTTTTTTAATTTTTCGATAAATTAGGTCATGTTTAACCGACTTTCATTAAAAAGGGGACTGTTTATTCTGCGATTCGTAGTGTTTGATTCGTAAAATTGTATTAATTAAATGTGTTATATAATATAGCTTAAGAGTTAATCTGTATTGTAATTGTAACATAGCCCATCAGGCTAGGTAGGGACCAATACTGAACTGGGTTTCTTTCGGCGTTATCTTCCTAGCAGTGATCGTTCCAAAACGCTAGTAATTTTTAGATATTGCATTAAAATAATATTTAAAAAAATGACCTTCAAGAAGAGATAAGTTTATTCTACATTGAATTTTTTTTTATTTGTAAATTTACGTACCTCCTCGTATTTTGGAATAATAATCGCGAGGTCTAAGTCTGTCGCGAACCACTAGTTCAAGAATATCTGCATCATAATGGATGACACTAACCCACAATTACATTAAACTCGTAGACCCTTTCAGTAAATCTCCTTTCATCCATCCTTTCTACAAGCGCAATACATCTCGAAATTCCTTTCTCAACTTTTGAATTAACACCTTTTTAGATTTAGAAAATTGGCTCAGCCTAATTATCATATTCATCATCGGCCCTTTTTGGTCTTCACTGCAAGAGCACGACCCTCCATCCACAAGAGTCATACTTGGCCAGAGCAGCCAGAGGATTTAGTCAGCACTCTCCACGCTGGCCAGACGGCTTGAAAAGGTATTATATCCATAAGACTATGATTGATAAGCTTTGTATTGCTCGTATTTACTAAGTCGCCTTCTACGACATCCACCAAAAGACTTGGAGTGGTCCTATTCTACTCTGCCGGAAACCACACGGCTATTTTTCTCAAACGGAACCCTAAAACGACGATTTCCGCCCCATTTCCCGTTCAAATTACAGCCACAACGTCTTCCCAATTTCACCCCCCATAAATCATCGGGGTGACGAAACAATTCCTCACAATGCAAATATTCCCGACCGAAAATAAAAATATTCGTCGACAAAGCCTAAGATTGAAACAATAGCGGGACATAATAATATCGCTTCTTTTCAAGGGCGCTTAAGTTTTTTCTGGAGCGCTAGAATTCGATAAGGGTGGTATTTCGTTGTCGTTCGATATTAGTATTAAGACGAAGTGGTAGCTAAAGTGGCGCCCTCATTTGAAATAAATTGTTTAAAACTAAATATGGGGATAATTAAAAATTTGATTTGTATCACTGTCTAGAAAGACCTTTTAACTATTTTATGAATAACCTTTGAAAGTAATATTGGTAGTCCGTCTAGTTTTAAAACGGGTTTTTGCCAAAAGTGGCCACTTTTGGCGAAACCCCGTTTTAAAACTAGCCGGGCTATTAGTAATAATTTCAAAGGTTATTCATAAAATAGTTTAAAGGTCTTTCTAGACAGTGATACAAATCAAATTTTTAATTATCACCATAATTAGTTTAAAAAAATATATTTCAAATGAGGGCGCCACTTTAGCTACCATTTCGTCTTAAGAAGAGTCGATTTTGATAATTCATATAAGAAGACTTCGTGGGTTAAATAATGCGAAAAATAAATTATTTGAAAAGGTAATGCAGTAATACAAATGCTTAATCGAATTCCGTCCAACCAAATGAATGCAAAGTTAATAAAGGAAGAAAAAAAGGTTTTTTAGAATAACACATATTATAAAGAAGATATTTTTACACACAACGTGTAACGGCAAGGGATGTCAACCCGAAAGGGAGTAAACATACTAATCAATGTGAACAACTTTTACTATGGGACCACCCCTGAAATCGTAAACTGACTAACTAAAATAAAAAACAATCACTTTAACACAAAATATTTCAGAAACAAATCCCAAAATCGGAAAGCCGTGGTCACAACCTCATAATATTTTTAAAAGACCTATTTAACGATACCCAACAAGACTGGTTAGTCGAGAAAAAAGAAATTGCCTTTTCACTTTACTTGTATCGGAGCAATTTTTTTTCAATATTTAGTTTTCCCTCTTTTTTTGCTTAATGAATATACAATATATCCATTCCAAATCACAACTTTCTAGTACTTATAGTCGCTGAGTAAAACCGCGGACAGACAGACAGACAGACACACAGACATGGCGAAACTATAAGGGTTCCTTTGTTTACCACGGAACCCTAAAAAGATAATTTTCATCTTGACCTGACAAAGGATCGAAACCGGGAACTTCGGAGTCTGGCATGAAAACCTTTATGCCACAGAGGTCGTCAAACACGTCTGGTCTTCATATTTCACGAGTGTTTTCAAGAATAGTTTATCATTCACGAAAGAATTCCGCCTTTTCATGACCATCATTCATCACTTGTGAGACGGAAAAAAATTGCGTCGGCCGCCAGGGGCCGAGTGAAAATAATGTGGAAATAGGTGAAACGCTTGATTTATACTATCGTTGTCATTAATTTGTTCGAAGTACCCACATACATACAAAGGGAAGCAGACAAACATAACATACTTAGAACGCGTGGCAAATTTTTCACTCGTATGAGATACTAACTCAACGATACTACATTTTATAACAAATACATATATAGATAAACATTCAAGACCCAGGTTAATCTGAAATAGATCATTTTCCGTCTTGACCTGACCGGGGATAGAACCCAGTACCTTTGATGTGACAGTCTGACATGATGACTAGACCACAGATGTCATCAAACACATCTGGTTTTCATATTTTACGAGTGTTTTTAAGAATAGTTAATCATTCACGAAAGAAATCCGCTTATTCATGACGATCATTCATCACTTGTGAGACGGAAAAAAATTGCGTCGAGTGAAAATAATGTGAAAATAGGTGAAACGGTTTATACTATCGTTGTCATTAATTTATTCGAAGTACCCACAAACATACAAAGGGAAGCAAACAAAACATTACATACTAAGAACGCGTGGCAATTTATCACTCGTAGCTCATTTTTTTATTGCCTGAATAATATATCTAAATATCTTAATCTAATCTAAATATATATAACTCAAAGGTGACTGACTGACTGACATAGTGATCTATCAACGCACAGCCCAAACCACTGGACGGATCGGGCTGAAATTTGGCATGCAGGTAGATGTTATGACGTAGGCATCCGCTAAGAAAGGATTTTGATAAATTACACCGCTACGCGAGCGAAGCCGCGAGCAAAAGCTAGTTTATAATAAAGTCCTTTTAAATGTGTTTCTCTGAGAACACCAGAGAAACTACAATTAAAGTTATTTAACCAATATTTTATCTATATACGTAGATTCTTCTTTTTAAATACAATCTGTGAATATTATGTATTTTTGCTTGTCATTCACCGCATAGACAAAGCAACCCAAAAAACGAAAAACTACTTTAAAGAGGTATTCTTTACATATTTATAAACAGTTATTGCGGGTGTTCGTATACAAAGTACTCTTTCTCATTCATTCATAGTATTTTACTATTATTGTTGGAAATATTACGATTTTTGTCATTACACAGATAGAAAAACTTGTGTTTATGCGGTTTTTCTTGATCAGACGAAGGCATTTGATCTGGTTAGATACGACATCTTATGGACTAAAATGATGGATGCTGGTGTACCGCCAGATGTAATAAACATATTTAAGTACTGGTATGAACACCAGTTAAACCAGGTCAAATGGTCTGGACAGTATTCTGAGGAGTATAGATTGGAGTGTGGGGTGAGACAGGGTGGCCTGACATCACCGTCACTTTTCAATTTGTACATAAATCAGCTGATAGTTGAACTGAGCAACACACGTGTTGGATGCTCAATTGACGTCCAATGTGTCAATAGTATCACCTATGCTGATGACTCCGTGTTGCTCAGTCCATCGATCGCGGTACTCAGAAGGCTTTTAGTCGTCTGTGAGAGGTTTGCCGAGACACATGGCCTCATTTTCAATGTCAGGAAGACTGAGTTCATGGTATTCCAGTCAAAAAGTCGCAAAATAGACAATGTGCCGGCTGTTACATTGTATGGGAAGCCGATTGCGAAGGGTGTCGTCTTTCAGGTACTTGGGTCATTTGGTAATAGAAGACTTGAAGGACGACAGTGATATGGAAAGGGAAAGGAGGGCTTTGGCGGTTCGCTGCAATATGTTAGCCCGCAGATTCGCTCGATCTGGGACAGAAGTTAAAATAACCTTGTTTAAATCCTTCTGCCAGTCCATGTATACATGCAATCTGTGGGTTAATTACACGCAGCGCGCCTACAATGCTCTCCGAGTACAATATAATGATGCCTTCAGGGTTATATCATGTTGGGGCTTCCGCGACACTGCAGTGCATCCAATATGTTTGCGTATGCGCACGTTGATGGCTTCCATGCCGTATTGCGAAAGCGGATCGCATCGCTGATGCGCAGAGTACGCGGAAGTGCCAACACCATTCTGAAGGTAATAGGTACTAAATTTGACTGTCCGATTGTGCGGCACTGGGTACATACTCATGCCGTTGTCTCGGGGTCGCACAGTCGGTCAAGAAAATATTTAAATTAATTATGTATACTAACATAGTTCGTAAGTTTTGTAATACTAACACTAAATGGACGTATGTCTGAATAAATAATTTTTTTTTTTTTTTATTTTTATTTATAGAACAACAACAAAACTTATGTAGCTTAAGAGTCTTAATAGTAATATTTCAGTTATTTACGATATATTAATATCTATGTCAATTATTTAATAATGTCAATACAGATTATGTAATTCGTCATTAATTTTATATTTTGTCGAATCTTTATCAATAAAAAAACACGTCCAATGTGTAAAGTAAATAAAAAACGCAATGAAAAAATCCTGGCCCAGTTTATAAGATCTAGTTTTTAATTCACAACCTAGGCTGAGCTAATGGAAGTCAAACAACCCAGACCCGCCATTGTGTCTGGACTCAAGTTTTTCAAAACTTTATTATTACGTTACCCGACCTGAATACGGGCATTTAAATTTTTATCAAAGAGACCTCCTTTGCTTTTAAAGTTTCAAGACCTCCTTGCTTTCAAAAAATAAAGAGCTTTAATTTCCTAACAGGAAATTAAAGTTTTTGAATGGGTTTGGCAATATTTGGTTACAGTAGGTATATTATTGTGACATATGGCTGTGATACGTGGTCCTTTCTATAGGTCTCACAATAAGGCTCAAGGTCGCTCAGCGCGCCATGAAGAGCGCTATGCTTGGTGTTTCTCAGAAATGAGGAGATTCAATAGAACAAAAGTTACTGACATAATCACATCGAAAATGGATGTCAAATCATGAAAGGTGGAATCATTTTGTATAGTTTTATTTTATTAACAGTACCAAATTATTAATTTTGGCCTTGGAAAGTTCCCAATTTCATCGCAAAATTATTTGTTATTACCTTTTTAAATCCCTGTCTTAGTAAAGTCTATATTTAAGTGCACTACAATAATTTTTATTTCTTCGTCGGTCTTTGTTTTCACTTCTCTGCATCTGCATAAGCGCTATGAAAGCTTTTCCAAAGCTTTATGAATGAAAATTAGACTCGAAATTAGTCTGCTGTTAGTAACGTGAATTTACTGTGACTATTTCCAATGTGAAAAATCATTTTTTATTTATTTCTATGTGCACGGGAGATTATTTTATGTAACCAGCATTTTGCGTTTGTTTTAAGTGCGTAGTGTATTTTTACTATCTTAATTAATGTCGAATGCAGAAGATCATTTAGAAATCATTTTTTTTTAAATAAATTATTATATAAGGATTATTCTCATTAGGTAAAATGTAATATCTTTATGAGAATGAAATTAAGAGAGCAATTTTTCAACCATTACCGCCACTGCCAAGTTACTTAGCCTCTGGATCTTAAAATCCTAGACTGTGTCTACCTGTTAGGAATAAAAACGTAAAAATATTTTAACATTTGCACCTTAAGGGGCTACATGAATTTTCCGGGGTTCAGTGCTGCCCCCATTTTAAATAAATCATTTGAAAGAAATACATATACGCCAAAAGTGGCCGTTTTGCGCAATTGTGCGTAGAAAAGCTTTATGTTCTCACTTTTAACTGTAAACAATAGTTCATAAAATAGTTTGAACGGTTATCTAGGGTCTGATCAAGACAAAATTTTAAATGATATCTCCGTTTTCTTTCAAATGATTTATTTTAAATGGGGGCACTAGACCCCGGAAAATTCATGTAGCCCCTTAATGACATTGAAATAAACGTGAGCTTGTATTTTAAAACGGTGGCGGTTTATGCACTGTCTATGCTAGTGTTGCAAGCAAAAGTATAACATATCGATAGTCACTGTTATAATGTCGAGAGGACTATCGATAATATCGATGGCCAATAGTTTGAAATACTATGAAATTATCAGTAGTGTCGATACTAGTGCATTTAGATACTTTATATTAAGAACTAATAATTTGTTGTTGATAGAGATCAGCAACTGGTTTTAAATTTTTTTGCTCAAATGCTTTCTTAAAGACGTCAAGCCGATAAACTATACTAACTAAAAACTAGACCTAGCTGTAAAATAGGTGCCCCAGAGAAAGAGGGAAATTGGTATAGATCTATTTATTTATAACTGCTTAGTAGCTAAGGCGCGTTGAAACAGAGACCGGACAGTGTCCAAATTTCCTTTTATACTAGTACAATATGACATCTAGTGGCGACTACTTGAATTACTTATTTACAGGGATGCTACAAGCATCAAGCATTGATACAATATTCAATACTAGGGTACTTAATACCTACTTAATGCAATGCAAGCCATATAGATGGCGCTTATGTCTAACACTAGCCAATTGTTTAAGATATTCCGGCTATTTATTTTTACTTTCGCATGATCATCAGCATCCTTGGGTGACCTGATCATTGACATGCATATTATATTTTGGGGTAAGTGCACCGCAGGCTCCAAAGCAGTACAGCTGTGAATGTAGCTAGAAACGCGTTAAGATGAACGTGACATGATCATAATCATGATGACGATGACATGAAAAATTAAAAGACAATAATATTAATATGACAAAACCCTTCTGGCGAGTAGGCGACCAATACTGTGAAAATGAGTTTCTTTCGGCGTTTCTTCTCAGCAGTGGTCGTTAAGAAGCGCTGGTATCGGTAGCTTTTCTTTAAAAAAAAATTTAATATACTTTATACGTAACGTAAATTAAACTTAATGACGTGTAAAAGTACTTGTAAAGGTCTAATTACTGAATAAACATTTGAATCTTTGAATCATGAAGCTAAGCGGTTTTATGCACTGGCTGTGCGACTGTGAGCCATGTGTTGGGTGACAACTCGAAGTTTTTTTTTATTTCATTATTGTACTAGTTTTATTGTGAGGCCAAAGTACTTATTAAGACAAATGAACAAAAAAATCGATGGAATTGCGTCGTTTTATAACTGATTTTTATCGAATCAATTTCACTCGACAAAATGTCAGCTCAATCGGTTGAGGATAACTGTTTGAAAATTTAATTCCTAGTTTTGGTCTTAACAAATATTCATAGTTGCATACAAGATACATTGCAAATTAAATAAAAGCTGTAAAAATCGTATTACCAGATATATTGAAATTCGACGGCAAAATAACACTTTTTACTGCTAAATGTTCTTTTATAAGAAAAGTACACTCTCATCTTCTAAAATAGTGTATATTGCATTTCCACCATCATCATTCATTATTTATATATTGTATGTATGTTTATGTATGTATATACATATAATAAATGTAGGTATATGTAGGTATACTTATAAGGATTTTTTGGTAATTATTCTGCGCCGCAACTAAATCTCTGTTTATCCTTACGGCCTGGCCACGGGACATTCGCCGTGGCAAAAATTCGCGCGACGCGAACGGCGGGGCGACCGGCGAGTAGAATAATAGTAGAGAAAAGTACCGACCATGCCACGCGCACCGGCGACCGGCGAGGCGACCGGCGAGATGCACCTGGCGAATCGCGCGGGCGACCGACGCGACGGCGGGCGAGTGAAACAACACGGTGTATCAGTATAGCGCATGCCACGGAGTTGGGCGGTAGTCGCGGCGAATAGTAGAAGGGACAACATTTTTATTTTAGAATGGATACCGAAATTTTTATAACAGAAATATTAGCTAGGCCAGCTATATGGAAGTCTGGCCACCAACAGCACAAATTTTAAAATGTGACTAAAAAAAAAGTGGGAAGAAATAATAAAAAAAAATCCTGATTATGAAAGTAAGTACTATTTTTTAATAACAGGTAAAAATAATAAGTTAGAAAAATTTTTTGGGGTACGATCTGTATTTTTCGCATTTCTTATGAAATTCGCCATCTTAGATACGACTTCTATGTAAATCATGTACTCCACAATCTTTTCCAAACAATATGTCATCGAAAAATTACTACTTTGCAAGCAATGAGATAACTTTGATAGAGACATTGCTCTCGAATCTCCGTCTGTTTTGGTCGCCGCGGCGAACGTGACTGCCCGTGGCCTGGAGCATTACTACATAATCATACACCGTAATAACGGCCGCTTGTATGCCACGACCCGACACCCGTTCCTCCTACCCACTCCATGATATCGGTTCGTACAAGACGGATACCATACGCGCCCATAGACTACGCGCAACGAAACCGGTGATGTGCAACTTGTTGCTAAAGTTATCGGTACTATATCGGTACTTTCGAAAATAATCAATTTATCTTGATCGGCTATTAAACATGACAATGTTACTTATTTTTATTACAAGTTAAGTCAACCTGAACCTAAAAGCATTACTATAATAAGAAAAAGTAATTGATTTCACTATTATAAAATCGGTATGACTCAATAACCTAGATGCCATGACCATAAAAACATCAACAAGTCATTCCAGATATGTCAACTTCAAAAATGACATCCGTGTCAAAATGGCATCCAATAACATGTAAAACTCTGTACAAACAACATAACCTATTCATTTATAATATTTCTTTCTTTCTGTTTTATTAGGAAAGGTCTCCCAGTTTTATTTCGAATGGCAGCAATTAGTACCAAACCAAAAAGCAAATTTTGAGCCCCAGGGAATGCGAATGTCGCAAGAACCAGGCGGAAAAATGAGCTACGACAAAACTCAGCAGCTCTGTTGATTTTGGTGGTCAATCCAGCTTTACTTCAGTTAAATTCTCTGTGCTCCTGGCTTCAGTTGCGTTAAATGGTGTATCTCTGCCAGTCTGCTCTGATTTTCGACGACTCGGTTCTTCTACAAAACGACGGCAACATAGACCGAGACATAAAAAAGCCATAATAACTTGTTAACGTAGCTTTTAAAATGGAGAAGAATGTATTTCATAAGCAAAAGTTCATTGTAAATATACAAATATATAATTATTTAATGTGAGTGTTATGTTTTCTTTTAAAACAAATTTTTTGTCAACATCTGAATTTCTTGTAAGTTATGTATGTATGTTAAGTACTCTTAATTTGAACAATACTTAGATGGAATAGACAAGTACGTAATAAAAACAGTCATTTACAGATTGGTTGAAAAGCTGAAATGAAAATAATTTAAAGATGTGTACTTAGTTTGTGCGAGTGGTCTCCAATTCAATGTTTTGAGTGGTATTTCTTTGTAGATTCTTTTTAGTTAGTTGTGAAGGCTCTTTCATACTGGTCAAAGAAAGAAAATAACTAAGAATGTAACAACTGCTCTTCTCTCTAGGAGAAAAGTCAATGTAAAGAATGGGTGAAAGTGTGAATCACTTTACAGCCAATGTGTCTATGAATATAACTTTTTTAATTCCTTTTTCCAGATGGAAAAATCATTATGGTGGCCGAGGAGGTTCTCAACCACCATAAAGCTAAAAGTGGCTTTTAGGCTGTAGGCTGTTGAGTAATATTTTTTTATAATTTATAATATAAATGTACTAGTAGTGCTTGTGGGCTTAGCTCTTAATTGGAATTTCAGGATAAAAACTATTCTTTTTTTCCTTGCCCGGGTCTCAAACTATATCCATATCTAATTTGATCTAAATAGGTTCAGTGGTTGAAGTGTGAAGTGGCAACAAACAAAAAAATATACAAACTCACTTTCACATTTATATAATATCATAATTAGGATTAGTCTAAACCCTAGCAGAGAAATAAATAATCATGAACAAAATGTACATTGATGTTGAAGTAGCTTCTTTGATGAATGAAAAACAAAACTTTTTTTTAAACATCTATTGTTTTATTTAATTATGAATGGTAAAAACCAGTAGGTACTTAATAAAAGAGGCACAACATAATCAAAAATATTAAATCACTGCATGAATGATATCAGTCAGATGCCCACAAATACTGGTTGGTTGTTGCTCTTCTGCCTGATCATTCTGTTATCTATACCTTCTTGTAGAAAAATGAGGTAGTAAGAAGATCTTCGTGCCAGGCATAGTACCATGTATAATATGTGTATCATTTTGATAAAATTGAAATCTGTCATCCATCCCTGCGGCTCTTTTTGAATAGCTGAAATAATGTTATACCATTATATCAGAATGTACTGTTGAGAGAGTAAAGTCTATTGAAGAACACTTATTATAAAGTACAAAATACAACTGACAGTAATAAGCTATAATACTACCATGTTGCAATCCCGCTACCAGAGTAACTGATGCAACAATGGATGTTAGGTGAAAATACACTGTCACATTTCACGGCTTTTACAGCTCTGCACATTATCCACATAGCATAGAGCCATAAGAGCCAAAGGCCACTTGCTTTTAGCCTTATGGTGAAGAATAGGTGGAAAATGTGATTCGAAGTATTTTTAATTATCTTGAGGTATGTTTACAACTTTACATCTTATAAACAGTACATGTATATTCATCAATTTACATGTACATATATTTTTGACATTCGGCCCAACTTTACATCCAGAAAAGACAGTACTAACCTGCGCAAGCAATTGTAAATTATTTCAGTCAAATTTTGTGTATAATGGAGCTCTTGAGCTGAAAGTAGGTGGCCATTCGTCTCATTAGGAAGTTCAAAGTTTGTTGTATGGCAGGACAAGTTTTGGATTTTATTAATGTGAATATCTGGTCCACAGCCGCACCACTTGAGTATACACTGAATTTCCTGTAAGTCATGTAAAAATGCTGTATAAGTACATACTTATACTACCTACATAGGTAGGTATGTTAAAAAGAAATTCAGTAGGTAGTGACTAGTGATACATTACAAAGTGTAGCGATTACATACCCAGAGATAGTTTGCCGGATGATTCATATGCTTTATTGCCAAATAAAAGCATGGCTCTCTTCGCCATAGCGTGCATGCACTGCACTCCAACTCCACACATCCAAATCCTCCTGGCTTGCATAAAATGCAAAAACAATAATTGATATCTGTAAAAATAGGTACAAAATTTTACAAGACAGTTTAGGTATCAAACTATGCTTACATACACGGACATTTTTTTTCAAAATACAAACAAAATTCACAAATTACTTACCTACCTTTGCCACCTCTTAGAATTCCGGGGCTTACTTTTAGGTTAGGTTAGGTCCTAAGTTCCGTTGAGGGGGTATAAAGTGAAGCTTCTCAGATTCTACTTTGAGACGCCGACTGAATCCTCCTTGCGTTCTCTTCCTCAAGTAGTGCCTCAATGAGCAGTAATCGCGATATTGCGAAATAGGTACAATCATTTAAGAAGGTACTATTATAATTGTCCGAACTGACGAATCTACCACTTAGATAATGTAAATTGTAAATAATTATATAGCGACAAATCACACTGATTGAGCTAGCCCCAAAGTAAGTTTAAACTTGTGTTATGGGATACTAACTTTTATATATTAGTAGAGTATGTATATAATTTTTAATTTAATTAATGTATTATGTTTAAAAACAAAACAAGTTAAATGGCGGCTGACCTACATGATGGATGAGCCGACTAGCTAGGTACCTATCTATAGATATATAGGACCTCCGATCAAACTAGCCAATAAGAGCCCAAAGCCGTCTCGCTGCGACGAGGTCCGTTACTAAAAGAGTTAACAGTGGCGGGGTGATGATGCGGGGTGGGACGGGGGGCATTTTCGGCCGGCTCACGTGCTGTCAAGTAGACATTTTTACTCTTATCGAGTACCGTTTGGGCTGTTTTTCTGTCAAAGTCGTTTAGTCCGTCTTTAGTCCACACTAAAGTGACGGACCGATGTCATCGCGAATGTGTTATGGATTGCCTTGAAGTGCCCGTCTAACGGACGACTCCCGTCGAAAACATTATGGAGTAATGCCCCTGTAATTCGCGCCGCGCGAATAGACGCCGCGCCCGTCGTGATGCCGTTCGCGCCGCCTGTCCCCGTGGCCAGGCTGTTATGGTTGACTGAGAGGGAACGCTTTGTATCGTTAAGTCTACCAATTGTAAACAATTGTATATTGTTGATCAATAAAGTTTTTTAAATAAATAAATAAATGATCATAAAAATTAAAACGGAGTGAGAGGGCTTGTAAGCCAAAGACATAACATTATGACAAACTATATGAGAAAAACTCTTCAAAAAGGAAATTAAACAGCATACTGTATCTAACCGAAAAAGTATTATTGGAACTAAATAAAAGGTTTTCCGCAGAAGCAGGAGTAATCCTGTTGGATGCGTGACAGGAATCCTCCAACTCATGAAGCTCCATATTCAATATTATTAAAATACTCCGGATCCAGAATTCGTACGATTTATCCTCATTCCCGCAACATTTTCTCGATAACAATAAATCCCTTCATTTCGAGCAAACCAGTAAACACAATACCGAAATCGGCAATCCATCGGTTTATTTAAAATTGAAATTCCTCACAGCGAAGCCTTTGTGAGGAAAACCAATGATGGCTTTTGAAGGTTGTTTCTTTTTTAAGGTCCATTTGAATGAATATATATATACGGACAATTCTCACAGATTGAGCTAGCCTCAAAGTAAGTACGAGACTTAGGTTATGACAATTTCTATTTTTGAAGTGAATGAACGTGCACAGTGCAGACACGTCACAGTATACGGCCGACATTTGTAGTGTATTAAGGGGCTACCTGAATTTTTCCGGGGTCCAGTGCTGCCCCCATTTGAAATAAATCATTTGAAAGGAAACGGAGATTTCATTTAAAATTTGGCCTTGATCAGACCCTAGATAACCCTTTATAGTATTTTATGAACTGCTGTTTACAGTTTAAAGTGAAAACGTGAAGCTTTTCTACGCACATACGCCAAAAGTGGCCGTTTTTCGCAATTGTGCGAAGAAAAGCTTCACGTTCTCACTTTAAACTGTAAATAGTATTTCATGAAATAGTTTAAAGGGTTATCTAGGGTCTGATCAAGGCCAAATTTTAAATGATATATCCGTTTCTTATCAAATGATTTATTACAAATGGGGGCAGCACTGGACTCCGGAAAATTCATGTAGCCCCTTAAGGAGGGTGGTTTGAATCGCATCTCGTTTCGAGTCTTGTTCATACCGCCTATGGTCTTCAAAGACATCTACATTGTGTTGCACTAAGCGTCTCCACTCGGTCCTTTGTGCAGCCGAACTTTCCCACTGACTGAGTTCGATATGGCATTTTTTTATACGTCTTTTCTGGACATCTTTATATCTGAGGAACTGGCCTTGTTTCCACTTACCGTCCTTGAGTTCAGAAAAGAAGATGCGAGGATCTGTGCACTTACGACACCTACAGAAAGAGATGGGGATAAGAGCATTGAAAGAACACTTAATGAATAATACTTTAAAAAGAAATGACCCGCGTCTAATGAATTTTAATGCCTTTATTTTTCACTCGACTCGTAACAGGTCTGCAGTAATAAAAACGTCGTTGCCTCCAGGTTTATTATACAAATGGTACACCGTCCAAGTGATGGCTTTCCGACCAATAATAGAGACGCGACCTTTCGCTATTGGTCCCTTAGGGGCCATTTCACGCCTTCTTGGCCCTATATATCTGCACATTTACCGTGAAAGAGGTTACGAAGGAAAATGAATTTGGGGTGTTAACACGCTAAGATGAGGTTGCTAGTCATTTCTTAGAATACATTTTAGGAATTATGTGGTTTATTTTATGAAGTTTGTTTGAATGTAGTTTTTAAGGTAAAAACGGGACCCTTTTTCTAAGACTCCGCTGTCCGTCCGTCCGTCCGTTTGTCGGTCACCACGCTGTATCTCATGAAAAAAAATTTCAACAAAATAAAAACTATCCATGCTGCCATCTAGCTATCCATGATAGCTAGACAATTATAAAATTTTACAATTTTGTTGACTTTTATTTTCCTTCTTTGTCAAAGTCGAAAAAAAAAATTGAAATATTTTCCCGCCTAGCCCATCCGCTAAGTCCGTACCGTCCAAAAAGAAACTTCGTTCCAAAAGAACACGTTTCTTCCAAAGGAAATAAACTTCTTAATACTAACAGCGTATAAATTTACTCTAATTACCACTACTTAATAATGTTTTTAATAACCATGGCTGTAATTTGGAATGCTTCGTAATAACCATCCCTTTATCATTCTAACAGACATCGGAGAGGCCATTAAAGTAATTGATTTTAATTGGACAACCCTTTTTCGAAATGAAAAATTAATCTTTGTCTCAATTTGGTGTCTTTTTCGATGTAAATTCTTATTTTATTATTTCGTTAAAATACAATGTATACCTCTATTTTCTGCTAAGTGCGATGATTTCTATTTATTTCAGTCAGGAACAAAATTAAGGAGATACCTGAATTTTATTATGACCAGGCCCTATATAACACTTCACACTATTTTATGAATTGAGAGTAAAGCTTTTCTATGCACATTTGCGAAAAACGGCCACTTGTGGCTTATGTGCGTAGAAAAGCTTTACGTTCTTACTTTAACTGTAAACAATAGGTAGTAGGGCTGACATAGCCCAGCGGATTAGCTCGTTGAAGTGGCAGTGGGCGGGACACATACCGCGAAAAAACGATGATTTTACGAATGGCGACCGCGTACTGGCAAGCGAAGCGTAGGACACCCACCCACAAGGTGGTCAGACGATCTGATAAAGGTCGCTGGATGCAGGCCGCTCTTGATAGGTCATTTTGGAAATTCTTGGGAGAGGCCTAGTAGTGGACGTTATGCGGCTGATATGATAATGATAATGGCTCATTGAAGTAGCAGTAGGCGTCGCACATAGCACGAAGAACCGATGGCTGACAGTACAGAAGGGTTCTCATATGGCGGCCCCGTACCGGCAAGCGCAGCGCAGGACACCCCCAACTAGATAGTGGGACAACCTTAGCAAGGTTGCAAGAAAACGCTGGATGCAGGCTTCCAATTGGTCGTTTTGGAAATCTTGGGGGAAGCCTATGTCCACTGTGGACTTCCTGCAGCTAATGTGATGATGCAGCTAGCATCACAACACTATTCTGATCTCCTTCTTATCTCCCGACAAAAAGAAGGGTGTTATGAGTTTCACGCCAACGTCTGTCTATGTGTCGGTCTATAACATCGTAGCTCTCGAACGGATAGACCGATTTCAATGCGGTTTTTTTCAAGTGAAAGTAAGTTCCTATGTTTAGTGGTTTTCAGCCGTTTAAAATAAATATATATATAAAGTCGGGTTTTTAATTTATCTGGCATATGATACATAGATGGCGCTACGGATACCAATTCCACTTATCAACGGTTAGAATATGAAGTTTCACTATTCATCACGGGTTTTTTTTTAATTTGCCTGGCAAATGAACTTGTCCAGCAGTATATAGTTATAGGTTGATACAAAAAGCACAGAAAGAAGAAAATAACCCGCCAAGTGCGTGTCGGGCCGCGCGCTGTGGAAGGCTCCATTGTTGTGAATACCCACTTTGAGTTCACGCCACTAAAAACGTGTGTAAATTATTTCACATGTCCATATTCAACTCAATTCAATTCAATTCAAATATATCTTTATTATCATAGGATATTTATAATATCTCTTAATAGTTTACTGCCGCCTCCAAAGCGCTAGTGCAGAAGAAGCGGTAACAAACTGCACTGCAGCATTTTCTCCAAGAACGTCAACTCACAATGAAATAAATATTTATAGTTGATATGTGGACAGAGTATACATTGTTTGTTGTCATAATTTAAATTAATTTTTTAATGTCGAAATTTTGAAATAATGTCAAACCAAGTTGTAAATTCAGTATGTACTTAATGTACCAGATTATGACCATTTCTGAGTATACAAACCTTTAAGAGGGACCCGCGCCAAGCTCAAGCCAGACTTTGTTGTCTTTAAGATAGTCATCGGTCCTATAATAAGCCTTCTCACAGAGTACCTTCTTTACATAAGCTTTAAACTTTTTGTCAGGCAAACAACCGTTTAATAGATAGACTTGTTATTGAAAATTTGCAATATAAAACCAAATATTTCAGAAACAATCCCTAAATTGAAAAATGATGTTCACAAGCTCACAATAGTTTTGAAAGACCTATTCAGCGATGGGTTAATGGAAAAAAAAATTGACTTCTACTTTACCAGTATGGGAGCTTACCTAAAATTTTTTTTTTCATTATTTTAATACATACCTGTACCAAATTACAGCTTTCTAGCAGTTATAGTGTCTGAATAAAACCGCTGACGGACAGACAGACAAACATTGCGGAACTATACGGGTTCCTTGTTTACTACGGAACCCTTAAATCGCGTGTAAAATACGTCTGGGAACAAAATGGAGCCGACCGAAGTTTAAACAAATGAAGAAAGATGGAGTGTCCCTTATCACAGTCGTCCGGAGTTAATAAAATTGCGACCAGATTTATGGTGACTTGTCCCTCTTTAGAGGTCCTCAATGGCATTATCTTTATTGCCATTACAACCAAACATTAATTATTTTATTTATTTGTCTCAAGGAAAAACAATTTCAAAAATTATTATATTTAAAGTTTTACATCACACATTTTAGTATTTTCTGCTTTTCATTTTTGTTTTATCGACCGAGCAAGCGAAGCGTCTCAGTTCCGAAACAGGCCAAAAAATGCTTTTGTCTATCTGTCGGTCTGTATGTCTGTTCTAGCCAGTAAAAATAATAGATGGTGGTACGGATATTAAGTCGTATCGGTAGTTCCGCTAGTCATCACTAGATGGGGTTCTTGACAATTGGGGTTTTCTTAATTTGCCTAACAAATGGAGAAAATATCTAAAGGGGACGTTTGCTATAGCGTAATATACGGTCGGAAATCAATAAGGGCTCGCGAAGTCTATTGTTCTCACAGAACCACTATAGTCCAACTACTTCGTGCACGACCTTCCTGCGGGGTACAGAGATAAAGGTAGCGGCACGAAACTCTAGCGCTGGCCTTGCTTGCGCAGAAGTCAAAAATGAGTACCGTACCCGTGCGCAGTATCCCCTCTACATGTCGTTCAGCGCTAAACTTACGTGCCGCAATATGCAGCGGATGGTGTAACGTGTTACCTTTCCTCGCTACACATTCCTTAACCCGCTGACAACTTGAGTATCTACTTCCTGCCAACTTCTGCACCCCGCAGGAAGGTCGCGCACGAAGTAGTTTGACTATAATTTGTTGCATTAGGAAAATAATCGAAAACACTGACATAAGTTATCGTTAGGAAAATAATTAAAAACAGTGACTATCACCAATTAGTTTGAATGACCCCTGCGATCTGATGTCATGTTATTTATCATCTTTTCAGCTAATGATTTGATTGTATGCATAAATAAATATATAGAGACAGATCACACAGATAAAGCCAGACCCAAAGTAAGAGACTTGTGTTATGGGATACTCGTACCAACTCAACGATACTATATTTCGTAATAAATACTAAGTAAAGATAAACATCAATTTCATCATTGATTCGATTTTTGATTTTTTGATGCAGAGAGAGACTCAATCAAAGAATCAAAAAATCTGATTTAGGTTATTCTATGTATCTCTGTTCAACATAAAAGTGAGGATCACATAGACCACTTATTTTCTCTCTCTCTCTCTCTCAATCTCTTGAGCTCCTGGCCAAAAGGTAAAATAGCTAAACCAAATGTTTGGTTCGTCGAAAGTTTCAACAAATGAAGAAAGATGGAGTGTCTCTTACCTTATCACGGGACGCAGCCTGTGTATGGCAACCAATGTAATATTTATTTTTCATTAAAAAACAAATTGTTCAGAACAATAGGCGGAAACGTTATAAGCGTTGCACGTTGGCTACCAGTGAATCTTTGGGTTATTCAGATAATTTAAATGTGGGTTGCAAGACAATAGTATATGTAGTATATTAAAAATAGAGGTAAATACAATAATATAATATTTCATATATACATACATACAAACATATATAAATACATACATGTACATAGTATATACGATCTTATATATAAACAAATAAATACAGCAATTTCTAAATCTACTCTTATAGATCGGCCAAGAAGTGTCTTAAAACTAGCGCGACTAGGAGCGGTTCGAATGGACTCGGGAAGCGCGTTCCAGAGTCTTACTGCCGTAATGGCGATCTTTCGCAATTACGGCAGTAAAACTTGCAATTACTCGTGTAAAAGAGAAAAACAGTACGGTGAGAAGGAATAGTAAGGGCCAAATTATTAGAAGAACGCAGGATTCTTTCGTGAGTGGAAGATAGAAGTTGAAAACTTGATTTGTGATATTCAGGGGTAAGGGGATTATTAGCAAATTATAAAATTGATATAGAATATGCAGATTCCGGCGTTGGCGTATGGGGAGACAGTTAAGCTCAGAATAGTATTCGGAATCATGATCATATTACGAATCTATAGTAACTGTGTCTATTTCAGTCATTTGTTTGGGTTGTAATAACTTGGGACGCGGTGTTTTAGAAATTTAAAAGAAAGGTGTATTTATGAGACCTGGAATAAAATTGCGCGTATTTTCAAAGTTCAATCCAGCTGGCCAACTTAAGGGTACTTAGAGCCGTAACAAGCTACAGCATTATACAGAAACTTGGGTTGAAGTTAGAAGCTGAAAGCGACATGGAAAGTATAGCCTTCATGTGGAAAGTAGGGAGGACCTTTTAATCTACATATGTTTATTTGTCAGTTTAAGGAAGGAATAAATTATTGAGTATTGACATATGTGTGTACCTTACGTAACAAAATGTGTCCGTAATAAGTTTTCAAAACTAAAAACCCACTTCATCCCCAAACTACACAATCAAATTTGGTAAAATTTCTATGCGAGCATCTGGAAACTATACCCTTTCAAACAAAAAATAAATAAAAGCTCTTCAAATCGGTTCAGGCGTTTTCGAATAATCGATGAACATACATAAAAACATTAGAGAAACCTTTTTGGAAGTCGGTCAAATTGCATTTAATTATATTGGCAATATTTTTAAAGGTATTAAATATATATCAGATGTGCATTATTTGACGAAAGCACCAAAAGTTATTACATAAGGTAAAAATAGACAAGGAAAGAAAAACTTGGCTTTTTTGTTCATAATCTTCTACACTAAAAAAATAATACTTAGTGCAGTTACAGTGCAATAATTAAAGACACACAAACAGTTTTACTTTCCCTTAATAGAGACAGTAAGTGTAAAAGTGCCGATGGACACATTCTTATACTATTGCTTATTAAATTAGGTCAATGTAAAATTATTAATTAGTCTTAGATTAATAGGCTAGATTGTTATAATATTAGCGTACTTATTCAATAGTACCTTAAGAAAGTGAAAAAAAAAACTGCTGCGCTAGCGCTATTCTGAAGAGATTTAAGATCCTGCTCTGTGTCAGTAATAAGTAAAGTAAAATACTAACTGTGTCTTCAATTCTTCATAGATGCTCAAGCATTGATTGATTTGGAGGCAAAAATCAGACTTCAATTATTACGCAGTAGCCGTGCCAACCTTAAAGTTGTTAAGGGGCTACCTGAATTTTCCGGGGTCCAGTGCTGCCCCCATTTGAAATAAATCTATAGATAGGAAACGGAGATTTCATTTAAAATTTTGTTCTGATCAGACCCTAGAAAACCCTTCGAACTATTTTATGAACTACTGTTTACAGTTTAAAGTGAGAACCTGAAGCTTTTCCGCGCACATACGCCAAAAGTGGCCGTTTTTTGCATTTGTGCGTAGAACAGCTTCACGTTTTCACTTTAAACTGTAAACAATAGTTCGTAAAATAGTTTGAAACGTTATCAAGGGTCTGATCAAGACAAAATTTTAAATGAAATCTCCGTTTCCTTTCAATAGATTTATTTCAAATGGGGGCAGCACTGGACCCCGGAAAATTTAGGTAGCCCCTTAAGTTAGGAAGCCACTTTTATTTCGAAAAGAAGTAAGTATAATGAATAACAATTACAATGTCTGAACCGATTTTCAACAAACATAGCTAAAAGCCACCGCAAGAGAATTTGATTTTACATGAAGAAAACCGCATTTTTTATTAATAAATAAATATAAAGGGACAAATAACACTGATTGAGCTAGCTTTAAATTAAGTTCAAGACTTGTGTTATAGGATACTCACTCAAAGATACTATATTATATTACAAATACATATATAGATAAACATCCAAGACCCAGGACAATTTGAAAAAGGCCATTTTCCAACTTGCACTGACCGGGGATCGAACCCGGGGCCTCTTGGTAGCGGACTAGTATGGTGACCACTACGCCACGGAGGTCGTCATTGAAATCTATCCATGCCTGCTGCAGCTGTGACGCCACATACAGACAGACACTAGCGTCAAACTTTTAACACCCCTCTTTTTTTGTCGGGAGTTAAAAAAAGGCAAGAAGTATGTGACTTGAGGTAGTTCTACAAAGGGAGTATAGAGGTACAGCGCAAACTGGCGTCGAAAAGCCTCCTGCATAATGCATTGTGACTGCAGCGACCTTTGACTGCGGATTATACGCTACGTTTATTTTGAAAATTCCCCTTTGTTTCAGATTCCTAGTCTTTCAGTGGGTTCAAATTGACCGCGGTTGCGTTTGTTCGGCTGTATGATTTACCTTTAAAATTAGAATGAGTTTTTTCTCTATTATATCAGCTAGCTCAGCAGCAGCTCTCTCAAGCTAAAATCCATCGAAGCGTTCAGGCTGCAGATGGTGCTAAACAATTATACATATATACATACAAACATATGTACAAACATAACCCTCCTTCCTGCGCAGTCGGGTAAAAAATAGTAAACGCCAAAAAATTAAAGTCGACCCGTTGAAGTTTATTGGCAAAAAAGGTGTTCAGATAAGATTTTTAATCATAATAATCATAATCTCAAAAATTATAAAATAAAAGTTAAAGTTGATTGTCAAAATTAATAATAATAAATTTTAAACAAGTAATAATTATTACTTATCAAAAAATTGTAAATAAAAAAAAATCAAATTAACAAATAGAAAAACAGAAAGAAATAACAACAAATTAACAAATCCATCAATCTAATCTAAAAATCTGTAGTTTTTAATTTGTCAGATATAAACTCCTCTAGGCCATAATAACATTTATTAATTAACATTTGTTTCAATTTAAATTTGAATTGTCTAGTGCTAAGTTATTTTAAAGAGTCTGGTAATTTATTATACAATTTTGGGCCTAAAATATATATCGTTCTGTCATAGCTGGCCATATTTGAGATTTGCTGTGGATGTATTTGAACTTTATTTCTAGTGGCTCTAGGGCAGAGGTTCCCAAACTTATTTTGTCAAACGTTTACTTTAAAAAATCAGTTATTTTGTAACGCCCCCTATTTTTTTCACCATAAAAACCTGAATCACATATTTGTTTTGCCTGTAGTTTAATTCAACCTATATTCTAAACGAGAGAGCAATAATAATACATACACCAGTACATTACAGTATCTTTTATAAAAAATAACAATAATCAACATTGTTAATTTTAAATAAAAAAATAGCAATAATAATACAATTTTACAATAATAAAGAGTATTGGAAGTGGGGACCTCACCTGCGAAACTTTAAAACACGAAATTTAGTCAGTGTTTGATTCCTTTAACGATATAAATAGCGTTGTGAACGCATTAAAATAATAAATATTAATTACATTTTTAGTTTATATTTGTATAATAAAAAAGGATATAAATATGAACTAATAAATGGATGTTGTGTAGTAAGAGGATTTTAATTTCAGTGAAATTTAAAATATGAAATAGCTGAAGTTATAAATCACTCATTGCTTAAATCACATCAGCGTCCCCCAACTTTATTCTGGGCCCGTTAGCGCCCCCCTTAAAGACTCCAGCGCCCACAAGGGGGCGTTATCGCCTACTTTGGGAAAGACTGCTCTAGGGTGTCTTTTAACAATTTGTATAAATTTTTCTAGGTTTTGTTTCACATATAGGCACGCTTCTTGTATATATAATGAAAACAATTTCAATATCTTTAGCTTCTTAAAATAAGGAACGCAACTCTCTGTTTGTCTCAGCCCAAACCAAGCTCTTACACATTTTATTTGCATTCTAAAAAGCGGTAGTATGTGTACATTAACAGCGTTACCCCAATGTAATATGCCGTATCTTAGGATGGAGACAACATTGGCATGATATGCACATAAAGCTGTTTTCTGAGACACTGTTATAGTTCTTAGGACGTATACACATTTGCTTAATTTAGAAATTAAATTGTCTATATGTGGCTTCCAACATAAGTAACAGTCAAGGATAATACCTAAAAACTTAAATTCTTTGACGAACTCAATTTTTGTCTTATCCAATTGAACTAAGATATTATTTGGTTTATTTTGTGGAATTGTATACCCTTTGTTTTTTCAAGATTCACTATCAATTTGTTTGTACGTAGCCAGTTAATAGTTTTATAAAGTGCATTATTACAATTTTTTTCATGGTCATCTATGTTTACATCAATAATTAGCACAGTTGAGTCATCAGCATACAATACCATTTTTAGGCTAACATGTTCCGGCATGTCATTCATGTAAATCAGGAACAGAAGAGGTCCTAATATACTACCCTGAGGAACGCCACTTTTGACCGTCTTTAAATCTGATTTAGCAATGGTTTCAACATTCTTGTCATTTATGTAGGTCACATAAGTTAATTGTTTCCGATTTTGCAGATATGATTTGATAAGATCATGTGCCGGTCCTCTTATACCATATGCGTACAGTTTATTTAGCAATGTTATGTGGCAAACAAAATCGAACGCCTTCGTCATATCCATAAATAAATATGTTATTGGACGTCGATTATTCATACAATCTGTAATAGTATTCAATAAATCATCTATGGCATTGTGAGTAGATTTATTTTTTTGGAAACCATGCTGTTGTTTTGCTATTATTTTATATTTTGTAAAAAAACTATATAGAAAGTCATATATAACTCTTACAAATATTTTAGAAAGAACCGGTATCAGAGCTATAGGGCGATAATTATCACAATTTTGTTTACTTCCTTTTTTATGCATTGGTTTAATCACCGTTATTTTTAACTTGTTTGGGTATACTCCTTTCGCTAAACATAAATTGATGATATGACACAGTGGAGTCGATAGTTCATCACTGCAATGTTTGATTACTCTAGTACATATTTCATCAAATCCCACACTGTTTGTGTTGTTTAATTTATTAATAATTTTCTTAATTGATAATGGATCAGTGGGTGCCAAGAATAGTGTTCTGATTAGGTTGAATGTTTTTTGATAATTTGTTATTATTATTTTGTTTTATACTGTCACCTATATCTATGTATGTGTCATTAAAAGCATTAGCTATGTCATGTGGTTTAGTCAGATGTTTATTCTTATATACTACTTTTTCAATATTTTGCTTACTTGTTTGCTGTTTTATTCTATTTATTACATTTTTAATATTTTTTCAAATGTCTGAAATATGATATTTATATAGTTTTCAACCCATTTTGGCCATTTTGAAAAACTGAACCGACCAAAAATAAAAAACGACGGGTTGCACTCCGGGAGTGCCTGCAAAAGTGAAAACTTAAAAATAAACGTTGTGCATTTTTGTATTTTGGAATGGTTAGGGAATAATTTTGCACGAATTGCTTTAATTATCAGTACCTATAAAAGTACTATCATCTATGTGGTAGAATACAATATTTATTTATTGCGCTATCGTATACAAACATGTCAATTTATATTACATTAATTAAACACTTTATATACACGAATTTTACGAATACACAGCAGTGTGGCCACTACACAGACGGTCGAGCCATCAGCTGTCACTGTCACCGTCCATGGATGTGCGTGGCACGCTGTAAATAAACATACACGAACATTCGCGCAAGCGCCCTGCGCCGACTTACGAATTTTCGATCAGGGTCACGTGTCCTGACGCCCTGACGAGAGTTTAACATTTTTTACCCATTACAAAAAAAGTATACAACGCCGCTAAAGAAGTTTTCACTTCAAAATTGTATAATTATCGATCCTTCACACAAAATTTCCCAAGAACCGGTTGAGAAATTTGACCTGTAGGCGTGAACAGCCGGACAGACAAACTGATGGACAGCCAGACAAGAGCATTTTGAACTAATCTCTAAACAGAGACGCTTCGCTCGCTCAGTCAATAAATATAAATATATACGGACAAATTTCAATAGTTATCTGTAATGTATGAGTCACGTCTGCACTTCAAACTGTATTCAAAGAAAATTTTGTAAGTAAATTATTGCGCTATTTCTGCCTAAACAAACCACTATGATTGCCATAAAATAAATAATAAATAATTAAATATGGACGACTAACACTGATTGAGCTAGCCCAAAGTAAGTTTAAGACTTGTGTTATGGGATACTAACTCAACGATACTATATTTTATAACAAATACATATATAGATAAACATCAAAGACCCGGGACAATTTGAAAAAGGCCATTTCCCAACTAGCCCTGACAGGGGATCGAACCCGGAACCTCTGGGTGGCGGACTAGCATGTTGACCACTACGCCACGGAGCTCGTCAAAATATAAAATGAAGGCAAATTACCAAATAAAGTATCATCGCTATCGTTTCAGCCGAATAACGTCTACTGCTAGACATAGCAGTGGACGTTATGCACATCTCCCAAGGATTTCCAAAATGACCGATCAAGAGCGATCTGCATCCAGCGCAAATAAAGTATGATGCTGCCAAATTAAGTTATGAGAATGTACGACCTCCGTGGCGACTTCACCACGACGGTTAGTGACCTAGGTGGTCACCATGCTAGGCCGCAACCTAGAGGTTCCGGGTTCGATACCCGGTCAGGGTAAGTTGGAAAATGGCCTTTTTCTAAATGTCCTGGGTCTTGGATGTTTGTCTATATTTATTATATGTATTTGTTATATAATATAGTATCTTTGAGTTAGTATCCCATGCCACAAGTCTCGAACTTTCTTTGGGGCTAGCTCAATCAGTGTAATGTGTCCCTATTTATATATATATATATATATATATATATGTGTGTGTGTGTGTGTGTGTGTGTGTGTGTGTGTGTGTGTGTGTGTGTATGTTATAATAACATTATAAGACCCAAAATTATGTCAAAAACTTTAGTTTTATGAAGAAATTTAAGTATATGAATATAGAAACGTTTTGAGAAAATAGATACTTTAAATTGTGGGCACAAAAAATAATTTTAATTGCTTGCTTGCTTTTCGTGTGTGTAAGTGGTCAACACTAGTGTCAGATTTTTCAAGCTGCCTAAAGGCATCTGACATAGCTTGACGACTGCCATACAATGATGACAACCGGTACCTACGGCTTATACGTGCCTTCCGAAGCACGGAGGAGCCCGAGAAATTTTCATGCCACTTGTGGTCACCAATCCAAGTGCGACCACAATGATTTTAGTCATTGTCACAAACAATACAACTAACAAAAAAATGGGAGAATTTAGGGGATCCCTTCTACGGTTATATCGTATAATTATTTGCAAATTTCATATAAAACTACGTTACAATAGCCATCTAAGTGTCAATCAAATCCTTCTTGTAATGCCTATGGGCGTTCACAAAACAAGAAAATCAATGGACAAAATCGTGAAATGTTGACGATTTAATCAACTGGTCAAATTAAGTTGCCCACATTATGAAATGCGACCATTTCATGAAATTCTCAAGCATTTCATGAAGTGAGCAAATCTACGATATGTCCACGACATATATATGTACCTCCACTTGCTACGATCCTGACAGACCTCTTTCGTTTCATCTACACTCATCACTCTCTTCATGCATGCCCGCTGGTTACGCGTACTTCCGACCTCTCTTTTTTTAAGAACGTCTGCAATCTTATTAATCAATGTTATTTAAAGCAAAAGTATCAAATTGTCCAAATATAGCTATGACACTGATTAAAAAAACGTTATCTATATTGTGAATTTAAAATATTATATTTTAATCGGTAAGTCAAGTTCGCTGTCATGAGAAGTGTTTCAGTGTTTTTTGCTCTGATGTGAGGGCTATAAAGTGCAAAAGTACATAATAGCAAATTAAAAGGTAATGTAGAATTTTCTATAATTATAACCTTTTCATTTTCCATAAATTTTAATGGAATGTGAACCGTAAAAGCACCTAACCTTACTTATTTACAAAGATTTAAAGATTCAAAGATTCAAATGTTTATTCAGTAATTAGACCTTTACAGGCACTTTTACACGTCAATAAGTATCATTTATGTTACGTGTAATTATATTAAAATTTCATTTATTTTTAAAGAAAAGCTACCGATACCAGCACTTCGTAACGACCACTGCTGAGAAGAAACGCCGAAAGAAACTCATTTTCACAGTATTGGTCGACTACTCGCCAGAAGGGCTTTGTCATATTATTAATATTGTCTTATAATTAATAAATACTTATATTATAATACAATGTTGACACGTTATAAGAAATAATGCTTGCGAAAAAGTAAACTAACATAAATTACGTATTAAAAAATAAAAAATATTAAGTAGTCAAAAAAACGAACTAAATTTGTAAAGGTACAAAAGTAACTAAAAAAAATGTATGTATGATAGTTAAATTTGTACGTACTTGCTTCTGCCTTTTAACTGAGTAAACATCCTCTCAATCTATCGCAGGTTGACTGGAAGAGATCCCTACATGGGATAAGTCCGCCTTTGTATATTTGCTCGTTCGTATGTTGTCTTTGTAATGCATTTTTTGGCAAATTAAAGTTATTACAAACAAACAAGCAAATTTGTGTGCGATTAAGTGTTAGTACCTATTGTCCTTTTAGTTTATGCAATCTTGCTAGTTTAAAAACAGGGCTTTTTATGTATGCCCCCTATACCACTAGGTATCGGGGGTCAGTAGGTATAGTATAAAGCTTTTATTTAGTTTCACCTGTCCCATTGTCTGTCGGTCTGTCTGTAATCAAATCTTGTAAGTTCTCAGAAACTCACTACCCAGTTTCCGATTGAGCTGAAATTTAGCACGCATAATATTTTTTTTTTTGGGACAAATTACACTGATCGAGCTAGCCCCAAAGTAAGTTCGAGACTTGTGTTATGGGATACTAACTCAACGATACTATATTTTATGCCAAATACATATATCGATAAACACCCAAGACCCAGGACAATTTGAAAAAGGCCATTTTCCAACTTGCCCTGACCGGGAATCGAACCCGGAACCTCTGGGTGGCGGACTAGCATGGTGATCACTACGCCACGGAGGTCGTCAGTATTACGTATACAATATGTAACAAAAACCCTGTCCGATCCTTTTAGGAGCAACCAATGCGTGAAACTTAAATAAATAATCGACAATTTCATACAAAAGTGTTCGGACGGCCCGGCAATTTGTATGATAATGTCGATTTTTTTTCGAGTTTCATGTTGTGGTCCCAGAAGAAAAGTTGTTCATATTGACGGTCTGAGTTGCTCTTACAAGGATCGGACAGGGTTTTCGTTGCATATTGTATAGCGTGACAATGCAATATTACGATAATATGAAGCTGATCTGATGATGGAGCCGGAAGGTGGAAAATGTATGACGTGATTCTTTAATTTTTATATTTATGAATGGATTTAAATGAAACAAACACTAAATGTAAACCGCAACCAAATCGGTTCAGCAGTTTCTGAGATTAGCGTGCACAAACGCAACAGACAAACAGATAAACAGACAAACAAATAAAAATTCTAAAAATCATTGTTTTGTGTTCTATTGCGTTAACTCCCCAACAATATTTTTTTCTTATTTATCTTCCATGTACAGACAGCGATCGGTTACGATTTTATTATATGTGTGATGTATGTACAAGGAAAATTTATACAGAGAACACGTCAAATATTAGACCTGACTGACGAAGTGACAAACAAACTAGAGATTATTCAAAATATATTATATTTATTAAACTCTTCTCAAAATATTCACAGTTGGTAATCCGCAACATGCTTCGTCAACATTTTCACAGTTGATAATCCGCAACACGCTTCGTCAACATTTTCACAGTTAGTAATCCGCAACACGCTTCGTCAACTTTTTCACAGTTAGTAATCCGCAACATGCTTCGTCAAATTTATTAATCTAAGAGACCACCCCTTATCGTACCCGGCTCAAATGTTCCCATGATACTGGCGGCATTGCCGCGCTGTATGGCGATGGAAATTCTTTAACCCAGATAAGATAAGGAGCGTCTATCATTTGCCCGTTCAGATATTCTATGTTCAGATATTCAAAATATGTGCATACGCTACGTGTATAATCTTAGGAAATTTGACCATATTTCTGAGTTCCGCGCGCGGCTTAATTGGTTACCCATTAAAACTCGTCGTGACCTTCACATCCTTTGTTTCCTTTTTAAAGTGTTGTTTAATCCCTCCTCTCCTAAATACCTTACTGAAAATTTTAATTTCGCGACATTGGCCCCCCTCTTCGATCGCGTAACAACTCGACGTTGCACATACCCGCTCACTCCTCGCAGGGATATAATAAGTCCTTCGCAGTTTGTGCAGCAAGGCTTTGGAACAAACTGCTTTGGAACAAACATCTTTGCATTCTTTTAAGTTTAGATTGAGGAAGCTTGTGGAAACGTCTGAAGACTTGAGTTGAGTTATATATGTATATTAGTATATATTGCTTAGGTATATATTTATTGCATATGTATATATATTTTATGTGTGTATTCATATATGTATTTATATTTACTGTGTTATTGTTAAGTATTTATTTAAAAGTAATAATTTTAAATAGTTTGTTGTGTAGTAAGTAGTTAAGTGTAATTGAATTCTGCTTCCTGTTGTGTGTCTTCTGTATATTGTACCCGCTCTCTACCCTGTGTTGTAAATTGTCCTCATATTTCAAGGTTGACTGGAAGAGTTCCCTATCTGGGATAAGTCCGCCTTTGTACTGTTCTTTAGTTCTAAACTATATATTTTTTGTCCTGTGTTTATGTACAATAAAGATTTTAACCAACAAACAGTTAAAATAAAACAAACAACATTATCAACATATGAATTTTGTATTTTGAAATAAACGTCTTTATTTTAAGGTCAAAATGCCGCCAGAAGTTCGTAAAAGGCAATTTGACAGCAAACATGTGGAAATTCCCGACATCCCCGAGCCAACCAAACCTTGGGACCCATTCGTAGATGGCATCCGATGGATTGAGAAGTACGCCGGGTCTTTAGACAAGGTCTCCGAGAAAGTACCGGACTTTGTCAATACCATTGTTGGTACTTTGGCCATGTTCACGTTTGGAGCAATTTTGAGAGGTAAGCTTATTATATTTGTCATATTTTTATAGATCAATGTATGTTACCAGTGATGACTTATGGCTCTGAAACTTGGTCCCTTACTATGGGTGTCATGAGAAGGCTCAAGGTCACTCAACGCGCTATGGAGAGGGCTATGCTCGGTGTTTCCCTACGTGATCGAATCAGAAATGAGGAAATTCGTAGGAGAACAAAAGTCACTGACATTGCCCAGCGGACTAGTTCGTTGAAGTGGCAGTGGGCAGGACACATAGCGCGACGAACCGATGGCCGATGGGGCAAAAAGGTTCTCAAATGGCGACTACGTACTGGCAAGCGAAGCATAAGACACCCACTTACAAGGTGGTCTGATGACGGTCATTTTGAAATCCTTGGGAGAGCCCTATGTTCTGCAGTGGACGTTATGCTGCTGAAATGATGGAATGATGTTTCACATACTTGCTAGTCGTCTAAAAAATTGTTGCAACAAATACTGAAATTGCTTGAATCAAAAACTCGACGAAAATGATAGGACCATTGAAAGCAAAGCGCAGGCTTAAAAATACTTGAAATATTTAAATATTTAACGAAGGTCACCGACATAGCCAAGCGGATTAGCTCATTGAAGTGGCAGTGGGCGGGGCACATAGCGCGAAGAACCGATGGCCAATGCAGCAGAAAGGTTATCGAATGGCGGCCACGTACCGGCAAGCGCAGCGTAGGACACCCACCTGCTAGATGGTCAGATGACCTGAGCAAGGTTGCAGGGAGGCGCTGGATGCAGGCCGCTTCCGATCGGTCGTTTTGGAAATCCTTGGGGGAGGCCTATGTCCAGCAGTGGACTTCCTGTGGCTGATATGATGATGATGATGATTTAAATCTAGAAGTCATATAATGAGTTAATTTTTTTTCGTCTTTGTCTTAACAATCTCCTTACCATAGACTTTTTTATAAGTAGACTTACTTTTTTCAGTATTTTGTAATTTTCAAGAAATTGCATATATCTAGGTAGCTAACTAGTTTTTGACTATCAAATTTTAACTTGGAAGAAAATATGAGAGTGTAGAAGTTTTCTATACTGAAGGTCAAATATGATATGATCCACTATATCCTCTTTTAAGTTCATATTTTGACTGTGAAAACTAGAATGCCTTAATTTATGCAATTTCTTTGAAATTACAGTTTATAACCAATATTAAGTTTTTTTTGTTGTTCTAAACAAAACGTCAACCATACAATTTATTTCTTGTTTCAATGACATTCGGTATTTGACTCGTTTTTGTTTCTTATATCAAAAAGTAACTTGATACGAAACCGAAAACATAAATATAATTTTACTCCGCTCAAAAATAAGCAAGTTATAAGCCTTTTAAATCCGGTGAAAGGGAAAACTGTCAAATAACAGAAAAAGGATGCATATACATCCGCGTGACGTCACTGTCATTAGGTGTCTCGCTTACAAAAGATATAGCGAGATATCCCCACCACGCTCCCACTCTTATATAAAAAAATATTAATTAATTGCTGCCTCATTTAATAACCAATTTACTTTCTATTTTCGGAAAACGGCTTCTTGTTAGTGTTATACCAAAAACAAACTATGTCAAATAGCCTATTGTATGCGACAGACAAGTAACTATGGTCAAGTCAATAAAAATTGCCAGCAATGTTTTTATTTAGGGTTCCATACTCAAAGGGTAACAACGGGGTCCCGTTTTTCTCGTTGGGTACGGAATAACTTACTTTAAAAACAAGTTAAGATAACCACTGTGATCGATAGAATAAAATTGTAACTTAAAAGTGGCAATTTCTGCAAAACATTACAAATACCTAAATAAAAAGACCAATGTTCAATTTAACCATCTTAAGATTCAATATTAGAAGAGTCATTATAAGTCTCAACATTCCTCTCATATCTCTTGACACTTGACACCTTACGTATCATTTCACGACTACAGAAGATGTAAATAAAAAAATTACGTAATCAGCCACGTTTTTCGTACGGATGGCATCAAATCTTGTAAATAAAACAAGTAATTCTCTCTCTCTCATTTGCGTTTTCACAATTGCGTCCTCAGCTGCAGTGCTGAGAAGCCCGGGGTCCGCTTTCCGACTTTTTCTTCTCCACTTTGCACGGTCTTGAGCATCCTTGGTTGTAAGACGATTAGCACGCATATCATCTTTGACGACGTCAAGCCAGCACTTTTTGGGTCTACCCCGCCTGCCGGGCCCCGGCGGAGGCGGCATGGCTATACATTTGTTTCCCATGTAACTTGCCGGCTTTCGTAATACGTGACCGTACCAGCGTAGGCGACTTTCCTGCAGTTTGTCCTCCAAATAACTGGACACGCAACTCCAAATAAAACAAGTAATTATTAAAATATATACTTGTATAACAAGCTTTAATCTAATACAATGAACTAATGACGTAAACGTATGTACTTACATTACAATAGTAAATTCAAGATATCTTGAATAAACTTACACAAAAATATACATAAATAAATTGTTCAAAAAGAAACCATACATAAACTGCATTAATACTACTTATATGTATAGCTGCTGACCGTTTTCGGAGATATTGTGCACGTACTGCTCTCTTAAACGCAAGACGAGATTCAGATTTCCGGATACTGACTGGTAAGGCGTTCCAAAGCCGCACAGTTTGAACGACAAATGAATTATTATAAAACGCAGTCCGGCAAAGTGGCATATCAAGAGGGAGATTGCTTAAAGAGCGTAGAGTTCTGACGTGGGAATTACCAAGAAGAGAAATTTAGATTTGAGATAAGCCGGTGTATCAGCGCGTGTAAATACTTTTGTTGAGTGCATTGGTGATCTGCCGTTAATGATCATGAATTTGGTGTTAAATAAAAATGGAGTGATCAGGTTGAAAGTTCGATGACGAGTATATTCGATTTTTAAATTTTACACATGTCAGGACAAAAAGTATAGATAGTAATACAGAGTACTGAGAGTATGTAAACTACGCCGCTGTCGAATAGGTAACCATTTCAATTGAGATCGGTAAGCCAACACATGGTCGTATGACAAATGGACGAATGAAACTAGAGACCCGCGCACGACCTTACGTTCTCCTGATCCACACTGGCAATGTATTATTTGTTTGTTTTCAGGAGAATGGGTGATAATTCTAGTAACAGCTCTAAAACAGGCCACAGGCCACACTTCCAGCGGCATGAACGTCAGCCGCGAGGAAATTTATCAGCTGTTCACGCTGGAGAAACTGAAGATGGAGAACTTCTTTACTATTTTCATTGCTGCTCATGTGGTGTCGTTTACCATGTACTTTTTGGTTGGAGGTTTCTTGCATGTAAGTTTGAGTTATATGATAGTAACCTAACTGGATTAGGATACGTTGTTATTTGTTAACTTGACGTCATCATAAAAACTAAACGAAAATTAAAACTTTTCGAGGGCCTGACGCGCTTTCATAGAGCAACAGACAGATAGTCTTATTGCGATTTCTTAAAGAAGAAAAAAAAGAGGACCATGTTTTGTCCTAATCACCAACCGAGCATATGTTCATGGTCGGGTTTATGGTCCGTTTTGACGACCTCCGGGGCGTAGTAGTCACCATGCTAGTCCGCCACCCAGAGTTCCCGGGTTCGATCCCCGGCCAGGGCAAGTTGGAAAATGGCCTTTTTCAAATTGTCATGGGTCTTGGATATTTATCTATATACGTATTTGTTATAAAATATGGTATCGTTGAGTTAGTATCCCATAACACAAGTTTCGAACTTACTTTGGGGCTAGTTCAATCAGTGTTATTTGTCACTATATATATATATATATATATATATATATATATATATATATATATATATATATATATATATTTATTTATAGGCACACTTTAAAAGACATACTTGAAGTTTACCTATAACCCGACCATAAAAATAATATACTTACCCCCAAATTCATAAAAAATTACAAACGTTTGTTATATTACCTATTTTAGTTAAAATATGTTTTGTCTCGTTCTTTCAATGTCAAATATTGAGAAGAGGAAAAGGGACAAAACATGTTTTAGCTAAAATAGGTTTAGCAAACGGTTGTATTTGTTTATGAATATGAGGGTAAGTATCGATCATATGTATTTTTCTTGCCTCCGTTCGCTTGGTGACAAATCTACACTACTTGTACATTCTAAATCTTTGATAATTACCAAGTGATGAAAATTTGTACAAAGAAAACAAATTGTCCATGGGCAGTGGTGATCACTTACCATCAGGTGACCCTCTTGTTTTTTTGCCGCCCTATAAGGGGGCGTACATAAATTACGTGAGGTGTTTTCTTGAATTTTCTGTCCCCCCCTCCCCCCCTGGTGAGATGTCGTGAGATTTTATTCAACCCCCTCCCCATCCCCCAATCTCACGCGAGATTTTTCAAAATGTGGGTTTCTTAGGTACGTAAACGCGTTGGATTGTTATTGTAAAAAGAAAAAAAAATTAACTTTGACCTAGAATAATTACTGTATTTTTTATATTATGCTTCTTTGTTTTACGTTTATATCTGAAAGACATTATATTTATTAGTAAATCCTTTTTTACAGAATGTAAAAATATGGTTTGGTTGCGTAGTAATTATTTTTTTTGTGAACGGCGGAATCGATGATGTAATTTTCCCATGGTCATGACACCTGTCAATCAAATAAGCAATAAATCTTCCTGGATTGAAGGGTTAAGATTAAATCTTAAGCATGTACAATCTGGATAAATGGACCAAAATAGTATATTTTTTTTGTTTCGTTATAATGAAATTGCGTTATATTTGCCGAGACAAAAATTGCGTTATCTCTCCCACGTAAGATTAGATGAGATTTGACTCGACCCCCCCCCCCCTCCCCTTAAACATATCACGTAATTTATGGACGCCCCCTAACATTAAAAAAAAACACTTTTTTAACCAGAACTCGGTGGAACAGACATACACATGTGCAACATTTTGTACGTTCTTCGACTGTTTATATTTTATACAGAAATATTTGAAGAGTACAGTTGGTCAGTCCTTTTACGTCATCCAAAGAAGTGGTTGTTACACAATGTGTTTGGACAAGAACTAACGATAATTTAAGGACGTCATCTATACGAACAACTTTAACGAAGGGAAAACTTACGAAATCGGAAAAAGAATTCGCTGATCTATACATTTTGGCACGATAGATATTTAGTTTTGTATGAAGCTGCAGTTTTTTTTTTTGAGATTTCGTAATTTTTCCCTCAGTAAAAGTTGTTTGTATAGATGAAGACAGTATGTCCTTAAATATCGGTAGTTTATGTCCAAACACGTTGTATTTAGGCCAAACACTACACGGGACACACGCATTCTTATGTCGTTTAATATTGCATGAAAATGTCAATTAAGACGAAGTGGTAGCTAAAGTGGCGCCCTCATTTGAAATAAATTGTTTAAAACTAAATATGGTGATAATTAAAAATTTGATTTGTATCACTGTCTAGAAAAACCTTTAAACTATTTTATGAATAACCTTTGAAAGTGATATTGGTAGTCCGTCTAGTTTTAAAACGGATTTACGCCAAAAGTGGCCACTTTTGGCAAAAACCCGTTTTAAAACTAGACGGACTATTAGTAATAATTTCAAAGGTTATTCATAAAATAGTTTAAAGGTCTTTCTAGACAGTGATACGAATCAAATTTTTAATTATCACGATATTTAGTTTTAAACAATTTATTTCAAATGAGGGCGCCACTTTAGCTACCACTTCGTCTTAAGTAGTCCATACTTAGACCTAGTTATGTTTTCTTTCGATCTATAGTTCCACCCTAGACCTTAGGTCCACAGATGTCTGTTAGCCCATTCATTAGTCTTAAAAATATCATCTTTAAGCATTTTTATTTCAGTGGTACTACTACATAAACAAACGGCACTTAGCCCACGAGTGGAAGATCCAGCCTACCAAATGGCTGACCCCAGAGCTGGAGCGTCACGAGATCAAACTGGGGACATTATCTCTATTTTGTACTGGCAGCTTCTCCGCTTTCCTGGCTACTTACATCTTCAATGGAAACCCATCATCTGTGTACTTCCAGATTGACGAGTATGGATGGTTGTGGTTTTTCTTGCAGTTCCCTGTTATTTTTCTTTACATGGTTAGTGTTCGTTTTATTCTTAAGCTAAAAGTAAACTAACTATAAAAATATATTCTAGTTCCCGTAGCATGGCACCGTTGATAAAACCAAATAAAGTTCTTATCTCGCGACGGACTAATGCCAACCCGCTCGTTATTGATGCCCCTTGCTTTAAGTCCGTCATTTACATGTATTGTTATAAACGTCCACTGCAGGACATAGGCCTCTCCCCAGGACTTCCAAAATGACCGATCCAGAGCGGCCTGCATCCAGCGATTTCCAGTGCCTTTATTCAGGTCATCAGACCACCTTGTGGGTGGGTGTCCTACGCTTCGCATGACAGTACGCGGTCACCATTCGAGAACCTTTTTGCCCATCGGCCATCGGTTCGTCGCGCTATATGTCCCGCCCACTGCCACTTCAATGAACTAATCCTCTGGGCTATGTCAGTGGCTTTTGTTCTCTTACGAACTTCCTCGTTTCTTATGTATAGGTATTACGTAGTGCGATGATAACGTTCGATAAATTAAACAACAAGTTTAAACTCACTTTGAGACTAGCTGAATCAGCGTAAATAAAAAAATGGCCGTCGCCAGCGCCACGCTAAGGTACTGATTTTAATTTTTCACCATTTTATAGAGTACGGGATATTTGAAATATCCCTCGATCAATAATCGATTAAAATATATATTTAATGACATTGATTGAAGATTTGAAGACCAGCGAGGGATATCTCTCTGTTTTCTACCTCCGCTTAAAATTCAAAATCTTTATTTTAATTGAATGTTTCATCCACCTACAAGGTGGTCAGATGACCTGACAAAAACTGCTGTATGCAGGCTGCTTGAGATCAGTCATTTGGGAATCCTTGGCTTTCCTAAGGATATTTATGCCTATTTATCAGCAGAAGATATTTTGTATCTGAAATGATGATGATGATTTCATGTTTTAGGACTACACAACTTACATCCTGCATAGGATGTACCACACACCCTTCCTGTACAAGCACTTTCACAAACACCACCACAAGTACAAGCAGCCCACAGTCTTCTCCGTAACCGCTATGCATCCTCTGGAGTTGCTTCACATCCAGGCTACTGTGATCGTACCGCTGTTTGCGTTCCCTGTGCATTGGTGTAAGTATTTAATATCATAAATGAGGATGATAGCTCTGCCTTTTTATCGAGATCCCCAACCTGGACCGACGGCAGACTATTCAGACAGACAGATTTGGACAAAATCAAATTCTAAAATTTTACATCGTGGCGTTCTTCCTGGAAGTTGGAGTTCTCAGACCTTGGAAGCAGAAATAATTTCACACCCAACTAAAAAGCTACCTGATTTTGACGCGCAGCGTACCATATGAGTTAAGCTAAGCTGATTCAGAACTGGACATTTTCTTTTATTTGCTTGGATGATTATCAACTACAATAGATTATTAACATTACATTTTTAAAAGCATGAAGTTACATAAGCAATAAAAGAACCGGCATGTAAGCGACAGTGTAAAAAACTTATTAATGCGTTAGTTGGGTGAGAAGTGAAGCTGAGAGAAAGAATATGGTCAATCTTACCACCATCTCAACAAGTGGGATTTCAAAATATCTCCAGAGTGTTAATATAGAGCTGACGACCAAACATTACACTGATATAGTGTCCTACTGTTTCTGATGACTGAGTCAACAAGCTCCTTCAAATTTAGTTTCGAAAATAACTGATCTAATTGTAAATTCTACATTATTTGGTGTTCCAGTCGCATTCTACTCGATAGCCATCTACAACTACACGCATGGCATCTTGGACCACTCAGGCATCAACTTCACGGCTCAGTGGTGGCAGCCGTGGCAGCCTGATTCAGACTTCCACGACAAGCATCACGAGTTTTTCCACTGCAACTTTGGCTTCAACATGACTTTGTGGGATAGGGTATGTATTCTTGTGTAATATTACTATAAAACTTGACTCGCAAGTAAACTTGATATTATCTAGAATATTATGTATTTTTATAAAACAAAAATATCTAAATTAAAAATTGTGATAAAAAAGTCCGTCACAATTTGAAAATATTAGGAAAAATGTTTTAAATCTTAAGATATACAGACTTGCATCACAAAAATAAATCTAAGTGGTATTCATTCTAAATCTTCATATCTCGCTGTGTCAGTAACTATTGCTAAGCAGATAGGTTTCAATGGATTTCTTTTTTTGATTTTTACACTTAACTTAGCAGGGATTTTAAGTTCATTTTTTCTGTTCTTCCAATCTGACCAATTGAAACTGATTTCACGTTTTGTAAGAAGTTTTAAAAACAATTTCACGCTTTCAGTTGCATGGCACGTGCAGGAAGCAGAACCATCTGTACACAGAGAATACCTACCACGGTGAAGCAAAGCCTATAGACTCTGCGGAGGTGCAGGCCGCCTTAGAGAAGAATCCAGAACTGAAAAACATCGTCGAGGACATCCTCGAGGCTGATAGACAAGGACTCAGCTAAAGGCTATGGCACGCCTTGCTACCTGAGCCCCCAGCGGAGCAGCGAAAGCTTTGTTGACGATGGCCATCTTGGTTTTAGCGAGTTATTCGTTATTAAATATAAAATAAACTTCATACATATTTCATCTGAGACACAATGCCAGGGTTGCTGTTAATTAAATTATTATTATTTAAGATCCACTTTAATTAAATGTAGGTGATAGAAATGTAGGTATGTTTGCAAAAATACTTTATAGCTCGTATGAAAGAAATGACAAAGCTAAGAACAAATCAGTTGCTACTGTTTTTGGACAGATTGTATAACGCAATCAACGTAGGGTAAACTTTCAGTCATTTGAAAGAAAAAGAAAGAAAGAACAATTGTTTATTTGGCAACACACTTATAAAACTTAATTTGTTTGGCTGCATGAACACAAGTATGTACCAAAACGGCCACGCTCAGCATGTGTCGTGGACCGTGGTACGAGCCACGACGCTGGTCTTCCGCAGAAGCCGAAAAAAATAATAATATAAATATCAATAAATTATAATTAAAATACATGAAATTGTGACAGCAAAATAAATTACAAAATAAATTACAGAATAAAGTATATAAATTTAAATAATATTGAAAATTGAACATAGATTACAATATTTATAATTACACTTATTGACTTACTTGTACAATAAATAGATACTGCTACAATTATTGACCCTTTTGAGTTTGTAAAATTCTCTCTTTGAGTTTATATTTAAAAGATTGAACAGAAATCGAATTCCTAATCGGCGGAGGGATGTTGTTCCAGCATCTAGTAGCATAGTAGCAGCATATCTAAAGCTGCCTCGAAAAGCAGCGGTCTTGTGTCTGGGGCACATAAGGCGATCTGGTACTCTTGCACGATTAGTAAACTGCAATTTATTGTACAAATAAGACGGACTTTTGTTTTTAATTACACCGAACAGAAGTACTGCAAAGTGAAGTGTACGCCGAGAATTCATGTTCATGAGCTCGTTCCTGTTCAGATAAGGAGTGATGTGTGCTCTACGAGGAATGGGGAAGCTAAATCTGGCACATGAATTTTGCACACGTTGTATAAGTTTTTGAGTGCGCACCAACAAGCAGTTTCCCATTACTACCATTTGATGCTAACGGTCACTGGACAGAATACTGTTCTGTCTACTGCAGCTGATATCTAATTATACTCTGTAGCTACAGTGTTCCTGTTTTAAATGAACCTGCATAAATAAGGTTTTATTGTGTTCTGTCCGATGACTAGAAGTTCATCCTACATGGTTCTTGATTTTTACATTCTAGATATTTGATTCTTGGTGCAGTACTGAAAACTGAATATATTTTGCTCAGGGGACACTGGAGTGTATATATAGTCTCTCAAAGCGATTCGTTGGATATTTGTTTTTTCTTCATATTTATCTACACTCGGAAAATTAATTTCGGCCCTGGCAAAAGGATAAATCCGTGATTTTACTCGTAGTATGAATGACTTAGAAGTAGAAGGTAACTACAAAAAAATAAAAATAAAATTGAGATGTACCCTACATTTTATTTTTATTTCAATTTGAAGATAATGATAAAGTTAAATGACTAGTTCTTGTAAACGTATATGGAAATAACCCTAAAAGTTGTTGAACAGTATACAAATGAAAATAAAGAGACAAAAATAAAAGTATATTAAAATATATTTACAATACAGTCTACAAACATATTCATTATACTTACATTGATTTATTTGTTACAATCTTTTATTACTTTTTTTACAGCTGGGATAATACAGTCACCGTACTCAATCTGTAATCATCTAATATTGACGCAATATGTGGAAAACGTTTGTATTAGCAATTTCAAAAATTCTTATTACAGAAACTAGATTTCTTGTTTTTCTCTTTTCTAATCAACTTGTTAAACAATCTTCTTGCTCAAAAATACTTAAATTAAAGATGGAAACTAACATCTCTTAACAAATTGCTAACTTTATCTTATTTCCCATCATATTTCTCAATGTTCTTCACAAGCTCTTGTAGCTCAGGATCAGTTTGGATGATAGCTTGAGCTTCAGCTGATTCCAAAGGCTTTGCTTCTCCGTGGTACGTGTCTTCAGTGTACAAGTGCTTCTCTTTCCTAACTGTGCCGTGTAACTGAAACAAAAAGTTTTTACAAGCTTCTATTTCATTTCACCTGTCCGGTGGTCTATCTGTCTGTTATCAAATCTGGCAAGTTATATTTGACCCACTTCTCGAAATCCGATTGAGCTGAAATGTTCTACGTATACGTACAATGCATTATTATGACAATATGGAGCTTATCTGATGAAGAAGTCGGAAGGTGGCCATAGGAACTCTGTAATGAAACGACGCAACCCCATCGAGTGTCAGTTCGTTTGATTTTTCTCAAGGAGGTCTTTTGACTTTTAAGTTAGATCGAAGCTTGTTTTAATTTTTAAAGTGAAAACTTCTTCAGCGGCATTGTACACTTTTTTTGTAATGGGTAAAAAATGTCAAACTCGCGTCAGGCTCAGGACACGTGACACTGATCGAAAATACGTAAGACGGATGGAGCGTAGACAGCCGGTGCGGCGTAGGAGAGGAAGTATCCCCCTCTCTTTCTACGGCGCGGCGAAAATGTATGCCTGCATCTGCTGTTTCGTTTAGGCGGCGCAGGGCGCTTGCACGTGGCACGCTGTAAATAAATAAATATTGTATTCTACCACATAAATGATTGTACTTTTGTACTGATAATTAAAGCAATTCGTGCTAAATTATTCCCTAACCATTCCAAAATATCAAAAATGCACAACGTTAATATTCAAGTTTTTACTTCTACCGGCACTCCCGGAGTGCAACCCGTCGTTTTTATTTTTATTAATTACTTGTTAATCCCTCAGGCACCTAGAGGTTTCATAAGACCAATCAAATCGATGCATAATAAATCTTACTCGCAAAAATTTAAGTCTCATTATGTATGGTTAATGACGCCGCTTGGTGAGCGAGATTAATTTTATTTCAATACTTTATTTATCATGGGATAGATACTTTGCTCACTTATAATATAAACCAGGCAGATTCTGAAAATGCGTGTCAAAGGACATCGAAACAGAATGAGACTAAAGAAACGTTAGATAGAATGCGTAAAGGAGGATATGAGTAGGAAGGGGGTGACCGACCGGATGACTGAAGATGGGAAATGGGAAAAACAGATGCTGTGTTGATTCTACATAAATAGTAGGATAAAGATAAGGCAAAAGAAGAAGATAGTTCGCTCACTTACAAATACATATAAAATAAAATCATCAAATGAAAGAAATATCTAAAGATAAATAAATTGTTTTACCTTTGATTGTGACTTTGATATTTGAGTGAAAGTCACGCAATAGAAATAATCGATTCACGATATTCTGCGACGATATGATGGTGTATGCAGGCTGGAAATATTTGGTCAGCACATATTTGAAGGAAGGACTGAAAGACAGGCCAATGATAAAAATTAGACTGGGACTAACCACCGTATTGATAAAATAAACAAACGTTTGCTCATTTAGTAAAAGTATGTTTTCTCTCGTTCTTACTATGCCAAATATGAAAGGAGGGAAAGGGACAAAACATGTTTTAACAAAAATAGGTTTAGCAAAGGGATGTTAATTTTTATGATTATGAGGGTAAAACTTTAACTTTCTTATTAACCAACTTCCAAAAAGGAAGAGGATTTCCATTAATCGCGATCTTTTTTTTAATGAATGTTCACAATTATTTGAAGACGCTTGAATCGATTTGAAAAATTCTGTTTGTTTGAAAGGGCATACTTGTCAGGTGGTCCCGAAGAAAGATCAAAATCAGTTGTGTAGTTAGGGAGTGAAATTTTTAGTTTTGCTAGTTATTCTTGTATTATGGTTTATATCTTTAAGATCGCAGATTCCACTTGGAGTAAACTTACAGATGCACTATGTGAGTCTTTATCTAGCTGCGTGTCCTAGGGGCGACTTCAGGGACGACCTCCGTGGCGTAGTGATCACCATGCTAGTCCGCCACTAAGAGGTTCCGAGCTCGATCCTCGGTATGGGCAAGTTGGAAAATGGCCTTTTTCAAATTGTCTTGGGTCTTGGTTATTTATCTATGTATTTATTTGTTCTAAAATAAAGTATCGTTGAGTTAGTATCCCATAACACAATTTAAGTCTCGAACTTACTTTTGAGCTAGCTCAATCAGTGTGATTTGTCCCTATATATTTATTATTTATTTCTAACTAATGGGGTAAATCACGTAATAATGCCACATTTAGCTCATTGGCGGTCTTGAAAAGGGGGCGTAGTAAGAAATAACTCATTACCTAATTAGTTTCGTAATGTTAAGAACAAAAAGTTACATCCGTCCTAAACATAGCCTGACCTAATTAATTTACAAAGCAATAGGATAGCTATAGCGTTCGATTCCAATTTGTAGGCTCGATTTAATTTCATGCGCAGTGAACGGAAGTTGGTCCGGAGCTAATTTGATTAGCAATTAATAGTGGAGGACTGAAACGTAAATCAATATTATAGGTAAATCTAGTTTTAGCTGAAATTCGAGATAATATAATGGTAAATTTTAATGCTGGGTTAGAAGAATTACGAATGAAGAGGTCCTGAAAAGAGTGGGAGACAAATGATACGACACGACGCTTTCATAAAAAATGTAATTGAAGGGTGGAAAGAAAGAAAAAGAGGAAGACCGAGGCATGGCATACATGAAACAAATAAAGAAAAGGTGAACGTCGTGATGTACAGAGAAGTAAAACAGCTGGCAGACGAGAGAGAAAAATATACTCCGCCGACAACAGCATAACTTTTTATAGGTTTGTTCGCTAAGCAAATTAAAATAATCGACCAAGTAAGAGTTGGACTGGCGCAAGAAGAGTTCCGTACCATTATCTATATAAAAAATATTATATCTATAAGTTTGTTGTTATAGGAGCCCCATATAAATATTTATTTTATTATATTTTTAGTATTTGTTGTTACAGCGGCAACAGAAATTCAAATTTCAACTATCTGGCTATCACGTTTCATGAGATACAGCAGGTGACAGACGGATAGACGGACAGCGGAGTCTTTGTAATGGGGTCTCGATTTTACCCTTTGGGTATGGAGCACCGAGTCAAGAACGGTATTTAGTGATGAGTAGCAGAACTACCGATACGACTTAATATCCGTAGTGCCATCTTTTGTTTGCTAGAGAAAGCACTGACTTTCAAGCATAACCCTCGATAACTTTTAAATTACTTAACCGATTTTCATCAAACAAAGCTAGAAACTACCTCAAAGGAACTTGCTTTCACTTAAAAAGCCCGCATCGAAAATCCATCCGTTTGAGAGCTACGATGCCACAGACAGACAGACGCGGCAAGGGAAGCAGATTTTAAGTATTTTTTATTTCTTCTCTCCTAGACCAATATGGAAGTTACCTATGATGATAACTATATATTTATAGGGAGTAAGCTTAAGCTTGCGTTATGGGATACTAACCCAACGATACTATATTTTATGATAAATACATATATAGACAAAAGACACAGGACAATTTGAAAAACCAAATACCAATGTTACCAAATAAACAATTTTTCTTTCTTTTTCTTTCAAAAAGGCTATTTTCCAACTTGCTCTGGCAGGGGATCGAACCCACCGCCATATTGGTGGACTAGTGTGTTAACCATTACGCCACGGAGGTCGTCATAATCTTAAATTACACACCTTATCCCACAAAGACATGTTGAAACCAAAGTTGCAGTGGAAGAACTCGTGATGCTTGTCGTGGAACTCTGCGTCGGGCTGCCAAGGCTGCCACCACTGGGCTTTGAAGTTAATGCCTGAGTGGTCCAGTATACCATGGGTGTAGTTGTAGATGGCTATCGCGTAGAATGCGACTGAAATTCAAATGAATATTCATTAGTAATAAAAAAACGGGGAGTTTAGTAGCTCGGTAGGACTACAAGTTGTATTGAAGATCGAACTCATGTCTTAGGGCTTTGACAGAATGAATGAATGAATGAATGAAAAACTCTTTATTGCACCAATACAAAAAAATAACAAAAAAAAGAAGTTTTTAAATACATAGGTACAATGGGCGGTCTCATCGCTTAAAGCGATCTGTTCCAGACAACCGGTGGATGGAGAAGAATGTAGGCTCGTCAGAAATAACGTTAGTGCAAAGAAAACTATCAGTTAAATCAATAGGTAGCTAAGGTTACTTTTTACATAATACACTACACGTATATTCTATAATACACTTACATATATACAATACAATATAACTTCATAAATAAGTTTAGTAAATATAACATACATACAAATAAATATAATACAATTGTTTAAACAAAAAAAAAATACGATTACGACAGACAAGCGACCGTATGCCTACGACACCTGCGACACAGCACGGGTCGATGGTAAAGATGGTGATCAAGTGGTTCAGGCATTGGCGTAACTGTGCGTCTAAGTATCAAATCACACACACATGCACATGCATACACACATTGACCTGAATGTATTTAGTGACTCAATAAATGTATTTATGGACAATTTATTGACATATCTCAATTCAATCAATGATATAATTTGACATATTGTTAGTATAGAACTCATTGTCACTATTAATTTTCAATTTTATATGAATATCGATTGATGTGCATGTTTTCTATGTTTTTAGTTTGTTCAACCATATTGACTAATAACCTTTAATATTATCATTGTACTTATTTTTTGACTAGAGTGCAGATGTTTTGGTGAATAACTGTTAATCTGTAGGTGATTTATAAATAAATAAATGCCATTAAGCAGCTTGATAAATCTGACAACAGTGTTAGCTACTTGCACACACGAAAAACAAACAAACACACAGTGTTGCGTCGCGTTACATGACTATATTGCGTCCACAGAATTTCTAATCACAATTCACTCCAAGTACACGGTAGAACTTCTATGAACAACGCAAAATGCGTCACGCATTATACAATGCGACACAAATAAGTTGAACAAAAATGGCGGACTTCAAAGCATTTTTGTACAAATTCCCGACAAGTAAATTGAACTAAAATGGCGGTCATCGGCGCATTATCTGTACCTGCGCCAGTAACCGCCATTTTGGTTGGGAAATTATACATAAATGCTTTGAAGTCCGCCATTTTTGTTCAACTTATCTTTGGCGCATTGTTCGTCGATTGTGATTCGACACTTAGGGCCAGTCCACACCGAAACGCGATGCGACTTTTGAAGAAATATAGACCTTGTTGCCCAGAATTAAAGATTCTTATGGCAGGTATCTTCACTTACACCAATGCACAGGGACTGTAAACAGAGGCAGAGACAGCGTCAGCTGGATGTGCAAGATCTCCACCGGGTGGATGGCTGCCACGGAGAAGGCCGTCGGCTGCTTGTACTTGTGGTGGAGCTTGTGGAAGTGCTTGTACAGGAAGGGGGTGTGGTACATGCGATGCAAGATGTAGGTCGTGTAGTCCTGGAAAAGAACAAGGAACGCGTGTGACGGGTGTAACACCAAAATCATTATAGGTTTTTGTTACGTGCCTTAAAGAACGGCATGTATTTAACGCGGCGACAAATTAATCTGAATAAGGGATTTAAAAAAAAATTAAGCCGGTAGCAAAAATAATAAGTTGGGAGCTACAGTGAGGGATAAATTTAAGTAGAAACTAGCAGCTCAATAATCAGTTGTAAGCTTTGTTTTAATTTAAACTGGCATTGGTTTTTTTGTTTTGGTAACTGAATTTATTGTTAAGCGAACACTTGACGGCGGATAAAAATTAGAAAATAGTATTTCTTAAATTATAAAATGAGGTTGTATATAAAGTTAACTGAGATGAGAAAAAAATGTGAATATGGTCATAAAAAAACATACTAAGTGCGACAGTTTAAGAGCTCCTAAAAACAAATAATATCATGCCAAAAAAAATATTGTTAGTCTATAATTGACGACCTCCGTGGCGTAGTGGTCACCATGCTAGTCTGCCACCCAGAGGTCCCGGGTTCGATTCCCGGTCAGGGCAAGTTGGAAAATGGCCTTTTTCAAATTGTCCTGGGTCTTGGATGTTTATCTATATATGTATTTGTTATAAAATATAGTATCGTTGAGTTAGTATCCCATAACACAAGTCTTGAACTTACCTTGGGGCTAGCTCAATCAGTGTGATTTGTCCCTATATATTTATTTATTTATTTAATTTTATTTCTTGACTTATATTCTTTCACAATGGCGACGAAGTAAAAGACATAAAGGAAGAATAATTAAATGTCTTTATTTATTTAATCAAATTTACAAACGATATACCGATATACGACTATACCGAAGTACAATGAATACAAAAGCTAACAATTATTAGAATTAGAATTAAAAACAAAAAAAACTATTGTATTATTAGTGCAGGTTTTCTTTTTTGTACAATATAAATCGAAAATACCTCTGAAGGTGCAGTGGTTAGTTTCAGCCGTATGGCAAGACCCAATATAAGTTTACAAGTATATATTTTAAAGATATGAGGACAGTTGCATGTACCTTGCTTCCATTCTGCCATAGGTAGTTCAGCACTATTCACAGTTTTCATTAATTACATAATGATTCTAAAAATAAAATAGTGAAATCTTAATACTTAATTATAGTACCCGTGCTAATTTTTACAGCTACTTTCGAATCGCAGCCCGAAAATGTATTTTTATATGAAAGCCTATAGTTCTCATTAATACAATGATTGTTATCCCACTGATAATATTAGTCGCCATGTCATTATTCATAGCACCTTGCCTATGATTTCAATGGTTATATATATATATATATATATATATATATATATATATATATATATATATATATATATATATAGGGACAAGTAACACTAATTGAGCTAGCCCCAAAGTAAGTTCGAAACTTGTGTTATGGGATACTTACTCAACGATACTATATTTTATAACAAATACAGATATAGATAAACATCCAAGACCCAGGACAATTTGAAAAAGGAAATTTTCCAACTTGCCCTGACCGGGGATCGAACCCGGGACCTCTGGGTGGCGGACAAGCATGGTGACCACTACGCCAATGTTTAATTTATTTTCAACCTTAAAGTAGCAGCCACTATTTAGTTTTTATAAATCCTTGCATTTTGAAGCTCATCTAATATAATTATTGCTACAATATAAAATCGCTGCCAAGTTATTTTTTAATAACAAAGCAGTTAGTCGCCCTTTAAGTTGTTAGACGCCGCGAATATTATTAGCCTTAAAGAACTACATATAAAAAAAAACACTACTTCGAGGTATATTTACCTTTCTTTATACATTATTTTTGTTATTTTGTCATTTATGTTAAAGTGGTCCTAATCGCATGTTTTAATTTATAGATAGATAGATAGAAGTAAATGGTACCAAAAAGGGCGTTTGCCCTATGAAACCTAAATGGTTAATCAATACATATTAGATCAGTAAAAATGGTCACATTTCTGTACATTTAATAAATTTATGAAAAACAGAGTGCAAGCGATGATATAAAAGTAACGGAACACAAAAAAGACAAAAGAAAAAACTTTTGTCTGTCTATGTACGTATGTCCACGCTAATCTTCGAAACTACTAGACGGATAATATCATTATATATTACTAGACGGATATTTACGTGGTTTTCCGTAATATATTAAGCTCAGCTTGAAGTAACATATAGGCTTTGTTTCATTTAAATCTAAAGACAAGAAAAAAATTGTTAAATAAATAAATAAATATATAGGGACAAATAACACTGATTGAGCTAGCCCCAAAGTAAGTTCGAGACTTGTGTTATGGGATACTAACTCAACGATACTATATTTTATAACAAATACATATATAGATAAACATCCAAGACCCAGGACAATTTGAAAAGGGCCATTTTCCAACTTGCCCTGACCGGGGATCGAACCCGGGACCTCTGGGTGGTGGACTAGCATGGTGACCACTACGCCACGGAGGTCGTCAAAGTCAGTGTTGTGTTTTTTAAATTCACGCGAACTAACGTGGGCACAAGCTTGTAAAATATATTTTTTTCATAAAAATCCAACGAACAAACAAATAAATAACACTAACCATGTAAATAAAGATTACAGGGAACTGCGCGAAGAACCACCACCAGCCATATTCATCAAACTGGTAGTACACAGTAGAAGGGTTCCCATTGAAGATGTAAGTGGCTAAGAATGCAGAGAAGCTTCCTGTGAGGAAGAGAGCGAGCATGCTCGTCAGGATCTCATGCCGTTCCAAGTCTGGCGGCAGCCATTTATCCGGCTGGATCTTCCATTCGTGAGCCAGGTGCCTCTTGTTCACGTAGTAGTAGTACTGGAAAGAAAATGATGAATTTTTAAATACATATGCGAACAAATCACACATATTGAGCTAGCCCCAAACTGAGTTCGAGACTTGTGTTTTGGGATACTAACCCAACGATACTATATTTTATAACAAATACATACATAAATAAATATCTAAGACCTAGGTCAATCTGAAAAAGTTTGTTTGTTTGTTTGTTTGAACTCTTTATTGCACATTAAAAAATAAAAAGTTACAAAACATATAAATTAAAAATAAAATGTACAACGGCGGGCTTATCCCTTTGAGGAATTTCTTCTAGCCAACCAAGCATCTGAAAGAACAAGAAAGCATCTGGGTAGTATCTAGTGCAATTAAAATCTGACAGTAATAAATACCTAATACCTATTATAAACTAATATATATAATACCAATATTATCTAAAATACATCATACATATACATACATAAATAAATATAAATTGCTCAATGTTCTGAAGAATCGAAGTAAAATTTCCTAACTCGAGATTTAAAAGAATCTGAAGAGAGTGCCATCTTTATATCCAACGGCAGTGAATTCCACAGTTGTGCCGTATGCACAGTAAACGACTTAGAGAATGATCGTGACGTATGAGGGGGTATGAATAAAATTAATATTCCATCTTGACCTGATCGGGACTCGAGCTCAGGACCTCCGGTATGACAGCGTGGCATGATGACTACTAGACCACAGAGGTCGTCAAGTATAAGAACCAAGTGGTACGAATAAAAGTTGGTACATTTAAAGTTTAATTTGCTTGTTTACATATTTTTTCATTTTTAGGGTTTCGTACCCAAAGGGTGAAAACGGGACCCTATATTACTAAGACTCCGCTGTTTAGGATTCCGTAGCCAAAGAGTAAAATCGGGACCCTTTTACTAAGACCCTGCTGTCCGTCACCAGCCGCCTTAGTATGATGTTTTATCTGAGAGGACTTTAAGCGTCTTCCCTCTGTAACGACAAGATAAAATTCATGAATGGACACGTAGTAAAATGAGTCGTCACACGCAGGCAGGTTTTAAACAGTGTTTCTAATGTCTGCTATGAAAATATAATAATTTTAAATTAAAACACGCGTTTTGTAAAACAATCACCATAGATAAAAGAATGATATAGAATGTAATAATTCCTAGAAAAAATATTGCAACCAAAGAGTATTTAAAATTATTAAAATGAAATGTTATAAAAATGAATGTGCTACGGAACGTTTCAAAACATGTCGTACAACCAACATAAAGGAAAATACCACCGCCGAGTACGTATGCATTCACCGCCGCCGGAGTGGTTGTAGGATTAATCAAAAGATGGCGCTATAGTTTCGTAATTAAATATATTTTTAAGTTTGTAAACTTCAATAATAAATTGTTTAAAGTTGTCTGCCTACATTTAAATATGTAAATATATATTTAATATTAGTTCAATGGAATAACTGTTTAAAATGGTTTAATTGGGTCTTATGTGGGTCTAGCAAATCGGCGACAAATTTACATGATTACACGTTGCCAACCGTCGATATGTCTACTTTGACCTGTCAAAACCATGCTCGCACGGGAGTTAGGCATGAGATAAAATACGTTTTATGAATGAAAGTTATTTTGTCATTGTTTGTTGCGGTAAATTACGCGCAATGCGACAAATTTGATGGATACAATTTGTCACCCTAATCATACTTGCCTCGCAGGCTGTATCTTATAAACCGTGATAACTAGCAAAAATGTTCACAGATGATGTATTTCAGGTGCCGCTATAACAATAAATACTAAAATAGATATAATAAAATATTTAAGTGGGGCTCCTATACAACAAACGTGAATTTATAGATAATGGTACGGAACTCTTTTTTGCGCGAATCCGACTCGCACTTGGCCAGTTATTTATTTACTTTATATTTTTTTTACTTTTTAATTTGTTGCACTCAAAATATTAAAATAAAGTACAAAAGATAAAACTTAATGCTAAGCATTGTTCACCAGCCTTTGGGACGTGGCAGAAAAGATGGTAGATTTATTGTATGGTTTAGAATAACAACTGTTAAATTTTTCATCTTGAAATTAAACTTTCCAATCTGAATTACAGTTTGAACTCCGTCCCCGTATATTTTACGTAAAATTAATGGAATCCCTACGAATGACAAACTTGAACTACGAAATTAGTCTGAAATTGACTTTCCAACTAAAGATTAATTTAGTTTTAATTAACAAACAAAGTCGTATCGATTAAATTGTCCGTGACCTTTTACCTGCACGGTGGTTAAAGCTTATTTATGCTTTGGATTTCAGTTAAAAGCACTGGTACAAAAGAAAAAACATAGAAAATTAGCCAGTAAAAAGCTGAGTCAATTTTTAATTTTCATGTTTGCATTAGTTTAAGTAAAACTATACATTTAATAAAAATATGTAAATCCCTCAGCTCCAATCCACAAACGTGCACACCTTCATAGAGAGTGAGGGGCGGGCGGGCCTGAAAAACAGCGTTACCTCAGACTCCGGTCCGTGGTGACACAAGCTGAGGCAGGCCTGTGTCACTCCCCGTTTAGGTATAGAAAATATACCTACATCATTACTATGCGCGCGGCGACCACTTCGAAGGAGAAAATTCAGTTACATGAATCATTTGTCCAGAGTAATAAGATGAAATTGGCTTGCAATGGATGTCAGTATCTAAACAAAAAGGTGAGGAGTTCTGACGCAAGCTAAATTAAACAATATCGCTAACCACAAAAGTAGATATTTCTTTGAATTTCTTTTCTGAGTGAGACTTCTGTACGTGAGTACTTATTCTGTGGCTGAAGCTTTCCTTCGCTTACTTGCAAAATTTTGTTAAACTGTTTTGATTCTTTAGTGACTTTTAGTATAGCAATATAAGATATTTTCATTTCAATACCAGCTGTACCAATTCTCTTTCCACTCAGATCGTAAAAGCCGATGGAGGGAATGGACATAAAGATAAAAAAAGGAAATTAAAACATTGATGGGTTACTAGCTCTATCGCCCGGTTGAAAAGCCACTGGTGGGTTCTAAACTTCTTTATTTTCATCTAAACCCTTATGAAAAATTGCTACTTACAGTACTTATTTATATTATTGACCGAGCGAGCGAAGCGTCTCAGTTTCGACTGGCCGAAAATTATTTTGTCTATTCTCGCCTACAGGTCGCATTTCTTAACCGATTCTCATGTTTGGTGAGCAGGTTCGGTAATTATATAGAATTTTTTGTCGAGCCCGTTTTTTGAAAATTTTAAAAATGGCGGAAATAATGAGAATCGAAACTTAAAATATATACCAGTTATTCAAAAAAAATAAAAAAATGCAGTTATTCTTCTTAAGAAGGAACTTTTTTGTTTGAACAATTTTTTTATATGATAAACTTGAACGTATAGTCGGCAATTTGCCCAAAAGTTGTCTAGAGATCGATTTTCCATATATTTTGTATTAGTGCATTCAGTATGATTTCTTAAATACAAATCTATGGGATGACAAGTATAAAAATGGTGGGTAGTAACTGTGACGTCGGCAATACAGAAAAACAATATGTTTTGTATATAAACATACTATGTGCGGTATCAAATGAAAGGGCTTTAAAAGTAAATTACACAGTAATAAACTTCACTCCTATATTGGTCAAACCCACAGACTATATTTAGCACAAAAGTGGTCTACTGTTCTCACAGAACCACTAGTTTATAAGGAAGGTATATGAATAACACTAAAACCTTATGTTACGTAGTCGGTTACCAGATCCAATTATTCAGGCAGAATGTTTAGGAACTTTTCTGTTGACCCAAGAACTTAAAAAGAAATAGAGTACGCTGTCTATTGTGATGTATTATGTAGCCGTTAGAATATTTATTTTAAATGGTTTTTGTCGAGACTTGCGTGAATTTGATAAATATTGGAAAGGGAAGACAGAATAGTGCATCATCAGAGTGTAGGTTTTTGTCCAACAGCAGACATAAATGGCTAATAAAAAATATTATGATAAACATGACGATACTGCCGGAGAAGGCCACTAGCTATGTGCTGGGCCGATGACATTAAAAAAATACGGACTGCAGAAGACCGTGTCAAATGGAAACTTCATGAAGAGGCTTTTACCCAACAATGGGTGAATAAAGGCTGACGAAGCAGCAGAAGAAGAACGACACTTCTTTATAATAAATGTATATGTGTATATGTATTGTCGCGAACGAGATAGACGCAGAAGCGAGCAAGAACCGCGTAGAAATACGTCGGTTTGATGCAAGCGAAACTAGGCCTTATGTCCATATATCCAAAGTCTAGAATTATTTGGCCGGTTGCACTCACACACACATACCGGCCTCGATGTTTCCCGGCTTCGAAATACATTCTTCAAGTAGACCTCTGTACCGGCGTATATATAAAGACGACCGAGTGCGCACCACGGCAGTTCCATACGAGCTACGAAAGCGATCTCTTCGAAGCGAACCGAAGCGAAGGAAGCCTATTCTAGTGCGACAAGTGGAAGTACCTGCAACAATCTCGGCGAGATACCTGGACCTCAGCTTCTACGCGACTCGGACTTGGACATCAGGAAGACCATCTTCACGTGTCAACCTAGGGTTCCGTAGTGAATAAAGACCCTCATACGAAGTTTGGCGTTTTTCTCCAAATCTCGAACCCCAGTTTCGTAACAGTATTTGTTATAAACTTTACCAAATTGCTTTCTAGGGAATGTGTATTCCCTAGACCAAAGGCAATTCGGTAAAGGCTAGTTTTTAATTGGTATCAACTGAGAATCGAACCCTTGGATCGATCGATCGGTTCGATCTGGGCAATTGGTTCTTCTCTAACGTTCTCCTCTAGAGTGTTGAGATCAAAGTGTCAACCTTTGTGTTTAAATGTTTATTTGCAGCCTTCACCATTCTTCATTTACATTTTCCTTTTACTTTTTAAAGATTTAACTTTTCTATATATATATATATATATATATATATATATATATATATATATATATATATATATATGTATATATATATATATGATATATATTAAGGATCTCTTTAGAGTAAAGGCCTTTCTTAATAAAAATAAAAAAAAAAATATTTTAATTTTTTATTAAGGAAATAAAAGGCTTTATTATTATTATATATAAACAGGTACAGCCTCCATTTTTCGAGCTTCTTGTTTCGGAGTTAGGATAGTTTAGTGTTGTAGGTAATTTATTCCAGAATAGCCTGAACAACATTAGGGGCTGTCTGAAGTTGCGTGCCGTGGGTTGGAAATATTTAAACGTGTCTATCAATCGGGAAATGTTTCAACTTGTTTCCGAAAAGCAACTATTGAGCAAAATGTACAAGCTTTTGTCAAATGCTTTGACTACTGTACAATGATAATAGCCTAGACGGCTTAGCGTGCCCTGGAAGCACGGAAGAGCTTTAGAAATTTTACTTCTCGAGCAAAATTTAAAATGTTTTATCGAATGTTTAAAATGTTTTATCGAATGTTTAAAATGTTTTATCAAATGTTTAAATGATCGAGAATTTCATGAAATGGTCGCATTTCATGAAATGTTGCACTGGCTACAGGCCACATCGTGATGTAGATTGGGCGGATCAATGATAAGAAATTGTTTCTCGATATGATCAAATAATATCAACATTTCATGAATTTACCGTGTCACTTCATGAAATGGTTGATTATATCGTAAAATTGTTTTATTTTTAGTTTACACTATACATTCATGTTGTGCGGCTTGGGGTGGCCCAAGGGCAACCCCACTGCAACCTTAACCTACCTATAGCGCTCTGTCACAAGTTTTTATTTTTGTTTGCTTTTTTCAGCCTGTTTATACGATCCGGCCAAACGTGGACGACAAAATCGTGAAACGTTGACGATTTCATGATGTGGTCAAATTAAGTTGGCCGTTTCATGAAATGCGACCATTTCATGAAATGTTCGATCATTTCATAAAGTGATCAAATCTACGATATGGCCACGACATATCCAACCGCGCCCGGCTACTAGCGTACTTTTTTTTTCAACAAACAGTAGTTAATGTATTTTATTTATTATATAGGTAGTTATAGTATTTAAAGATGTAGTATGTTTTCGATGTGTATTATACGTATGTATATATTCAAATTTATGTAGTAAAGATAAGATTTCTTTTGATCTGTACTTATTAACCTCTACCCGTTTTGTCCATTTATTGGATCCTTTCGTTAATACTTAGAAAATATCCTATTATGGGAAAAGTCTCCTTTTTACTTACACATTATATGGTTTGTAACTGTTCCTATAAATGTTAACTGTTAATGTACAATAAAGATTTACAACAACAACTACAAGATTATACTTGTGCAAACGCTCAAAAGAGTAAGTGTTCACAGTTGGACATTGCACGTAAAAGCATCCTTTGAAGCGTGCACTACAAACGTTCCTATGAAATACGAATAACTAAGTAGCAGTTTCTAGAAACGTCTAAACTCTTGTTCGTAGGTAGGACTCCATGAGTAAAGTCACAAAGTAACGTCAAGTTGTACTACTGCAATCGGTTTGGTGACAAGAAATTTTGTGAAGAATATTTTGTCAATTTCTTTATTGCACATTAAAAGTGTTCAAATGGCGGACTTAAGAGCGGCCTTCCCGTCTTACTTTTTTCATACAAACGCTCGTACGTGATTATGGCGTAGTATCTGATCTTTCTTGAAAACTTCTAAACTCACAGGTATCTTGGGCGCTATTTCTAGGTTTCAATCAAAACAAAAAATTGAAATTTAGAAAAACAAAGTCAGTATAAGCCTCCAATAATCTGCTTTTTTGCACAAATTTTAGCTGAACTTCGATCGTTCATAAAGTACTCAGGAATTGTAAAAGTAAAAAAAATATTTCGATACAAACCTCGCAAATGTAATGAAAATTTTGAATACAAATAATTTCATATACTTGTAAGGCTTACTGATAAACACGTATCACCTGGAAAAAGTTTTATGAAATTTCCGCACCCTATCAATAGTTAATATTCGTTCAATGTACAGTAAATAATAATATTAGTTTTATTTAATAGAATGCAAAGCATGCCCTTAGGCGCTATCTCTCGGTTTTCTTTTTGGTTTGCGTCTTTTTCTAACATTGCCCTGGATGAAACACCAAGCTTTTCAAACTATGCTCGTGTTGAAAACAGAGCGGCCGGGAAGGGCCGCCTTATCGCCATATGGCGTTCTCTGTCAAAAATGGGAACCAAGTAAAAATAATTCGGGTGGTGTGTCAGAATGTGTAAACAAAAATAAAAAGTATAAAAACTTACAAGATGCCTGAATTTAAGTACATAAATGAAAACTTTACTTTGGTGCTATTGTTACAAATAATAATCTAGTTTTGCCGAAAAATCGATAATTTTACAAACGATAGGTTCAATCGAAAAATACCAAACTGTCTATAGGCCTATCGATAGTATCGGTAGGCTATTTCTTCTAAATATGTGTCAAAATTGCTGGTAAAAAACAAGCCAGGTCAAATAAATATCAGAATTCTCTACAGAACTTAGCCGCCATTTAGATTTTAAATTTTAATTTTTTGTCGGATATAGATGGATAGATAATCATTTTATTGGTACAAAAAAAACACATACTATACACTCAACATTACACAGGGAAAAGAAAACACAATAATACTATGACTAATAAAATACGTATGCAAGGTAGTGGGTGTGTGCCCCAGCGATACCAAAGGGTTGTGGCTCAGCGATACGTTTGCTCGTAGAACAATCCACTGATTCTCAGCCACACTTCACCACCTTGAGATTAACAGGGACGTGTGTAACAATACTATAATAATCCCCATTGATCCGAGTGTGTATCCATGAGAGCTATACATACTAAGAACATCACTATTATAAGATTATTATGTCTATTACAATTATATGTGTTTCTATATATGATATTGGACTTGGCTCCCACATTCATATTTAAGTTCATAAGTACATTTGGTGGGATACATTTATAATAGTTATAAGTTTTGCACAACTGTGTGTCCAATAAATACATACAAGATAAACTTGTAAAATAATATGATTTACTCACATGTAAAAATCCCCCGATCAAAAAGTATATCCCGTACGACACCACGTGTGCACCCACGAACATGGAGAAGAAGTTCTCCATCTTGAGCTTCTCTAGCGTGAGCAGCTGGAAGATTTCCTCGCGGCTGACGTTCCTGCCGCTGGAAGTGTGGCCTGTGGCCTGCTTTAGCGCTGCCACCAGTATTATCACCCATTCTCCTAAAAATTAAAGACGTTCTCGTTATATTTTACACGGTTTACTTTCGAGCGTGGTCTGAAAGGCTGTCTAGTTTCTATCGGTTCAGACAATCATCATCAGAGCGAGTTAAGAATCCCCTTACCCTAGACTTTTCCATGCAAACGTAGTCTACGTTTTATTTTGAAAAGACATGTCAGATCTCGGTAAAAAAATATATTTTAAAGAAATTGCAATTATCTAGGGTTATAATTGGTTTTCGATGGTAAAATTTTGAAATATAAGGGTGTAGAAGTTTTCCATACTGATGGTCAAATATGATATAATACACTATATTCTCTTTTAAGTTCATAATTTTAGAATCGGAAACCAATTATAACCCTAGATAATTGCATTTTTTTAATAACGTAATATTGCCCATATCCGACATGTCGTTTCAAAATAAAACGTAGACTACGTTTGTATGGGAAAGTCTTATCCTGTCCAGTGTTAGGGACTCTTAAGATGCGGCGACTTGACGGTTTCGCTGCACTTTTTTTAACTTGAGCGCAGATCAAAATCTGGTTTTTCTGACTCTGTTATGTGGCTATTTTTCTGACTCTGTTATGTGTCTAAACCGTTTCAGATACCTATATATTATTCTTTTTGACGACCTCTGTGGCCTAGTGATCATAATACCACGCTGCCTCAACGGAGGTCCCGGGTTTGATCCCCGGTCAGGTCAAGACGGAAAATAATCTTTCTTAGTTTGACTTGGGTCTTGGATGTTAATAAAATTATAAATATTAAATATACTACCTACATTTAATGTGAGATTCACATATTTTGAATCTTTTTAACTAAGCTTGTTGACCCGTTGGGAGGTCGGCATTTGGGTGGATGACCACAAGAGGCATTAAAGTTGAGCTACTCCGTGCTTTAAAATTTACGCTAAGCCATTGGCCTCGAATGCTTACGTGGTATACGGCATTAGTCAAGCATTGTCAGATTTTTTAGGTAGCTTGAAAAATTTTACACCAAGCAGTAACACAGTTGTCTCGTAACACAAGGATTTTTTATTACTTAAATTAGAATATGATTTTGGTAATTGTTAGTAGCTGAACGGTAGGTACCTACTCCACTAGCCCAACACAATATGATAATAAAAGATTTAATATTTCAAAAATCATTACATAAAAAAATATTGTACTCAATGTTATCGAGAATAAAAAGTCACGATTCATTTTAAGAGACCTTTCGAAAAATATTCTTTTATGAATGTAACCAAAATAACTTCACATCAGATTTAAGCGTAATCAAATATAGTGGTCGCGGCGTACTTGGCAACTTTTAGCAAAACTTTGTAAAGTATCGACAAACTTGGTTTAAGTGCTTAACCATTCACCGTCAAACTTAGCACTAACTTATATAAATATGTTTCGTTTATATTTATAAGATTTTTGTATATTAAATAGGTCAACCGCCGTGTGTGATGGCAAAATAGAAAGTCATCTGACTTACAGGAGTATGCAAAACTTCAGCTCCATCTATTGAGGATAAAATTAAATGGTTGAAAATTGAGTTGCAGGATTTGGCCTAAAAATACATACAAGATACATTGTAACTTAATAAAATAAAGCTTGTAAAATATACATATCCCGTCATCACACTAATATTATCAAGGTCAATGATTGTGCGTGTGTGTGTATGACTTCTTCACGTTATGTTACTTCTTCACGCGCAAACGGCTGAGCCAATTTTGATAAAATTTGGTATGCAGGAAGCTGACACCCTTTTTTTTTACGGAGGAAAGATCCCTGTTACGGATACCCGTCAGCCTGCGGGGGAGGCTGTCGGGTTATGTGGGACTCCACGCCAGAGCGACGTGCCTACCCACTAAAAAACCTCCGGAGTTCCATCTCAACCGCTTTTGCCGGGGACACGGGAACGGAAATACATCCGCGAACCCCGGCGCGGCTGGCCGCCAAAGCGGCCCCTCCTCGGGGGCGTTACAGCGCCCCCCCACTCACCAAGTCGGCGCGTCCGGAACTCACGGACGCGCCGTACCTCCTCGGCCCAATTGAGAGGCGGCAAACTCCCACGCAGTCCACCGCCTGTGGACCCATGGGAGCCAGGTAAACCGGCTCCCAGTGGCGGAGAAGATGAAAGGCTCCGCCGCTTGCCTCTCGCCGCAAACGCGGTGCGGCACCGCTCGGTCGCGGAGGATAGGGAGAGCGGCAACGTAACACCGACACTCCTCCTCCTCCGCGACCGATCTCCTACCGTGGCCACCGGCTACCACGGGTACTGAGCCCCCCCGGTAGACAAACCGGGAACCCATTGGGGGGGACGAAGCTGACACCCTGGATTAACACAGGTTTTTAACGGGTAACACAACACTGCGAGGCGCAGCTATTTTAGATATAAAACCAATGATATCAACCAAGAAGTTAGTTTATCATCTGGATTAGGCATACTTAGAGAAATATAATATATCATATTATAAATAAAATAAAAATAAAAACATGTGTGCTCGTTACTATGATAAACCCTTTTCTTTTATTTTTTTTTTAAAGAACTGCAAGTTTATTGGTCAATTCGTAAAATCCGATAGAAGTACACCAATCTTGACTTTCAATTTGGTTTAATTCGTTCGCAAATATTAAGTTATATATTTATATGCGGCAATAACCCTGTCCGTGATTTATATGATACTATTACAATACTTAATCGTAATTAACTTCGGTAATAATAACTTATCTCATAATATAGGTATTAATACATTGACCTGCCGATATCAATGGTCATTCATTAAGTACATTCCTTGACAAACTTAATCATATTCTTTTGCTTTAACATACAGACAGATAAATCAGAATTTCATCAGGAATCATAACTGACAATGGGATTCAAAACCCACCTTTGATTGATTAGGATTAAGCTGATATGTAGTAATAAAGAAACGAAGCAATAAATATAGCCCCAAAGGACTGGTATTCAGAGCCGTAAAATAATTTAAAAAAAATAACTAAAAAGAGTCAAAATTCAAAAATAATTTATTTATATTTAGATATTTGTATCACTTGATAATAGTAAAACTTTCTTGAGACTTCATAGTTGTTGACGTCAGATCATTTACTTACACGCTTAGTTTTTTGCTGATTCTTGAACGCAAGTATACAGAAGAAGCAGCAATAAACTGTACTGCAGCATTTTCTCCAGAAACGTCAACTTAAAATTATAGATATGTTGATTGAGAATACATTGTGTGGCATAATTGTTAGTTAATTAATTATTATTAACACTATGAAAACAAAAATGACCACGTTTATTTGTACATTCAAGTGGCCACATCCACGCCCACACCTTTAGGCGATTCTCACACTGCTCCGCACCCCGCTGCGTAGCGCGGAGCCGCCATACAGAAATCACGCGCGTAAACGCAGTGTCAGCATGTTGTACTATGTGTATTTTCTATACAAATTGAGATACTTGCATACAGTCTGGCCCCGCGCTACGCAGCGGGATGCGAAACAGTGTGAGAATCGCCTTATTGATACTGACGTTTCTTCAAGAGTTCAAGCCAACGGCTGGACCAATCAGGGGCTGATTTATGTCACTGCGGCATAGCAGTTATTGGCCCTCAGTTGCCGTTGCGTCAAGCGAACGTCATTTTTCGACTCTAAAATGAGAAGTTTATCAATTCGTCGGAATGCTCGAAGATGCCTGGGCCAGTTATAACTTATACGAGTAACACCCCTCTTTTTTGTCAAAGGATAAAAAAAAATCAAAAGAGAAATAAATGTTCGTTTTAGGGCGTTCGCTAAGTGACGCAGACGCACGCGACGGGTTCAGTCTATCTCTATCAAAAAACTCTGCGTGTGACAGAGACAGGTGACCCGCGACGGTTGTGCTTTCTCTTTCACACTTAGAGTTTGTGACAGAGATAGACTGAACCTGCCGCGGGCACCAGCATCACTTAGCGAACGCCCTTATTATCAATAATATTTCAAAACTAAAATCCTACTTCACCCCCAAATTACAAAACCGATTTTGATAAAAAAAAATTATAAGACAACCTGGACAAGTATACCCTTTCAAACAAAAAAGATTTTTCAAATCATTTTTGAATTTGGTGAACATATATAAATAACTGCGACTGCCTCCGTGGTCCAGTGGTCAAGGCGTTCGCCTTGTGACCCGGAGGTCATGGGTTCGATTCCCACTTGAAAGCATACTTTGTGAAAAGTTGTTCCGGTCTGGATAGGATATTGCAGGCTTGAATCACCTGATTATCCGAAAAGAAAGATGATTCCGTGTTTCGGAAGGCACGTAAAACTGTGGGTCCGGAACCCCATCTAGCGTTTGACCATCAAACTATCCAAAGATTCCTGGTTTGCCCTTTGGGTTGTGGAGGTCAGACGGCAGTCGCTCTGTGTAAAAACCAGCAACCTCGCCAAATCTCCTTGGTTAGGTAGCGGACCCCGGGCTCTGAAGCGTTACTGCTGAGGATGCAACCAGGAATACGTGAGGATGATGATGATATATAAATAAGCGGTCAAGTGCGAGTCGGACTGGCGCATGAATTGTTCTGTACCATTATCTTTAAAAAATCCCGTTTATTGTACGGCAGCTACACTTAAATATTAATTGTATTCTGTTTTTAGTATTTGTCGTTATAGCGGCAACAGAAATACATCATCTGTGAAAATTTCATCTGTCTCTCTATCACGGTTCATGAGACATGGTGGCAGACAGACGGAAAGACGGCAGAGTCTAAGTCTCGTTTGTACACTTTGGGCACGGAACCCTAAATATCGCGACGATTTGATTAAACCCCGCCTTTTCGGAAGTCGGTAAAAAAGGTCACACAACTGTCCATACGTTACCCACTCTTCAAAGAAAAGAGACTATAAAATAATTACTCACCTCTAATAAAATTAATAAAAATATGGCAAGGTTTATGCATTTATGTAGTTCGCTGTTACCTACTATGATGTGATTTTGAAAAACAAGAAACGAACGAACGACTAACGAACTTTCCGGTGTAGAAAATTTCCAGAAATTCTCGAAATGGTCTGGAAAATTTCCGAGAAATTTCCCACAAGATATTTCTTAAGGAAATTTTTTAACTAAAATTCTCGAAAAATTTTGAAAATTTCCGAAATTTCCGGGAATTTTCGAGATCAGAAAATTTCTCGCCGGCACATCACTAGACCATACGTTACTCACCCTTCAAGACGAGAGACTAAAAAAATAATAACTCACCTCTCAAGACAGATCCGAAGGTGAACACAGCTAGCGTAGCCACAAACGTGCTGATCGACTCAGGAAGCTTCTCGAAGAACTTGTCCAAAGGTCCAGAGTACCGCTCGATCCATTTCACTCCCTCTATCAGGGGATCCCAGTATTTGGGGGAGTCTGTGACGTCATCAGCCTTGGGCTTTTCTTTATGTCTTTGATGCGACGCCATCCTAAGGAATATAATGATGGTATCTTTCAAAGTTTAAGTTTGTAATATATTTCTACCCGATTACGACAAAAGCTAAGAGAAAAGGTAATGACTTTAGCAGTCTATGTAGTATTTATGTGGATATTTATGTCTGTACCACCGTAGCATCTGAATGGTTTATCCATTTTTCACAAATGATATGTCATTCGATTCATCATCATTGTCCGGGTGACATTAGCTACAATTTGCAAGCAAAAAATGTATGTGACGAATGTTACGTAAAAAAAGTGAGTCATTTGTTTTTATTTCTAAATCGAGTGGGGTAACATTGTTAGCCGTTTATGTATATCTCGCACCACTTGTGGTCACTCATCCAAGTGCGGACCACGCCTGGTGACACTTTACTTGCGAAAGCGGTAGTGATGCGCACTCCCGCCGGGCCACCGAGCTCCTCATTAGTAAAGTATCAGATACTGATAAAAAGTCAATGATGTAAATGACTTCGTAAAAATCATTCTTAATCAGCAGGTCTAGAGAGGTCATCATAGAAGATAAGAAGTACATTGAAATATTGGCGATTTGTAGTTACGTATGTGATTCAAGGCTTGAACCTCCGGGTTTTTGACCGATGATAAATATGGCGTCATCGCCTTCTACTGAGGTTTCCATAAAGCGAATTCTGAGTATTTAAACAATCTGGCGTTTCTATGTATATATGTTTGTCCTACAATAACTTTAGAATGTCTACCCATCGCCTTATAAACATTATAATTTCTCTTTCTTGTCACTAGATGGCGCTATAGCTATATTTTAAAACACTTAAATCTTTTATTAATGTTATTTAAATAAAAGTAGTACTATAATTAATTAAATATGACTTATACGAAATACAATAAATATTTTTAAAAGCATATTCAACACTTTCTTTGTCACTTTTTGCTAGTAGTGTGTGCTGCCATCTCTGTGTGCCTGCCGACAACTCCAGTTTTGCCTACTTTCAGGCCCTCCAATTGTTTCTATGGCATTGGGTATCTGTTACCTTAGTAATTTTACTATCTTTGACTTTAGTATGTATTACATTTAGTAGAGATGTCAATAGAATTTTGAAGTTCGAACATGAGCCAAATCAGTCAAGGGGTTGCTGAGAAATTAGGTAGCGGTTGAGATAACGAAAGATATAGTAATAACTTCATGAAGATTCCATCAAAATTACTCGAGTTATTAGCCAACAAACATACATTCATACCCACATACAAACGTGGAATCTTTCAAGTAGACTTGAAAACTTCGCTCAATTCGCTTGCTCGTTTAATCAAAGTCAAAAATCATTTATTTATCTTTGGATATTTACTCGTATATCACTTGATAATTGTCACTTTCTTTTTCTTTCGATTTCTTAATAGTTAGTTGTTGACGTCAGATCATTTACTTACAATTAAGTTTACTGCCGCCTCCAAATCGCAAGTACCAACAGAAGAAGCGGTACCAAACTGTACTGCAGCATTTTCTCCAAAAACGTCAACCTTACAATTATACTGATATTAAAATTTGATGTGTGGACTGAGAATACATTGCTATGTCTTAGTTATAAATTAAAAATGTCAAATTTGAAATTAATCTCATAACTTAACAAACTGTTTGTTCTTACGTTGCTTTGTTTTAAATGTAGCTTTAAATATTCATCTTATTTTTTATTTGTTCATGTATGAAGTTAGAACTTTTTAACCGACTTCCAAAAAAGAAGGATATCAATTCGTCGCGATCTTTTTTTTATGTATGTTCACCGATTATTCGAAGACGCTTAAACCGATTTGTAAAATTATTTTTTTCCATAGAATTTTTAAGTGGTCTTATAGAATTTTTATCAAAATCGGGGGTGAAGTCGATTTTTAGTTTTGAAAAATTATAATTTTTGATAAAAAATTCTTTTTAGAAAATTTAAAATCTGAGTTTCCTTACTCATATAAATTAAATTAAATAATGGGGGCATACTTTTATGAGGAAATGATTCTGGAAATGTGCGTAAAGTTGCTTAAGTTAAATCATTTTATCGAATCACACACGTCTTATAAATTCCAATACTATTTTTAAAAAAGTACATTAAAGGAACTGCATAAGAGAATCTTCAGGATGCTTTTGATAAATCGAAGAAAAATCTAGGAATTAATTTATTAAATATTTATTTAGTAGGCCTTTGCAGCCTAATGGAATGGCAGAGAGATGTGCCGCTGGAAATATATCAAAGAGCTGTTTCACGCGGCTTCGCGATCCTTATTCTGCGATGGTCAGAATATGTGCTCAGATATACGCAGACTTCCCTTAAGCATTCCCAAAATAACGTATAAAAATTACGTCCATTTAGCGTTAGCCATGCAAGTGCAGTGTTGACAAAATTTAATCATAGCTCAGTTAATATAATTAAAATACGTAAAAATTATATAAATAAACCTTCCGGAATAAACGATCTATCAAATAGTGATAAAACCATCAAAATCCGTGCAGTAGTTCTTAAGAAATAAGCGTGCTGGCAGACAGACAAACAGATAAAAGCGGCGGGTAACTTTATTTTATACCATGTACAGATGGATTTACTGGATTATTACCAATATTTCCGTAAATATTCCCCTAAACTTCCATAACTAGCAATATTTCCGGGAGTGTTTACGGGAATATTGCCCGAAGTTTCCCAATTCCCGGGAACTGCACATCACTAGTGGCAGCAGATAGAGCTATCGGTAATAGGTTATTTTTTATAATTATATAACTATAATTCTTGTTTATCTTTATATAAATTACTATTATTTAAAAAAAAAAACGATACTAGCGATGCGCATTGAATGCTAAGAAGAAACTACTGCTGGATAAAACCTCTGCTCTGTGGTCATCATGCCACGCTGTCACACTGGAGGTCCCAGGTTCGATCCCCGGGTCAAGTCAAGATGGAAAATAATATTTCCATCTTGACCTGGGTCTTGGGTGTTTATCTTGATATGTATTTTTTTTTTATAAAATATAGTATCTTTGAGTCAGTGTCCCATAACACAAGTCCCGAACTACGAGGCTAGCTCAATCTGTGTGATTTGTCCGTAGGTATTTAAAATTTATTTATAAAAAAAAAACATTGAGCCTACCTTGTGAATCTCGTTGCAATGGTCCCCAATCCTCACACTGTTTTTGTATAAAATAAAACGTTAAACACGTCTCATGAGGACGGACCAGAGTAACTGATTAATAAGTAATTGGCAATGCAAAAACTGCGATAACACTTTTATAATAACATTGATATGAAGGGTCATGCATGAGATGAAGAGGTACTTAGGTAGATACTTATTACATTCCATTCTTACATACATAGGAACGGTACGCTCAAAAAATTGAGTCATAATCTCCTACCCAAATCTTATAAGAAATCATGACTCCATTTAAGAAGCTTGTTCGTACCAGGCCTGTGCCAATCCCCGTTAAGGTATCGAAAATATACCTACATTATTACTATGTTATGCGCGCGGCGACCATTTTGGACGACCTCCGTGGCGTAGTGGTCACAATGCTAGTCCGCCACCCAGAGGTCCCGGGTTCGATCCCCGGTCAGGGCAAGTTGGAAAAAGGCCTTTTTCAAATTGTCCTGGGTCTTGGATGTATATCTATTTATGTATTTTTTATAAAATATAGTACCGTTGAGTTAGTATCCCATAACACAAGTCTCGAACTTACTTTGGGGCTAGCTCAATCAGTGTTATTTGTCCCTATATATTTATATTTATATATATTTTTTTTTTATTTAGGCTGTTATTTAGGTTTCATTATACTATAGTGATCTAGTATACCCTGTCCTTCAGTTTATTACGGCACAGAGTAGGTACTATTATATACTAGATTACGGGTATGTCCTTTCACTTTGTATAATTATATCGTGGGTATTTTAGACATGTTTTTATATTGAGTAGACATTGACTACTTCGAGAATAAGGTCATCAAAACTTTTATAGTTTTTATCTTTAAAAATATTTGATTTTGCGAGTTAGACAACCTACTAAATGTGCAATGCCTCAATCCGCTATTTTCCAACAAGTCAAATTAGACACATTTTTAAAAACGTCAAAACAGACAGTTTCTCTGGGAATGTATGGAATATAGGGTAATGACGTCACAGTTTCTTCAAGTCAAATAGCGCTCGTATTATCAGTTTTTCTGCAATAATAAATGTAAAATCGCGTCAAAATGGATATGTTCAAAGACAAGTGACATTTTTTGCGAAGTTTTTTTTTTATCAGGGCAAAATAATTTAATTTCGACCTAGGAAAGTACCCAATTGTAGCACTAGATTTTTGTGCTTAGGTTTTAGTTATCTTTTACAACATATATATATACCTACAGAAAGAGAAGTGGTCCTGTTCTGAGCCGGGAGCCACACGGCCAGACCAAAGAATTGTGTTGAGATGAAAACTCTTGTAAGACCTACTGTAGGACTCACTTTTTACACACATTTTGTTGGGAGGACTAGCATAAAATCTCTGGGAGAACCTCAATGTTTTGCAATATTGCTTTAAATATAATAATTAAAGAGACATCTGCAATTTTATAATATCAACTCACAGTAACAAGTCTCATCATAGCCCTACTATTTAGTTTCAGTAAAAAGTTACAGATGGCGCTCGTTCACAAACATTATTTTAAATTATTTTACTGAAAAAAATAGAATAATTTACATTTTTGCAAAAATTAAAAAAAGAACAGAATATTATTGAATCTTTTCGAATTAATTTGGAGAAGCCGAATGTTTTTAATTCGACATTATTAAAATTAATCATATAATTTACAGCGCCATCTTGTAACTGTTGCACGTATCAAGTACAACGTTGGCATTGCTTGTGTACAAGAGGACGCAATGTTTTCTAAGTATATTTCTTTTCGCTAGATCGCGCTGTAAACCTTTTTTATAGTAAGCCTATATTTTTCAAGTGTTCTTTATTTCAAAAAAAAATTAAGTATTTTAAATATTTTTTCCACTTCTTATCTTAGTTGACGTTGATGTAAAGCCTAAACAAATAGGCCGATTTTGAAGCGGTTTTTAAGTTTTAAAGCTGATTTGATTGAGATGGTTCTTAGCTATGTTTGATGGAAATCAATTAGCGGTTCAAAAGTTATTCGGGGTGAAGGCTTGAAAGGCTTTTTTAATTTTCCTGATAACTAAACTTGTTCTAATAAATGAAAAGCATACAAAAATGTACTCGAATGTTAGGTACCTATTTTTCATTTACAGAATTGAAAGTAAAATATTAAATTCAAATATAACAATATCCATTTACAAAATACACATAATTACAAACATATATAATTATAATTACTCGCAAGCCATCATCACGGCATCTCATTGTAAGGCCTAACATTAATCTGCCTCCGCGGTGGTCCTCCCGAAATTATGGAGAAGCGCCGTGAGTTATAGGCAACAAATTTAATGTTACGCTCTAGGGTTGCCAGATTCTAAGACCTGCAATCAAAGACTGTTGCCTGGTTTTCTTTTTTGTTTAATTTGCTACATGTACTGAACCTTCGTTACCTGAATTCGTTAGTACATTTTACAGTTAATTTTAAAAATAATGGAACCGTTGCTAGACATTTCCCATTTTCATCCATAGATGTATTGTTCATGGAAACTTATAATACTTTTCAAATATTTTTTTTAAAAAGGGAGGCTGCACTGGACCCCCGAAAATTCATGTATGCTCTAAAATTCTTATTTGCGTTGCCTCAAAGCTAGGCTTTGGCTTCATCATTTTGAACGGCCTTCAGCAAGTTCAGCGGTAGCGAGGTGATATGCTCGACCGCCTCAAAGGGAAGATCTTTCAGCCAGGCGTGGTGACGCCCGAGGATTAACGGCTCCAACGCTGTATCATATGAATACAGAATCATATGTACACAACCAAAGCATCCCTGACGTCGTTAAACCAAAGAATCCCTCACTACCTGGTAGGCCTGCACTGACTATCTGACTATACGTGAGAACCCGTTAAATTATAGTCGACAGCCCTACAAACACAATGGCCATTGATTTGGTAACAGAGTAATGGCAGAGCATGGACTTGCAGTTGATTTTGCAGTAAATTATAGCACGCCTGTATAATGGATGCATTATTTTGTGGGGCTATTGAAAGCGGTTGAGAGATCCTCAATGGAGATGTTTGAGGTGAGGAAAACTATACGTATTTTATTATACAACAAGAATTTTTAAATATAAGGCAGACCATAGTACCTCATTAATCTTTGCACCACGGCCCATTTACTTTTCGCATTGACCACTGAATAAGTATTAGTACTCACGTACAGAAGTCCTAATCGGAAGAGAAATTCAAAGAAATATCTACTCAATGAGGTTAGCGATATTTTTTAATTTAGCTCGCGTCTGAACTCCTCACCTCTTCGTTTAGATACCTAGACATCAATTGCAAGCCAATAACATTCTTAGAACTCTGGACAAACGAGTCATGTAACTCAATTTTCCCTTTCAAAGTGGTCGCCGCGCGCATAGTAATAATGTAGGTATATTTTCGATACCTAAACGGGGTGTGACACAGGTCTACATTGACATAACTTACAGGAATTGATACTTTAATTTATTGACTATTTCTTGAGTTATATTATATGTCACAGGGAATGCAAAGATAATCACTACTTACTTTAAAAGTATGATAAAACATAAAGGGATAAATAAAAAACACGGCTAAAATATAATAAAGATATGGGTTTTTGTTACCAATAATTATTTTCCCACAATAATTTAAAAAAATAATTCTACACTGTCCATGTAACTAAAAGATCAGTAATGAGTTTTTTGAGAATATGAAGTCGATAAATGTTATGTATCAATCCCTAAAAGATTGTGACGTCTACGCGACACGATAATGGGGTCTAAGCAACGAAATATCACACATATCACATTAACTTTACTAGGTTGTGCAATAGAGAAGATGCATAGTGAGTGGAATTTGATAAATGTCTCTGATTTTGTAAGCATTTACGTAAAAAAGGCCTTTTTACACCATTATATATTTTTTTTATTGATTTATTAACTTTGTTTTTTTGTTTGTGTTTTTAGTTGATTGAAAAATTCAATTTTAAAAGTGATAACAAGTTTAAAAAATAATATAATCATAGGATTTTCTTAAAAACTTATAGCTACATTTGTTATGTGTCTAATCCTGTAAACGCAATATTTGACATAGCATCCGAACAAATGTTCTTACATCACGCCTACAAATGCGACATAAGTGACGTTACTCCTGTCCGGTCTTTCTAAGGCGCTTCGAGACGCCATCCAAAGGCGGACGTGACTTCGTAACCTTTATATCTAAAAGAGATTTTGAGTTTGCAAGGTTGTTTTTTCTTGGACGTGCCTATTTTTAGGAACACTTTCCATAGCACAACGAAAAAAAAAATGCATCTACCCTTTTGAGAGGGCAAAGGCCTTGCAATGGTAAACCACTTCATTGTCTTTAGCCAAAATAGTCATTGTGTGCATCCCTTAACTAACAATAAGGCTGGATCTTAAATGTAGAAGAAAGAAAAGCCAGAAATACAGAGCGGTCGAGATGTCCTTATCATTCCTAGCTGGTATTGATTGAAGAACCCTGAATGTCTTAACAGTAGACTGTACTAAATGGTCTTAAGGCACCGTCTCTAGTGCCATTACCAGCCAGCACACGTGAGTCGGATTTTATAGGCTATAAAGCACAATTCGCCGCCGCCGGTATCTGCGATCGCAACAAATTGCACGTGATGTATCACACTCATTATTAGGGTGGACATATTTGCCGGTACTTGAGAGGACATTTTATAAAGGTATATACATTTTTACATTGGAATAGAAGCGGGAGGGAAGGCCTGAGGACAGCAAATAAGACACTTAATGATCGTCTTTTTTTTATAAAGGTATTACTGACAATCCTCTATGCAGAGGCTGTTTGGAAACAGAAGAAACAGCAAAGCTCATGATACTGGTGTATCCATGCGTTGCATCAACAAGAGAGATTCGCTGGTGCAAACATGCAATGCCCCCCTTTACACAGCAGCTGCTTCGACTACCTTGACGGGGTCTTATGAAAACTATTTTCCTAGTCCACAAAAGGTTGATAGAAAATTTTCAATGCCTCTCTCAGTCAAGACCATAAGCGCGGGAAAAGCCCACGGAAACAGATGAACTAGGTGAAGCCAAACCACTGTGTCGGTAATTTTTGTTCTTTTACTTTTATATCAGGTAAAGAAAAACTGTATTCATGTGGAAAGAATCATGTTTATCCCTCAAACTCCGAAGTCCACCGAGCCCCTAATCGTTACTTCGGCGGTACGGCGGCTGCTACCGCTAGATTTTATCGTTCTTTCGAAGCATTACTGGTCATAATGAAGTTTTCCGGATAATGCAGTGGGGCGTAAAACAATGATTATTAAGGGCGGCAATAAAAAGCGACCTTGTTCAGGTTGTCTAACTACCGAGTAGCTGAATATTTTACGCCATGTTTGCAGATACGTGGTCGCTATTCAGGAGCCATTCTGTCCCCATCATCCATTCGTGGCTTTCTGCCGCTTCAATAAGCTAAACAGCGACGCTGGTAGTTACGATTCTATCAGGAAAATAAATTTACATGGAAAAAATCCGGTTTATCCCTCAAACTCCGAAATTCACAGTGTCCCTACCTGTTACGTCGGCGGTCCGGCGGCCACCGCTAGAATTTATCGTTCCTTCGAACCATTAAACGGGTCATAATGAAGTTTCCCGGATAATGCAGTGAGGCATTACGCAATGATTTACAAGAGCGGCAATAAAAAGCGACCTTGTTCAGATTGTCTGACCACCGGGAAGTTGAATATTCTACGCCATGCTTGTAGATACGTGGTCGCTATTCAGGAGCCATTCTGCCTGTGTTACTGTCCCAGCTTCCATTGGCACTATACCACCGCTTTCTGCCACTTCAATGAGCTAAACAGCTAGCCTGGTAACTATCGTTATATAACAATACTATCAAGTATAGTTATCACTGTATTCATTTGGAAAAAAATCTGTTTATCCCTCAAACTCCGAAATCCACAGTGCCCCTACCCGTTACGTCGGCGGTCCGGCGGCCACCGCTAGAATTTATCGTTCCTTCGAACCATTAAACTGGCCATAATGAAGTTTCCCGGATAATGCAGTGGGGCATTATGCAATGATTTACAAGGGTGGCAATAAAAAGCGACCTTGTTCAGATTGTCTGACCACCTCCCAAATTGAATATTCTACGCCATGCTTGTAGATACGTGGTCGCTATTCAGGAGCCATTCTGCCTGTGTTACTGTCCCAGCTTCTATTGGCACTATACCACCGCTTTCTGCCACTTCAATGAGCTAAACAGCTAGCCTGGTAACTATCGTTATATAACAATACTATCAAGTATAGTTATCACTGTATTCATTTGGAAAAAAATATGTTTATCCCTCAAACTCCGAAATCCACAGTGCCCCTACCCGTTACGTCGGCGGTCCGGCGGCCACCGCTAGATTTTATCGTTCCTTCGAACCATTAAACTGGCCATAATGAAGTTTCCCGGATAATGCAGTGGGGCATTACGCAATGATTTACAAGGGCGGCAATAAAAAGAATTTAAGGGATGACCCGGCCCGTTAAACCGCGTCATAAAGGAGAAGTATGGCCGCAGCGGGTTCGAATGTTTTTGCTTTCCGAGTCGTTTTTGATGTTGTTTTATCTAGTGACTTTGTTTGCTAAATACTGCTTTGATTTTATTTATTTGTGGAAGGAAAAGTTAATTGTACAGATATACTAAGTATTACATCTTTATTCCCAACAGTGTAGATAGAGTCAAGGGTAATATAACCCAAAGACACAGGAATGGCACTTCGTAAAAGCAGAGTTTCATTTATGCCTACACTACTACAAACGATTATACATCCGTGCACACCGAAATGTGTATGTATTCGCCTGCAGCTGCCCGCTCAACACTCTCGACAAGGCAAGAACGGGGGAAAGATGCAAGGACGGGGAACGGAGATGCATATTGTACAGATTCTAAGGAGATTCTGTTCTGTATGTAATACTCATAATATTAATTACATATGTGCCAAAGGCATGTTTAGTATGATGTTGGGCGTAAATGAGAAACAAGTTTATTTGCAAGGCAAATCAAAAACTTTCAAGATCACCATCTAGTGATGAGAGAGGACTACATATTCCAACGCCATCTATTATTTGATGGGGAAAACCTTGACTTTTAAGCCATAACACCCAATAACTTTTGAACAGCTGAATCGATTTTCATCAAGAATAGCTAAGAACGACCGCCAGGGAACTTGCTTTCACGTGAAGAAAAGCGCATTAAAATCGATCCATCCTTTCGAGAACTTCGATGCCACAGACAAAGAGACATTAGCGTCAAACTTATAACACCCCTTTTTGTCGGGGGTTAAAAAGGAAATCAAAATAGTGATGGGTTGATGACAATCCAATGGGAATCCCACATTTTGCTCACATAAAAAGAATTCTATATGCTTATCCATTCAATACGCTATCTACCTACATGCTAAATTTAATTCCAATCCGTACAGCAGTTTTGGCGTGAAAGCGGAACAAACATTCATACATTCATACTAACTTTCACATTTGTAATATTAGTAGGATTATTTTTAGTTCTCACATCTCTGCCACCCGCCTAACCACAATTCAAATCATAATATTAAGCATTGCATTAGTACACAATGCATTCATTCCTCACCAGTGACGATGCACCACAGAGCAGTAAATAATGTATCAATTTCAGTAGTCGGATTATTTTGACCCCCTGTAGACTGCAGCTAGGTCGGCCTTTTGTACGCAAGCACAGGCAGTGGCATAGATTAACAAATTTCAGAAGAGACAATTTATATTTATTATGGAATTATTTTAGCACAGCAGGCCTCGCAGTTGGACTGAGGATGAATAGGTCTGAGACTGTTATGACCAACAAAACCAAAACAAAAATTGAAGTAGACGGACATATAGCTTCATTCAAAGACAGGCAAAACAAAGAGATCGAAAGGCGGACACAAAATGCTTGGACAAGCTTCTAGTCTATGGTGACATTATAAAAGTTTTATATCGCTAAAGCGCAAATTGGTCGACATGTGTGTCCTGTTCATCTTAACTTACGGACCACAGACCTGGGAACGTATTTTTGAAATCACTTGTCACATTACGAATGGTTTGCGCAAGCGTTTCCAAACGGGCGTATTTTTGAAATGATCGTATGTGAAGGATTTGAAACGAGTGATCTCGACCACTCGTAATTTTGGCATTTGTGGCGTAGATATGTCAAAGAAACCCTTCATGGAGAATCCGTTCCGATTTATGTTGCTTTTTTATTCATGGTGAAATTCTTAGAAAACCATAGACGTATTTTGATGTCTTCTGCGTAAAGCAATATTGTTTTTAGCTTACACGACGGTTTAAAAATACGCACAAATGGTTTTTTACGCGAGCGGTGAGTTGGAAAACTACACGTTTCATGTTTCTGTACTCCTGGACATTAACCTTAGCACAGAATTCTAATCTTGGGGTTTGCCAGCGGTCTATCGAGCTATGCATAATGGGTGTCAAGCTGACAAATCATAAACGAAATAAAACCATTCGCTCCAAAAAATAGATGACGTGGGAAGAAAAGCAGCCAAAGTTAAGTGGGACCGGGCTGGTCTTTGAAATTTTTCAAAATGGCCATAATATGGAGAATGAAATCTTACAAAATATCATTTTTCAAGCATTTCTAAAAAAAATTATGAATTATATTTTTTGTTACCCTTAAATAAGATGCAACTTTCTTGTCTGAAGAACATTTTAATCGGATAAAATTTATCAGGTCTTTTTGATCTCGTGAAACCCTCAACATTTCTCTATCGGACTACGAGGCGTGGACAGGGGTTTCACCCTTTTGTCGTTGAAATACCTAAGTCTCGAACTAAACGCTTCGACAATTCCTTTTTGGTTCGAGTAGCTAAGGTGTGGAATGAACTGCTTGCGTCTATATTCCCAGAGAAATACAGTCCCGGGACATTCAAAAGTAGATTGAATGGGTATCTTTTGGATAGGCATGCTTGATCCTAGCCTTCGTTGTCGCTTACCATCAGGTGAGATTGAGGACAAATGCCTAAACCAATATATTGAAAAAAAAAGGTCGGGGTGACTTGCGTTGCGAGGTGCTCACAGAGCCACTAGTGATATTGTGTAGTTATTTATCATCATCATAATCATCGTCAGCTTTCAGGGACCCACTGTTGGGCATAAACCTCCTTCTGTCTGCGCCATCTTGTTCTATCTCTTGCCATCGTAAACCAGTTTCTTCCAGCAACCTGCCTGAGATCGTCGACCCACTTAGCTGCCGGACGACCTTCAGCAAATAGGGAATATGCACGTTTTTTTTTTATTTGTTTAATAAAATCCTTACTAACCACAGTAAACAAATATGAAAGGATTTATAAAATATCTTAATTAGAAAGAGAATTCCGATATGGACTGGTGACTACAAAGTCCATATCATCTAAACATTTGCCATAGAAAATAGCGTTTTTGCGAGTGAGATAGACATATTTTCGTAAAATCGTTTCATCTCGTTCGTTTTTCAATCAATTTTTATTCTGTTTTTACTGTTAGTACTTTACTTTTGAATATTTATGGATAAACTAGTTAGATAACACATCATTTTTTTTCATGATATTTTCTATTAGTTACTATTCTACAAAAAATCATAATCTTTGTACCCAATCCACGGACTCCCGCGTCGCTTGCCTGTGGGATTCGAACCTTATTACCGCGTTATTATTTTCAAATGTAAAACTCAATACCCCGTACAATGATGAAGCGCTTCTAAAGTAACTGATTAACCAACCTTTTGGTTACTAAGCCTAAGGGGCTTTTTATACGGCGTCCTACTGTTTCGTGATATGATGGATACGAATAATGGAATCGGTTGGAAATGCAAAATCATTGGAGTCATGCAGGTGATTTAAAAATTAGATTTAATCGATTATTTTAGAATTAAATAAAAACTTGAGACGTGTCAAGGGACACCCAGATGGAACGAAGTAAAATATAAATATAAATAGGTCTAAATTACATTCAAACTCTTTTCTGCGTTCTAAAATGAAGTTTTTATTATTTTCATAAATTTGAATGAACAAAAAGTGTCGTTACAACTTTTGGTCTTAATTTTTTCCGTCTAGCTCCCTTTCGCAACACGCGATAAGGAACTTCGTTTCAAATGTTATTGAGGTTTTAAAGGTGGTTATTTTTGAAAATTTTTTTTGTTAATTTAATATATCATATAGTCTCCATAAGTCATCTCACGAAAACCAATTTAAATATATACTTAATAGATATTATTAAATTCTATTTGATTAAAAGATTTTCTTTGGTACAATTACAGATAAATTATGACACTTTTTTCTGTAACGGGGTAGACAGACTAGATGCATAAGAACCAAAGGCCATGTTACTCGTGATGGTGGGCGTAAAAATTAAATAACCAAAAAGTGACTGTATGCCTCTCTTACATAAACATCTCCTCTCACAGGCCTACTGGAAGAGATAAGTACTACTGTTTTGAGATAAGTAGTGCCTTTGTACAACTTTTATTTGATGTATTCTCTGTATAAATTTTCAGTATACATAAATTGGTAAATAAATAAATAAATAAACACGTTTATTGTATAGGATACTTAAATATTTCTTTTATTCTGTTTTTAATTGTTATAGCGGCAACAGAAATACATCATCTGTGAAAATTTCAACTATTTAGCTGTCACAGTTCATGAGACACAGCCTGGTGATAGACAGACAAATGGACAGACGCACATTGGAGTATTAGTAATAGGGTCACGTTTTTACCCTTGGGTAAGTTTTTACATATTCGTTTTTACACATATTTCCAAAATGTTCGCATGTCAGCACCACCTGTAGGTTGACTAGTAGAAAAGGTCTACCTTTTTTATGTTATAGGGCGGCAAACGAACAAGCGGGTCACCTGATGGCAAGTGATCACCGCTGCCCACGGACAACTGCAAGTCTTTCGAATCCGACTCGGCTGGGCAGCGTTCGGGAAATTACGCAGTGTTTTATCGTCTAAAATACCTCAGTGCCTCAAGACGAAAGTTTTTAATCAATGGGTGTTACCAGTGATGACTTATGGCTCTGAAACGTGGTCCCTTACTATGGGTCTCATAAGAAGGCTCAAGGTTGCTCAACGGGCTATGGAGAGGCTCGGTGTTTCTCTACGCGATCGAATCAGAAATGAGGAAATTCGTAGGAGAACGAAGGTCACCGACATAGCCAGGCGGATTAGCTCATTGAAGTGGCAGTGGGCGGGGCACATAGCGCGAAGAACCGATGGCCGATGGGGCAGAAAGGTTCTCGAATGGCTGCCACGTACCGGCAAGCGCAGCGTAGGACACCCACCTGCTAGATGGTCAGATGAGCTGAGCAAGGTTGCAGGGAGGCGCTGGATGCAGGCCGCTTCCGATCTGTCGTTTTGGAAATCCTTGGGGGAGGCCTATGTCCAGCAGTGGACTTTCTGTGGCTGATATGATGATGATGACACCCTACGCGAGCGAAGCCGCGGGCAAAAGCTAGTAAATAAATAAAACCCTAAAAAGGGACATCTAAAACGTAATGGGAGCTTGATTCAGATTCTTGCCCATCCCCTTGATCGCCTTTTATAATTTGTGCCGGACGAGAAGCACTTTCTGAGTATATTATTGTTCTAAGACCAGTACCATATACAAATACAGTGTTAAAATACTGATTTTAACTTTAAATAAATCATGTAAATTACTAAGATTCACTTCTCGTGTCAAATAAACCATTCAAAAAACAATTTGTGGCTGATAAAGTAGCTGATAAGCCCCGATCCGAGAATTACTGCCGTTTTGCCTCATAATTCTGTTTCGATAAGCGTAAAAGGATATTTTAGGGTATTTTTTTAAGGTAAAGCGTGTCACCAGTCCTCGATTTTGTTCAACAAGCAAAGGATTTGTAGTATGTTAAGCTGATACCGTTGATTAATGTGCTGTGTGAATCGTGTTGCTTATTTATTTTTTCTTTTTGACCGAATGTAGTTTTCGTGTGTCAGTGGCCAACTTTCTTGTCAAATGTCCAAACAACTAAGCATCTGACAGGGATCCTTTTTTTTTATTATTTTGTTTTGACCTAATGTTCTTTGGCATTCCGGTTTCGACAGTAAATGTTTTGGCATAATAGTTCTTAGGCATAATTGTAATTTTTGGCATACGGGTAATATTAGCATAGTCAACTTTTAGGCTAATTTAAATAATAAATAAATAATAAATATAAAGGGACAAATAACACTGATTGAGCTAGCCCCAAAGTAAATTATAGACTTGTGTTATGGGATACTAACTCAACGATACTATATTGTTTAACAAATACATATATAGATAAACATCCAAGACCAAGGACAATTTGAAAAAGGCCATTTTCCAACTTGCCTTGATCGGGGATCGAACCCGGGACCTCTGGGTGGCGGACTAGTGACCACTACGCCACGGAGGTCGTAAATTTGTTTTGACATAATGTGAATTCGCATAATCTCCGTAAGCATAATGACTATAAGACAACTATTTAAAGCAAGTTAAATTTGACCTACTTGCCGGTTTCATACGTATATCGCTTGACAATGCAATATTATAATAACATGGAGCAGATCTGATGATGGAGCTGGGAGGTGGTCATGGTAACTCTGTGATAAAACAACATAACCCCAGAATTTGGGCTCGATTGATTAGTCTTCAAGAGATGACTGCCTCCGTAGTCCAGTGGTCAAGGAGTTATCCTTGTGACCCGGAGGTCATGGGTTCGATTCCCACTGGGAAGCATACTTTGTGAAAAGTTGTTTCCAGTCTGGATAGGATATTGCAGGCTTGAATCACCTGATTATCCGAAAAGAAAGATGATTCCGTGTTTCGGAAGGCACGTAAAACTGTGGGTCCCGAACGCCACCTAGCGTTTGATCATTATTCAAATGGGTTGATTGAGTATTTATGCAACTCCCATCACTAGCTATTACGCGGCGCAACTTGCGCCCGGTTGTTACGGCCCTAATAGTGGTAATAATAATAGTGGCGAGTTGCTAACCCCATCAGAAATTCCCTCGATCGTCTTTTAGTGAAGAGAAGCAACGGTTCACTATTGCATTGTTAATTCTTTCCTTTCTCTAAGACCAGCTTGACGACCTCTGTGGCGTAATGGTCAACACGCTAATCCACCAATCTCGAGGTTCTGAGTTCGATCCCCAGCCAGAACACGTTGGAAAAATGGCCTTTTTCAAATTGTCCTGGGTCTTGCGTGTTTATCTGTATATGTACCTATTTATCATAAAATATAGAATCGTTGGGTGAGCATCCCATAACACAAGCTTATGCTTACTTTGGGGCTAGCTCAATATGTGTTATAAAACCTTGTCCGATTCTTATAGGAACAACTCAGACCGTCAATATGAACAACTTTTCCTATGGGACCAATTGTTCAAAACTCGTAGAAAAAAATCGTCATTTTCATACAAAAGTGTTCGGCCGGCCCTGCAGATTGTATGTTTGCATGTCGATTTTTTCTTCGAGTTTTAAGCAATTGGTCTCATAGGAAAAGCTGTTCATACTGACGGTCTAAGTTGCTCCTACAAGGATCGGACAGGGTTTTTATTACATTTTGTATATTTATTATTTAGCGTGTAAAATTTAGATTTTCGATTGACGACATAAAAAAAAGCACAGACAGGGGCGATTTAAGGGCCCATAATAACAAATTGAAACGGTCCGATTGTGGTAAAGTATGATGGCACGCAATTAAGCCCGCGCCGTAAATCGGCGCGTATCTGATGCGAGACATGAAAGAGGCGTTGCGCCGGCGGCGTAGCTTAGAACAGGGACGTACTGGGAATCGTACGTAAATTTGAGTTTTGTGTAAATTCAATTTCAACGTATTCGAGGCCTATGGCAAATTATGAGTTCATTAGAAGATTTGATTTCTTTCCATAATTTTGTTTTTCAAAAATGTCAATTTTAATCATTGCTCTTAAATTTATGGACACAATACTTATAGAGGAAGAATTTCGAATAGATAGATGCTCAGCAACAGAGGAACAGAGTGAGTGAGAAGTAAATTTTGATCACCCGCGTCGTAAATTGGCACGTATCTGATGCGAGACATAAAAGAGGCGTTGCGCTGGCGGCGGTGCTTAGAACAGGTACGTACTGGGAATTTCGTATTACCTATATACGAAAGTTTAAGTTTTGTCAAAATTCAGTTTCAATCTATAGTCGCCTAAAAACCGTAGTAATAGACATGTGCACTTAAAATTTCTAGTGGAACTTGATTCCATCATGCTGGATTTAAAGAATGACACATTTTTGTAATCAAGTCTCCTAGAACCGTGGATATAATATTTATGTTTAAGAGACAGACTTGCAAAGGGATAGATGGTTAGCGACAGAGAAAAAGAGAGAGTGAGCAGTTAAGAACATGAGCGCACACAATAAGCTACCATTATAAATTGACGCGAATCTGATGCGAGACAGGAAAAACATATTGCGCCGATGGCGGTGGGTTGCTTATGACCAGGACGTAATGGGAACTTTGTGAGAATTTGATTTAGTAATCCCATTTCGATCTTTTTAGGTTCCCTAAAAAATATAGACGTAACGACAAATCGGTGTCCGCCATCTTGGATTCCAAAAATGACAAAAGTTTTGTAATCAGTTCTCTTAAAACAATATACATGATACCTGTGGCATAGAAGGAAAACTGGTAAGAGATACCTAGATTAGCAAAAAGTTCTGTGTGTATTTGAAATACAGTCATCCCATCCAGAAAACAATGCACGTTAAATTAATTTCAATATTTTAATCTTAGTGTTTTATTACAAAATTTAAATTTCAACATTTACATTCATCTTCATACATTCTCTTCCACCCAACACCTCTCACGTATTCCATCATTTCTTATCCGGTCTTGCAAAGTTAAAAATTAAAATCAAAATTATATATAAAACGTGATAGTGTATTGTATTATAGTGATATCTTCATTTACAAATTCGCAAGTCTCTCACTGTGCCCCGAACAAAATTATACAAATGTATTATGCTCGCGCATGTGGACGTTTCGCATGACGTCGGCCGCGCCCTCTTAAGTGCCGCGTGATGAGGAATATATTAGTGCTGATAGCGACGCCTGCCTTCTCTGTGTATTTTGGCGAGGCTTCGTAAGTTAAAACTTAAAGAGTTGCAGCTGTACTAACTTAAGAGCGGATTATCATGTCATATTGTGGCGAAATAACAACATGTAGTTTTGTGACCTCTAGAACTCGAGTCACCCTGACCCGTTAACTTTATAGGATAAAAAAGTTGTTTTGACAAAAAATATTACAATTTGGTTTGACACACTTGCACTTTTATTCCAAATCTCTCACCATGTCCCAAAGGCAAACTGGTAGATCATGCGTTAACATTAAGTTTAAGTGTTTGACTCATAATAAACAATCGTCATTAGATTGTGTGCAATAAACATCTATCTAAATATATATAACTCAAAGGTGACTGACTGACTGACATAGTGATCTATCAACGCACAGCCCAAACCACTGGACGGATCGGGCTGAAATTTGGCATGCAGGTAGATGTTATGACGTAGGCATCCGCTAAGAAAGGATTTTAATCAATTCTACCCCCAAGGGGATAAAATAGGGGATGAAAGTTTTTATGAAACTTTGTCAATTTTAAACCGATCGGGCTGAGACTTTGCATGCATAAAGCTAGTATGACGTAGGCATCCCCTAAAAAAGGATTTTGATAAATTACACCCCTACGCGAGCGAAGCCGCGGGCAAAAGCTAGTAAATAAATAAAAGTTGCGTCTTAGAAAAAAAATACGAAATGGCTGTAATATTCTAAAAGTTTTCAACCCCCATATTTCTGCTTTTTTTTCAAAATTAAAGAAAAAGTAAATCCACAAAAAATTCTATTATATTATCTGATTGATTAGGATTTTAAAAAACGGCCAAGTGCGTGTTGGGCTCGCGCACCGAGGGTTCCCTAAAACCTGTAGGTATAGTAAGTTTAAAATTATTAAAAATATTTTTATTATATGATGTAACAAAAAAAATACGGTTTTCGCAATTCTCCCTTTATCTGTGCTATATGACGTTGCTTCGTACCAAATTTCAAGATTCTGAGTTCATGGGAAGTACCCAGTAGGTTTTGATTCCCTTGCCAGTGTCGAAAATTTGCGGAAATTTGCGGCATAAACGGTTATATTTTTTGATTGCGTTGGATAAGAAATTTGATTTTTTTCACAGCTCCAAAAGACAGCCTGAGTATTTCTGAGTTCCTTAGAAAAAGGGTCTTGACAGACAGACAGACGGACGGACGGACAACAAAGTGATCCTATAAGTGTTCCTTTTTTTTCCTTTCGAGATACGGAACCCTGAAAAAGATGTACGTTTAAACGGGTCTTAGCACGAACCTTTTTATTGGAGCTAAAGCGCAGTCAGAATGTGATCAATTGCTTCAAAGGCATTTTTGAATTGGATTGGAGCTTGGTGTAGTAAAGCTACACCAGGCGTGGTCCGCAATTGGATGGGTGACCACAAGCGGCAAAAAAAATCTCAAGCTCCTCCGTGTTTTGGAATGCATTGATATAAGCTGTTGGTCCCGACTATCATAATTTATGGCTTATGGCAGTCGTTATAAGCCATGTGAGATGCCTTAAAGCAGTCTGAAAAATCTGACACCAGTGTTGGCCACTTACACATACGAAAAAGAATGTGGTGTCGTGGGACTCCAGGTAGGAATGAAGTTCCTTCGGCTTATGTAGAATCGAAACAATGTGTATACGACTGTCGCGCCTGCGCACGTCTCATTTAACGAGGTCATCCTTACGGTTTTACTATCACATTTTTTTCAGTTCGGTCGCGCAGCAAAATCCCTATCTCCTCCAAGCCTGCCGTAAGGAACTTCGTTCCAAAAACAAATAAATTTTTATTTGCGGAAAATTTGCTTCCTGGTCTGACTTTTGTGTGGATCTTTTTATTCAATGGTTTGAGGAATAAATGCCGATATGGACATTTTGCACTGAGAACCACCCACTCCGTATTGGTCTGTCTGCAACTACGAAGGATGTAACTCCTATTTGAATCCAACAAAAAAGGTTCGTGCTGAGTCCCGTTTTAATAAGTATACTGCTGACAGACGGACGGAAGAACAGCGGAATATTAGTAATAAGGTTCCGATTTTACCCTTTGGGTACGGAACCCTAAAAATCACGTTAGTTGTATGGAAACCTCACTTAAATATTTATTTTATTCTGTTTTTTAGTATAAATTTTTATGGGGGCAACATAAATTATTAAAAATTTCACGGTTCATGAGATACAGCCTGGTGACAGACAGACAGACAATATTGTCTCGTTTTTACCCTTGGGGTAAGGAAGTCTAAAAATAAATAGAGCCTTCTACATATTAGCCAGACGAACAGATAAACAGACATGGAAGTTTAATAAGGCCCCGTTCGCAATTCTTACATCCTGCAAATAACAAAATAATATTCCTATGTATACAGTAATAAATATTGGTAGGAGCGATACCGAGCTTTCCGCATCCGTGCGTTGGCAAACACCTAAATCAAACAATATGCAGCGTGATACACTGCGGGACAATGCGACTACATACAGCACAGATCGCGATATGAGCTATGTAAAATTCAATAACACGAACTGCAGGTGGATAGGGCTGCAAGCAGTTTGGAACGAGCAAGTTTTTATATTCATCATTTCAGATTTAGCCTATGTCTGATCTGAAATGATGCATATCAAAACTTGGTAGTAGCGATACCACGCTTTGAGCATTCGTGGGTTGGCATCTAAATCACACAATATGTGTGATTTAGATGCCAACATACACAGCCTCATTGATTTGCTTTACCTGCTTTTCTTTCTAAATTTTTACACCGGATTCAGATTGATCGTAGATTGAAGCTTCACCACACACAGCGGGAAGTCTTTGCCGTTCAACTAGACAAACATACATTAAAGGTGCGTCGCGACAAGACAACAATCTAAACAAGGAATATTCGCCCAAAATACAAATAAACACACAGTTGATTGTTGGTGTCCAGCTGGACGGTGAAGACTTCCCACTGTTGTCGGCAAATCTCCAATGCGTGCCCAGCTGAACGACAAAGAGATTCTACTGTTTGTGGCGATGCTCCAATGTATGTATGTCCAGCTGTACGGCGAAGTCTTCCCCCTGTGTGCGGCGAAGCTCCAATGTATGTAAGTCCAGCTGAACGGCGAAGGCTTCCCGCTGTTTGCAGCAAAGCTCCAATGTATGTATGTCCAGCTGTACGGCGAAGTCTTCCCACTGTGTGCGGCGAAGCTCCAATGTATGTAAGTCCAGCTGAACGGCGAAGGCTTCCCGCTGTTTGCAGCAAAGCTCCAATGTATGTATGTCCAGCTGTACGGCGAAGACTTCCCGCTATTTGCAGCAAAGCTCCAATGTATGTATGTCCAGCTGAACGGCGAAGGTGTTTGCAGCAAAGCTCCAATTTATGTATGTCCAGCTGTACGGCGAAGACTTCCCACTGTGTGCGGCGAAGCTCCGATGTATGTATGTCCAACTGAACAGCGAAGGCTTCCCGCTGTTTGCAGCGAAGCTCCAATGTATGTATGTCCAGCTGTATGGCGAAGACTTCCCACTGTGTGCGGCGAAGCTCCGGTGTATGTATGTCCAACTGAACGGCGAAGGCTTCCCGCTGTTTGCAGCGAAGCTCCAATGTATGTATGTCCAGCTGAACGGCGAAGACTTCCCACTGTGTGCGGCGAAGCTCCGATGTATGTATGTCCAACTGAACAGCGAAGGCTTCCCGCTGTTTGCAGCGAAGCTCCAATGTATGTATGTCCAGCTGAACGGCGAAGACTTCCCACTGTGTGCGGCGAAGCTCCGGTGTATGTATGTCCAACTGAACAGCGAAGAGTCCTCACTGTTAGCGGGAAAGCTCCAATGTGTGTAGATGATTGTAAGGAAGCGTCAGGACTTACTTGATGATATATACAAATAAAACTGTGGTTTCTTCTGGCGGTGGTTGACACATGATACTGATGATAGGTTCTTGTTCTTGAGAGCTCCTTGATACAGAGCATTGTTCTAACACAGATTAAGTAATTCCAATTATAATATTTTTGTTTTCCACGTCTTCTCAAATAATACGTCGTATTATAACCCAATTATTAGAATGTGCCGCCAATATAACGAAATTCTGACGTCCATTACAGAGATATATTTACTTTGTCTCAATTCTGAAGGCTAATTAATACCACCTATTTTCTTTAGTTATTATTCATTAATAAAAAAGGTAATTATAATTTATAACTATTGATATTTTTACGGGAATTTTCTCAATATTTCCATAAATATTCCCCTAAATTTCCATTTCTAGCAATATTGCCAAGAATGTTTACGGGAATATTCCCAAAGCTTCCGAAATTTTCGAAAACGGCACATCACTAGCTAAGACGGTTCTTACGATTCCTCATTTGTTAATGTGCGACAGATATCATAGATGCCGGTAGATACAAGGAACAGATGAAAATATACATACAAGTACTTACGTAGCGGCGAAACACATAAAACTCAGAAGAAAAACTAAGAAGCAAACAAAATAAATGCTTTCATGGTCAGCCCTGGTCGCAGTAAGATGGTGGATAGCAGGTCATGAACCATGATGCACCGATACGGAGACGGCAACCCCATTAATGTCGCAGATTCCCTGTTATTTCTTACCTTCGACTCAGATGATCATTGTTTACGCTACTTAGAGCTAAATATTACAAGCTTTTATTTATTTAATAACTTGCAAATCTTGTAAGTATTTATATTTGAAAGTATGTATTGAAACACGTGTCGCGTATGCGGTGTCCGATGTTGCTGCAGCCGCAGCGGATGCAGAAGTATCATGCATCAGGAGGGAGCATGCATCAGCTGTTGGTGGCGGGTGCACACGGGCTGTTGGTGGGACTAACAGTAGTGGGTGGGCGCCGGCCGGCAATAGTTTGCATGAACTAACTGGTGGCGGAATTGCACAAAGTAACTCAAATCATGTAGTATGTAACTTTGACTTCCGCAAAGTAACACCTGAATCTATTAACTAGTATGTATATTTGTTTAGGTCAAATCTTGCAACTAGTCAACCTTACCCGATCGAGCTATAATTTTGCATACTTATGTAAGTCAGATAACAATGCAATTTTATAAAGTCAATGAGCTGTTCTGATGATGGTGCCAGAAGGTGAAGGTGGGTTCCCCAGTAATATAATGACGCAAATCCATCGACTTTGGGCTTATTACATCAGTCTTGTAACGTAGTTAGCTCACAATAAAAGTTTGTACCTTATTCTCAGTTGACAGAATTCTTATAGGTTTTTCTGATTTCTACAAGCAATGAACTAAATTTTGTATTTTTTTTTAAAGTTTCGGAGATCAAGGGGGGGGGGAAGGCATGGGAAATTTTTGTTTTATTTCATGATTAAAATCAAAACTACTTAAATAAATCAATATAAAGGGACTAATAACACTGATTGAGCTAGCCCCAAAGTAAGTTCGAGACTTGTGTTATGGGATACTAACTCAACAATACTATATTTTATAACAAATACATATATAGATATACATCCAAGACCCAGGACGATTTGAAAAAGGCCATTTTCCAACTTGCCCTGACCGGGGATCGAACCCGTGACCTCTGGGTGGCGGACTAGCATTGTGGCCACTACGTCACGGAGGTCGTAAAAAAAACTTAGTTTACAATAATAACAAAAATAACGATCTTCATAACGAGCTCTTTCATTCAGATTTAAGACACAGTAAGGTTAGAAAAAACCTTTTTTTATTTTCTAATTTGTCTCCCAAAAATGGCCCATATTTTGCAAAAATATTTATTTACTTTGCAGTACTTTGCATCTGTGTTTAGGTCATAAGATTACACCATCCTACCACATTTCTCTTGATTTGGTCTAGTAGATTCGGTGAAAATTGGCTGAGACAGACAGACGTACAGGCAGACGCACGAGTGATTCAATAAGGGTACCGTTTTTGTTTTTGTTCAAAAAAACTAATTTTAGTTTTTTTTTAAACATAGGTTTTATTTGAGAGCATTTATGTGTCAAGGTACAAACTAACACTATAATTTCTTTTGCATAAATAGCAGCTCTCTCTACAAGCATTATACTTGCGTATTTTGTTTTTGTGTAAAATAATAATTCGCTAACAAATTCACAAAAGGTAAGTACGTTTAGCGCGTGATTAAGTGGCTGAGGGACGTAATTTGACAAATCCGCTGTCACCTCCCCCAGCTCTCAGATCCTCCGCCCAGTCGTCGCCGACACTAATGAGAGTGCCTTTATATATATTGTTTACCATTGAAACATAAAAATTGCGGTGACGATAGGATCAGAAAAGTATAGAGATAAAGATATATACGTCAATTTAAAAAAATTGAGTTGCTCCTACACGGGTCGGACAAGGTTTTTGTTACATATTATAAGTATTCATACTATAATTCGCTCTGAACTGTTCCGCTAACACCACATCTCGGTAAACCCTTGACCGATTTGGCTCATGTTCGCACTTAAAAGTTCCATTGACTATATCTACACGTATACTTGGTTTCACAAAGCTCTGATCAAAGATACTAAAGTTATTGTCGAACAAACATACATATATACAAACAACGAAATTTAACAAAAACATACTTTCAAACTTCACCCCCATTACGTTTGAAACGCTTAACCGATATCCATCAAACATAGCTAAAAACCATCCTGGCCAAGTCAGCTTTCAAACAAAAAAAAAACTATCAAAATCAGCACATTTGTTTAGGTGCTACGAAGCCACAGATATACAGACACGTCAAACTTATGACACTCCTCTTTTTCACCGAGGGTTAAAAATACGAGAAATGTATTATACATAACGGCATAGGTAATTGCTACAATAAATAAGCCTCGTTTAGAAAATTACGATTGCTGTGGAGGTGAAACTGCTAAGAGGACCACGCCCCTCTTGTAGGGCCTTAACAGTCTTCGAAATAAGGGGCTGATAGAATTGACTGCGACGTAATTATTACGATGTAAAGCCAAACCTTCTGAAAGATTATAAGGGCGCGTTCAGACGACACGCACATGCTAAGCCCACGCTTAGCGCAAGCCTAGCGCACGATTAGCGCACGCTTAACGCGTGAGTTTTTTGCATGTAATTTGACTTCTATCACGCATTACAACAATTCAAATTGCATAATTACCGAAAATGGGGCGAGTGCCAGGCGGACGCGAGGCCGGCGCAAGGCGGAAGCAAGGCGAGCGCGTTGCGTATGAGAGGCGTGCGCGTGTGAATGCAATTTGAGTTGTATTAATGTGTAATAGGACTCAAATCTTATGCAGCAAATTCAATGCGCGCTAGTCGTGCGCTGGGCGTGCGCTAGTATTTATGTGTAATGAGTGTAGCAGTTCACCCTAACGTATCAGAGACTCGCTGCTACATGAAATGGTTATTTAGTGAAAGATGGAGCACGAATAAAATGGTTATTTGAATGGTTAAAACTTAATGGTTTATTTAAAATGGTAAGAAATGGTAGGTACACGCCGAGCGGCTGGTTATTGCGTACTAAATTACTTATTGCCTAACTATCGTCATAATGTAAAATGCTGACATGCTGAGTGGATAAATTCGCTGTTCGATTAACTCGAACAATGAGACTCAAATTACATGCAACAAATTTAAAGCGCGCTATGTGTGCTTGTGTCGTTCGAACACGCCCTAAGCGGTTTTTATGGTCCTATAACAATGAGAATGCTATCAATAAAACATATTATAACAAACATCAAAAAATCATACATTTTTTCTTTGTCTTTGAGTGTTATATGCTTCAGAATCAGAATCAGATTTTATTGCAAATCACTGTTTAAAAGGTGTTATATTATATTATAATAGTACAAGTGACGTGCTTTGGACCTTTGTGTGCATTTTCTTTCTATTTTATTAGGGTTCCATTCGCAAAAGGTAAAACAGGTCCCTATTACTAGACTCCGCTGTCCGTCTGTCCGTCGTTCTGTACTTACATATTTCTGTCCGTCCGTCTGTCTGTCGCCAGGCTGTATCTCATATATCGTGATAGCTAGACAGTTGAAATTTTCATAGATGATGACGGACAGCGGAGTCTTAGTAAAAACCAATACAATCGATAGTATCGATCCTGACGCTGAGAGAACTACAGAATTGGTCTAAAACAGCTATCGAGACTATCGTTCCTATCGATGATTTGACATTTTTCGATTAAAACTATCGATTATTCAGCAACACTACTTCTTGTCTTAGAAGCCTTTATTCTAAGGCCTTTCAAAGGACGCAGATAAAAAGACTAAACCGAAAAGAGATACAAATAATAGCTTTACAAATCAAGAAGGCTTCGATTTTTTAACTACTTTGTATTATTTATCTTTTATTACGTAATTTATGTTAGTTTACTTGTTTGCAAGCATTATATGTTATAATGTGTCAACATTATATTATATTATAAATATTAATTAATTAAAAGACAATAATAATAATATTTCAAAGCCCTTAAGGCGAGTAGGCGACCAATACTGTGAAAATGAGTTTCTTTCGGCGTTTCTTCTCAGCAGTGGTCGTTAAGAAGCGCTGGTATCGGTAGCTTTTCTTTAAAAATAAATTTAATTTTAATATACTTTACACGTAACGTAAATTATACTTATTGACGTGTAAAAGTGCCTGTAAAGGTCTAATTACTGAATAAACATTTAAATCTTTGAATCTTTAGTGTTGTTCTATATTTATGTAATGTATAGTGTATATACTCAACACAGAAATGAAATAATGATCATTCACGCCTCCTGACGGGCCATTAGCAAAATATTTAAATCTTGAGCACCATCGAGTGAAGAGGTTCGTTATAACGGGGCGGAGCGAGAGACAAGTGGATGATTGAACATTTAAATACTATCTTTGTTTACCTTTGATGGAACCAAAGCTGTATCTATATTTTGTTTGCCTGTATGCTTTATTTTGAAGTGAAAACTTCTTTCTTAAAAAAGTGTACAACGCCGGTACACTTATTTACTGCGGCTAGTGTTGCCGAAAAATCGATAGTTTTACAATTCACAGATTTAAGGGGCTAACTGAATTTTCCGGGGTCCAGTGCTGCCCCCATTTGAAATAAATCTATTGAAAGGAAACGAAGATTCCATTTGAAAATTTGTCTTGATCAGACCATAGATAACCCTTTAAACTATTTTATGAAGTATTGTTTACACTTTAAAGTGAGAACGTGAAGCTTTTCTACGCACAATTGCGAAAAACGGCCACAAAAGCTTCATGTTCTCACTTTAAACAGTAAACAGTAGTTCATAAAATAGTTTGAAGGGTTATCTAGGGTCTGATCAAGACCAAATTTTAAACGAAATCTCCGTTTCCTATCTATAGATTTATTTTAAATGGGGGCAGCACTGGACCCCGGAAAATTCATGTAGCCCCTTAATCATAAAATGCCAAACTGTGACGAACAAACTATGGATGCTATCGATAGTTTATGAAACACAATTGTATTACCAAAAGTATTTTATTCATTGTAGTACCAAAAGACCGTCAGGGCGTGTTCGGACGACACGCGCAGGCCAAGCCCTCGCTTGGCCTGCGCCACGCCTAGCGCAAGCCAAGCGCGTTTTGTAATTTTAGAAATTTGCTGCATATAGTTTGAGTCAAAGATTCAAAGATTCAAAGATGCAAATGTTTATTCAGTAATTAGACCTTTACAGGCACTTTTACACGTCAATAAGTATAATTTATGTTACGTGTAAAGTATATTAAAATTTAATTTATTTTTTAAAGAAAAGCTACCGATACCAGCGCTTCGTAACGACCACTGCTGAGAAGAAACGCCGAAAGAAACTCATTTTCACAGTATTGGTCGCCTACTCGCCAGAAGGGCTTTGTCATATTATTATAATTGTCTTTTAATTAATAAATACTTATAATATAATACAATGTTGACACATTATAACATGTTATGCTTGCGAACAAGTAAACTAACATAAATTGCGTAATAAAAAATATTAAGTAGTCAAAAAAAGTGAAGCCGAGCTGACCAGTCCCTCCCGGCAGCACCCGTTCACGAGTTGACGCACGGATCAGCCATCGTTAAACTCAACCATATTAGAGGGAATCCAACGACCCGACCAGCGACGCCACCACCGGATTGGACATTTTAGTGAGCATGAAAAACCCGAACTCGCAGACCTTGTCAAGAGAAAATATTAATTATATGTTGGTCACTTATTGATCGCAGAGCATTTACATGTTTTTACAGTAAGCTTATTATGGTAACAGAAAATGCAGCTATTTATGTTTCATGTGTGGAGTGTAATGGAAAATGTTTAGGAAGTATCCACGCGTTTTTATCTCTTAAATAATCATTGATAGTATAGTATGCATTGTTCAATAAAACTTTTTTAACATGTGTTTTAAATTTTGCTATTGGTAGGTTAACGATCGCTTCGGGAAGTTTATTAAATAATGTTATACCTAGACCTAAGAGTGACTTTCTAGTTTTAGCAAGTCGAAATTTAGGCGTATGAAGCTGATTTTTGTTGCGAGTATTATAACTGTGAACATCACTATTTTTCTTGAAATTATTTAACCTAGATTTAACAAATAGAAGATTTTCGTAAATAAATTGAGATGTCACAGTAAGAATATTTATAGATTTAAATAACTCTCTTAAGGAATCGCGTGATTTTAGTCCGTAGATCGACCGAATTGCTCTCTTTTGTAGCACAGAGATAGCATGTATGTTAGCCGCTTTACCCCATAAGAGCAAGCCATATGACATTATGCTGTGAAAATAACTAAAGTATACTAGCCTAGCAGTTTCAACGTTAGTACACCGTCTGACCCTCCTCACAGCAGACAGAGTCGCATCACACATCATCTCAAATTGTATTAACCGAAGTGAACACGCACACGCCTCGTCTATGGCACGCGCCAGCCTTGCCTCCGCCTTGCTTTTGCTTTGCCTCCGCCTTGCCCGGCGCTTGCCCCGACTGGACTTCGGTTAATGCAATTTGTGTTGTATTTGTTGTTGCTTGTTTTTTTTTCGTGTGTAAATGGCCAACAGAAATGGTCTTACCTTGGGCTTTGTCTACTTAGAGCCTCAAGACCCTTATTGTCTGCTTTTTTTATGAATAACAAGTCATTCTTAAAAACAAAACAAACTATTATCTAAAGTGATCCTTAAGACGAATAAAACGATCCCAAACTCGATGGGGTTGCGTCGTTTCATTACAGAGTTCCTATGGCCACCGTCCAACTCCATCATCAAATTAGCTTCATGGCATCATAATATTGCATTGTCACGCGATATCGCGATATACGTATGGGTGCAAAATTTCAGCTCAATCGGAAACCGGAAAGTGGGTCAAATTTAACTTGCAAGATTTGATTACAGACAGACATACAACGGGACAGGTTAAACTAAATAAAAGCTTGTAAAAACTTGATAATAAAATTTTCTTACAAAAAATTTAACTGAATACCTACATGTATTAAAATAAACTTGCAATTTCTTTTTTAATAAGGTAATATAAGTAAATAACTCAACTGTATCAACGCTATAAAACAAAATAATGTGCACGTTTTATTCGCAAATGCAAAAACACAAGAATATTAATAGCAAAGCGTATTCCCGAGAAATATAGCCGCCATTTTTAACCATAATTTGAGTCATAATTTAGTTCTCGCATGTCAATTGCGTGCGAAATTATACAAATTAAAATAGCTCTGTTATCATGAATGATACAGACAAATAAATAAAATAATTAAATATTACACTGATTGAGCTAGCCCCACAGTAAGTTCGAGACTTGTGTTATGGGATACTAACTTAACGATACTATATTTTATAACAAATACATGTATAGATAAACATCCAAGATCCAGGACAATTTGAAAAAGGCCATTTTCCAACTTGCCCTGACCGAGGATCGAACCCGGAACCTTGGCTGGTGGACTAGCATGGTGACCACTACGCACGGAGGTCATCAGATACATACATAAACGCTAGTGGCTCTGTGAGCTGTAGACCACACGAGACCCTCCCCCAGACCCGTTGTATTTGATCACATAAAAAAGTTGTTCAGACATAAAAAGTTACATCTTTATAAAGGTTTACAAAAACAACATTAAATAAAAAGACGAAGTGCCCGAAGTATGATATTTTTAAATTTTCAACCGCAATATTTTCGCACTTTAAAAAATTTCGATAAAAAAATTGGGATCTTCGAAACTTTTCAAAAAAATTTCACGAGTACCGGTTGAGAAATGCGACCTGGATGTCACTCCAAAAGCTGTACACAAGACGGACGTTACTGCGTTTCCGCGTTTCAGTGTCCAGCAACATTGAGCACTAATGTATATCATGAAGTACAATTTGGTTTAACAAAGAAATAGCACGTCACTATCGTATTATTTTATGGAGTAAGCCCCAATAGGCGAGAAGCGGGACAGACTGACAGCCGGATGAAAGCATTTTTGGCCAGTCTCGAAACTGAGACAATTATTACGTCTTTATCCCTAATAGGGTAGACAGAGCATGTATGGACTTGCGACTCTTAGCAGAGAAGGAGCAGGACTGTAAGAGTCTGACTACTTTTAGCGTAAGGAGGGCAAGAAAGTGGCAACCAGAATCTAAATAGTGATGGATTCCTAGCTGCATCACCTATTAACATGATTCAAATATTGCCTTTTCCTTCGACCGGCTAATTAGCAGCTGGGTATGTAGAAAAACATTCTAAAAACTTAAAAAAATAACTAGATACACGCTACATTTTTTTCCCATACTATTTTATAGAAAGATTTATACAGAGTTGTATTAATAATTATTCATTTAACGTGTGTAAGTTAAAGGGGCGTCGCAAAAACACCCATAATTCAACGAACAAGTAAACACCTATTCTAGTAACCCGACAAATAACTCACGTATTTGACGTCTCGTCAAAGGCGAAAGCCGGACTGTCCCTTAATAGAACCCCTGTGGCGCGACATAGGCGTACAGCCACGCCCATCCGGCTCGAAGGACCAAGAGAACTATTTTTGAATTGGGGAGTTAGCGAAACAAAACGTGCACTTTTACAAGTCACAAACGTCTTAAAGTCTCGGAATGCTATTTCTCAGAATTTTCTATAGGTATCGCCAATGGCTGTATTTAAAGTGCCCCCAATTTAAAAAAAAAAAATTTACTGAAAAACTTACCAAAATGGTGTAATTGTTTAAAAAAAACCTACATCAAATTAAAAAGGACGTAAAACGTAACGGATTTTCCATGAAAACCAGTTTTTTAGACTTTAGTAAGCGGTCTAGCACACTTTACATCATTCAATTTTAGGACACCATATATCGTTCAATTCAACGGCTCCGAGTTTTAAAAATAGGGTCCCGAAGTTCTAATAAATTATAAACCTATTCATTCAGTTTCACACAATATATTGTTCCGTTCCATTATACGAATTGAATGCAAATTTCTGTTTTGTAGACTGTTATTAGACATTAATCATTAGTTTAGATTTTATCGCGTTTGTTGGTTTCTTCGAAAATTATAATCATTAAACATTGACAAGGTTATTTTTCATATTCTGATATTTATCTTTGTAAATAAAGATTTTTTATTGCTTTTTCATATTTTGTGTCGAATAGTTATGAATAACACAGTTTTTAAACCAAAGTTTTGAATTACCTATATATTTTTTATAGTCAAAATAACTTTAATTACTGTCTTTTAACTTACCTACCTTATTACCAAATCGTAAACTGAATACCGTTCTTAAGACGAACAAAAATCAAGATTTAAATTCCTTTGCTTATATTTTTTTTCACAGCTATACAATATGTAACAAAAACCCTGTCCGATCCTTGTAGGCGCAACTCAGACCGTCAATATGAACAACTTTTTCTTTAAGACCAATGCTTGAAACTTGAAAAAATATCGTCATTTTTATACAAATTGCCTGGCCAGCCGAATACTTTTGTACGAAAATGTCTATTTTTTTTCGAGTTTCAATCATTAGTCCCATAGGAAAAGTTGTTCTTATTGACGGTCTGAATTGCGCCTACAAGGATCGGACAGGGTTTTTGTTACATATTGTATAAAGCATGTCAAGGAAACGGTGACAGCGGTGTCTCATCGAGATGTCAAGAGGTTGGTGGAAAATAGAATAGAATGGAAGAAACTCCACCGATCAGAGCATCGCCCTTAAGGGGGCTACCTGAATTTTCCGGGGTCCAGTGCTGCCCCCATTTGTAATAAATCATTCCCCCATTTGTAATAAATCATTTGAAAGGAAACGGAGACATCATTTAAAATTTGGCTTTGATCAGACCTAGGGTCTGACGCACATACGGCAAAAGTGGCCGTTTTTCGCAATTGTGCGTAGAAAAGCTTCACGTTCTTACTTTAAACTGTAAACAGTAGTTCATAAAATAGTTTAAAGGGTTATCTAGGGTCTGATCAAAACCAAATTTGAAACGATGTCTCCATTTCCTATCAAATGATTTATTTCAAATGGGGGCAGCACTGGACCCCGGAAAATTCATGTAAATAAATTGTGATGATGATATTTTGTACGCCATTTTCCATACTATTAAAACTATTATCAGGGCGAATCCAGTCTATGATAATGAATATTTTTCATTAATAAACGTATTATTAAATCGAAATAATATGAAAAATATTATTTGCATGCCATACAAATACGGATCAGCTGATCGGTTAACTTGTATGGAAAGCCAATAATAAAATTATTCATATTTAGACATTCCTTGGAGAAAGTTGTTCAGTATAATTGACTGAATTCACCCTTATAATAGTTTCAATATTCATTTCAATTTTCATGTCATATGATCCGTGGGTCAACTCGCGAGCAGCTGCCGGGAGGGACTGGTCAGTTCGGCTTCGCTTTTTTGACTACTTAGTATATTATTTATCTTTTATTTCGTAATTCATGTTTGTTAACTTTAAGCATTACATGTTTTAATGTCTCAACATTGTATTATATTATAAGTATTTATTAATTGAAAGACAATAATAATGATATGATAAAGCCGAGGCGAGAAGGCAACCAACATTGCGAAAATGAATTTCTTTCGACATTTCTTCTTAACTGTAGTTGTTACGAAGCCCTGGTATCAGTAGCTTTTCTTTAGAAATAAATTATAATATTCTTTACACGTAACGTAAATTATACTTTTGACGTGTAAAATTGTCTGTAAAAGTCTATTGAATTAACATTTGAATCTTTGAATCTTGAATATAAAAATAGTTCTTTGATACTTACCGATAGAATAACCTATAGAATACATTCTAAAAATATCCAATAAACCTTTATCGGCGACCTAGCATCGTTTGAGATAGCAAGTTCGTGCTTTGATGATGCCATTTCCATACTGCAGGGCTTGTCTGATAGTGCAGTAGTAACATTAGATTTTATAGACATGTCATTTTATACAGGTTCTTGTTAGAAATATTATCGAATGGTAGACTTTTCCCTTGTTGTCTTGTGATGTAGGTACAACTTTTTAATTTTGTCGGGTTATGATCAGTGAATATGTTTACATGACTTTTAGAAGGATCGTGAATAAGAAAATTACCTAGAGATAAAAGTAAAATACGGTATCGCTACAGTCAGACCTGTGTCACTCCCCGTTTAGGTATCGAAAATATACCTACATTATTACTATACGCGCGGCGACCACTGAGGACCACTCGAAGAGGAAAATTCAGTTACATGAATCGTTTGTCCAGAGTTATAAGAATAAACTTGGCTTGCAATGGATATCTAGGTATCTCAACGAAGAGGTGAGGAGTTCTGACGCGAGCCAAAATAAACTATATCGCGAACCACATTGAATAGATAGTTCTTAGAATTTTTTTTCTTAGTAAGACTTCTATACGTGAGTACTAGTACTTATTCTGTGATTTAGTTGGGACAGTAAACAACAAACATAATAGTGTAATAATGTCTATGCCTGCTGATTACTGGCAACATTTTGTCTCTGGTATATTTTATATCCGTTAATTTTTATATACCTATTTTTTTTAAATTAAGTTTTGATATCTAGGTGCAAACTAAATTTAACAATTTTAAATGAATATCAACGTTAACATATGACTTTATGCAGCTTGAAAATGGATACAGAGCTGGCGACTTTGGCAAAGAAAATAGAAAAAAAATTCAAGCATCCAACACAATTTAGATAAAAATTATTTGCAATTCTATGAATTCTCTACACGTTTGCTTTCCGAAATTATGTAATGTTTTTCTCTTTAAAAATAATTCTTTATCTCCCAAATTAAACTTAAAGTAATAAAACACGAAAATTAAACCAACAGCAAAAATATACCACAAAAGACGGCGTAAACAGAAACGCAGAACAATAAAAAAGATACACGAGCGAACAAAAAGGTCCAGAACTTGGGACATAAAGTGGAGAGTTATGACGCTTTCAGCGGCACATTTAAGCGGAACATATTTCACAACTTTCAGCGTATTAAGCAACATTTATTTTGGCACTGACTCGCCCATTACCCTCCGAGCTGGAGTTATGATAAACAGCCAGCACTGGAACTGGTACGAGTGGAAAAATTAAACATTAGTTAAGTTTCTCCATAAAATCTTAAATCATTTTTTTTCACGCTACGTCAGTAATTGGAATAAATTCGTCATCAACAAACTTTGTCATATCTTAAATTGGTCTGTGGATGTCATAAGAAATTTGAGAAAAAGAAATGATATATTTGAAAACCGATACATAAATATTCATAAAAAATATGCCCTCCTAAATTAGTCATATAATGAATATCATCATCATCATTTCAGCCGCATAACGTCCACTGCAGGACATAGGCCATTTCCAAGGATTTCCAAGATGACCGATCTAGAGCGGCCTGCATCCAGCGCTTTCCAGCGACCTTAGCCAGGTCGTCAGACCACTTTACTATATAGTGAATATGCTATTTATTTGTTTATGGAAGAAAAAGCACTAAAACTCAATCAAAACTTGTACAATTGAAAAAATAATAACCTATAATGTAAAAAAAAAATCAATTTGTATAGCATAATTGGCGAACATAATGTTTAAAAGCATTATCTCACAGCCAACAATTGGAATGTTAGAGAAATTTTGGTGGGTGTTCGTTTAATAATTAAAAAAATATTATTGATTTATTTTATTTTTATTTATTTAAGGGGCTACCTGAGGTCCAGTGCTGCCCCCATTTGAAATAAATCATTTGAAAAGAAACGGAGATATTAATTAAAATTTGGCTTTGATATAATCGTAGATAACCCTTCAAACTATTTTATGACTTGGTGTTTATATTTTAAAGTGAGAACGTGTAGCTTTTTATAGCATTTTTGCTAAAGTGGCCGTTTTTCGCAAAAATGCTATAAAAATATACAAATACACGTTCTCACTTTAAAATATAAACAGTAGTTCATAAAATAGTTTGAAGAGTTATCTAGGATTATATCAAAGTCAAATTTTAAATAATATCTCCGTTTCTTTTCAAATGATTTATTTCAAATGGGGGTAGCACTAGACCTCAGGTAGCCCCTTAAGACTTTACTTACCAATTATAAATGAAACAAAAGGTGGACTTAATGATAATAGTATTTTTTATAATTTCATATACTTTTTTACTTAAAACTAATTAATTAATTTCATAAATTATTAATTAGTTAGATTATATTTTTCTTTCTAAAATCTTATACAATTAATTATTTCAAGTCATCAATTAGATCATGTTGTTGGGCTAATGCCTCAACAAGTATATATTTACCGTGTTCTTTTTAACTTAGAAATGACCTCTTACAATAGATCTCATTAATAAGTCAAGGGCTATAATTTTATTAACATACTAAGTACAATGCAATACAAATAAGTTGAACGAAAATAGCATTTTTGTACGAATTTCCGGCACGTAGGTTGAACCAAAATGGCGGTTATCGGCGCAGGTACAAATAATGCGCCGACGAACGCCATTTTGGTTCAATTTGCTTATCGGGAATTTGTACAAAAATGGCGAACTTCACCATATTTGTTAAATTTATTTGTGTCGCGTTATAGTACAATTAATTCCCAATGCAGATGATGTCAGACAGGCTGCAGTGCAGCTCGTAAAATCACAGCAAATCAACATAATAGTTCTGGTCTTTGCTTCTTCATTTCGAGCGGTCTTCAACTCCCATAGAAGGGAGACAATGAATCAATTATACGTAACTTGGAAACAAAAATCATCATTGCTCCCACGTAATAGCAGAGAAGAGTGTAACGATTTATAAAATAACTAACTGTGCCCGCGGGCTTCGCTGCCCGCGGGAATTTCGGGCTATATACTATCCTATGTCCTAACTTGAATTTCATACTATATCCATAACAAATTTCATCTAAATAGGTCCAGTAGTTGAAACGTGAAGTGGTAACAAACTAACAAATATGCAAACTCATTACATATCGCATTTATAATATTATTAGTTAGGACTAAATGCGCCCCGCGGTGTTACCCGCAGAAAAAATAGCCTATGTGTTAGTCCAGCAAACTAAACTTTATTATAAATGGTTCAGCCGTTTGCGCGTGAAGAACTTACAAACATATACACACACAAAAACTTTCGTCTTTATAATATTACTGTGATAGTTGTGATTAGCTAGGATGGTTAGGATTAATATTACGCCAGGCAAATTAAAAGGCCAAACTAGAATGCAGTATCCTACTTCACATAAGAATATTTTATGAAACTAATGGCTAACCATTATCAGACGATAGTGTTGTTTCGTTTTAGGCTGCCAGCCAGCACAATATTATCTAGAACTACTTCTGCAATATTTGCTGAGAAATATGTGCGCTATCTTGCAATGTAACTCTGTTATTGGGACTTGGCTTGCATTTCGCTCATAAAGCCATATTTCTATTTCTATAAAAAATGATTTATATTTAAGATGTTTTTTTAATTTATTTTAAGTAATTTCATACATATATATTTACAGGGTTACTTTTGAAATACCAGCAACATTTCTGGAGAAAATTCAGTCCATGATACTGACTTCCTTCTATAAGAAACGTTAAAAATCGATAAAAAAAATGACCTCCCATACAAAATCCGTATGGTCGAGCGCTGATTTCTATAGAAAGCCGAATCTGTTTTTTCGTTTTTACGCGACTGCGCCAGAAGGAGGGTTATGTTTTTCGCGAGTATGTATGTATGTATAATTGTTTGACACGCTCTGCAGCGTGAACGGCTCGATGGATTTTAGCTTGAGAGGTGTCGTTAGATTCATATTTACTGTAAAAGTGACACTGGGTATATTAAAATAAATGAAAAAGAAAATAGTGGGTTTTGGCGCCAAATTCAAATGTTTGGCACGCTGTGTAGCCTGAACGGCTTCATGGATTTTAGTGATGAGAGTGACACTGGGTATATTAAAATAAATGAAAAACAAAATAGTGGATTTTGGTGCCAAATTCAAATGTTTGGCACGCTTTGCAGCCTGAACGGCTTCATGGATTTTAGTGATGAGAGTGACACTGGGTATATTAAAATAAAAAAATACAAAGAAAAAAATAACAAAATAAAAGGCAGTAGGGTTTTTTGTTTTTGTAATAATTAGTAGTTCGATAATTGTGTTTATGGAAAGGAGTTCGTATCATGGACTAAACTTGCTCCAAACAGGTTGCTGGTGTTCAAAAAGTAAAATTGTTCATACTTACACATTCACACTGTCAAGGCTGTATTACCTACGGGTAGACAGAGCCTAGGGCCGCAAAACCCAAAGGCTTAGAGTGATACAATACAATACAAATAATCTTTATTGCATCATTAACAAAAGGAAAAACAATTAACAGAAAAATTAGAAAAAAAATATAAAAGAAGACAGAATTATGATACAAAGGCGGACTTATCGCATAGCAATCTCTTCCAGTCAACCTTTGGGTAGAGGGAGAAGTGAATATTAAAAAATAGGCGGTGCAGTATGTCAGATTTACTGTTAATATTTACTATATAGAACCTGCCACAATATATACATACATTCAAATACTTACATAAACTACATACATACCTAAAAATTAATAGACATACATATATACATTATAATAATAACAAAATAATTAAATATGAGCATAATTCGAAGGAAAACACAACAAAATAAATCGTAAGTTGGACAGATAGTGAGATTTTAATTGCGTTTTGAAAATGTACAAAGTTTTAGCGCTACGGATTTTAGTAGGTAAAGAGTTCCACAGTCGAACAGCTTGAACGGAGAAGGACTTAGAGTGATAGTAGGCGTCAAACTGAAAAGCCGGAATCAAAAAGTAATGGGTTGCTAGCCGCATCGATAATAACACAGAATGAGTACTAGTACTCACGTACAGATTAAGTCTTACTCAGAAAAGAAATTCAATGCTATGGTTTAATTTAGCTCGCGTCAGAACTCCTCACCTCTTCGTTTAGATACCTAGACATCCATTGCAAGCCAATTTAATTCTTATTACTCTGGACAAACGATTCATGTAACTGAATTTTCCCCTGCGAAGTGGTCGCTGCGCGCGTAGTAATAATGTAGGTATATTTTCGATACCCAAACGGGGAGTGACACAGGCCTGCTAATAATTCATTTTTATTTTTAATTTTAATCAGTCTTAAGATCTGCGTGGAAAGATAAATAGCTGGTACATGGTACTTTAGAGTAGATTATACTTCATGTAATGGCACCCCATTACAAGATAAAATCAGTGTTGTTTCGATTTAGGTAAACGAAACTTTTGCAATATTGCTGAGAAATATCTGCGCTATCTCGCAATGTAGCTCTGTTATTGGCACTTGGCTTGCGTAACGTTCATCTCTTAAGCGGCTACCTGAATTTTCCGGGATCCAGTGCTGCCCCCATTTGAAATAAATCTATTGAAAGGAAACGGAGAATTCATTTAAAATTTTGTCTTGGTCAGGCCCTAGATAACCCTTGAAACTATTTTATGAACTACTGTTTACAGTTTAAAGTGAGAACGTGAAGCTTTTCTACGCACAATTGCGCAAAACGGCCACTTTTGGCCAGCAAGAAATTTTCAGGACGTTATGTTATGTTTTTTTTTTTGGAAAAAATGGTTCGTATAGATGACGACATGTCCTTTAATTATCACTGCTTCATGTCCAAACACACTGTATATGAAAGAAAAAATCAGATATTAATATTATTATTTCGATTTTCGTTTAGCTTGACATTGTAAGTGTATTATTTAGAATTGGCTGCAGCGGGAAACTGGCTCGGAAGGTATAAATCTCGCGCCGCTCGCCACATAAATCCAGCGTTATTATCCGGCTCGTTCGACCGCCGATAATGCAGGGTTAAGATTATTGTGCTTTATGGCCGGATTACAATTTATGTTGTTAACCACTGGTTAACAATTCATTTTCGTAGCTTTCTTAGTTTGTGTTTTTTTTTAATGAAAATGAAAAAATGAAAAGTCTTTGAGAAAATGAAAAACACGAAATTCTTGAGACAGTTAAAATTGGCTAATGATGACACCTGCAGTAGAGTTTTAATGTTTGTATTTTAATTAAAACAGCGGGTGGCACGATATTACTTTAATATTATTACTTATTTTACAATTACAATATACGCTTGCGAGATACATAAGAGAGAGCGATCAGCACAGATTACTTAGATAACTGTCGGCAAAGGCCGTGACACTGACATATGTCAAGTTGACAATGACGTATGTTCCGATACTACAGGAAGTTATAATAAATGTGTCGTAGATTTCAAGTATATAACGTGGAAGAGATATACCCATACTATATAAAACCATGGGCTATATTAAACCACTATAGTATAATGAAATTAAAATAACAATCAAAAAACAAACAAAAAATCGACCTCCTCATAAAAAAAAAACGTTTCTATACAAAAGTGTCCAGCCGGCCGGACACTTTTGTATAGAAATGTTTTTTTTTAACAGATCTTTTAATTTTATTATACTATGGTGTTTTTGGGGGGAAGTCAAGGGGTTCAGTTGGAGTTTGCTTTAAATTATTTTGCAAATTGATTCTAGTGGACTTTATAATATGAAATCGGTGTAGTTTAGTGTTATAAATGCTCATGCTCATGGACAATGTGTGAAATAGTAAAGTGGACACTCATAGTGCGGCTGTATTGATATTTATTTGCGGACTGTGGTGGGCGTCTTTAGGCGCCGTCCGCCACTCATTCGGCTATGAAAACCAGTGGACTCGTATAGATTTGTCGCCAGAAGCTCCCTTGAAGCAATCAAAGGGCATACACCATCCTTTGATTGTATAGTTAGTTAGGGTTAGGAATAAAGAAGTGATAAAATAAAGATTGGCTCTAAAGGACTAGTATTCAGAGACGTAAAATTATGAGTAAAAAAAAAATTTTATACTATAGTGATCTAGTATAGCTCGTGGTTCGATTTATTACGGGTATGTCTCTTCCATGTTGTATAACCATCATCATCATCCTGACGTATTCCCGGTTGCATCCTCAGCAGTAACGCTTCAGAGCCCGGGGTCCGCTACCTAACCAAGGAGATTTGACGAGGTTACTGGTTTTTACTCAGAGCGACTGCCGTCTGACCTCCACACACAACCCAAAGGGTAAACCAGGAACCAATCCTTGGATAGGTTTGAGAGCAAACGCTAGATGGCGTTCGGGACCCACAGTTTTACGTGCCTTCCGAAACACGGAATCATCTTTCTTTTTGGATAATCAGGTGATTCAAGCCTGCAATATCCTATCCAGACTGGAAACAACTTTTCACAAAGTATGCTTCCCAGTGGGAATCGAACCCATGACCTCCGGGTCACAAAGCGAACGCCTTGACCACTGGACCACGGAAGCAGTCCATGTTGTATAACCAAATATTGCTAATACTAGGCTTTCTTAGTAACTACTAGGTAATACGAGTATCTAATTATTACCCATAGGTACCATCTTTAAGTATCATCAGAACTGTGTCACTCCCCGTTTAGGTATCGAAAATGTACCTACATTATCACTATGCGCGCGGTGACCACTTCGAAGGGGAAAATTCAGTTACACGAATCGATTGTCCAGAGTAATAAGAATGAAATTGGCTCTCAATGGGTGTCTAGATATCTAAGCAAAGAGGTGAGGAGTTCTGACGCGAGCTAAATTAAACCATAGCGCTAACCACATTGAGTAGATATTTCTTTGAATTTCTTTTCTGAGAAAGACTTCTGTACGTGAGTACTAGTACTTATTCTGTGGTATCATCATCTTAGTTAAGGGCTTTAAATAATAAAACACAAGTTTATTCGCCAGGAAAATTAAAAACCCCCGATTTTCAACCATTAGCCCACAATAATTTTAAAACGCCTGAACTAATTTTCATCAAACATAGCTAACAACAAACACAAGGAAATTTGCTTTTACGTAAAAAAAAACGCATCTAAATTAGCCCATCTTTTCGAGAGCTACGATACCACTGACAGATACACAGACAGATATTGGCGTCAAACTCATAACACCTCTTTTTTGCGTCGGGCGAGGGTTAAAAACGAAACTTGTCTGTACTTACAAAAAAAAGTACAACCCGCTTCGGTCATATTTTTCGCCCATAAGGCTGTAATTTGACAGTGCTGCCATGCATGCGTTTAAATTTCCCCGGCTATTTATCACTGCTGTTAACACATCTCAATCGTATATCTTGTGGGGTGCAATTAAATCCGACGCCGCGCCGGAGGCTGGCCTTCGTCCATATATTACGGAGTGACAGATGGGGTGGCCAACTTTAAAACAAGATTTACCATGTGGTTGGTAAAATAAATCTCATAAAAATAAATATGTTCTGATGTATAATAAATTATTGCATTTTTTTAAACACAGTTTTATCTTTATACTAGCTTTTGCCCGCGGCTTCGCTCGCGTAGGGGTGTAATTTATCAAAATCCTTTCTTAAGGGATGCCTACGTCATAGTAGCTTTATGCATGCAAAGTCTCAGCCCAATCGGTCTAAAATTGACAAAGTTTCATACAAACTTTCATCCCCTATTTTATTCCCTTCGGGGTAGAATTGATCAAAATCCTTTCTTAGCAAATGCCTACGTCATGACATCTACCTGCATGCCAAATTTCAGCCCGATCCGTCTAGTGATTTGGGCTGTGCGTTGATAGATCACCATGTCAGTCAGTCAGTCAGTCACCTTTGAATTATATATATTTAGATACTATTAATTACTATTAATTGATGATAAGCGATTATTTACATGACATTTCTGTTTCGCAAAACAATGGCATCACGTTTTATGCTAGTCGTCGCTGACTATAGAATAGTTTACTATAACTAAACTAGATGGCGTTGTGCAAAACCAACTTAAATCTGAAATGCGCTATGGTTTCTTTTTCATGTGTATACTTACGGCAGTTTTTACTTAAATTCTGCTTATTCCTGGTTCTCCACCAGAAAGATTTTTGCATCGTAGGTCTACTGTGAAAAGTGGTACACTTTCTTTAATACTAGTAGTGTATGAAAAACAAGTTAAAGTTGGTTTGTTTTAGTTTTTCATATAATTAAGAGACCGAACGACACAGGTTTCCGTTTCCGTTTCCGTTTTTGTGGTTCACTGACATATTAAGATGACAATCAGAGAAATTTTGGTGGAAAGTCAAGGGTTCCAATTAAGATTTTCTTCAACTTACTTTGCACATTGATTTTAGTGGACTTTACACTATGAAATTTGTCATCAAAAAATTGACAGCCCGGACCGATAGCTTACGGCGAAGAGTTTTCTAAATTTCAAAGCGCGTGTTTATGTTTTTCTTTTTTAAATAATAAATTCTGCACTTCCCAATAATTTCGGGAAAAATTTACAGTACAGCACCCCGTTATCGCGTTGCCATATTAAGATCTAAGGGCGTGTAGTTTATGTTGCAATGAATGCACTTTGTTCGATAGCATTGTGAGGTTAAGTGTGGGTTGTAGGCTTTAAATTGTTCAAATTTGCAAGCTATTTTATGCAAAGTTGGAATAAAATATGTACATGGGCTGAAGAAGGATAATATATATGTATTTCTTTCGTCTTCCAAAACTTATATTCCATATTTAATTAGAAAATTTTACTCTTTTTTTTAATTAATTCTTGAATGGTGATCACGTACTGGCAAGCGAAGCGTAGGACACCCACAAGGTGGTCTGACGATCTGACTGAAGTCGCTGGAAAGCGCTGGATGCAGGTCGCTCTAGATCGGTCATTTTGGAAATCCTTGGGAAAGGCCTATTTTATGCAGGTGACGTTAAGCGGCTATTTTTCGTGAAGTAGAACATCATCATTAGGAATGTCATAGTTTATACTTTTCATAATCTAGTTTTAATACAAGATTAAATTCTTAATTATACAATACTATACACTACGTCTTTTATATAAGTCAGACAGAGCGTTTTGGATTTTGCGGCTCTTAGCACACAGAGCCTAGGGCCGCAAGACTCAAAGGCCCCTTTTTTATTTAACTTGCAATATATATATGTATGTTCGGGTCAAATCTTGCAAGATAAATTTGATCTACTTTCTGGTTTCCAATTGAGCTGAAATTTTGCACACATGTATATATCGCGTGGCAATGCAATATTATGAAGACTTGTAGCTGGTCTGATGATGGAGCTGGGAAGCGGTCATAAGAACTCTTTAATAAAACCACGCAATCCCATTCACTCTTATTATAAAAAAGACCATAATCGTGGTTTAGTCCCGTATTATCTAAGTCGGGGTTAGAGTAATTATCAGTACGGTAATAAGCGATAAATCTACTTTTACTTTCTTTTATTACAAAACCTGCACCAAAGACGGAATAAGATAGATCCAACTTAGTCTGACCGGAAGTAGAAAAATCGTTCCTTTTTTCATAATAGTATATTTTCTTCGAAATGATTTGAATTAAAAGGAAAATAAGTTAAAATAAAATTTATTTAAAACTAAGCAACGTAATTAATTTTACCAAAAACCTCTTGTTTATTGACCTGACTACTAAATAACATTGTTATACAATAACAAAGTAATTGCAGTATCAAAAAACGGAACGAAGCTAAGTTGACAACTTTGACATCGTAATTCTATAAATATTTAACCCTTTCACCGCGAACGTCGGATTTATCCGACAAACATTGTCGTGCCTATTCCGCGAGCGTCGGATATTTCCGACAAAAATGAAATGCTTGTATTGCACATAACTTAAGTATTCCACATTCCTTTTTGGTTGTAGGTATTTATAACAGATTTACTACCCTTCGCGTTGGGGGCACGGCAACTGATATAAAGTCCCGCGGTGAAATCTGTAGGTTGCCGTCAAAATCGATTATCATGGAACCTAACCTATCATTTTGTTAACGTATGTAAATTGTAAATAATTTTAAAAAACATTGTTTTTAATGTGTGTTAAAAAAATAAAATCATGTTTTTAATATTATGAATGGAAATAAACGAAGTGTTGAAATCGTGTTTGTCGTGGAAACTTGTAAAACATTTAAAATACTTTTATATCGTAATCATGGTAGTTTTAACATATTTCCTGGATATAAAAATCATTTATTAATAGCCATTAGGTAAATGTTCGGATTTACTAAGATTTCACAATAATTTTTATGTTTTGTTTTGATTTCTGTCATGATTTTGAGGTTAATCGTAGCTTAAACTAGTGTCCGAGCTGGTTTATCTTTAGACCGAGAATCGTCCTTAGAACAAAGCATAAACCTTAGATTAAAGAACATCGTTCTTAATCTGATACATAAACCTTGTTTTTTCATACGATTTTCCTTTTTACCTAGTTTAGATCGACTTCACTAGTTTACAAAATTTAACTTTTTGTCTGTTGCCGCGAATTTGATGGTTGATAATGTTCACTTATGACTAGTTTTTGTTAAATCTACCCTTAAAATTTTTTGAGCAGCTCTAGTTACTTTGTTTTGATTTTTATTATTTAAGCGTATATATTAATCGATAACAGGCATATTGTACTGTGTTAAGATTAGTTCTGAAGTTTTTGTGCCATGAGTAGTTCACTAAGACATTGTTTAAACAATCCAGATCATTTTTGCTATATATGCAGAGAATGTGTTTAACGATCGTAGAAGAGTTATATCAGAGTTAATGAAAAATATCTATTTTAGGTATTTTGGAATGCTCTTGGATAAAAATGAGAAGTCTTAGGCTCCCAATTGTGTTTGTTAATCGTGTGTGAAATATTTAAGATTATGGAAAAGTGGTAAAAGAAGTGCCTTCAAATTTGGAACACCTACTATTTGGCGAGAACCACGAAATCATCTCGAAGACTGTTATTTTTGTAGCGTGAACGTAAACGGTTTAAACACTAAAATACGAGCTAAATGGCAGTAGCCAAGTACTAGTTGTGTTCAACGTCCAGTGCAGCGTTCACCAGACTCTTCAGAGCCTAAAAATATATCTGAAGTCTTAGAACAAGACATTGAAGGACCAAGCTTATCACAGAATGATGCTGATTTTGAAAGTATGTCAAATGAGCCAAAGTGCTTTTCCCAAAAGCAGTTAGATGATCTTGTAAGAGATTTAAATCTTTCAAAACAAGCTTCAGAATTGTTAGCATCAAGACTAAAAGAAAAGAAAATGCTTTCCTCAGATACTAAAATAAGTTTTTATCGTGAAAGAGATAAATAATTACGGCGTTTTTTTTTTCGAAGAAAACGATATTACCTTTTGTTCCGATATTACAAACTGGTTGATAAAAATGGGCTTAAACCAATACTAACGAATTTTTAGAACTCAATGATTAATTATTTTTTTAGTACAGCTTTTCTTAGTTTTTTTTCCTTTTTTATACCTATATAGCTTAAAACTCAGAAACTAAAGCTGATAAAAATCTTTTAATTATATCTTTGAAAACAGCATATTATATGTAGTCAGCAAGAGCTGAAATTTTTTCGGCAACCGATGTACTGTAAACTAGTGTTTAATACTAAACCTTTTTTTATAATAAGACTGATAGAGTTTGGGCTCGTTTATTTTGTCTTGAGGAGTAAGTACCTGCCTACCTTCTTTAGCCTCACAATAAAGTATTGTCTAGAAAATTAAACTTAAGTGTTGTTTTTTATTAAGTTGTGAAAATAAACTATTATAATTTTTTTGTGAAAGTGGTAATTAGGTATGGTAAAGTTTTTTTTTAATAATGCGTAGTTACATAATAGAGAAGATGCATTATTTTTTCGTCGGGCTATGGAAAGAGTTTCTAAAAAAAGGCAAATCAAAAAGAAAACTACCTTGCTAACCCAAAATCTCTTTAAGACGAAGTGGTAGCTAAAGTGGCGCCCCCATTTGAAATAAATTGTTGAAAACTAAATATGGTGATAATTAAAAATTTGGTTTGTATGAATGTCTAGAAAGACCTTTAAACTATTTTATGAATAATTTTTGAAAGTAATATTGGTAGTCTGTCTAGTTTTAAAACTGTTTTTCGCCAAAAGTGGCCACTTTTGGCGAGTTTTAAAACTAGACGGACTATTAGTAATAATTTCAAAGGTTATTCATAAAATAGTTAAAAGGTCTTGCTAGACATTCATACAAATCAAATTTTTAATTATCACCATATTTAGTTTTAAACAATTTATTTCAAATGAGGGCACCACTTTAGCTACCACTTCGTCTTAAGATATAAGATAATAAAGTCATGTCCGCCTTCGGACGGCGTCTCGGAGCGCCTTAGAAAGAACCGGACAGGATTGACGTCCCTTATCGCATTGTAGGCGTTTTGTTGGGTGCTATGTCAAATATTGCGTTTACAGGACTGGCCTCATAACAAAATAAGTTATAATTTTTTAAGAAAATCTTACGGTAATCTTATATTTTGAACTTTTATTTTACTTCTAAAATTGCCTTTTTTAATCAACTAACAACCAAACATAGTGAATCGATAAAAACATATAAATGTGATTAAAGGCCTTTTTTTTGTAAATGCTTTCAAAATCAGAGAAAATCAAAAACTACTCCTTATATTTGCATCTTCTCTATTCCCCAAAAAAAAAAAACAAATAAGTATAATTTTAAAAATAGTTTGATATAAACTTAAAAACATCGGTCATAAAATTAAAATAAATACATTGACTTATAAAGAGAACCTTTTCAGTAGGATTCGACCTCAAAGCGCTCAAGTTATTCAAATCTCTTAATACTCATATAAAGAGGTTCTTCGAAAACCTATCATAGGCACCAGTTCTCCACGTCTTTTATATTTAATTACAAATATATTTATTTTGATTTTTCTTTTAAGTTACAGTAAGTTTTTTGTGGAGGAAAATAAATATACTCACATTTATTATTATTATTATATAAGCTAGACTATTCGTCTTTTGAAAATAGTGGTGAAAATATCCGTCTATATATGTCATAATCATAAAAGAAAATAAAATTCCTTTCTTATTTCGTAGTCACTACAAATACAAAATGGTCGTAAGAGCCATAAAATCCAAAATCGCTTAGGGCCCTTGTGCCAACTGCGCCATTTTCGAAAATTTCCAAAAAAATGGCTCAACTATTGATTTTTAATACGTTCATCGAACCTGCTTCCAAAATTTTACGGTAATCAGTTGAGACATGCGTGTCTAGAGGAGAACTTATAGATACCAAAGCATATTTGGCCAGGCTGAAATAAAGACGTAAAGTTTAAATAAATAAATAAATAAAATTGTAATTCTGAAATTATTATTAATTTTTTTAAACAACAATATTTAATACTATTCATTGGTATTAAGCTATTATATACATGACAGTTCTGTTTCGCCAAACAATGGCGTCAGGTTTTATGCTATTCGTCGCTGACACTAAAAGAATAGTTCACTCTAACTAAACTAGATGGCGTTGTGCAAACCCAACTTAATCTGAAACGCGGTATGGTTTCTTTTTCATCCGTATACTTGCCGCATATTAAAATTTGACTCTTTGTATTTCTGATTGCTGGTATAACACCAGAAAGATTTTTGAATAGTGAGTCTACTGTCAAAAGTGGAACACTTTACTAGTTTACTTCATTAACACTACTAGAAAAGAAAGAAAGAAAAGAATATTCATAAAATATTTTGAATTTATAAATCATAATAATTAGATATCCGTTCTATAATGTATTTTAATATTTAATTTAAGGAAGTATAGACAAATAACTAAGTTTGTTTTGGGTTTTTTGTTTCGAAAAGTTATTCGTCATTCTTAACTTATTTATTTCTAAATTGGGTTATTTTACTCTATATTTTTGTGAACTGCCACATCATCATTAACTATGATAGTTTACACATTTTATACACCGGTTTTATACAAGTTTTTGAAGTGAAAACTTTTTTAGCAGCGTTGTACAATTTTTGTAATGGGTAAAAAATTGTTACTCTTTCTACGGCGCGGTGAAAATGTATGCCTGCGCCTGCTGTTTCGTTTAGGCGGCGGAGGGCGCTTGCGCGAATGTTCGTGTGTGTTTATGTTACAGCGTGCCACGCGCATCCACGGAAATGCACAACGTTAATATTCAATTCAAGTTTTCACTTCTGCCTGCACTCCCGGAGTGCAACCCGTCTTTTTTAATAATACAATAGGTGCTTAACAAAATCACGTCTTTAATATGTCATACCAAACATGTTATATTTTGCGGCTCTAAAGAAACAAAGCTCAGGGCCAAAAGGCCCAAAGGCCACTTTTGACGTGATGGTGGTTAACATGATTCAAGACTTCGCCCATATCCTCGATCGGCCTTTACGATTTGCGCGGAAAGGAAAGAAACTGGTTCATTCTAAGTTTTTCTTATTTCCTAGACCAGCTTTGAATTAGTGTCGTATGTTTATTATTCTTTTTAAAGACCCTACACGCATAACAAATTGTTCTAAGTGTAAGTATTAAAAAAAAGTATTGGGAACGCAATACCTAAATACAATGTCCTTTTTAATTAAGTACAAATATTTTAAGGGGTTATTCAGTCCATCATTTTGAACAACTTTGCCCAATAAATATATATCGAAATACGAAAAAAATATTTAGGTTCTCATACACGTACAGATCGAAGTAGTCACGTGATATCGTTACTATGAAAAATGCAAAAAATTTTTTCGTATTTCGATATATATTTATTGGGAAAAGTTGTTCAAAATGATGGACTGAATCACCTCTTAAAATATTTGTACTTAATTAAAAAAGACATTGTATATTATCTAGACTCCATACATGGTTATCACGATCTAAATTTACTGGCAATACTATTACTTGATTTACCGTGTAGTTGGTAAATTAAATAACTTAAAAATAAACATGTTACCTTGTACTTATATAAATTATGTTTTTTTTTTTCTAAACAACAGTTTTATTTAATACTATTCATTGATAATGAGATAAGCTATTATTTACATGACAGTTTTGTTCGCAAGAATAAATCAATATAGCTAAACTAGATGTCGCTGTGCAAACCCAACTAAATTTGAAACGCGCTATGGTTTCTTTTTCGTGCGTGTACTTAGTGTATATTTAAGTATTCTTTCATTGTATTTCTGATTGCTGGTATAACACCAGAAAGGTTTTTGAGTAGTGGTTCTACTGTGAAAAGTGGAACACTTTACTTAATTAATGTTTAAGAGCCATTTGAAGAAAAGTGTTTCATAAACTTTTTAATATATTATATGTTAGATATTGTAGACATGTTTTTTTATTGTTTTTGTGTGTGTGTGTGTGTGTGTATAGAGAATAAGGTCATCAAAAATTTAAAATTTTGATGACCTAATTTTCTATTCGAATCGAATAAACAAACATGTCTACAATATCTAACATATAATATATTAAAAAGTTTATGAAACACTTTTCTTCAAATGAACTTTTTTACTTTTTTTTGAATAAAAACTTTTTTAATTAGCTTTATAAATGTTTGATTGTGCGAGCGAGACAGCCAACCAAAGGTGTAAAGGCTCTCAAATATAAAAGTAAATAAAAAATTAGATTCGGATATTCATATTATTGAACATATTCATTTACTATAGCGTTGCATAACAATCGATAGTTGACCTCGAAAAACAGTCACAATATCGATAGGACTATTGATAGTATCGATAGTATCGATTGTCAATAGTTTGCAATACTATTGATGAAAGGTAAAACTATCGATAGTATCGATACTATTGAATTTAGACATTTACTATCCATAGTATTAAAAGTTTTTAATTGATACTATCGATACTGTAACTACTTTTTATACGACAAACTATCGATAGCTAAATTACTATCGATAGTATTTTAATATCGATATTTGTCTCAATACTATCGATAGTTTTTAATACAAATAATACCTTAATTCAATAGTATCGATACTATTGAATTTAGATACTTACTATCGATAGTATCAAAAGTTTTTAATTGATATTATCGATACTGTAACTACTTTTTATACGAAAAACTATCGATAGCTAAATTACTATCGATAGTATTTTAATATCGATATTCGTCTCAATACTATCGATAGTTTTTAATACAAATAATACCTTTACTATTGATACTATCGATATTATCGATTGTATAAATAAAAAACTTTTGATACTATCGATAGTATTGCTACTATTGATACTATCGATGGTCCTACGGATATTGTGACTGTTTTTCAAGGTCACGATAGTATCGATATTTTATACTATTGCTTGCAAAGCTAGTTTACTCATATAAGGATACCATAGCTATTACTGGGTATTAGTCAACGGACAACTGGTTCCATATTTTTTATATGATAAGACGCGAACTTATTATCTATATTAATATTAAATACAGGATTCTAATTAATATAAGCGTCTACCTATCAATTATAGAAGGATTCACTTTTCCGTCATAGTTTTTAGGTACCTACACTTAAAACTATTTAAAGGAATATTTTCAAATCAAAAGAACGGTTCATGCATTATGCATTGTAGGCACAAACATAATCGTAAACATGTTTTGCTCGCCAGCTTCAAGGTCACACTAAGTACTTAATTATAATTAATTTGTCAAAATATGAAGTCCGAACTGATATCTATATTACTTATAAACTATTATCTATTTACTATAGTTATAGTTAATTATAGCCATCTCGCTCACTTCTCTCTGCGGTGCTGAGGGAGTAAGAGACAGTCGTCTGCCGGACATAACTGCGACGGCGACGTGATGGTCACCGACGATCGCCGATCAGTGAGTGATCGTCATATTATTCACCGTGGTTGTAGCGCTGCCAAATATTAAAAAATAGTCGCGGTCGTGAATATCTTATTATTTGACTAATATGTGATTAACTAATATGTCTGACTCGCGTAACCTAATATGAGTATTCGTTGCTTGTATTATGATACCTATACCTGTTACTAATATATTAGTCACACCTCTAAAAAATATAAAGTTAACAATTAGTAATAAGGTATAGTGCATTGTTTAGGCATTTAAAAGAATGTAAACAATCTTGATATATCTTTTTATTGAAATATACACTTTATCAATCAATGCCTTCGCAAATTACAAATTATTTTATAACTTATAAATTACATAATTTATTTTTAATTTGCTAATAGTGTATATTTTAATAAAAAGACATATCAAGATTGTTTATATTCTTTTAAATACCTAAACAAATGGACTATGGGTATCTTTAATTTATACATATTTCATTTAAGTAGAGAGTTTCAATTAGCGTTGCATAACTATCGATAGTTGACCTCGAAAAACAGTCACAATATCGAGAAGACTACGTATCGATAGTATCGATACAACTGAATTTCGATTCTATCAATACTATAGATAGTTTTTTTTTGTTGATACCATCATTACTATCGATAGCTAAATTACTATAGATAGTTTTTAATACAAATAGTACCTTAGGTTCAGGTTTAAAGACTTTTATTTTTCATAAAGACATATTTAACATCACTTACATGAGAACATAAGATGCAAGACATAAATATCTTCGTTGTTACACTAAAAAACAAAATACAGTGGACCCCCGGTAGACCGACAAATATTTTGCAGGGCAGTGTCGAACTATCGAATTTGTCGGATTATAGAGTGCTGCCTAAGACAGTAATATAGTCCGATTTTTTTTACAAAAGAGTACGTTGTAATCCGACAAATTACAGATCCAATGATAAGAGTTTTTATATTATATATGTATCACATTTTTCTTTAATTGTCAGTGTTTTGTGCTTTCGCTTCTGAGCTTGTGACGACATTACTAGGTACGTATACGTAATACACAATGAATAAACAGTAAACAATGAACACCGCTATCCTCATCGCATGTAGTCAAATTCAAACTAAGCAATCAGAATCAAAACAATACCCTACGCATCGAGCACAATAGTGATGGTGCGTACAAGTTGTAACTTGTTCAATCATGCATTAGCGAATATTATCAAAAAAATATTCAATAATAAATAAAATAGACCATGTCGGATTACAGGGGGTGCCGGATTAGACAGGGGCCGGATTACCGGGGGTCCACTGTAGAACAGACAAGTTAATTTAACAGACATAGGGTATGGTCCAGATTTATGTACGAGTAGTTCTAATTTGTATGATATTTCTATTATGTCGTTTGGTGTGCTCGATCCAACACTACGCATAACTTCAGTGAACTTTTTAAAATACAAATTTACACAACTCTAATATGTAAATACTTGGTAAAGTAAGTATCCTGAGATTTGTATTGTGTATTGGGAATGCAATTCCTAATTACATCTAGATTCCACACATGGCTATCACGATCTAGATTTACTAAACTTAAGCGATACTATTACTTGTTTTACCGTGTAGTTGGTAAATTAAATATCTTAAAAATAAATATAAAATTTTGTACTAATATATATATTTTTTTCTAAACAACAGAATTTTTGAATACTATTCATTGATAATAGAATAAGCTATTATATACATGACAGTTTGTAATTAATGTAATGTACTTATTCTTCAAAGACCCTAAACACTTAAGACGAAGTGGTAGCTAAAGTGGCGCCCTCATTTGAAATAAATTGTTTAAAACTAAATAAGGTGATAATTAAAAATTTGATTTGTATAAATGTCTAGAAAGACCTTTAAACTATTTTATGAATAGCCTTTAAAAGTAATATTGGTAGCCCGTCTAGTTTTAAAACTGTTTTTCGCCAAAAGTGGCCACTTTTGGCCAAAAACAGTTTTAAAACTAGACGGACTATTAGTAATAATTTCAAAGGTTACTCATAAAATAGTTTAAAGGTCTTTCTAGACATTTATACAAATCAAAATTTTAATTATTACCTTATTTAGTTTTAAACAATTTATTTCAATTGAGGGCGCCACTTGAGCTACCACTTCGTCTTAACAAATTAGTCTAAGTATTGAGACCGCAGTACCTAAATTTATCTAGATTCTAGACAAGACTATCACGATCTAGGTTTACTGAACTTAAGCAATACTATTACTTGTTCTTCAAATCGTTTAGATTAGATATGTCATGTTCTATGTATAGCTGTGTTTAAAATTGAAGACGCCGCGTCACGTTTCATGAATAACAGCTGTTAATTTGTCAGGTGTTTTAATTACACGACTAAGCCAAAAGGAGGGTTATGTTTTCGAGAGTATGTATATATGTGTGTTTGTAAATATAATTGTTTGGCTCTGCTAAATTTTACTTTTTTATAGATATTATAAAATAAAATCTAACCTAGGAGAAGTAAAATGAATAAAGAGAATAATAATAATAAATGTATATGGACAAATAACACTGATTGAGCTAGCCCCAAAGTAAGTTCGAGACTTGTGTTATGGGATGCCAACTCAACGATACTATATTTTATAACAAATACATATATAGATAAACATCCAAGACCCAGGACAATTTGAAAAAGGCCATTTTCCAACTTGCCCTGACCGGGGATCGAACCCGAGACCTCTGGGTGACGTATTGGCATGGTGACCACTACGCCACGGAGGTCGTACTCTGAACTCTGAACATTTATAAATATTCCTTTTACAGTGAATTTATTCTCATATTATTGAAACCAAAAGTTGCTTTCCCCTCTCTCTCTAAGTAGTAAAAGCCTGTCACGGTTTTTCCAAGAGAAAAAAATTATGTAGTTCAAAAAGAGCGTTCAAAGTTATTTTCAGGTTTTTTAAACTGCAACACAACTCACGTTTGTTGTATGGGAGCCTTACTTAAATATTTATTTTATTCTGTTTTTAGTATTTTGTCGCGGTAACTGAAATACATTATCTGTGAAAATTTCAACTGTCTAGCTATCACGGTTCATGAGATACTGCCTGGTAACAAACAGACGGACAGTGGAGTCTTTGCAATAGGGTCCCGTTTTCCCCCTTTGGGTACAAAACCCTTAAAAATCTCAGGCTTTCAAAATTTAAAATCACATTATTTGGCTTTAATTTGTTAATTATGGCTTCCTAATAGAAATAAGCATGTCACGCGTCTATACGGATTTTATAAATCATTAAAGTGTAGTGCTACCACACTGCAAGTGACTTTCTGCGCTCAGCCTTAACTTTTACCTTGAGCCAAGTTGTTCTCCAAATCGTTTAGATATCGTTTATAAATACAGCAATAAATTCCTGTACTTCGTGCGTGGGCTCAACCCGTACAAATTTTATTGTATCGGCAAACTTAATTTACAACCGTAACACATTACAATAGAATTTAAATTCCAACACAGATTTTTCCAGAACGTTGCAGTGGTTTTATCTATACTTTCTCTGCTTTCAACTTTGACCCATTAACTTTAGAGTCGATTTTCCAGTGAGTTTTTAATATTGAAAACTATTGTTTCTCAGTATGCGCAAAACGTTACTTTTTATTGCTTGAGAGTTGTTATCTCTCCAGAAGCCTGTTTGTAAAAATTGTCTAGAGAGTTGCAATCCGGTTTTGGATTGAAGTTTGCAATAAGTTTGTAATAAAAGAAACTAAAAAAGACACCTACTTATAATGTAGCATACAGCGAAATTTTTTATGTTTTATAATGATTTGATTGCACAGAAAATACCACTTATTTTTAGGTAAATAAGAATGTTATGCAATAGCAAAAGTATTTTAACGTTCTTTTAATTCTACAGTCTTTCTCTGTTAGTCTAAACATAAGGTTTTATTTTTACAGTCTTTAATCCCAATTTTTTGACCTTATATAATATAGCATCTTGAATTTAAAAGGTCAAAATTTGTTTTTTCTTTAACGTCTCAACAGTTGAGGCTGTGACAGAGAGATTAATAAAAAGAATGAAAAGATATAATTCCTTATAATGATGTCCTTGATTTTTATTCTGTAACTCTGCGTAAAAAGTTCCAGTCAAAGGATCTATTATTTCCCTATTGACTGGATTTAGTTGTAAAAAATACAGTATAAAGTAATATCAACTAAGTAATCACATAAACGTCAGTTCCATTGCAGTAATATGCAGTTGCAGTGAAAGCACCGACATAAATCAGAAGCACAATGAACGGTTGGCAACACTGTTTCTTTGATATATAGCCTGTACGGTTGGCAGAAACATTAGAGATATCTTGTTATTGCAGTTACGTAACTAAATTTATTAAGTTTTTTTTTTCTATTACAGTACAGGGAAAATATTTTTGAGGCCGTGGATGTTCATAAAGTCCTATTCTGTACAAATCCAAGAATTTAATGCCAAAATAGAAATTGCATCATAATTATTAAGATGGAATCTCTGATGTTTCTTTGTTTTTTTGGGAATCCGCATCTACATTCGTGATATGACTGGATAACTTCTTAATTTTTATGAAATGGAAAGAGGTTAAGTTTTATTTTTGGTGCTAATTTTACACTTTTAGTTAGTGGGTTAGTAAGATTTATGATATGATATATAATAGAGGACGAAGCACGTAAGTGATATTATTACGTAGGTACGCTTTTCAGCCACGGGCCCATGGGGACCCGGTCCTTTGAGCCGTTCATGGGGCCAAAGCCAACATGAAGAGGCCTTTTAGTACCTTTTTATCTAAATAGAGTGGCTGCATCTATGAAGGTCTATCCCTGAATGTACTATTGAGATGCACTGCACACAACGGACAGTCCTCTACAGCTGCTGGACTACTGCCAGGGAGGGATTAACTTGGTTTGGGTTATGTGGATTGGATGTTAGTGGACCGGATAACTGGGTTATGGAGTGAGATACGGATATCTACTTCAAAATCTCTTACAACAATTTTAGCCTGGTAGATGGTGACTTGCTGCTCATCACCATCACGGGGCATACCCACCCGAGCGGGTTTCCCCGTTATTACGCCATAACGTGCTATACACTTCCACCCTGGAGCGTATGTTCTGCTCTTGCGACTCCACTCTGGCCTGCCAGGTAAGGCAAGACAGAGGCGGGGAGTGTGTAACTGTGTGTAAGCGCATGTGTGCATGGTCCCCCTGGAGGTAGGGTACGTGGTGTCTCCACTCACCATCAGCTCGCCGCTATTGTTAAAAAACCTCGCCTACAGCTTTTTTTAACATACGCACTTTATGTTTAACTAGCTTTTGCCCGTGGCTTCGCTCGCGTAGGGGTATCATTTATCAAAATCCTTTCTTAGGGAATGCCATGTCATAGTAGCTTTATGCATGCAAAGTAGCCCGATCGGCTGAAAATTGACAAAGTTTCATACAAACTTTCATCCCCTATTTTATCCCCTTGGGGGTAGAATTGATCAAAATCCTTTCTTAGCGGATGCCTACTTCATAACATCTACCTGCATGCCAAATTTCAGCCCGATCTGTCCAGTGGGTGCGTTGATAGATCACTATGTCAGTCAGTCAGTCACCTTTGAGTTATATATATTTAGATACTCATAATTACCATCAGTATCATAAACTACCTACTACTATTAAATAAGAAAAAAATATACACGACCGTCGTTGAACACTCGGTCGTGAAGAAGTTTGAAATAAAAATAGTACGAATAAAAGGGCCGGAAAAATCTTACACTTTTCTTCGCCTGGCCGCTAAGTCCGAACAGTCCGAAAAGGAACTTTGTTCCAATTAAACAGTTATTAATAACATCAAAACCATCTAGGTGTAAGGATTGTGTGAAATTTAAAAATTGTATTAGGAACAAAAATTTGTAAATTTCAAAGGGCATGCAAGGGAAAGGAACGTATTCCGAAAGAAAGAGACAGAATGTATGGCAAAACTGGTATGAGTGAAAGAGTATGTAAGAAAGTTTGACAGTTGTGTGTGAGTGAGATAGTTTCATGTATTTTATGTATGTGCAAAGGAGATGAAAATAAATAGACTTCAAACGTCATCGTTGTTTCACTTACGTAGGTAGTCTAAATAACTTTGTCTGCTATATTTATCGAGGAACAATATTAATCACCTATTATTGTGATATACAACAGCATTATCATTTAATCCCACTTCTAAAGATTAACATTAATATTTTATTGGCTTATGTTAATGTTAGATTATTCTAGTTCCTTGATTAAATAAGCAATAGAAACTGTTATATTAGCATATTGGCAATGCTGTAGATTATTATAGAGAAAATTCAATTATAAAGTAAGATTTGCCGATTATATTTGTCCTACATCATACAAATAAACGACAACGATAACGCTTATACAATATGTAACAAAAACCCTGTCCGATCCTTGTAGGAGCAACTCAGACCGTCAATATGAGCAACTTTTCCTATGGGACCGATGTTTGAAACTCGAAAAAAAATATCGCAATTTTCATACAATATACCGGGCCGGCCGAACACTTTTCTATGAAAATGTCCATTTTTTTTCGATTTTCAAGCATTGGTCCCATACAAAAATTTGTTCATATTGACGGTCTGAGTTGCTAGTACAAGGATCGGACAGGGTTTTTGTTACATATTGTATATGTAACTTAAAACACATCAGCAACATTTTTGAAGCAATTTCAGTCTATAATACTGAAAGAATTTCAAAAAATAATACGAAAAAAAAGATGAACTTTCCATAAAATCAAGCACTCAGCCAAAATAATTTTGTATGGGTGAACGTATTTTTTTTATAATTTTCAATATATTTTTTTATAGAAAATAGTTAAAAACCATGGACTGACCTTGCTCCTAATATGTTGCTGGTGTTTAAAAATTAAACCTGTGTAGTATAAAGTCTTACAAAATATATTGAATCTATTTTAAGTGTGGATTCAATCCATTATTCTGAAACACATATCGAAATTAGATTTTTTTTCCGGCTATACAAATACATGCTTATTTACTCTGTAGTATGTTATTTTAAAAAATCTATAGGATTAATCTGTTGAAAATTTATTTATGAATATCACAGATCAAATTTTTTTTTGATTAAAAATATCCTTTCATACTGCTCTTGGAAAAAAGTTATCACAGATCTTAAAAGCCGATCGAGGGAAAGGGTAAAAATGTGAATGAGGCTAGCAATCCATCACTACTTTGATTCGTTTTTCCACCTTCTGTGGCCTTTGAGTCTTGGCGCTTCTGTCTACCTTATTACAGACAAAGTCGTGATGTATCATGTTTAATTATATTAAGATTATCACAGAACATAAATCATTATTATGTTGACGAAATTGTAAATGAAATTATATTCAATAGGTGACTTATTTATTACAACGGAAATTCCAAATGATATAAATATTATGTCTGATTACTTTTTTATGTTAAGCTGTAATATTATATTATACTTTATATCCATGATAGCCACATCATAAATATGTAAGCATTGATCTAGCCATACATGTTTATCATAGTATTTCCTTTGGTTTTATTATTGATAAAAGACAACAATGTGGTTGTAAATTTAAATTACAGGATTTTGAATTTGTTTATTGATAAACGGATTATTTAATAAATTATTAGCTCACAGGGTTTCCCAGGTTTTATGTTCATATCTACGCATATGTTTAGTATTTTTGGAACGAAGTTCCTTATCGCGCGTTGCGAAAGGGAGCTAGACGGAAAAAAATTAAGACCAAAAGTTGTAACGACACTTTTTGTTCATTTAAATTTATGAAGATAATAAAAACTTGATTTTAGAACGCAGAAAAGAGTTTGAATGTAATTTAGACCTATTTATATTTATATTTTACTTCGTTCCAGCCGGGTGTCCCTTGACACCTTTTTTTTTCCTTTGACGATTTTTACATCCACGAGAGAGAAATAAGGGTGTTATGTTTTATTCTGCGTCTAGAATAAAAATGCTAGGTAATAGCCCATACCACATGGCAGTTAAAATATTTAATGAATTACCCGCCTCTATTCGAAAAGAAAAACCATTTAAAAAATTCTCGAATGCTCTAAAATCCTACCTTATTTCAAAATGCTATTACGCTGTCAAAGACTATTTAATGTAAATAAATATAGAATTTAATTTTTTTTTTATTGTTAAAGTTGACATATTATGCATGAAATTTATTTTAACACTTAATATTATTTTAATTGTGTTTAGTTTTAAATTAATTGATTGACATCTACCCATTGTATTTGCAATGTTCCTTGAGTTGCTATGATGAGAACATCAATATACCTAAGACCTGTATGTATTATAACTCATAGTTAGCAAATAAATGTTTGAATCTTTGAATCTTGAATCTTTCTAAAGAGTTAAATGAGTCCCACAAAGGAAGTTTTTTTTAATAATCATTTATTCCATTACTGGAAGAAATTACCAGAAATACGTGTACGCCAACAACACTTCTTATTATAACCTTATAGTTCATATGTGTCGCCAGTACAATGATATTCTTGCCTATCACAGAGACATAGATACCTTCCGTTTGAAATTGTTCCAATTTCGCAAAGCAATTATAAATGCACTGGGGTCGGAGACCCTTAACAATTATTCTCAACCATTTGTAACACATATTGTTCGTTAGAATTATTTATTTATGTATATTCTAATTATCTTTTAATGTTTATGTAGTGTTCAATGCACTTATTAATTAGTTAGTTAATTCAATGTTTATATAAAGTAGGTACATTTAAAAATTTAATAATACAATTATTTATAAACATGCTGTAAACACAGTTTTGGAGTATAGTCTAGAACAGATATGTAGAAATAAAGTACCTTGATCCTGATATGATCCTATTCTGTTTCTGTTTCTAATAAAGTAAAATAAAAAAATAAATAAAGAAATCCATTCCAATTCGCAAAAACTATATTTTTTAGACCTGTTCATGACAATTTAACAATTGACCGATCTGCTGATCTTTAGTGTCTATGAATGTATATCTATATATGTATTTGTTATAAAATATAGTATCGTTGAGTTAGTATCCCATAACACAAGTCTCGAACTTACTTTGGGGCTAGCTCAATCAGTGTTATTTGTCCCTATAAATTTATATTTATATTATTCCGTTACCGGGCGTTCGACCACTACTGTTAGGAGAGTCATACACGACTGCGAAAGACACAACTGCGATGAACGTTAGCGCGACGAACGACTTCTCTTCAGTGCTCTGCATCACCATCACCACTGCTCTATAATGTCTGTGTGACTACCGCTTCATCCCTTTCTAATCAGTTTCTAAATTCGATGTCGACTGTTCACTGTTCCGCGCATCATCACTGCTCTTTAACGTCAGTGCGACGGCCGCTTCACCCTTTTATAATCAGTGTCTTAATTCATTGTGGCTGCAGCCGAAACGAACAAGCTCAATAAGAAGAATCATAGAAGTATACGATGAAATAATACACCCGTAACGTCATCAATAACGCTCTAATATCAATCGATCACAGCCCACAGACCTCGAAATCTAGCAGACAATTCAATCGGCACATCAATCATAACCCGACCATGTGTAGGCGTCGTCACATTGTTTCGGACCACACAGGACGTGTGTCTATTTAAATCGGGAGCATTAATCTTCCTTTGTGGGTCGGCACATTAATTATCAGAAACATTAGCGTCTGGGTTAATATTTAGGTGTTTATGGTAGACGGGGTGATTATAAACATATCAAAATCTAACATGCTGACTACCACAAAGTTATGTTTTGACAGTCAGCTCTGTCGATACATCGCTAAACCAAATGGAATTCAAGACTACTAACAAATTACTATAAACAAATGGAATGCTGTTTTTTTTTTTTACGTAGCTCAAACAGTTTTTGATATAAAAACCCTGAAAAATGTGATTGACCACTTATCCATCATCAAAAAGGTAACTTACTCCATATGTGTGATATTGTTTACAAAATGGTGAATAAATTAAATATGAAATTTGACCTGAAAAGTTTATATTTGTTATCTAGGTAAGACTATTACGCGTATACAAAGGAAAAATTAAAAAACAACAGTGAATATCTTAAATTAGTTTTTTTTTTAACTTAACTGCTGTGCAAGAAGTAATTGTCCTCCCAAAAACATAAATGTATTTTCACATTTATGTTTTTGGGAGGATATTATTACTCCAAGCCAGGGAGCCAAGTTCAAAATCCGACAAAAGAATTGAGATCTAAATGGCCGCCAAGTTCTTTATTTTGATAGTTGAATTTGAGACTTGACTAGTTTTAGCAAGCCTTCTTATATTTGGCCAGTCAACTTATCATCTTTACGTTATTGTTATTACATTGTAACATCCTATTCTTTTAAACATCAGAATTCCTGGTAAAAACTAGCCAGGTCAAATGTTTAGATTCTTATAAATAAAATTCAATATTCTCTAAAGAACTTGGCGGCCATTTAGATCTCATTTTATTTGCCGGATTTTGAACTTGGGTTCCATTTTCACATTTATGGTTTTGGGGGATAAGTGTTTCGCGCGTAAGTTTGCTTGTAATTTTTTTAGGTACCTCGTATTTTTCAATTGCGTGAGTGGCAGAGATTCGCCTAAAAAACCCGAGTGTATTTTCTGACAATTGGGTTTTTAAATAATTACCTACTTGTTCCAGATTCGGCTCACATAAAAGGCAGGATCGATTGTTAGCATGCGGGGCGAGATCAAAGACTATTGTACTCAGAAGATAAATGGTGTTTGTTCCTCCATCTTTAATTGACATCCGCTGATTAGCTTTACAAGATGTAATTAATCATGTTTATACGTTGGGGTCAGTGGACCGACAAAAAGTATAAACGTAGAGCTATAAATTAAAATTCATTACGTAAGCCATTATCTTCCATGATGGTCCACACCACTTGGATAGTTGGCATCTTGGCAATCAACCGTACGTTTTAAAAGGAACTTTTTTCCCACGTACGACCGAACTGTGGAATCAACTTCGTGCAGCAGTGTTCCCGGACCGATAAGGCATTGAAAACGAGTCTATATCTTCCTGAAAGTCCGGCAACGCTTCTGTTACACCCTGGTGTTGCAGTTGTCCATGGGCAGTGGTGATCACTTACCATCAGGTGACCCGCTTGTTTTTTTGCCGCCCTATAACATAAAAAAAATGGTTAAGGAGCAAAGAAAAAATTGTATATTTTTAAAAATTGTGCAATTTCTAATATTTTTAAGTCTGTCTGAATCTATGTTATTCGTACAATGAAGAGATTACAAACATGATGACGTCCGCGGCGTAGTGATCACCATGCTAGTCCGCCACCCAGAGGTTCCAGGTTCAATCTCCGGTCAGAGCAAGTTGGAAAATAGCATTTTTCAAATTGTTCTGGGTCTTGGATGTTTATCTTTATATGTATTTGTTATAAAATATAGTATCGTTGAGTTAGTATCCCATAACACAAGTCTCAAACTTACTTTGGGACTAGCTCAATCAGTGTAATTTGTCCCTAAATATTTATTTATTTATCATCATCATTTGTAATTGTAAAGAAATTGCAATTATCTAGGGTTATAATTGGTTTCCGTCACTAAAATAATGAACTGGAAAGAAAATATAAGGGTGTAGAAGTTTTCCATACCGATGGTCAAATATGATATAATACGCTATATTCTCTTTAAAGTTCATAATTTTACTTACGAAAACCAATTATAACCCTAGATAATTGCAATTTCTTTAAAATTACATAATTTTTCCCATATCCGACATGTCGTTTTAACATAAAACGTAGACTACGTTTGAATGGGAAAGTCTGTTTCTGTCCAGGGTAAGGGGACTCTTAAGGCTACATGAATTTTCCGGGGTCCAGTGCTGACCCCATTTGAAATAAATCATTTGATAGGAAACGGAGACATCGTTTCAAATTTGGTTTTGATCAGACCCTATATAACCCTTTAAACTGTTTTATGGACTACTGTTTACAGTTTAAAGTAAGAACGTGAAGCTTTTCTACGCACAATTGCGAAAAACGGCCACTTTTGGCGTATGTGCGTAGAAAAGCTTCACGTTCTCACTTTAAACTGTAAACAGTAGTTCATAAAATAGTTTAAAAGGTTATCTAGGATCTGATCAAGGCCAAATTTTAAATGATGTCTCCGTTTCCTTTCAAATGATTTATTACAAATGGGGGCAGCACTGGACCCCGGAAAATTCAGGTAGCGTTAAGTCAGCCGACAATTTATATACTAGATCAAAAATATTTTCCAGTAGATCAACAAACATTTTGTTGTTGACTGAATCAAAAATATGTTTGGGGATCAGACCGGAATAATCCTCCATTTTAATGCAAAGATTTAGAATATACATGTTTAATCGTAGACATTATTTTATAACACTAGAATGCCTTTCATTTTCCAGACAAACATTTGGGAAAAATTGAAGAATTACCTATACTATTTTATGAACTACTGTTTACAGTTTAAAGTGAGAACGTGAAACTTTTCTACGCACATACGCCAAAAGTGGCCGTTTTTCGCAATTGTGCGTAGAAAAGCTTCACGTTCTTACTTTAAACTGTAAACAGTTGTTCATAAAATAGTTTAAAGGGTTATCTAGGGTCTGATCAAAACCAAATTTGAAACGATGTCTCCGTTTCCTATCAAATGAATTATTTCAAATGGGGGCAGCACTGGACCCCGGAAAATTCATGTAGCCCCTTAATCCAAAATACTTACTTGGTCACAAAATGTATTGCTTTTAGATAGCAAGAATATAGTAATTATTTCACATTTAAAATTGCATTTAGATACCTCGTATGCGCATTTAATTGACGTTTACAATTTATGATAAATTAATCAGTAGATAATTGCATATTTGAAACGCAAGACCGACTGGTCTTAATATTAAATAAAATAAACAAAATGGTCCTTAATATTATAGAAGCCTTATTTTAGGCAATATGTCACACAACCATACAAAAAGATTCGAAATGACGTATCTGTGTGTGAGTATGACATAGGGCTGCCGTGCCTCTAAATATACACAATTTATCCAACTGTGGAGAACGTATTACGCGGGTACTAGTTTATTTATAGAGCTTAAAAGTAAAAAGTAAAAAATCATTTATTTATCTTTGGCTACCTGTTTGTATCACTTGATAATTGACAATGTTTGTTTCGATTTCATAATAAGTAGTTTTTGACGTCAGATCATTTACTTACAGCTAAGTTTACCGCTTCCTAAGTCCAAATACAGAAGAAGCGGCAACAAACTGTACTGCAGCATTTTCTCCAAAAATATCTGCTTTTGTTCTGTACGTTGGAACTTATACTAATTCTGCGCTGATTATAAAGATAGTTGTTGAAGACAACAATCCTATAGTATCAGTCCCAGTTTAAATTATTCCAGTTACACAGAGCACCACAGTATAACCACCTATTACAGTTGAATAATTGTTAGATTGCCATACAATACCAATGATAATTTCGTCAGCTGGTAATATCAGGCAAAACGTATGTCATTAAAACTTGTAACGAATCGTAAGAACTGCAATTTGGTGTCGTTAAACTGTGGCACCGTGTGATTACAGAGTGCCACTATGACATTATACCGTTTATGCCGCATTGGCCTAGTGATATCACCCCATATAATTACTATACAGACAAGCGAACGACTCATTATGGGACCGCCGGTTAGATCCTAAAATAAAACCCAGTTTCATGAATTTTATAAGGGAGGTTGTATAATTTATACTGTATAACGGTATTTTGTCGAGTTTGTCTAGATATTAGATTTATTTTCCCCTCAACCGGCGATCGAGCATAATGTATGTTTAATATGGACTTAACACATTATGCTCGATCGCTGGAATGTCAGTTATTGACAGTCACAAGGACAAGACATATTATGCTTGATCAATCTCGCGCATCTTCAATCTATGACGTCTGTCGAATGTTATCGTAACATTGAGAAAAAAAAATGGTAGAAAAGGAATTTTAAAAATATCATTATTAACAATGTAACATAACATCATCATCATCATCCGAGCGTATTCCCGGTTGCATCCTCAGCGGTAACGCTTCAGAGCCCGGGGTCCGCTACCTGACCAAGGAGATTTGACGAGGTTTCTGGTTTTTACACAGAGCGACTGCCGTCTGACCTCCACAACCCAAAGGGCAAACCAGGAACCAATCCCTGGATAGTTTGATGGTCAAACGCTAGGTGGCGTTCGGGACCCACAGTTTTACGTGCCTTCCGAAACACGAAATCATCTTTCTTTTCGGATATTGAGGTGATTCAAGCCTGCAATATTCTATCCAGACCGGAAACAACTTTTCACAAAGTATGCTTCCCAGTGGAAATCGAAGCCATGACCTCCGGGTCACAAGGCGAACGCCTTGACCACTGGACCACGGAGGCACAGATGTTACATAGTATCTTTAAAAATATTTAAAAAATCTTATATTTTTTACAAGGCAGTGTCATGAATTGATGAGCGTGCTGGTAGAAAGGGACAGCGAATTAGTGGTTGCTATTCACATCGCTTATTGAAATGCTTCAGATTCTCATTCATATCCTAGATCGGCTTCTGCGATCTGTGTAACAAGTTTATTTGCCAAGCAAATTAAAAACCCCCGCCTTACAAGAACGCCATCTACTACTGAGTAAAGGAACTACATATTCCAATTTATATACATATATAGCGCCATCTATTATTTGCTAGGAAAAATTAAAACCCTGACTCAAGTGTTAACCGGTTAACTCCCAATAAATTTTAAATGGCAGAACCAATTTCCATCAAACATGGAACCACTGCAATGGAACTTGATTTCACATTAAAAAAAACCGCCTTGAAATCAGTCCGTCTGTTTGAGAGCTACGATGCCACAGACGGACATACAGACAGACAGATATTAGCGTCAAACTTAAAACATTCCTTTTTTATTGGGGGTCAAAAAGAAGCAGCTGGAACATTATTTTTTCTTTCATTTAAAACCAGCGTGAGAGAAATAAAAAGTACAGAATTACCGCCGTGTTCATAAACAATACTAAAACTGTATACAATGCTTTGATTTTCCGTTAAATTTGTTCTCCATTATATGACTAAATTATCTGAAGCACGCCACATAATCCTAATCCTAACTAATATCCTTATATATGTTTGTTACAACTTCACGCTTCAACAACTGAATCTATTTAGATGAAATGAGGTATGGATATAGTTTGAGACCCAGGGAAGGACAAAGGATAGTTTTATCCCTTTATTCCCACGGGGACCGAAGACCACGGGTTCAGCTAGTCAGATATACCTTCCGTCAAAATTCGAACGTGTTTGAAAGTATGCGGGGTCTCGATCAAAATATGTATATAGGCAGAGTGCCTTCCACAGCTGACAGCTTGACAGAAAAGAGCTCATAATATGCGGCCAGGCTAAAGATTTATAAATCAAGGCAGTAATCAATACTTAATAATCGCTTATATAATAACGATACAGGCTAAAGGAACGAAACGCTGGGTAAATGTGGTACAAATCTATCGCTCTATGTCACACTACACATGATTCTCCATAATAATCGCTTATTGCCCTCACAAAATGGAACAATAATTCCCCATGTCACCTGACAATAAAAGAACTGAAAGGAATTATAGACAGTATACAGTTTGTTCAAAAAATAGTGTTATCCAACAAATTGTAGAAATGTGTTTTCGTGGTCTTCAATATATTTGGCCTTTTCTGTTTCAAACAAATCTATGAGTCTTTTCTTATAATCTGCATGTACTCTGTCGATCTCCTCGGTGGTCGGGTTAGGATTTTTCTTCACTTCTAAAGGAGCTCCAACTGAAAATATATCACAAAATGTTTCAGAACAAAAATATTTCGCCTCTCCATGTTTTTCTGTGGGTGTCCTAAGAGGCAAGGAAAAATTTGTCCATACACATATATTTTTTTTATCATACAAAAAAACAACAACAAAGGAGAATTTCAAAACAGAGGCGACCGTTTTTAAAAAATAAAACAGTTTTCTGGTGGCCAGTTCAACTGTGGCAAAAGCATTTAAATAATTCCAAATTTTTTCTTCTCTACTTCACATTATTTTCGGCATTCAGATAATCAATTTGACATGCATATCGTTGGAAAAGAAAAAGGTCTCTAAAACAGCACAGCTGAGGATGGAACGGAAAACACATACATATACATATATATTATTACGCCTGTTTCCCATGGGCTTAAGCAGAGTCTATAGATCCATTGTCTCTACTTGTTACGATTCTTGTAGACCTCTTTTGCTTCATCAAACATGAGAAACACGCTTATATGAAAAGAAAGAAATTCGTGCTAGATGGCAGTTCTCACATGGCTTGTATTTATTTCGTATCCCACTGCTAGGCAAAGGCCTCTTTCTACTTCTTCCACTTAGTTCCTTTCTTCTACTCTTTCTGCGCTCTTTTCCATTAATTATAAATTTATACTATACTTAGTTCAGCACCTTTATGTCACTTGAACAATCTGATACTATTCTGTGTTTGCCACAAATACTTTCAAAAACTTACCAACAATGTTCAATGGCTTCCTAAACGGAATCCATCCGAAGTAAGACTGAAAGAAACCTCTCCCACTTAGCCTTAACAACATAAATCCAGTGGTGTTCAGTAACCACATCTGAAGTTTGTACAGAAATCCGTTTTCTTCGAATTTGGTCTTTCTAAATAATTCTGTCTCTCCGAACATATACACTGGGACTATTGATGCTCTGAAAATACAATGTAGTTGCATCAATAATTTTTATGCTAGTACAAAGAAATGCAGAAGAAAAAATCTAAAACATGCTTTCTGGGATGTATCAAAGAGAAAATAACGTTAATGAAGATAAACGATGTAAGTAAAGGAAAAATGTTTGGAAACCTTATTCGACGATAATTTAATCAAAAACCTATTAAAAGAAAGATAGAGGCAAAAAGAGTAAAAGAGAAACAAAGGCCAAGATAGATGTTCGTGGATAAAGTAAAAGAAAATGTAGAAATCGTCGCATATAGGGAAGTCAAGCATTAGGTTGAACATGGGGAGGTATGGAAAATACTTCACCAATAAGAACATAGTTCTTAAATACATTGACGTTAACTGAAAAACTAAAACTTAAAATGTTCTTTTCCAACACAGATCGTATAAACCGAAGGAAATGGCCAAAGATCTGGGAATAATGTCTAAAGACAGCTAGCAACCCGTTACTCATCATTCAACTCGCATCAAAACAAACGTGTCATTTCAAACAATCAGTACCTTTGAGATATGCTTGAAACTTACCCTGTCTGAATGGCAATACGGATAAAACCCTTCCTTTTGTTCAGAATCAGTCTTGGTTTCCCAGGTTCAGATTCAAGCCCTTCTCTCGCTCCTCCAACAATAATAACTGTACAGTTACCTATAAAACGAAATTTATGTCTTGACAATGTATTTTCTCGTCCACATACCTACCCACTTATCTATAAAAGAGCTTGTTTAACCTTTTTAGGGTTCCGTACGTCTGAATACAAAAACGGAACCCTTATAGGATCACTCGTGTGTCTGTCCGTCCGTCGCTTACAGTCAATTATCTCCGAATCTATTAGACCGATTAAGTTGAAATTTGGTACACATATCAATTCCTGTGACCCAAACACAGAGGTGTGACGTGAGCAGATGAAATCTGTATATGGGGGGTAATTTTTGGGGGGGAAGGGGAAAATTAAAAAAAAAATTCTGAAAACTGCATCGTGTGGCATATCAAATGAAAGGTCTTGTCGAGAAGATCTTAAATGTATTTTTTTGTAATTTTAAAATAAATAGTTTCCGAGTTATTCAAGAAAATAGACGAAAATTGACCATTCCCCCCCCCTTATCTCCGAAACTACTGAACCTAAAATTTTGAAAAAAATACAGAAATTAGTTTTCTCCTTATAGATTATAGGAAAACCTATAAGAAGTCCATGATATTAAAATAACATGGTAAATCACTCAATATTGTGCGTACCAACTTACATTTGCAGGTGGAATGTGTGGGAGAACATATTTTTTAACTCCAATGTTAAGTTTTGAAAATAAAGTGGAACACTCAATATAATACGTTCACTTACGAAAAATCTTTGATATTGTACGGAACCCTCTCCACGCGAGTTTAACTCGCACTTGGCCAGTTTTTTTTAGTTAAAATACTTTCTGTTTCTTTTTTTTCTATGTCAAATATTAAAAAAAGATATAAGGACTAAACGCATTTTAATTAAAACAGGTCTAGCAAACGTTTAATAAGTAATTTCTTGCAATCTTGCTCAGATCATCTGACCACTTTCTGCTTCAACGACTAATGGTTAGTCGCACTTTGTATGTATATAAAGTCTGATACTAGTTTTGGTTCATTCATCATCATCCTGGTCTTATTAGTTTCCACTGCAGGAGCACGATCTTCTCTGTACTATTAGAGACATAATTGGCGAGAACAGCCAGAGAATTTGGCCTTCAATCTCCATGCTAGCTGGGCTGGTTAGAGAGGCCTAATTGATGTTTATATTTCCTTGATGTTTAGCTTGTATTTCCTCAAGTCCACATCCACAAGAAAAATTGGAATGGTCCTATCCTACTCTCCCAGAAACTACACGACAAACTAAATGTTAACTAAATTTTGGCTAATTAAATGCATGAAAAACGATTCAATGCTTATAATTTACCTGTAAATTTCTTCTCATCCAATAAATACTTCAGACTCTTTTCAGTACACTCGCAAGCAGAAAAAGACATCACTACTTCTCTATAGAATGGTACATAGAAAAAGTAATGATGCATCATCAGCCGTGACGTCAGTCCTGGGAACAGTTTTCCGAAGTCCAATGTGTCATCCATAAATGACAGAAAAGAGCCAACAGCATACGTCCCGTGGGGGAAGGTAGCGAATATGTAGTTCTTAGATGGGTCCAAATCGACGGTTTTTATAAGTTTGGCGGGGAAATAATCTAGGAACGGGCCAAAGAACTTGCGGCTTTTTATAAATCGGCACCTGAAAATCATATTTATTTATGTTAACTTTAGCTAGCTTTAGCTTATTATTATTGTATTGATAGTCCTCTAAAGCAAAGTTGGGCGTTGTTAACTACTATTGTGTAGTTTGATTACAAATTACAATTACATGTAGTTAACAACAAGTAGTTGAAATTACATTAAATTTAACTACAACAATTGAGACTATTGTAGTTGTAATTTGTAATTGTAATTAAGTAGTTATAACTACAAATTACAATAAGAATTTATTACCGCAGGCGTGTGTTAAAGGTGTTGTATTTTGAAATTGTAAGTGTAAAAAGTTGTAAGCAAGAAACGAAAATTTATAAGTTAGTAAATCTTTATAAAATGTGTAGTTTAAAAAAGTAGTTTGTAATTGTGATTACAACTACTTTTTGTAGTTTATAGTTTAACTACTTTTGTAATTATGTAGTTTTGCGATTACTAACTACAAAATGTAATTGTAGTTAGTAATTAGTAGTTTAATTACATTTCGCCCAACTCTGCTCTAAAGCTGTGGAAACTCCACTCTACCTGTTCCAGCTAGTATGTAATGTATGCTCCCATATGAATGATGTAGATTCAAAACAGTCAGACATGTCAAGGGTTAATACATTTATTGGTCGGAACTGATAACATTATATACAGTGTAGAAGGGACATACCTGTAATAAGTCGAACCACTGGTTATACTAGCTCTTTACAGTATATTGAAATTAAAATAACAATCGAAACAGAAAAAAAAAATTCGGCATTTCCCTACTAAAGTATGCAGCCGCCCGGAGAATTCGAATGAGAATGTCAGATTTCTTTTTAGGGTTCCGTAGTAAACAAGGAACCCTTATAGTTTCACCACGTCTGTCTGTATGTCTGTCCGTCCGCGGTTTTACTCAGCGATTATAAGTACTAGAAAGCTATGATTTTGCGTGAATATGTATATTAATTGTACGGAAAAAGTGGTAAAATAAAATCCTGAAAAAACATTTTTTTACGGTTGCTTTCGTACAAGTAAAGTGAAAAGTCAATTCGTTTTTTTCGATTAACCAAGCATGTGGGGTATCGTTGAATAGGTCTTTCAAAAGTATTTTGAGTTTGTTAACACCGTTTTTCAATTTAGCGATCTGTTTTTGTAATATTTGGTTTTGAAGTGAACATTTTTGTTAGAGTCAAGTGTCCCCGCCATCTATCTGCTAAACGGTTATATATGGGCATATGAAAAAATTCACAGCAATAGTATATATAACGAACTTTAAAGAAAAAAGAAATGTGGTGTCGTGGGACACCAGGTGGGAACGAAGTTCAAAAGTTCTTGTGTATACGACTGTCGCGCCTGCGCACGTCTCATTTAACGAGGTCATCCTTACGGTTTTACTATCTCATTTTTTTCAGTTCGGTCGCGCAGCAAAATCCCTATCTCCTTCAAGCCTGCCGTAAGGAACTTCGTTCCAAAACTATTATAGGCGATCAACTTATAAAATGTTCTCGGAAAAGGAATATTTCGTACAAATTCAGAAAATTCGTTTTTAGGCGTTTTCAGTGGCATAAACCCAAAGTTGGCATTCCTTACTACGGAAGCCTACACTGTGCGTGGCCCGACACGCACTTGACCACTTATTTAGCCTTTTGTTTATTTTAATTTCATTATACTATAGTAATCTTGTATAGCCCGTGGTTCGATTCATTACGGGTGTGCCCCTATACCACGTTGTATAATTATAAGTTGTTTGTATAAGGGATATTAGACGAATGAATCAGATAGTGAGGATGGAATGAATGTGTCAAAAATTTTGAAATTGAATTTAAAAAGGTAGACGGAATGAAAGGAGGTATGTAAGGACGTACAGGATATACCCAGAATAAACCCTTTATTACAACATCGTTACAATGCCTCTCAAGATAATGATTTGCCAATAATAACCACGCTGGGTAGGCGTGTTGATGATGTAGTATTTTGCTCTGAGACGCTACTGCCAGTTCTCTGCTATTTAATCCTTCTTTAAGGTTGGGCCATAGAATTATAACCTGGGTTGGTCTACCTATGGCAGCATGGAACGGCACTTTTCTATCCTTTTCTGTCGCTCAGAACCGTCATTCGCTAGAGCGACAGAGAATGACGGAACGCCGCGGAATCGCCGATGCTGATGCGTTACGACGCCTCTTACGACATCAGTGTGAGGGGAAAAGGGTGGTGACTAATTGAATTCTCCTCTGCCGTTCGGCCAATGTGTTTGTAATATGTTGAAAATGATGAATGAAACGCCCTTGATACAACAATCATCGCATATTAATTAAGTATAATGCTCCGTTAATATATTAATAATCTTCTATGCTAGTTTGGAAGATAAGAAAAAAGCGTAGGATCATCATATCAGCCACAGAAATTCCACTGCTGGATAAAGGCCTCACCCAAGGATTTCCAAAACGACCGACAAGGAAGCGGCCTGCATCAAGCTCTTTCTTGCATCCTTGCTCAGGTAATCCGACCATCTAGCAGGTGGAATATATAATCTGTTCCCCCTTTCCGCACAGATCGTTAAAGCCGATCGACGGAACAGGTGATAATCTGTATGATATCAATAGAAGATACGGCTATTTTGATTTCCTTTTTTTGATTTTCACGCCCACCTTTATGATAAACATGGCCTTTGGGTTGTACTGCCCTCAAATTCTGACTACATTTATTGAAATTCAAAGCTTTTTTATTCTTGTTAAGGCAAATACAGCACAGAAATGGCACCCTCATTTGATATAAAATTGTTTAATCGTAAATGTGGTGTTAATTAACATTTTTCAAATCGGTAGGCATAAAATAGACCTGTAAATTATTACAAGTTTGATTTAGTTTTACCTGTCCTGTTGTCTATCGGTCAGTCTGTCTGTAATCAAATTTTGCAAGTTAAATTTGACCCACGTCCCGGTTTTCGATTGAGTAGAAATTTTGCACGCATACGTAAGTATATCGCGTGACAATGCAATATTATGATGACATGGAGCTGATCTGATGATGGAGCCGTAACCCCATCGGGTATAGATTCGTTTGATACGTCTTGAGGAGCAGTTTAGTCGAAAGCTTGCTTTAGAAATATATTTTTTAAATTATTACTTTGGTAGTCCGTCCTTTAGAACGGGTTTGTCCTTAAAGTGGCCACTTTTAACGAAAATCAGTTTTAACTAGATGGACTAACTTGATAACAATCAACGATGGTTCATAAAATTATTGTAAGGTCACTGTTGTGCCTTAGAAATTGGAACATGATTTATTACTACATTTACAACAAAACAATTTATTTCAATAGAAGGCGCCACTTCTGCCTTGTTTAATTTAAATTTGATTGTGCCACAGAAAACATTTTCGTATTTTAAAATAAAAACTTACATCCGATACCCGCTCCAAGGTGCAATGTCCACCATAATCCACACATAGTACATTGCTGCGATCCACCAGTACTTAGACAGAAGCAGTTTTAAAAACAAAAACACATATACGTAAATTCCTGTTAAGGTAACCGCATGGAACATAAATGCTACTGACAGTAACTGAATTCCTCGATTTAAAGCACTCCATATCAGAAGAGATGATAACCTGAAAATTTAAATGTTTCTTAAAAGTACTACAGTTGTGAGGGAGTTGCGATAAACCGTTGCCGGCAGACCTTTGACCGACATAACATTTGATCAGTATCGGTACTACCAATTGTTCGATAAGATATATTATGTATTTTATATACGGTTTACTAACGCAATATAGTCGGGAAGACCGACCAACGCCCTTGCTTATTACACTAAGTATATGAGATAAATCGTAATACACTTGCAATGAATTTATCTCACGTTAGTTTAGCACATGGGATTATTTTGGAGAGAAAACTTTTTTAGGCGCGTTGGATGCCCAACGCGCACGAATTTTTTTTTTAAGATGGTACAAACCATTGAGTTTGCGACACTGTTACCGTAACCGACGCCAAGTTTACACTTCTGTCGACACTCATGGAGTGCCATTTTTTTTTCGTGTGTAATGTACTTACATGTAGGAAATTTTGTTTTACTATACGAACAAATGTTTACTTTTTAAAAGATGGTACATTCGAAAAATAAAGTAAAGGAAAAAATATTGTAAAGTCTTTACCTGATCATTCTATCACTTGCAACGGCACACTGCAATTAAATTAACAAATAATTAGTATTTAAATGTTTTTTTTTGCACATTGCATATGTGATTATGTCAAAAACTTGATCAGATTTGTTGATGAAACAAATAATTTTAGACATAAATAATAAAGGATTGACAGATTTTGTCAATTTTTCTGAAAACATGTTTATGATTGTTTAAAATAATTAAGCGGGTGAACTGCTTACAGTTCATTCGTTAATTGCTTGTCTGATTTGACTTCTTGTCATCCAGTGGATTTCAAAGTTATCAATTCGTCGGAATCTTCTTTGCACGTTCGTCGATTATTCGAAGTCACCTGGACCGATTTGGAATATTAGTTTTTGTTTGAAAGGGCATAATTTTAATCTTACATTTGCAGATGCAGTCGTTTTTGAGTTTTGAAAAATTATATTCTTCAATGATAATATTATGAAAGGCAACATATACCTAAGGATACCTGAAATTAAAGAAGTGAAGACAAAAGCTCTATCATGTTCTTTTGTACGTGGTTTTTGTGCGTGAGAAAAACTACTTTTAAACTATCAGTCTGCTTAATTATTAAATTTTACACTCCTCAGAAAAGCAATATAAAAGGATCGGATCGATAAAATAACTTTAGGACACTGTTTTCAAAACTAAAAACCGATTTCACCCCCATAGTGCACAACCGATTTTGATAAAAAAAAAACAAATCTGTCCAGGCGTTTTGGAACAACCGGTAAACAATATGAAAAAAATAAAAAACAATAAAAGATCGCGTCGAATTGATAACCTCCTCCTTGTTTTGGAAGTCGGTTAGAAAGACAAACAATTTTAAACTTCGATAAATGTCCTGCTTGTAACAAATTTATCAAAACTGACCTAACATTTAAATACCACATTAGTCATGCAAACATAAAGTGATGCATGCAACCTTCACTGGTATTAATATCCAATTCAAATAACAATATTTATAAAGCCATCAATCATGCTAATCGTGCTCAAAACTCACAAAAACTTCGACATACAAATAAATAGTCTTCAACATTATGCAATAGACAGCGTTCTAAGTTGATTGATGACGCCTCACTAAGCAATAAAGAGAGAACAGAAGTTGAACTTTACTTAGATCGATAAACGGGCTATGAAGAGGTCTAATACTCAGTGTGTGTCTACCTAATCGAATCAGATATCAGGACATTCGTGACAGAATAAAAGTTGTGGCAGAGCCACGCTACCGGCAAATCTCTGTTTTGCTAGTAGCATGAATGGGCCGGCTCGTCCGAGGTAGTACCACACTCTCACAGAAAATCGACGTCTGAGTAGTAGCGTCACCGCTTCTATGTTCGTTCGGTGAGTGAGAGAGCCGGAGCCCCCCCTCCAGCCCTCCCTCTAAAATTCAAATTCCAAATATTTATTCTGTAATCAGACCTTTGCTGGCACTTTTACACGTCAATAAGTATAATTTACATTACGTGTTGTGTAAATTAAAACTTAATTGATTTTTAAAGAAAAGCTACCGATACCAGCGCTTCGCAACGACCACTTTCAAGATAAACAATGGCAAACTACCGCTAAGGACAGAGATAGCCCTATCAGGCTAGCATGGGCAATTTAGCAAAATTAAAAAAAAAGTGCCAAAATTTGTAGCTTTTTAATTGTTAATTATTTGCCAAAATAACGATTTTTTTGCTCAAGCCGATCGCGAGAAATCGCAAATTATGCTACCTTGATATAAACGTAGCAGAGTATCTCAATAAATTGCATACTTTTCTCCTGACCATGACAGTAGATTTTGTTGCTAATTAGTTGCGATAAGTGAGAAATAGCGGAAAATTCAAAAATATTTTTTTTTTTAATTTTTCTAGTATATGCTACCTTGAAACCTGTTTTTCCTGAAATAATGAGTGCTCTCAACTTGTTGCTGACCGAGATAGTACTCAGTTAGTCCTAAAGAACCAGCAACAAAATAGTTGAAACCGATCAGCCGATTTTTTTATTTTTTTTTCGATTTTCCTGGCCCTTGCTACCTTGAAACCCGTTTTTCCTGAAATAATGAGTGCTCTCAATTTGTTGCTGACTGAGAGAGTACTCAGTAACTCCTTAAGAACCAGCAACAAAAGAATTGAAACCGACCAGCCGATTTTTATTTTTTTTCGATTTTCCTGGTCCTTGCTATCTTGAATACAGTTTTTCCTCGAAAGCAGAGTGCTTTGATTTTATTTCTGACCGAGAGAGTACTCAGTTACTCCTAATGAACCAGCAAAAAAATGGTAGAAACCGATCGGCCAATTTTTAACATTTTTTTCAATTTTTCCGGTCCATGATATCTTGAAAACGGTTTTTCTTGAAAAGTAGAGTGCTCTAATTTTGTTGCTGACCGAGAGAGTACTCAGTTACTTCTATAGAACCAGCAACAAAGTAGTTGAAACCGATCAGCCGATTTTTAACATTTTTTCAATTTTTCCGGTCCATGCCTTGAAAACGGTTTTTCTACAAAAGTAGAGTGCTCTGATTTTGTTGCTGACCGAGAAAGTACTCAGTTACTCCTATAGAACTAGCAACAAAATAGTTGAATCCGATCAGCCGATTTTTAATTTTTTTCGGTTTTCCTGGTCCTTGCTATCTTGAAAACGGTTTTTTTCTGGAATAATGAGTGCTCTCAATTTGTTGCTGACCGAGAGAGTACTCAGTTACTCCTAAAGAACCAGCAACAAAATAGTTGAAACCGATCAGCTGATTTTTTATTTTTTTTTCGATTTTCCTGGTCCTTGCTACCTTGAATCCTTCTAACTCTTCTAATAGTTACTTATCACTCATTAGAAACACTTATTTGTGCAGTTTTTACATTTTAGATTTGAATGATTCCTTTTAAAAGATCAATGGGTTTACTTATATTCTCGGTTGTGTATGTGTCTACAAGCTAGAGAGTCATATAATAAATGTGTGTAATATTAAAGGGGTTTTTTTGGCTCAAAATTTTCTACCTGGAAGATCCTTTTATGAAAATTTTCTTATATTTTACTCGTTCTTTTTCAACACCTATATAGAACAATTAAATATAAAGAGTTTCCATTTATAATAAATAACCAATGTGTTTTGTCTATGTAATATTTCAAAAGAATATTTATTATTATGTTTGCTACAAATTTGCGATAATTAAAACTATTTTTCAAGAAAAATAAAATTTACAAATATAAAAACTAATCTCATTATAAATTCAGTACTTAACGGACAACTTTTATTGCCTCTAAATCCCGATGTTTTCAAAATTTTGACTCTATTTGGACATCTGGAGAAATTTTTTGTTTTTTCCTGCACTTCTTGCAGTAAAAATGTGAACAATAATTCTATACATCTGTGGGAGTATATATAATAGAACCAGTCAAATACTGAAGTGTTTAGTAACAAACTTAAAAACAAAAAAAATGTTTCAAGTATAAGGTAAAGATAAAATTTATGCTAAACTGCGTGACCAAAAATCGGCCAATCGATTTCAACTATTTTGATGCTGGTTCTTTAGGAGTAACTGAGTACTTTCTCGGTCAGCAACAAATTGAGAGCACTCATTATTTCAGGAAAAACAAGGTGCAAGATAGCAAGGACAAGGAAAATTCAAAAAAATGTTAAAAATCGGCCGATCGGTTTCAACTATTTTGTTGCTGGTTCTATAGGAGTAACTGAGTACTCTCTCGGTCAGCAACAAAATCAGAGCACTCTACTTTTCAAGAAAAACCGTTTTCAAGATAGCATGGACCGGAAAAATTGAAAAAAATGTTAAAAATCGGCCGATCGGTTTCAACTATTTTGTTGCTGGTTCATTAGGAGTAACTTAGTACTTTCTCGCTCAGCAACAAAATCAGAGCACTTTACTTTCGAAGGAAAACTGTATTCAAGATAGCAAGGACCAGGAAAATCGAAAAAAATTTTTAAAATCGGCCGATCGGTTTCAACTATTTTGTTGCTGGTTCTTTAGGAGTAACTGAGTACTCTTTCAATTAGCAACAAATTGAGAGCACTCATTATTTCAGGAAAAACGGGTTTCAAGGTAGCAAGGACCAGGAAAATCAAAAAATTTTGAAAATCGGCCGATCGGTTTCAACTATTTTGTTGCTGGTTCTTTAGGAGTAATTGAGTACTTTCTCGGTCAGCAATAAATTAAGAGCACTCATTATTTTAGGAAAAACAAGGCTCAAGATAGTAAGGACCAGGAAAATTAAAAAAAATTGGCCGATCGGTTTCAACTATTTTGTTGCTGGTTCTATAGGAGTAACGGAGTACTCTCTCGGTCAGCAACAAATTGAGAGCACTCTACCTTCGAGGAAAAACCGTTTTCAAGATAGCAAGGACCGGAAAAATTGAAAAAAATGTGAAAAATCGGCCGATTGGTTTCAACTATTTTGTTGCTGGTTCTTTAGGACTAACTGAGTACTCTCTCGGTCAGCAACAAATTGAGAGCACTCATTATTTCAGGAAAAACGGGTTTCAAGGTAGCATATACTAGAAAAATTAAAAAAATATATATTTTCGAATTTTCCGCTATTTCTCACTTATCGCAACTTATTAGCAACAAAATCTACTGTCATGGTCAGGAGAAAAGTATGCAATTTATTGAGATACTCTGCTACGTTTATATCAAGGTAGCATAATTTGCGATTACTCGCGATCGGCTTGAGCAAAAAAATCGTTATTTTGGCAAATAATTAACAAGTAAAAAGCTACAAATTATGGCACTTTTTTTTAATTTTGCTAAATTGCCCATGTTAGCCTGATAGGGCTAGATATTATGAAAGTCGTAAGGGAGGTTTTACTTACCAATAGGCCAAAATGAGTTTAAAAAAATGCATCAACAGTTTATTTGAAATAAATGAGGTACTTAATGGTATCAACTTTATAGAGCAGCAATATCAAGGATTTACCGAGACAAGGATTTGAGGAGCTCAGTAGCCTGGCGGGAGTGCGCATTACTAGCGCTTTCGCAAGTAAAGCGATACAGGGCGTGGTTCGCACTTGCATTGGTGACCACAAGTGGCATGAAAATTACTCGAGCTCCTCCGTAATTCGGAAGGCACGAAACCGTTGGTCCCGGATGTCATCATTGTATGGCAGTCGTCAAGCTATGTCAGATGCCTTTAGTCAGCTTGAAAAATCTGACACTTGTGTTGGCCACTTACACACACGAGAAGAAAAAAACCCCAGACCGATATTAGAAGAGAAGGAGAAACGTAAGTGTTACATCTGTACTCCTCTTTATAGCGTGCTTAGTCGTGGAAACCGGTGGCCAGATCACTTGGTCCTCGGGTCTTGCAATATTCGTTGAGAACTTTGGGATTCCGTTGTCAAATCGAGAAGCCTTGAAGAATCAATTCCTTCAGATGCTGACGATGATGTATTTATTTCTAATAGACCAGACAGAGCCCAGAGCCACAAGATCTGAAGGCCATGTTTACCGTGATAAAGGATTTAGGTAGAAAAGAGGCATCGTTTAACTATGTCATTTAGATTCTCGCACAGATATAGGATTTTACTAGGTATCTGTTTGTTTTTCGTGTAGGTAAGTGGCCAACCACTAGTGTCCGCTTTTTCCAACTGCCTAAATTCATCTGACATAACTTGACGTCTACTGTATAACGATGAGAGCCTTCACGTCCTGAGCTCTTCCTGCTTAGAGGTAAAATGCTTTGCCTGACATTAGGGATAAAGATATGATAGTATATGTATGTGAAAATGACATAAAGCTTTTTATTATTTAGTACATACATAAAGTCAAAGTCAAAATCATTTATTTATCTTTGGATATAAATATATACGGACAAATCACACTGATTGAGCTAGCCCCAAAGTAAGTTCGAGACTTGTGTTATGGGATACTAACTCAACGATACTATATTTTATATCAAATACATATATAGATAAACATCCAAGACCCAGGACATTTAAAAATTCCATTTTCCAACTTGCCCCGACCGGGGATCGAACCCGGGACCTCTAGGTGGCGGACTAGCAAGGGGACCACTACGCCACGGAGGATATTTGAATCACTTAATGATTGCACCCCTCTTTATCCCTAATGGGTGAGATGGCTCCTCCGAGTGTTCGCAGAGAAGCCACTTGTGCCGCTGAACGTGGAAATCAAGACCAGTACTTCTACCACACTTCACCAGTATGACCCAGCGCCTCAAAGACTTAAAAGCCGTCATAGTTTCTTAAGGCGTGCAAAGACGCTGGACTACAACATCAAAGAGATCAAAATAAAACTCTAGGAAAGGGACCACACTGCGCCTAACTATATCAATCCAAAATAAGAGTTTCTACCTGGGCGTGATCTGTCCTGGTCTGCTTGGAAGTCGCTCAATAGACTGCGCACTCAAGTAGGCAGTTGTGGGGAGCTTTTGTCCAGTGGAAAATGATTCATAGTTCACGGAATGCGTATGGTTCCTCCCCAGAAACTATGGCGCATCTACTTTCCTGTCCCAGGTGCTCTAACACCTGCACCCTGGATGATTTACTTAAGGGTAACGATAAAGCCGTCAAAGTAACCCACTACTAGGCTGATCGAATATAAAGGGAAAAACCCGTAGACACACTATGAAGAAGATGATAAGACAAACAGAGGTTTTTGGATCTTTGGAGAGGTTTTGGCCTTAAGCAGAGAGAGCCCAGGGCCGCAAAACCCAAAGGCCACTTTTTGATGGCGGTCAAGAAGATGGAAAAAAGGATAAAAATATTCATAAGTTCCTAACCGCATCGCTTAATAAATTTCAGATATTCACTCGATCGGCTTTTACTGAAACATTCTACATTTTTTTTCCTTGAGTGAGAGTTGATAGAAAGTAGGTACTAAGAAATGAAATATGCCAGCCCTATTGTTCTGTGAAGGGTCTACGTAAACTGGTCGGGTGAACGGTGATAAATGAGCGTTCATATAACATGGCTACTTTATTGCAGGCTCGGCTATGATTTATTCATGCTCTTGTCAGATTTGAAAGGTGTTTTGCACTTGGTACTTAGGGTTTGGGTCTTTTTTCTTTTAAATTAACCTGTTTGTTGGATGATGTGTTGTTCTTGTATTTTTCTGTTTTCGATGTTCGATGTTTGGGTTAACCTTACCTAAAATTTAAACTTCAATAACATTGAAGGTTATTATTTTAAAATAAACCTGTAATATCTTTCTTGATTTTGCCTTAGTACTGTGTTGTTAGTTTTATAGTGTAAAGATCTCTTCAATGAGTGCAAAAATGTATAAAGAAATTTTATTCTTGAAATATTTTTATGTAAGTAAATTCCATTACAACAATAAAGTGAAAATTATAGTCCTTTTCAAGAAAGTGCAAATACTTGAAGGGACAGTTTTGTCTAAAAATTACTGTATAAAATTTATTTACGATATCCACAGAAAAAGATGATGTGGTTGTAAAATAGGTGCCCGAGAGAAAGAGGGAAATTGATATATATCTATTTATTTGTAACTGCTTAGAAGCTAAGGCGCGTTGAAACAGAGACAGGACATTTTTTTTGTAACGACATACATAGTTTGCCTTGGACGGTATTTCCTACTTCACCGGATAAGAGAGACCGGACATTGTCCAAATTTCCTTTTATACTATCTATACTAGTAAAATATGACATCTAGTGGCGACTACTTGAATTACTTATGTACAGGGATGCTTTAAGCATCAAGCATTGATACAATATTCAATACTAGGGTACTTAATACCTACTTAATGCAATGCAAGCCATATAGATGGCGCTTGTGTCTAACAGTGGTCCACAGAAAATCAGACGGACAGACATGTACTTACAATCTATTAGTGCTTATACTTGATAAAATAATACTGGATGGCGCTACGGATATCAATTGGAATGTGTAGTGTCGCCACCCATCACTAGATGGTGTCCTCAGGGGATTTTTAATTTGCCTAGCAAAAAATTGTATTGTGTGTTTAATTTAAAGTTTTTATTGTTTTAAAGTAGCACTTGTGTCTTATGACCCTAGACTGACCATCCAATTGAGAATATGCATAAAACAAATATGTGTTATCTAACTAGTTTATCCATAAATATTTAAAAGTAGAGTACTAACAGTGAAAACAGAACAAAAATTGGTTGAAAAAAAAACGAGATATAACGATTTTACGAAAATATGTCTATCTCACTCGCAAAAACGCTATTTTCTATGGCAAATGTATAGATGATATGGACTTTGACGTCACCAGTCCATATCGGACTTCTCTTTCTAACTGAAACTTTAAAGGATCACATGTTCGTCGCTAATTAGGATAATTTGTAAATTCTTTTATATTTGTTTACTGTGGATAAGAAGAATTTTATTAAGCAAATAAAAAGAAAACATGCATATTCCCCTTTACGTATAGACTCATATATGATTTCTGTCAGAAGGTTTAATCTACTAGTACTACAACGAGCAGTACATGGAAGCTCCTCGTGATCATTATCTCGTCAAGGCTGCATGAGTGATGTTCTGCGATTGATACAAGCCCCCATTTAAGTATTTATTAACCAATTTATGCACAAAATTTTACCTGTATAGAGAATACATCAAATTAAAATGTTGTACAAGTGTTATACAGCGTTTAAAAAAGGGATCACAAAATGGTTACTAGAACACTGCTTTTACTCCATAGCCGAATATATTGACTTCTGTGAGCGTAAAAAATAATGTTTGGTTAGATGAAATTGTGTGCCTATCTATCTAAATATATATAACTCAAAAGTGACTGACTGACTGACAAAGTGATCTATCAACGCACAGCCCAAACCACTGGACGGATCGGGCTGAAATTTGGCATGCAGGTAGATGTTATGACGTAGGCATCCGCTAAGAAAGGATTTTGTTCAATTCTACCCCCAAGGAGATAAAATAGGGGATGAAATTTGTATGAAACTTTGTCAATTTTAAACCGATCGGGCTGAGACTTTGCATGCATAAATTTATTATGACGTATGCATCCCCTAAGAAAGGATTTTGATAAATTATACCCTACGCGAGCAAGCAAAAGCTAGTTTGTTTAATAAATATTTGTTGTCTTTCACCAATTTAAATGATATTTTATAAGTTAAATTCATGTGACTACACAAATATGTTCATGACTTAGTTTAGGTTGAATACATGATACTAATTATAAAATTGACATCTAATGTACTGTATTTGAGCAAATAAAATTATTCTTATTCATATTCTTACAAAGGCAGTACTTATCTCAAAAGAGATGTCTTCCAGAATGCCTCCGAGTGGAGATGTTTATGTAAATAGTATCAAATATATTATCATCATCATCATCATATCAACCACAGGAAGTCCACTACTGGAAATAGGCCTCCCCAAGGATTTCTAAAACGACCGATCGGAAGCGGCCTCCATCTAGCGCTTTCCTGCAATCTTGCTGAGGTCATCCTACCATCTAGCAGGTGGGTGATACGCTGCGCTTGCCGGTACGTGATCGGGATTCGAGGCCCTTTCTGCCCCATCGGCCATCGGTTCTTAGCGCTATGTATCCCGCCCACTGCCACTTCAATGAGCTAATCCGCTTGGATATTTCAGTGAACCTAGTTCTTCTACAAATCTCCTCATTTCTGATTCGATTGCGTAGAGAAACACCGAGCATAGTTCTGTCTATAGTCCATTGAGCGATCTTGAGCCTTCTTATGAGACTCATAGTAAGGTACCACGTTTCAAAGCCATAAGTCATCACTGGTAATACACATTGATTAAACACTTTCTTCTTGAGGCACAAGGTTATTTTAGATAAAATAACTCTGCGTAATTTTGCCCGAATTCTGCCCAGGCGAGACGGATTCGTCGAGAGACCTCTTTCTCGAAGCTGAAACTTCCTGCCTGGATCAATTGACCACGGTAGTTGGTCTACAACTTCGAGGGTGGAGCTCCCAACAGGAGCAGGAAAAGTGTAAAGTGCATATTTGACATGACCTTCGTCTTGTCAATATTCAATTTTGGGCTGACCTGTTGGGAAAATCGATTTAGGTCTTCAAGCATCGTACTTAAGTCCTCCATCGATTCTGCCATGACAACGATATCGTCGGCAAATCGAAGGTGAGTGATATACTCGTTATTAATGTAAATGCGTTGATGGCGATAAGATTTAATTAAAAGAAACAATATAAGGAATACCAAACTCTTTAATTCAAATTTTAACACTTTAGGTAATGAACACTGAAAATAGTCACAGATAGGGGTCGTAGGTTAGCAGGCCACGAGATTCGTCGATCCAGGATGATAGGAATTACTCAGCTTTGGTGTACTGTTGCCCGGCTTCACGAGTAGTCTTTTATATACTTTATACACTTTTATATGGGCGGCGTGGTGTGCGGTTCGGTGAGGTGCTGTGCAAGAAAGCCGTCGCCACAGCGTAGTCCTTCCCATTCCAGGAGCTTGAAGGCACCTTCCAGAGCGGCGGTGAACAGTTTTAGAGAAATGACATCTCCTGTCTCACGCCTCTATGCAATGGAATATCCTTCGTACAGTGCTCCTGGGGGGTTACTCCATAAAATAATACGTTAGTCGTACGATAGTGAGACGTCCTCTTTCTATGTCAAACAAAATAAGACTTTATCATTATACGTTAGTGCTCAATGTTGCTTGACACTGAAATGCGGATACGCAGTAACGTCCGTCTTGCGTACCGCTTTTAGAGTAACCCCCCTGTACTCAGACCGATAAAGTGCTTTATTGTATAAGCACACAACACATCGATATAACGAAATACGGCACCGCTGGATAGACTGAAGCACGGTTCATGTTTCAATTGAATCGAAGGCTTTTTCGTAGTCCACGAACCCCAAGCACTGCATATATACTGTTGTGTAATACAACTATTTACGAAAAAAAAAAAAAAATTTGTACAATCTTTTATTGTAAAGCCGAATTACTTAATAAGTCAAATGAAATAAGCCCAAACTTGATGGAGTTGTGTCGTCTTATTACTGAGTTCCATCGACCACCTTCCGTCTCCGTGATCAGACCCTAGGCATCGTCTCCCATAAAGTGCTCGTCAAGGCAAGTCGAACGAGTAATACTCTAAGAAGTTGTGTTGTTTTATAACGTAACGTAAGAAATATTTTATGTGGCCTGTGGTCATCATGCTACGCTGTCACACCGGAGGTGACGGGTTCGATCCCTTGTTAGGTCAAGATGGAAAATGATCTCTCGCAGATTGACCAGGGTTTTGGATGTTTATCTATACAACGTGGAAAGGACATTCCCGTAATAAATCAAACCACGGGCTATACTGGATCAATATAGTATAATGAAATTAAAATAACAACCAAAACACAAAAAGAAATGGCATTTCAATACAAAAGTGTGTAGCCGCCCGAACTATATGTTTGGGAATGACGATATTTTTTTTGGTTTTTTGTTTGATATTTTTTATTTCATTATACTATAGTGATCTAGTATAGGCTGAGGTTCAATTTATTATGGGTATGCCCTTTACACGTTTTATATATATTTGTTATAAAATATAGTATTCCTGAATTAGCATCCTATAACACAAGCCTTGAAATTACTTTTTGGCTAACTCATCTGGGTGATTTGTCAAAAAATATATACAACGTAGAAGAGACATGCCTGAAATAAATCGAACCACTGGATATACTAGATCACTATTGCACAATAATAATAAAATAACAGCAAATACAAACAAAAATTTAGACATTCCCATACAAATTACCGGGCGGCTGCACACTTTCGTATGGAATTGCCGATTTTTGAAGTGAAAACTTCTTTATCGGTGTTGTACACTTTTTGTTATAGGGAAAAAATTTTAAACTCGCGTCGCTGACGCCCTAACGGGCACGTGACCTGATCGAAAATTCGTAAGACAGCCGGTGCGGCGCGGCATAGGAGAGGAAGTATCCCCCTCTCTTTCTACGGCGCGGCGAAAATGTATGCCTGCGCCTGCTGTTTCGTTCAGATGGCGCAGGGCGCTTGCGCGAATGTTCGTGTGTGTTTATGTTACAGAGTGCCACGCGCATCCATGGAAATGCACATCGTTAATATTCAAGTTTTCACTTCTGCCGGCACTCCCGGAGTGCAAACCGTCGTTTTTTTTTACATTTTGCTGTTATTTTAATTTCTGGTATATAGCCCGTGGTTTGATTAATTACGGGTATGTCTCTTCCACGTTGTGTATGTTCCCATTGCGATGTTTTTTCGTGTTTTTTTCAAACTTGCTCTAACAAAGAAAATAGTATTTTGAATACATACCTGGTCGGGCTGCGCTCGCGCACTGTATCTTAATGTCAATTGAAAACCTGTCGGAATAAAATAAGTTACACTGTAAATCGCATAAAAAAAATGGAACAAGAAGCAATTCTATTCGGTCAGTTAAACATAATTTTTGGTTGACTGAATTCAATACCATTTAGATTTATTCGCTCCAATAACATTTTTATTTAAGGGGCTACATGAATTTTTCGGGGTCCAGTGCTGCCCCCATTTGAAATAAATCATTTGAAAAGAAACGGAGATATCATTTAAAATTTTGTCTTGGTCAGACCCTGGATAACCCTTCAAACTATTTTATAAACTACTGTTTACAGTTTAAAGTGAGAACGTGAAGGTTTTCTACGCACAATTGCGAAAAACGGCCACTTTTGGTGTATGTGTGTAGAAAAGCTTCACGTAAAATTCAGGTAGCCCCTTAAGTAAGTACTAAGTAAGAAGGCAAATTTTTAGGGATCCATACCCAAAGGGTAAAAACGGACGGGCCTAACCTTACCTAACAATTAACTAACAGCGGAGTCTTAGTTATAGGGATTACTAAGACTCCGCTGTCCGTCTGTCCGTCCGTCTGTCCACCTGTCTGTCTTTCTGCGACCAAGCTGTATCTCATGAACGGTAATAACTAGAAAGTTGAAATTTTCACAAAGGTAGATGTAGAGGTATTTTTGTTGCCGTTATAACAAAAATACTAAAAATAGAATAAAATAAATATTTTAGCGAGGCTCCCATACAACAAACGTGTTTATAGATAATGGCACGGAACCCTTCGTCCGCACGTCTGACTCGCGCTTGGCCAATTATTTATTAAAACTAAAAAAGGCAACAAGAAAATTGCGTACAGATTTTTTTTAAATAATTTTTGAATGGGATCCTTAGTCAATAGTTTTAATAAAAATTAGTTTTTAAATTATACGGTTCTTATCAGAAGAAAAAATGATTTTTTTTTTCAACTTAGTCAATTACCTAATAGTTTTCATGTTTTTTAATTATACTGATATTTAAATTAGATATATTGTTATGTCATAACAAAAGATTGCTTTTTTGGGGCTACCTCAATCTGTGCAATTTGTCTTGATTTATTCATATTTTTATATAAATGTATTATCTTCAGAAAATTAAGTGATTTAAGCCTGCCGTACTGGAAACAATTTTTCACAAAGTATGCTTCCCAGTGAGATTCGAACCCACGACCTCTGGATCACAAGGCGAACCCTTTGACCACTGGACTACGGAGGCAGCCATATTTAATAAATTATATAATTATCAGATACAATCTACTAACACAATCCACATTCTTTAAAAAAAATTACACCTTGTTGAAAGTGATGGCATTTTGCAAGGTTATAATTAGTCACCGTATGACAGTTATGGACATCATTAACACCTTTTTTTTAAGCTGATGCATTTCTTCGCATGAATTAATATCCTGTAGGGTCCTTGTGACATTTTCGGTTATGTTTCATGTGCATTCACCTGTGTTTTACACCGGTTTGATTGGCAAAATATGCAGTCAATTTACTAAGAAAAGAAATGACAGAAGTACATAACACAAAGAGGCTGTACGTCAATTTTGAAAATAAGTGAGACACTAGTATTCAAATGTTTCTTTGTTAAGTCACAAAATATGATTGTAGATGCTGCGCTGTGCAAATAGCTTATCAGATTGATAATTTTTTGTACTATTTTACTGAAAACTACAATATATATTGAATTAACTGCAAAAAATAGTTCTAATAAACAACAATGGTATAAAATAGTAAATTTCAAACAACCTAGACGTTGTGTAGAAGACTTTAGAGAGAATAGATGTCTCTCCAACGTTTTCTACTTTTTACGTCAGGATCATTCATTGCAAATATCTTGAAGTGTACTTTTCAGAAATGTGCAATGTCTAGCGAACGAAAATTCTTAGACTGGTGACTTGTTCATCTCAAAGATAGACCTCCCGGTGGACTATGCACTATAGAAAACCGCTCAGCTATTTCTGGTCTCACATTTCAGAGATAATCAACATTAATTAAGTATTTATCTCGTCAAAACGTCATTACGAGTGCTAAGTAATTCAGTGGACTATTTATTTATCATAATTAAATACACCTGCCTTGAATTTGACATACGAAAAAGTATAAAAAGTTACCTTCGGAAGACCATTACGGTTTTAATGACTAAAAAATGTTTTCACATTCGTCAAATGATCATAATAATGACATTATAAGCATAGTTCAGTCGAAGAATGTTTTAATTGTTAGCAGACGTACATAAATGACCTCGTACAAGGAATATAAAAAATTTTTGTTAAATTAAGCAATTTAATCATCTACCGCAATAGTATGTGAAAATAATGTGCTTAAATTGTAGATATGTTTTATTATTTTTCGCCCTCGATAAAAATGAAGGGTGTTCTAACTTTGACGCTGTCTGTCTGTGGCATCGTAGCGCTTAAACTGATGGATCGATTTCGTTGTGGTTTTCAGGGTTACGTGCCTCGAAAGGAGAAAACGGAACCCTTATGGATAAAGGATCACTTTGTTTTCCGTCCGTCCGTCCGTCCGTCCGTCTGTCTGTCTGTCAAGACCCTTTTTCTCAGGAACGCGTAAAGGTATCAAGCTGGAATTTGTATCAAATACTTAGGTCATAGTCCCTTGGAGCTGTAAAAAATCGAACTTCTAAGCCAACGCAATCAAAAACCGTTTATGCCGCAAAACGCAAATTTTCGACACTCGCAAGGGAATCAAAACCTACAGGGAACTTCCCGTGCACTCATAATCTTGAAATTTGGTACGAAGCAACGTTTTTTATTACAGATAAAGGAAAAATTGCGAAAACCGTTAATTTTTATTTATATCATATAACAAATACAATGTCCTTTTAATTTAACTACAAATATTTTAAGAGGTGATTCAGTCCATCATTTTGAACAACTTTTCCCAATAAATATATATCGAAATACGAAAAATTTTTTTGCATTTTTCATATTAACGATATCACGTGACTACTTCGATCTGTATGAGAACCTAAATATTTTTTTTCCTATTTCGATATACATTTATTGGGCAAAATTGTTCAAAATGATGGACTGAATAATCCCTTAAAATATTTGTTCTCAATTAAAAAGGACATTGTATATTTTTAATAGTTTAAAACTTACTATATCTACAGGTTTGCACGGAACCCTCGGTGCTCGAGTCCAAGTCGCGCTTCGCTGGTTTTTTTTTTTTTAGTGAAAGCAAGTTCCCTTTCGGTAGTTCTAGCTTTATTCGAGTAAAATTGGTTCAACCGCTTAAAAGTTATTGGAGGTTAAAATAAAAGTCAGGGCTTTCCCTAAAAAAATGAAGATGGCATAATCTTGTGATGGCGTCATCACAAGATGACGATCTCGACATTTTCGGCCGTATTTTTTTTTAAATTCGCCTAGCGAACCAACTTGTTGGTTTTTTTATGTCATAGGGCTGCAAACGAACAAGTGGGTCACCTGATGGTAAGTGATCACTGCTGCCCATGGACAACTGCAACACCAGGGGTGTAACAGAAGCGTTGCCGGCCTTTCAGGAAGGGAAGATGTAGGGGAGTAGGCAGGTATGTATGTAGGTAGGTAGGTTTAATATATTTCTATCCTCTTCGCCTCAAAACTAAAGTCTATTTCCAATGTGTGTTGCCAGTGATGATGACTTATGGCTCTGAAACGTGGTCCCTTACTATGGGTCTCCTAAGGCTCAAAGTCACTCAACGCTCTATAGAGAGGGTTATGCTCGGAGTTTCTCTACGTGATTGAATCAGAACTGAGGAAATTCGTAGCCCAGCGTATTAGCTCGTTAAAGTGGCAGTGGGTGGGACACATAGCGCGACGAACCGATGGCCGATAAGGCAAAAAGTTTCTCGAATAGCGACCACGTACTGGCAAGCGAAACGTAGGACACCCACCCACAAGGTGATCAGATGAGCTGACCAATGTCGCTGGAAACCGGTGGATGCAGGCCTTCTTGATCAGTCATTTTGAAAATCTTTAGGAGAGGTCTATGTCTAGCAATGGACGTCATGCAGCTGAAATTATGATGATGATACCACCACTTAGTTAGTCTTCTGACCTTGCATTAAGGGGATACCTGAATTTCCCGGGGTCCAGTGCTGCCGCCATTCGAAATAAATCATTTGATAGGAAACGAAGACATCATTTAAAATTTTGTCTTGACCAGGCACTAGATGTCTTCAAACTATTTTAAGCACCACTGTTTACAGTATAAAGTGAGAACGTGCAGCTTTTCTACGCACAATTGCGAAACCAGCCACTTTTGGCGTATGTGCGTAGAAAAGCGTCACGTTGTCACTTTAAACTGTAAACTGTAGTTCATAAAATAGTATGAAGAGTTATCTAGAGCCTATTCAAGACAAAATTTAAAATGATGTCTCCGTTTCTTATCAAATGATTTATTTCAAACGGGGGCAGCACTGGACCCCGGAAAATTCAGGTATCCGCTTAACTGGACAAGAGTTTTCCCGTAGTCGGGTTTAAGTTTTTAAAAATATATCTTGGTATATAATAAAATGTCATATTTTCGATACAGCTGTTCATAACATCTCAATAAACAGTGGCAGCAACTTCTGCTCCTGTCCAAGTGTCCACGACGCCTGGCAGCACTAGAATTAAGGTGACATTATCTGTACCAGCGCCGTCGCCCGCGGCAGCCGGCAGGAGCTGATGTCACTACTGACACTGCTGACTTGGGTATGAAATACTAGTTGACAGCCGTGGAAAAAGAAGAATTCTAGTTGATATTGAAAATAAAAGGAATGCTAATGGTCTACAAAATTGCCTGATGATTTTAGGAAATACTTCAGTTCAAATACGTTCAGCTTTGTGCTCTCAGCCAGCGTTTTGCTTGAAAACCAGTTGTTTTGTTTGTTTTTCGTGTGTGTAAGTGACCAACACTGGTGTCAGATTTTTCAGGCTGCCTAAAAGCATCTGACATAGCTTGAAGACTGCCATACAATGATGACAGCCGGGACCAACGGCTTATACGTGCCTTCCGAAGCACAGAGGAGCTCAAGAAAATCTTATGCCACTTGTGGTCACCCATCCAAGTGCGGGCCACGCCCGATGTTGCTTTACTTGCGAAAGCGCTAGTAATTCGCACTCTCACTGGGCCACCGAGCTCCTCAAACTAGTATTGACTTCTTATGGTGCTCCTTCTTACACTGCTAATGAATTTTTTACAAATTTTTTCTAATAATATATTATAATAATGCAAAATAACAACATAAAAATATAATACTATAGAAAAAAGTAGTTATAATCCGCTAGATGACAACAAGTCAAATCAAAAACTTTTTACGTTCTTAACGTCAGAAATTTGTCTATAAAATTTGTATGATATATAAAAGCGTGACTTCATGCTTTTTGAAGTCAAATATCTTTCATAACATCAATTTTTCTGCATTAAAATCATATTGAAAATGGATATGATCAAAAGCGACGCATTTTTGTGAAGTTTTATTTTATGAACTGTACCGAATAATAACAATATTACAACAATTAGTTGTTTTATTTAAATGTTTATAAACATTTTTAACAGCAGTGTGGGAGCACCAATACACCATAATATTAAAGACATATCTAAAATCACATATAAATATTTATGATGTAAATAAAACTGAATTTTCTACAAATCTAAAATGTAAATTTTGGTATATTTTGTCAAAGGGCATTTCAATATTTCTGATGTACCTAACCATTCACATTATTTGTTTATTGATTAATTTTCCGTATATTTTTTTTTTAAATCATACAGCAAACTAAATTTAATTTGCCTTAATTTAAAAATTTGCTGATGCCCGCGACTCGTCTGCGTGGATTTTAATTTATAAACACCGTCATTTTGAATTTTCAAAAACGATCACACGTTATCTTTTTTTGCGTTTTAAGTACATATATTAAACAACATGAGGGTAAATGTTCGGTCATCTACTACGTCACGATGCGTTCTTTAAAATATATTGGAAGGGAAAATGGAAGGAAAAATAGAAGGAAAAAGAGGAGTAGGAGAACTCAAAAGAAAGTTTTTCGAACAAATATGAGTAAAAATAAACGTGAAAACATTTAAGGAGGTTAAGAACTTGGCGGAGGAAAGAGAGACATGAAAAGCACTCTACTGACAAGAGATCAGCTCTCAAATATAAGAAGAAAATAAAATGTAACATTGCGTTTCCAAATGCGACTGTTACGCCTTCGCTCTCTGAAAAACTGAATGCTTATGCAAAAGACAATTCAATTCAAATATTTCTTTATTTAAATATATCTTTATTATCATAGGATATTTATAATATCTCCTAATAATCGTCACTTTGTTTTGTTTTACAATTTTTGACGTCAAAATGTTACTTAGAGCTAAGTTTACTGCCGAAGCGCTGCAAAGCGCTAGTGCAGAAGAAGCAGTAACAAATTGCAAGGACGTCAATTCACAATGAAATTAATAATCAAAGTTGATATGTGGACAGAGAATACATTGTTTGTTATGGCATAATTTATAATAATTAAATTTTTTAAATGATTTTTGAAATTTTAAAATAGTGTCAACTCAAGTAAGACAGTCAGTTGCATTGCTAATAGCACTCCGTCTATTAGCAGAAGTTCCCACTTACGCTATTACGTATCGCTTAGCCACATCACTGACCACCAGCCCAATACACGGTGATCCTTCATTGGTTTTGGAGCCGAAGACCCTTTCATAAAGTAAAATCGTGACACCAATTATCGAAATTAATGTTAATTCAATCTTCTCACTTTCAAAACAGCAAAATATTTACCCAAGTCCACAGAAACAGTGTTCGCTTGTAACATCAACAAACTCGCCCCGGGCGCCGTCCAACAATTTATCAACGTCCAACTCATTTTTATTGTAACCAAGTTGTCAACTCTGTCGGCCCTTATTTCTTTTTAATGACCCGTGCAGGCTTGAGATGTCGTTAGCAGTCATTTGTTTTGATTATAAAGAACTCCTGTTGGTAGTTTTATGAAAATTGTCGAGAATTTGGTGAGGCAGCGACGCGTGCAATGTGTACTGGGACCAAAAAAGGGGATACTTGAATTTTTCGGGTTCCATCCAGTGCTGCCCCTATTTGAAATAAATCATCTGAAAGGAAACGGAGATATCAGTAAAAATTTTGTCTTGACCAAGCCTCAGATAACCCTTCAAACTATGTTATGAACTACTGTTTACAGTTTAAATTAAGACTGTAAATCTTTTCTGCGCAAGTTTGCAAAAAACGGCCAGTTTTGGCTAATCAATTTCTTGGCTTTCAAATAATTTATTTCACATGGGGGCAGCACTGAACCCCGAAAAATTCAAGTATATTAAGACCCATATTTTCGATTTATCAAATTTGTAAAAATTCACAAAGATACAGTGTATCAAATATTGGAGTTGGGGTGCGAAATCGTACTAGATCGTGGCGTCATGCAAAATTAAAAGGCACACTATCTTCTTCAAAAGTCAAAAATTAAATGTGGTGTTCAAAGATTAAACTATAAAATAGTAACAGATACATTTAATTGAAACGACAGGCGAAGCGACCGCAGCATCTCAGTTTCGAGTTTTTTTAATGCTATTTTTACATTTACGCACAAAATCGCTTATAAAAAGGTTGTTTTACTATTCATGGATGTATAACATTCGATTGGACACATTTTTTTTTGAATGATTTTTAGACTGTGTTTCAGAAATTAACATTCACTTATTTTCTAGTGGGAAATGTTTTTTTTTTTCGCGGCAAGTACGTAGAAACTTCATGGCTTTGCACACAGCAACTCACCAAAGTTTCAACTCAATCAGATGAATCGGAACACAATAGACAAAAAACTTACATTCATTTTATTACTCCGCAGTTAAATGTAATCAGTTTAAAACGTTTTACTATCCCTTCCATTTAATTTCGAATAAAGTAATTACTAATTCAATGAATTAATACGACCCCACAAAAATCCGGAAAAAAGGCCGAATTTTGCCGGAAAAATGGCATGTCCATCACATGTTATGTACGACATCATACAAGTACCAAAAATCGCTCTACCTACTCCGATCACTGGGAATAATTGTAGCAGTTTATGTATATATGTAGGTATGTATGTCTGCTCCACCGCACCACCCGCCTGAAATTAAAATTTCATCCACACCACTTGGATAGTTGGCAAACCACCGTACGTTTTAAAAGGAACTTTTTACCACGTACGACCGAACTGTGGAATCAACTTCCTTCAGCAGTGTTCCCGGACCAATACGACATTGAAACCTTCAAAAAACCTGTCTATATCTTCCTGAAAGGCCGGTAACGCTTCTGTTACACCCGTGGTGTTGCAGTTGTCCATGGGCAGCGGTGATCACTTACCATCAGGTGACACGCTTGTTCGTTTGCCGCCCTATAAAATAAAATAAAAATCACTATCCACTTTTCACAAATTATATGTCAATCGATTTGTCACTCTTGTCTGGGTGAATAGGCTACAATTTTTATGCAAAAAATCTAAGTCACGAAAGTCAGAGTATTTTTTTTTCTATTCCGTGTGGGGTATTAAATGAAAGGTATTGATTAGAACATTTCAAAAATATATATTTAGTTTGCCGTATATGGCTCCAGTAGAAGGGCATTAGATTTTTTTTAAACGTTTATCTTATAAACAAAATAATCATCGTACTAACGTTTAGTAAATTAAGTAAAAGTAAAAAAGTATTTTATTTCTCCACAAAAAAAGTAGTACAACATGGGTGTATATTCAAAGTGATTGTTGGAGACTGACGACTGTAGAAGGTTTTGTCTGTATTACAGTAGTACCCCAGTGCTCTCCCACTATTAAAACATTTGTAACGCAGAAAGCTTTACACAAATATATTAAATTCAACTTATATCTACGGAAAAGATAATCTTAAATTAAGAATATGTTTAATTTTAAATGTTAACAAAATAGTAAATAAAAACAACTATTACAAAAATAGGGAATATGCACGTATATTTTTGGTTTGCCTAATAAAACCCTTATTAACCACACTAAACAAATATGAAAGAATTTATAATATATCTTGATCAGCGACGAACATGTAATCCTAAAAGTTTCAATTAGAAAGAGAAGACCGATATGGACTGGTGATGTCAAAGTCCACATCAATACATTTGCCATAGAAAATAGCGTTTTGGCGAGTGAGATAGACATATTTTCTTAAAACCGTTATGTCTCGTTCGTTTTTCAGTCTATTTTTATTCTGTTTTTAACTGTTAGCACTTTACTTTTCAATACTTATGGATAAACTACAAAAAATAGGGAATATGCATAAAATATTTTTGATGCATATTCCCTATTGTCATTTAACTACAGTTTCAGTACTACGAGTCAGTTATCTCATTAATATTTATTATTATAAGATCTTTGGCCAGGATTGGGACATTTTGTACTTAAAAAAAAGTAATTATCATAAAATATGATAGATTGAATAGCTATTTTGAGTAGATATATTAAAATGAATAACCGGCCAAGTAAGAATCGGACTGGCGCACTAAGGGTTCCGTATCATCATCTATAAAAAATCACGTTTGTTTTATGGGAACCCCATTTAAACATTTATTAAATTTTAATTTAGCTGTTTAGTTTTGAAGAGAATAAACAACTAAATATTCTGTGAATATTTGAAGAGTCTCCCTGTTGCCGTTATCAATATCAAGCAAAATACGGCAAAAAAAAACATGTTTGTTGTATGGGAGCCTTATTAAACATTTTATTCTGTTTTTAGTATTTGTTGTTATAGAGGCAACAGAAATACATCATTGTTCATGAGATGCAGCCTGGTGACAGACAAAAAGACGGACACTGGAGTCTTAGTATAGTAATAGGGTCCCGTTTTACCCTTTGGGTTCAGAACCCTAGAAATAGCCAAGTGTGTCGGGCTAATAGGCTATTTGTTATAGTTTGTTTTTGGACAATATTTTATTCGAATAACAAATAACACTAACAAGAAGCCGTTTACCAAAAATAGAAAGTAAATTGGTCATTAAATGAATCAGCAATTATCATTTTAAATATAAGAGTAGTGGGGACATCTCGCTATCTCTTTCGTAAGCGTGACAACTAATGACAGTACGTCACGCGGGTGTATGTGCATCCTTCTCTGTTATTTGACAGTTGCCCCTCCCACCGGATTTGAAAGGCTTATAACTTGCTTATATTTGAGCAGATTAAAATTATAATTTATGTTTTCGGTTTTGTATCATGTTACTTTATGATATAAATAAGAAAAATAAACCGAATCGAATACCGAATTGCTGTGAAAGGTCCGTATTTGCCCGTTTCAACTTGTGCTGGGTATATTTTTTATAAATTTTAAATTGTTTACTACCGATTGTAAATAAGTAGGTAACAACTGTATCTTAGTAATTTTTATCCGACTTCTAAAAAGGTGGAGGTTATCAATTCTTCGTGATATATTTTTTCATGCATGTTTAATGATAGTTCAGTTTGAACTAGATTGAAGTTAAATTAGTTACTGGAGGAACTTTATTTGACCCTTTTAAGTCAAGTAAAGTTCCTGAATGTTATTGTTTGTTTGTTTGTTTGTTTATAAAGCTTTATTGTAGATTAGAAAGAACACAGTTACAAATCAGAAAAGTAAACATACAACGGTGGACTTATCCCGTAAAGGGATCTATTCCAGTCAACCGGTCAGGAATTGAGAGGAATTTTTACTTAGTATGCGTTTGAGGCTGAAGTGGTACTGTACAAATGACATATAGATAATGTATTATTGAAATTCATCGTGTCCGATGTCTTTTAAAAAACACAAAATTAGACTTAGACTAATTTTATTTATTAAGTTCATCGTTTTTCTGCAGTTGTCGTCGATAAAAGGCCCTTAATAGTGAACTAGTCGATACTTTTCGTATACAAATTTCGGAGGGGATTTCCTCGACTGTTTGAATTGTACATACAATAAACATGATATCGTTTTGTCTAACAATACATTTTGCCTAAGTGAATATAAAATAGTAAAATAAAAAGCCATTAAAAAGTTATGAGCCATCAAAGATTTGTTTTTTTTTGCATGTTTTTACGCAACTTTCGGCGTAATTAAGTGATAAAAGAACTGTAAAATTCCCAAAACCAAGTCCACACTGACACGGCTTAACTAACGAAAGTTTTAATAAACTTTATTTGTTTGGGTTCACGCAGTAGTTTTTGCATAAAACTCCTTTTCCCAATGGACTTTACGTATGTTTTTACGCGCACGGTTTACTATGAATTACGTTCCAAATTTCACCTCACTGCTTCGCCGGAACACATAATGACAGGTGAGACAGCATGCTTTTAGGCCACGCCCACGTGTGAGTTCGAACCCGCGACTAGTTCAATCCTAAGAGCGACCTTCCCGTCTTACTTTTAATAAAAACTCTCATACGCGATTATGGCGTTGTAACTGATCTTTCTTGAAAACTTTTGAACTAACAGATATCTTGTGTGTATTTCTAGGTTTCTATCGTATTGAAAATTTGAATTTGGAATACAAATTCAGTATACGGTTCCAACAATCTGCGTTTTTGTACAAATTTTACCTAAACTTCGACCGTTCATAGAGTACTCATAAATAATAAAGGTAATAAAAATATTCCGATATAAACCTCGCAAATATAATGAAAATTTTAAATTAATAAAACTTATTTCACCCACTTGTAAGGCTTACTAAAAACAAGTTTTATGAAATTTTCGCATCCTATGAATAGTTAATATTCGTTCAATGGATAGTTAATAATGATACTGATTTCATTAAATAGAATGCAAACTGAGCCCTCAGGCGCTATCTCTCTCATTTTGGTTTGCCCCTTTTTCTAGCATTGTCCATGATGAAACAACAAGCTTGTCAAACTATACTCGCGTTGACGATAGAGCGGCCGGAAAGGACGAGCAACAAAACGACAGCGACAGTTCGCGACAAAAGTCGGCGACGGTCGACGATCAGGGTGTTAAACTGTCAAGGTGCTCCCAAACAACAGTTATATGATGTTAGAGAATGTTGCATAACATTTGCTGTCTAACATTTTATAACAAAAGTTATAAATTGTTAGTGATGTTATATAACTTTATACAACAGAATGTTATACAACTAATTACAACATGATGAAACAAATGATAACTTTTGTTGTATAACATCATCCGAGCCTCATAGGGACGTTAGCGGAAAGGCGCGGGGAGGTTGCTCGCGCGCTTCGTTTGTAGTGTGTCTACTCTGTCCCGTACACAGCTCTAGTCGGTTCATTTACTGTTCATGTTCATTGAGTGTTTATCACTACCAGCTTTCTCGTAAGACAGACTCAAACTTATTGTTACAAAATAGTATATTATGTTATGTAACAAGTTCAACCAGTGTGGGAGCGTTTATAACATATAACATTGTATAACATGTTGAAGTAAAACGTTACACGTTGTTATATAATGTTATCGTGTAACACAATGTTTTATAACGTTATATAACTGCTGTGTGGGAGCACCCTCACGCGACCGTCAACATCCATCGGCGACAGTCAGCGACCGTTGCGCAACAGTTTGTGATAGCAGTGAAAGTCAGCCATCGTGCGACGATTTACGAAACTGATCGTCGACTGTCGCGACACTGGTTGCGAGCTCGCTGTCACTCGTCTATCTAACTGAGCCCTATCAACCTAATCGTATGACAAGCAATCAATTTATTCGGACAAAGACACCTGTCACAGTTAGGTGATTAAATATGATTTGATTACTGAGCGTCTAATATGTAATAATAATCACATAATCCCACGATTAAAGTTTGATGAAAAAAGCGATAGTGAATGTTGATCGATTGTTTTAATAAATTGTCCATTATTCATTTCTTTCATGCTGGTCTGGGAGAAAAGAAAAAACTGTGAATTGGCAGCTGCTTCTTTTCCCGCGCAAACCGCAGAATCCCCTCCGGCCGCTTCGGCAACTATGTTTCGCAACCAGATGTTAAAAAGAATTAATACGCACTTGCTGACGCACCTATGTAGTTGTCTAAAAAGAAAATCTATTCTTGTTTTCAAACTTGCGTAAAAATGACAGTTGTGTTTCGCAACCAGCTGACAAAAAATAATAAATATCTTTGTTTACATCTGGTTACCAAATAATATTCTTAATTCCCATTTCACACCTAACATAGCAACACAACGTGACACCTATAATTTCACGGAAGAATTTTTTTTTTGTAAATGTTAATTTCATACCTAATCCTAAAATATTAAGCTATGAGAATAGAAACTTGATTTAAATTTTAATGTCAAAATGACAGATTTTTAGGATAGGCTTTGTTTAGTTTCACATTTAAATATGTCATTTTTCGGAACTATATAACAATTTACAAGTAAAATTTAACGCGTAGTATTGTTTTTCGTATGTTAAAGTTAGTTATTGAGCAAAACAGTGGCGTGGACCAAAAATGATCAGGTATGAAAAACAAAAAATAATACATATAATATTTATTTATTTAAACAGAAATAAATTTGTTACATTATTAAGTTACATAGATAGTGAGACAGGATTAGAACAGAATAATCAAACACGACAAAGATTCATCATCCGAGCGTATTTTCCCGATTGCTTCCTCAGCAGGAACGCTTCAGAGCTTGGGGTCCGCTACCTAACCAAGGAGATTTGACGAGGTTACTGGTTTTTATACAGAGCGACTGCCGTCTGACCTCCGCCACCACAAAGTGTGATAGTTTGATGATCAAATGCTAGATGGCGTTTGATCAGTTCAGAAAGTTTCAGGAACAGCAAACAATTGCATTTCTGTTTGTTTTTCAGATTAACGTTTAAATGGGATGGTGCAGTTATCCACACCATCATCACTACATTTTGGTTACACTTTTTTACTTTTAATGGATGTTACTTGAGTATTTTTTTGATGATTCTTATATTGCTATCAAAATACTGGTGGATAGGAGTTATGTACCTCATGTGGATTATGATAGATGAAGGGCCTCACCAAGGTGGGAGACTGTGAGTAAATTTTTTCGTAAATGCCATAGATAATAAGCGAGAATCTATGTACAATCAAGTTCTAAGATACCTGACCAGGCCCTCCACTTATATCTCCAATTTTCTCTTAAACTAAAAATAATATTAACGTGAATTTTTTTATTCAGAATGACTTAATTAAAATCTGTCTGAATAAAAATTTTCATGTTAAGGGGCTACCTGAATTTTCCGTGGTCCAGTGCTGCCCCCATTTAAAATAAATCATTTGAAAGAAAACGGAGATATCATTTAAAAATTTGTCTTGATCAGACCCTAGATAACCCTTCAAACTTTTTTATGAACTACTGTTTACAGTTCAAAGTAAGAATATGAAGCTTTTCTACGCACATACGCCAAAAGTGGCCGTTTTTCGCAATTGTGCGTAGAAAAGCTTCACGTTATCACTTTAAACTGTAAACAATAGTTCATAAAATAGTTTGAACGGTTATCTAGGGTCTGATCAAGACAAATGTTTAAATGAAATCTCCGTTATCTTTCAAATGATTTATATTAAATGGGGGCAGCACTGGACCCCGGAAAATTCATGTAGCCCCTTAATATTATCTTTAGTTTAAGAGAAAATTCAAGATATGCGTAAGTAGAGGGCCCGGTCAGGTATCTTGGTACTTGACTGTACATTTGACTTATTTTTTCTTCTTCCTAACTTAAACTTACTTTACCTTTCCTATAGCTCTAACTAATATCTCTTCACTTCTTTTCTTTTTACTGGCTACTTTCATTTACTTTTTTTTTAATGTTCGTACAAATTTTATGGTTTATGTATTTCTATTACTTTATTGTTCATTTATTTGTCATAGTATGTACTCCTATTATTTATTGGTTTACTTATATTCTTCTACACTGTAATACTCTAACTGCGCCAACTCCCCCACATCTTTTACAGTTTTCTCTACCCAAAGGTTGGCTGGAAGAAATCGCTTTAGTGATAAACCCGCCTTTGTACCTACTAGATTTTAAATGTACTTTTCATTATTGTCATACTTGGTTGGTGCAATAAAGAAATTTTATCTTATCTTACTATATAAGTAGTGAAATTATGACAAATAATTTTGTTTGGCAACGTTTGTATACATCGAACATCAACTTAAATCCCATCCCATCCCACTTTCCCCACCTAATTTTATAAATGTGAAAATGAGTTTGTTTATTTGTTTTTACCTCTTCACGCTTTATCTACTGAATTGATCTTCTTAAAAATTCTCATACACATAGTTAGAAGTACTGAAAAGGATATAGGGTATCTTTCGTGCCGGAAAAAGTACTGTTCGTGGGGTTTGGTAATATATATATATATAAATGCTAGTACGGAAAAATTATGACATTTAAAGTCTTATTTTGCAATAATCTTGTTATTTTTTATTTCAGATACCGTAGTATGAAAAACCTTCGATTCCTGACTTATAGTAGTGAATATTATCCAGTAAAATTGATAAAAACCGTCGATTTAGATCCCTCAAAGAATTACCTCTTCGCCAACTTTCCCCATGGTCATCTGGTCGTTGGCGCTTTCCACTCTTTCTGTACCGAAACTTTGAATTTTAGTAAACTGTTCCCAGGATTGACATCACGTTTGGTCTTACATCACTATTTATTTTATATTCCATTTTATAGAGAACTAATGCTCTTTTTTACCAATATTCCGAGTTCTGAAAGGAGTATTAAGTATTTATTGGATGACAAAAGATTTAAAGGTAATGTTGATATATATTTGAATTAAGTATATTTTATTTAATTGTTCTTTTTGGTTTACCTCTCCCTATTCTTTCTTGGATATAATTTTTCTTATATTATAACGCGAATACAGTTTTTATGGTTCCGTAGTAAACAACCCTTATAGTTTCGCCATGTCTGTCTGTCTGTCCGTCCCTCCATCCGTCCGTCCGTACGTCCGTCCGTCCGTCCGTCCGTCCGCGATTTTACTCAGCAACTATAAGTACTAGAAAGCTGTGATTTGGCATGGATATATATATTAATGATGCGGAAAAAGGGGTGAAATAAAATATTGAAAAAAAAAATGGTAGCTCACATACAAGTAAAGTGAAAAGTCATTTTTTTTTCTTGACTAACCTATCATGTGGGATATCGTTGAATAGGTCTTTTAAAAATATTTTGAGCTTGTGAACACCGTTTTTTTATTTAGGTAGCCGTTTCTGAAATTTAGTTTAAAAATGAAATTTTTTGTTAGAGTCAATTGTCCCCCCCTCTATCTGCTAAACGGTTACATACGGACACGTAAACAAATTCACAGCCATAGTCTTTGTAGCGAAATTTAAAGGAAAACTATCAGAGCTAAGTAGGATTTACAACTTAAAAAGTTACAGGTGATCAACTTATAACATGTACTCGGAAAAGGAAAATTTCAAACAAATCCAATAGAAAATTAGTTTTTAGAAGTTTTTAGTGGCATAAACTCAAAGTTGGCGTTCGTAACTACGGAACCCTACATTGTGTGTGGCCCGACACGCACTTGGCCAATTATTTATGATAGTCCCGTTGTCTTATTTTTGAACTACTATCATTGGAAATTGTAAAATATTATTTGGTCTCTTTTTTGTAAGTAATTGTGTAATGAAAAATATTATTTGTATGATTTTGACAACAAAACCAATTCTGTAATTGCAATTTAACAATTCTAAAAAATCGATGAGCGGGCTTCAAACATTTTTTATATCGGCTTCCTACCAACGAAATCAGTTAATTAGCTTAAAGTTGAATTTCTATATTTTATATTGTCAAATTAATAACAAGTCTTAAAAGTATAAGGTCAATAGTCATAGCAACGAAATTGATTTGATGAGAAATTATTTAACTAATCTATAACTAGTTGCTCGCCCCGAACTGTGAACTGAATGCTGTATCTCCGCAACCCTCAAAGGGTTTCGGAGAGTCCAATTCGATACCTCTGCAGCTCCGAGCAGCCAAAGGAACCTCACGGTCTGACCCCCCCGCATTCGTCGTAATCGAATACGTATGCGTAGGAACATTAGCTCGCTTACTAAGTACCGCCCAGCGGCACCTGGACGATTTGAATCCTAAATAAGCCCTTCTGGCACCGTAGCTTCGGCCCTTCCGGCAAAACATGGGTGTTGCAGCACCCCAAAATTTGCCATAGTCCCTAGCGCGCCCAAAGCCGAGGTTTCCCGCTTGGGAGCCCTTTGCGCCGCTGCTAGTAGTTTATTAATATAGAAAGCCGGGCCTCTGGTTGGCTCCTCAAACCTTGTCCGGTGAAGTAGGAAATGCCGTCCCGAGGCAAGCTGTCTGCCATTTCAAAAAAAAAAGAAAGGGTTACGGAATTACGGCATTCGCTTAGATCATTTAATACAGGATAAGCCTTATCTGCGCGTTCCCCTCTGCCAAAGTATAAGATCAAAAATCTAATATGTTCATAAAAACTATTTGCTTAATCGATTATGATCATTATGTGAATCGGTAAACCATCGAAAAGACGTGCTCAGTTAAAAATGCCATGTTATGCAGTTTTCTCGTGTAAAAGAGGTCAAACACATTTGATCTTCTAAAAGATGGCATAACCTATTATTTTTAATTTTTTTTTTATTTAATTAACAATGTTTTTTTTTATTTAAATGTAATTTCCGAAAAATCGATGGAGTATCTATTAGTATCGATTACAAAAAAAATAATCGAATCACGTTTGCAACTGATTTCCTTCCATTCCATTAAAATGCTCTTATATCCCATACGTTTTTCTCCCTTATAAACTGCCTAACCACAACAAAAAGATCTATAATCACATAACACATACTTGACAAACTATTTAATTTTTCGATATTTTTTTTTTCACTATCCTACGATACGAGACTAGGTCATTAACCCCCGTTTTAAATGGGTGTCTATTAGAATACAGATTTTTTTGTTATCGAATTTCATTTTCCAGAAAACTATTCCACGATATTTAATACATTATTTTTCTTAATAAAACGAATAGTTTATCATCGCAGTTTCATATTATCGAACAAAAATTTATAAACAAAATATTTTAAAATGGTTTTTTTTTATAAAAAAACGGTATCTCGAACTAACATTTCATATAAAGTATTAAGTTAACGATAAAACTCTTCATATAAACATGTTTCAATATGTAACGGTACACATAAGACCTTTTTGTATAATAACTTTTAATCGCAGTAATGTATCATCAAACGATGCATTTCTAACCTAGGAACTAAAATATCTTAACCTAGGAAAATGGATAGAAGTTTCCTAGTTGGTCGCAGTTCTAACTTAACATGCATGCAGACACAAATTGTCATAATATAACTCACGACAGTTTCTTTTCACTACATCAGATAAACTAGGAAACAGATGAGAATTAGTCTTTACAAATATTGCTATTTCCATTATATTTAGTGTCGGGACTGTTAGAATTTTATGTTTTTTAAACAGTGGTACACAACTATCTGTACTTTGAAGACCGCGAATTGCTCGAATTGTTAAAAAAACAAGATTTAGTGTAAACAAATTATTTTTGTGAATGTGTGATTTTTTTAGATGAAATAGTAGCTTACCCCCGCACCAACAATAGCAGAAAGTTTTGTAAGAAGATTGGTTTGCGTAACTTATCCTGTATTAAATGATCTAAGAGCATTCGCGAGATCCAATTTGGTTCATGTTTGGACTTAAAAATTCTATTGATCACATCTACGTGCCTATCAAAATTCATGAAGCTCCGATCAGAGATACTCAAGTTGTCAACAGAGGTCGGAATTAGGTAGAGCTATCTTTGTACTTGCATCAAAATGTTGATATTAATATGGATATTACCGGGATTTCTAATGGAAAATCCCATTTTGCCAACAATATTACAAATAAATAATAATAAAAACCTTAGAGACAGATAAGACAAATAAAACAAAGTTAATTAACATACAATTTTTATTTTTATATACATAAGTATTTTTATTCGTTTTTATATACTGGCAACGTCGCACGTGCAGTGGTTTAGATCGTGTAAAAGTAAATAACTTTTTTATTTAATAAATCACGTGATTTTTCTGCTCTTTAAAATTAATACTCAATACTTTATTGCTCCTAAAATTACATGCAGACACATAGTGTTATACTATACATATTGCTGTACGATTCTACACTCATATAAGGACCCTGCTGGGCAGTGCAAAGCAGAGAGGAGGAATCTTGTCAGTTATTCACAATTACATTTAGTTGAATATCGTCACAATTACATATAGTTAAAATTTATCTCGGTATTTGAGACATATTCCACTTTATTCTTTCGCTGTATGAAATCAGTGTAAGTTCATAAATAACTCTACCTTATTCCGACCTCTGGTTATCATCGACCAAACATACGTACACAGGATTGTTTGGAGACGAAGTAGGCTCGGAGAACTTCGCTAGGTTCACTTGCTTGTTTAAATTAATTTCGTTCTACTACATTGTTAGTAATAATATTTTATATTCAGTCATCAGCCTGCCTTTTTATTATTAGGATTCTGTACAAGAAATAAAAAAACGGAACCCTGATAGGATCACTCGTGCGTCCGTCCGTCTGTCACAGCCAATTTGCTCCGAATCGACTGCACCAAATCAGGTTAAATTTGGTAGGATGGTGTAATCCTATGATTTGACAGAAGTGCAAAGTAAATAAATATTATTTTTAAAATAAGTGTCATTTTCTGAATCAGGAAATTCAAATAAAAAGTTTTGCAAATCTTACTGTGTAATATATCAAATTATATAAAAAATTGAGCCTAAATCACTGCGCTCGCATCGCAGATTAGGCTGCCCAAGTTCAACTATAGTATATTTTTTAAATGTTATTTAAGTATACCCAAATGATTAATGTTTTTATTTTAGGGAATTGCGTTGTTGGTGTATTTGGTGGTGCGAGGGAAGCTTTAGAATCAGAGCCTGGGAGACACAGGCTGGTGGTCAACAAACACAAAGGATTTGCTCGTATTGCCATTCAAACTGGGTAAGTCTTTAGTGAGTCATTGACTGATGTCATAATTCTTCAAAACTAAAAACTGACTTCAAAACCAACGTAGGTACAAAAACTTATATGGAATCACCTGACTAGTAAGTACAAATTTGAAAAATTATTTCCATAATAATTCTTAGGCGTCTTCGAGTAATTGGTTAAAATACAAAAAAGACATAAAACATTCCGCCGAATTGAGGCCCTCCTCTTATTTTAAAATCAGTTGAATATGCCAAACCGCCGGATCGGTTGCCCAATAATTTTTTTGTCAATTTTTTGGGTTCCGTGCCCAAACGGTGTCAACGAGACTCTATTGCTGAGACTCCGCTGTCCGTCTGTCCATCCGTCTCTCATCATCATCGTCCGAGCGTATTCCCGGTTGCATCCTCAGCAGTAACGCTCAAGAGCCCGAGGTTCGCTACCCAACCAAGGAGTTAATAGATTCAGGTGTTACTTTGCGGAAGTCAAAGTTACATACTACATGATTTGAATTACTTTGTGCAATTCCGCCACCAGTTAGTTCATGCAAACTATTGCCGGCCGGCACCCACCCACTACTGTTAGTCCCAGCATACCTGCCACCAACAGCCCGTGTGCACCCGCCACCAACAGCTGATGCATGCTCCCTCCGATACTGCTGCATCCGCTGCGGCTGCAGCAACATCGGACACCGCATACACGACACGTGTTTCGCCTCTCCACGAGGCATCTTCAGGCACCAAACAAGTTGTTGATCGTTCGGCAGTTAAGCGTCGAATGATAAAACTACACCGTATTGCCATCCTTTTATACTGTTAGAGAAGAGGGTGGGGGAGCGGAGTTGCCCGAACTTTCTATAGTAAAAATATTTAATAAAGGGGAATTATTTACCTCAAGCTGTTTATTTATTAATTGAATATTAGATTTTTTAAATTTATTTATTTCTAGTTGCTCCCAAATACTCAATTTTAACCCTTTTTCTTCGGTGTGTAATATTTTGTACGTATTATTTGATGATAAATTATGATTTTTGTCAAGAAGGTGTCCTGCAAAATTTGACCTTTCTGGGTGTTTGTTCTTATACGCATTTATGTGTTCATTATATCGAGTTTTAAAATTACGGCCGGTTTGTCCAATATATACTTGTTGACAATCATCGCAAGTTAATTTGTATATACCAGATTTTTTGTCTGACTCAATTTTATCTTTTACGTTACAAAGAGATCTTAACGAATTTTTTGTTTTTAAGGCTACGAATACCTTATTATTTCTGAATATTTTAGACACTTTATCTGTAATTTTACCTAAATATGTTAAACTTGCTGTATATTTAGATTTTATATTTTGTGGTGCTGCATATAAAAGTGGTTTAATCATATTCTGTCTTTTCTTACGTATAATGTTATCTATTAATTGTGTATTGTAACCATTCGACTTAGCTATTTGATATATAATGTTCAGTTCTTTATTATAATTACTTTTGCTTAGAGGAACCGTCATTAATCTATGTATCATTGACTGGTATGCAGCTAGTTTATGTTGCCATGGATGATTAGATGACGCAGGGATTGTTGTATCTGTCTGTATTGGCTTACGATAAATCTCAAAATCATGTTCTGTCTTATTTCTTGTTATATTCAAATCTAAGAAATAAAGAGAGTTGTTTTGTTCAAATTCTACTGTGAATTTAATTTTGGGATGAATTTTGTTTAATTTGAAACAAATATATCTAACTGACGATTTGTACCTGTCCAACAAATAATTATGTCATCAACGTATCTATAATAATAAAAAATATTATTTGATTTCCCAATAATATTTTCTCTTTCAGAACTATCCATAAATATGTCAGCCATAAGAGGACTCAAAGGAGGTCCCATTGCTAAACCTTCTTTTTGAATATAATATTTGCCATCGAATTGAAAGTAGTTTTGGACCATACATAATTCTGTTAATTTTAGTATATCATTTATTTCACCCGGGTGGACCATTTTCTTTTCAAGTTCAGATTTTAAAATAAATAAACAGTCTTTATATGGAACATTTGTAAACAAACTTTCTACATCTAAAGAAACTAATTTGGCGTTGATGGGAAGCTTGACTTCTTTGATATTTTCAATCAATTGTAAGCTATTCTTCAGGCTATGTTTTGGTCTAAAATCTATCTTTTCTCTAATAAAATTATTAAGAAACTTTGCCAGTTCATATGTTGGAGCTCCTATATAAGATACTACTGGCCTTACTGGTATATTATCTTTATGTGTTTTAGGTTTGTCGTATAACATAGGAGCATGTGTATTCATTGGTATTACTTTTGTTTTTAAATACGAATTATCTGGAAAAATAAATTTTGTACTATTTACAGTTAACTTCAATTGAGCCAAATATTTTTTTGTGGGATCATGGTCTAAATTTTGGAACTCATCTTTCTATAATATATCATTTACTTTAGAAATATAATCAGAACGATTCATAATGACTATTGTGTTACCCTTATCTGCTTTTGAAAGTACAACATTGTTGGAATTTAACTTTTGTTGGACAGATACAAATGTCTTATTTTCGTTATTTATCTGGATACTTTTAAATTTCGCTGATTTAATATTTTGGGCTATTGTTTGTTTCAGTAAATCGTCTTTTTTATTTCGTATCACAGCAACCTCTGCGTCAACTGCTAGTGTTTCTAGTGACTTTTGAGACAATTTTGGAGTGATGCTGTATTTGAGACCTTTCTCTAATAGTTTATATTCATCTTGGGTAAATTGAATATTAGTTAGATTTTTTACTTTAGGATAAAATGTGTGTAATTTACTATTTGAATTATTATTATTGCAATTACTATACACTCTTTGTTCTGAAATGAGTTTTGTAATTTTATTCTTCTGAGATAAATATTTTGAGGAGACTACATTTGAAGCTAGTTCCCTGGCTTTTTGATCAACCAGATCAAATTCTACTGGATGTAAATGATAAGCTAATTCGGTGTGTAATATTTTTAAATGTGATTTTAAATTATCCCTCGTTGTAAACCACTGACGTGACTCTTCATTAAGCCAGATGTTTTGTGCTTTCTCAATTGCTTTTTGTGCTGCTATGGAGTTTGAATTAGATTTTAAAGAAATATATTTTGGAATGACATGGTTGTGTTTACATTGTTGGTTGAACCATAAATTCTGGACAGCAATACGATGAAGTTTTGTTAATTTAATATAAATCTTTACCTGATCAGCTACACATGCTGTTCTAAGATAGTTAATAGATTCAGGTGTAACTTTGCGGAAGTCAAAGTTACATAGGTACTAAAATAAATAATATTAGATTTAAAAAAATCAAAATAAAAGATTTTAAAAAATATATTAGTGATACCGCGATAACGATGAGATTAGCGTGCACAAACGCACAGACAAACAGGCAAACAGACAAAAATTCTAAAAATCATAGTTTTGTGTTCTATTGCATTGATGAAAACCCCCAACAATATTTTTTCTCATTTATCTTCCATGTACAGACAGCGATCGGTTACGATTTTATTATATGTATAGATTTCAGGCCAAAACAACTATAATTATAGCTCATTATTTTCAGTACTGCAATAGTTCCGGTGTACTCGTTTGGAGAAGTGGACGTTTTTGGCAAAGCTACTTTTGAAAAAGACAGCCTTTTGTATAAAATTCTACGTTGGATTTTTGAGAAGACGGGACTTATATTCTTAAGACCAGCTGGTAAAGGTTTTCTTGGATTGGTACCTTTCCGGAAACCGGTGAATGTTGTTGGTAAGTTCTTTTTTTAATCCTGCACTCCTAATATAAACGCAAAGTTTTCATAGATGTTTGTTCTACTTTCACTTTACGTCAAAACGGCTTAAGAAATACCTGAATTTTCCGGGGTCTAGTGCTGGCTCCATTTGAAATAAATCATTCCATAGGAAACGGAGACATCAATAAAAATCCCCTTAATGGATTGGAATAAAATTTAGAATTGAGATACCTATTTATCTGGACTAACGTATTTCCTTTTTTATTAAATATATAAGAACGGTTTTATACACGTATAGTGTAGTCAGAAAAGGCCGACTAGTTTCGATCGGTTTAGGTGATGATAATCGTCTAAACCGATTGAAACTAGTCGGCCTTTTCCGACCTTTTAAGTGAGTAAAACCATCTTTATATATTTAGTTATATCATCTCACGTCACTTTCAATTATATTATACTTTTTATTCCCGAAAAGATTCGAGTTGTCATGTCAAATACCCGTTGAACATACGGGCAACTTAAGGGTCTGTTCGAACAGAGAGCAAGCAGCGTAGAGGATGTTTTTATGACACTCGATAGTGAACTTTAAACTATAAGAATAAACTGCAAAACGCGAGTATAATGTTTCAGGGCCGGCGCACACATGGCGAAGCGCAGCGCAGAGCATTTTTCACTATCAAACTATTATCGAAATTGTTCTCTTTGAAATAATATCCGAAATCAATTAACACAATACTTACGCACATATGGCGTAATTCGACTATACTATAAGTATTATTTTAATTTATTTTGACAGTGAAAATGCTCTGCGCTGCGCTTCGCCATATGTGCGCCGGCCTAAACGTTTATAGACTTTTTCCATCCATCCATCCATAGCAGCCTTTATGTTATCCTTTCAGGACATAGGCCTAATCCATATCTTTCCGTCTTTGTCTCTCCCTTGCCACTTGCATCCAGTTGTAGCCTGCGTGACGCTTAATATCGTCCACCCAACGCATTGCTGGTTGTCCTCTACTTCGCTTGTTGGTCGCCACTCCATTACCCTTCTGCTCCACCGTCTTGAGGCCATTCTTGCTATGTGTCCTGCCCACTTCCATTTTTGTCTTTTTATTGTATAAACAACGTCCCTGACCTTAGCCCTCTTTCGAATCACCTCATTCCGTTTACGATCGGCCAATGTTATAGACTTTTTAAGCTATGGTAATATGGTCTCGCTGTCTGACCTGACAGTAACGGGCTAAATGATTGAAAATGCGAATCATGTTAATAGGCGATGCGGCTAGCAAGCGAGAAGGTGGAAAAAGGAACCCTTAGTGATGGCACTTAGGGTTCCTTTTTCCACCTTCTCGCCAGTATCGTGCTAGAAGTGGCCTTTGTTGCAGCTTTGGCTTGCGTTCATCAATATTCAGGAATGTTCCAATTTGTTTATCAACTGTAATAATTATTGACGGTAATAGTTTTCTGCTCAGTTTTGCCAATACGAGGTTGCTGTAGGCCGTGCACTTTAAAATTTATTTTAAAATACTTTAAAAAAATGTTTATTTACAGTTGGAGCTCCACAAGAAGTCAAGAAGAACCCAAACCCCACTCCTGAAGAGATTGACTCGGTACATGCAGAGTTTAAGAAAAGACTCATAAATTTGTTTGAGTCAGAAAAGGCCAAATACATAGAAAATAGTGACGATGTGCATTTAGAACTGTTAAACTATTAATTGATAAATATGCTCGTGATATCTAAAATTTCCTGTAGGCTGGCCTGTTTCGCTTCCCGTTTAGGTATCTAAAATATACCTATAAATTATTACTATACGCGCGGCGACTCCAGAGGGGAAAACTCAGTTACATGAGTCGTTTGTCCAGAGCAATAAGAATGAAATTGGCCTGCAATGGATGTCTAGGTATCTAATAAACAAAGAGGTGAGGTTGAATCTCTTTTCTGAGTAAGACTTGTACGTGAGTACTAGTACTTGTTATTACTTATATACTATACTTATTTGAATGTTACTAAGAAGAAATATAAATTTATATTATTTGTTTTGATTTCAAATCTTCGCGGAACATTTTTAATTTTTTGTTTGTTTTTCGTGTGCGTAAGTGAACAACACTAATGTCAGATCTTTCAAGCTGCCTAAAAGCATCTCACATAATTTAAAGACAGCCATGCAATGATAACAGGCAGGACCAACAGCTTATATGTGCCTTCTGATGCACGATGTAGCTCATTATCGTGCTACTTGTGGTCACCCATCCAAGTGGGGACTACGCCAGGTGCCACTTTACTAAGGGAAGCGCTAGTAATTAGCTCTCCTGCCGGGCTACCGAGCTCCTTAACATTTGCTTGAAACTCGACTTATCATCCTACGTCCCAGGCCAGTGTCACTCCCCGTTTAGATATCGAAAATATACTTACATTATTACTATGCGCGGCGACCACTGTGCAATGGGAATTCAGTTAATACTATCTGAATTTTTCGGGGTCCAGTGCAATTTGAAATAAATTATTTAAAAGAAACATGAGATATCATTTGAAATTTTGTCTTCATCAAGCCCTAGATAAACCTTTGAACTATTTTATGAACTACTGTTTACAGCTTAACCCCTTACCTGTCACTGGGAGGAATTCGTCCCAGGTCAATTGTTTTAGTTAGTTAATAGATTCAGGTGTTACTTTGCGGAAGTCAAAGTTACATACTACATGATTTGAATTACTTTGTGCAATTCCGCCACCAGTTAGTTCATGCAAACTATTGCCAGCCGGCGCCCACCCACTACTGTTAGTCCCAGCATACCTGCCACCAACAGCCCGTGTGCACCCGCCACCAACAGCTGATGCATGCTCCTGCTCTCCCGATACTGCTGCATCCGCTGAATGATCAACAACTGGTTTGGTGCCTGAGGATGCCTCGTGGAGAGGCGAAACACGTGTCGCGTATGCGGTGTTCGATGTTGTTGCAGCCGCAGCGGATGCAGCAGTATCGGAGGGAGCATGCATCAGCTGTTGGTGGCGGGTGCACACGGTCTGTTGGTGGCAGGTATGCTGGGACTAACAGTAGTGGGTGGGCGCCGGCCGGCAATAGTTTGCATTAACTTACTGGTGGCGGAATTGCACAAAGTAATTCAAATCATGTAGATGAAGAGTTAACAAGAGAACGTGAAGCTTTTATGCACATAAACCAAAAGTGGCCGTTTTTCGCAAATGTTCGTAGAAAAGCTTGAAGGTATAGAGGCGAATCTTTTTGGCGTTATTACGACACATGTGCTGTAATGGGGAATAGACTATAGACTTTCCTGCTGAAATCATAAATTATCAACGTTCTTATAATGGAGTTCGTGTATACAAATCAAATACAGGAGCAGAAAAGAAATTATAAACCAAATACACAAACATCAGAAAGTTTGTTTTTAATAAATTATGTATGTATTAGTGTTTCAGTAACAGAACCACGTCAATTTTGAAACAACGAGTTGTTTATGAAAACAAATAAAAAATAACAAAAAAAATGGAATAATTATTTTCTCACTTTATGTTTTTAGCGCTAAAGCATTCAAATTTAAACCTTAATTCATTGCAACAAGATATTTTTATCAACACGATACACAGTGACTAAGATTAAAATAGTGCAAATGTGCATTTGTATCTTATAATGGAATCATTGAATTTTGAACTTAATGTCATCGTCAATAGGTTTAATTTAGATTAGATTTAGGTAGCTCAGTAGGTAACAGAGTTGCCAACATTATGTCGGGCTTTTGTCACCCGCGGACAAGTTGTTTATGTGTGCTGGCTGACAGATGCGCGACATTTGCCTTATTTCATAATTTAAATAGTTTTAATAACGTGCCACAAACGTTTCGGGAAACGTTCCGAACACAGATGTGTTAAACATTTTAGAAATGCATGCACACATACATAGTTACATAGCACTCATACATACTGTTGAATGAGTTTTGTACTTTTCCCTTTATTGTAAATTGTAAGTCATCTTTTAACAACTAGATGGCACTGTCTGATTTTAAAACTAGATTTGGAGATTTCAATACGGTTCACCGACAGGGTTGTCGGTGAATCAATGAATGAACAGTTCTTACCAACTTACCAAGCGTACGAAAGTGTTTTATTGTAAGTGTGAATGGAGAGTACATACACAAATATTATTACGTATGAAATTTTATTTTCATCTCATCTACTGGAAAAACTATGTTTTCATCCCAAAAAATTTTGAGCTAAAGTTACTGGTTATTCTCTCAGTGCTAAAACGTGAAAAAGACAATCTCTAGGGATTAAAACCAATTTCAAATCTGAACACGATGTTATCTATGTAGAATCAAAAATAATGTTAGCAGTTAAAAAAAAAAGAAGAAAGTTGTGATTTTTTTTAAATTTGGAATACATACCTATCGTCGTCAATATGGATGAATGTTGGGAAAGCGCGATTTCTCTCTTTGATTCAAGTACTTACTTTATTACAGAAGTTAAGGTTATTTGTATTTTCGATACCTTATATTTGTGGTTATTTGTGTAAATGTGAATACTTTTTCGTAAGTTTAAGCCGATAGTGAATAGGTATCATGTTTTCCTTAAAAAATATATGAAGGACCACGCACACAAAGTTATGAGTGAACATTATCGTAACTTGGTGGTCTTCGTAAAATTATTCTTAGTATTTATTGTATGAAAACGACACCAAACAAAGGTTAGCATAAAATTTGAAGACGGATTAGGTATTGTAGGTCTCCTACTTTTCTTTATATATTTGCTAGTTTTTCTCATAGATGGAGATGAAAAGTAGAGTGTGCTACTCGGGTACGGTAATATTTTTATCTTGGGCGATATACATGAATCCCTCGCTTCACTCAGGATTCCACCGTAGCATCGTTCGCTACGCTCGTGATTCAACTGTGGAAACGTTTCGCTCTGGATTCAAAGAAGCGCCCTCGCCGTCAAAATATTACCTTATCCCCTTGTAGCACAATCTACTATTAATAGGGCAGACGGATAATTTTGCAAAGCAGACTGAGCCCAGGGTAGCGTTGAAAAACTGTCTATAGTTTGACTATCGATAGTATCGATACTATCGATACAATAGGCTTTTAAATCTTGCGGTCCTGGGCTACTCTTGTCTGCTTAGAGCCATCAGACCCGAAGTGCTCCGTCTGCTCCGTTAGGGATAAAGACGTGATTGTATCGTACAAAATAAACACAAGCTGATAGTAATGATGTTGAGCAAATCGATCAAACCAAATCCTAGAAACGATATCAACGTCAATATTAAAATAATTATCGCGATTGAAGATTCAAAGATTCAAAGATTCAAATGTTTATTCAGTAATTAGACCTTTACAGGCACTTTTACACGTCAATAAGTATAATTTATGTTACGTGTAAAGTATATTAAAATTTAATTTATTTTTAAAGAAAAGCTACCGATACCAGCGCTTCGTAACGACCACTGCTGAGAAGAAACGCCGAAAGAAACTCATTTTCACAGTATTGGTCGCCTACTCGCCAGAAGGGCTTTGTCATATTATTATAATTGTCTTTTAATTAATAAATACTTATAATATAATACAATGTTGACACATTATAACATATAATGCTTGCGAACCAGTAAACAAACATAAATTGCATAATACAAAATATTAAGTAGTCAAAAAAGCGAAGCCGAGCTGACCAGTCCCTCCCGGCAGCACCCGTTCACGAGTTGACGCACGGATCAGCCATCGTTAAACTCAACCATATTAGAGGGAATCCAACGACCCGACCAGCGACGCCACCACCGGATTGGACATTTTAGTGAACATGAAAAACCCGAACTCGCAGACCTTGTCAAGAGAAAATATTAATTATATGTTGGTCACTTATTGATCGCAGAGCATTTACATGTTTTTACAGTAGGCTTATTATGGTAACAGAAAATGCAGCTATTTATGTTTCATGTGTGGAGTGTAATGGAAAATGTTTAGGAAGTATCCACGCGTTTTTATCTCTTAAATAATCATTGATAGTATAGTACGCATTGTTCAATAAAACTTTTTTAACATGTGTTTTAAATTTTGCCATTGGTAGGTTAACGATCGCTTCGGGAAGTTTATTAAATAATGTTATACCTAGACCTAAGAGTGACTTTCTAGTTTTAGCAAGTCAAAATTTAGGCGTATGAAGCTGATTTTTGTTGCGAGTATTATAACTGTGAACATCACTATTTTTCTTGAAATTATTTAACCTAGATTTAACAAATAGAAGATTGTCGTAAATAAATTGAGATGTCACAGTAAGAATATTTATAGATTTAAATAACTCTCTTAAGGAATCGCGTGATTTTAGTCCGTAGATCGACCGAATTGCTCTCTTTTGTAGCACAGAGATAGCATGTATGTTAGCCGCTTTACCCCATAAGAGCAAGCCATATGACATTATGCTGTGATAATAACTAAAGTATACTAGCCTAGCAGTTTCAACGTTAGTACACCGTCTGACCCTCCTCACAGCATATGCTGCCGAACTAAGTTTCTTGGCAGTGGCCTCAATATGTTTATCCCATTTTAAGTTCCAGTCTACAGTTATGCCTAAAAATTTGGTGTTGGGTACCCATTCTAGAACTTGACCATTAAGACTAAAAGGTATGTGAGTATTAGGTTTATTCAATGGTGAAAAATTAACGCACTTAGTCTTTTATGTGTTTAAGGCCAGATTATTAGTCGTAAACCAACTAAGTACTTGTGACATAGTATTGCTTACATCGTCATAGTTTGTGCATTTTCTGTCAACCTTAAAAAGTAAAGATGTATCATCAGCAAACAATACTACTTCACACAACTTTTCTGCAAGACAGGGGAGGTCATTAATATAAATCAAAAACAAAAATGGACCAATAATTGAACCCTGAGGCACACCCATGCTCACTTGTGCACTATTTGAGGATACTCTGTTGATTTCAACTCTTTGAGTTCTATTATCAAGATAAGATGAAATAACAGAGAGTGCAGTATCAGTAACGGTATAAAATTTTAGTTTATTTTTTAATATTATGTGATCGACACAATTGAATGCCTTCGACAGATCGCAAAAGATACCTATGACGTCATGTCGATTCTCCCAGGCTTCGTAAATAATTCTAACTAAGGTCGCTGCTGTATCAGTGGTAGAGCGCCCTTTTGTAAATCCATATTGGCGACAGTGAAGTAATTTATTAATATTAAAATACGATACTAGCTGGTCTGAAAGGACTTGTTATGATCTACCCTTTGGGATACGGTTAGACGTCAGTAGCTCTGTGTAAAAACCAGTAACCTCGTCAATACACATAGGTTAGCTAGCAGACCCCAGGCTCAAACGCAGTACTGTAGAGGATGCAACAGGGAATACGCTGGGATGATGCCCTCAATAGGAAGACACGGAAAAGATAACTTGCTTGTCTGCCCAAAACTTTTCACATTACAACAAGTTGACATACATGCTTTCAAATAAATAAAAAAAAATCAAAATCGTTCACGATCGGCGAAGATATCAACAAAAAAAAACTCTTTCATTGTTGAACTGGTTTTAGAAAAGACATGTCAGATGATAATATACACCTAAGAGAAAATTGTAGACATTCTATCATTTTAAGACATTTAAATTACGATCACTTCAATAAATAAACCAGTATCTTTACAATTGCCTATTTACTTTTGTTTATTATTCACAGATTCAAAGATTCAAAGATTCAAATGTTTATTCAGTAATGAGACCTGTACAGGCACTTTTACACGTCAATAAGTATAATTTATGTTACGTGTAAAGTATATTAAAATTTAATTTATTTTTAAAGAAAAGCTACCGATACCAGCGCTTCGTAACGACCACTGCTGAGAAGAAACGCCGAAAGAAACTCATTTTCACAGTATTGGTCGCCTACTCGCCAGAAGGGCTTTGTCATATTATTATAATTGTCTTTTAATTAATAAATACTTATAATATAATACAATGTTGACACATTATAACATGTAATGCTTGCGAACCAGTAAACAAACATAAATTGCGTAATACAAAATATTAAGTAGTCAAAAAAAGCGAAGCCGAGCTGACCAGTCCCTCCCGGCAGCACCCGTTCACGAGTTGACGCACGGATCAGCCATCGTTAAACTCAACCATATTAGAGGGAATCCAACGACCCGACCAGCGACGCCACCACCGGATTGGACATTTTAGTGAGCATGAAAAACCCGAACTCGCAGACCGTGTCAAGAGAAAATATTAATTATATGTTGGTCACTTATTGATCGCAGAGCATTTACATGTTTTTACAGTAGGCTTATTATGGTAACAGAAAATGCAGCTATTTATGTTTCATGTGTGGAGTGTAATGGAAAATGTTTAGGAAGTATCCACGCGTTTTTATCTCTTAAATAATCATTGATAGTATAGTACGCATTGTTCAATAAAACTTTTTTAACATGTGTTTTAAATTTTGCCATTGGTAGGTTAACGATCGCTTCGGGAATTTTATTAAATAATGTTATACCTAGACCTAAGAGTGACTTTCTAGTTTTAGCAAGTCGAAATTTAGGCGTATGAAGCTGATTTTTGTTGCGAGTATTATAACATCACTATTTTTCTTGAAATTATTTAACCTAGATTTAACAAATAGAAGATTGTCGTAAATAAATTGAGATGCCACAGTAAGAATATTTATAGATTTAAATAACTCTCTTAAGGAATCGCGTGATTTTAGTCCGTAGATCGACCGAATTGCTCTCTTTTGTAGCACAGAGATAGCATGTATGTTAGCCGCTTTACCCCATAAGAGCAAGCCATATGACATTATGCTGTGAAAATAACTAAAGTATACTAGCCTAGCAGTTTCAACGTTAGTACACCGTCTGACCCTCCTCACAGCATATGCTGCCGAACTAAGTTTCTTGGCAGTGGCCTCAATATGTTTATCCCATTTTAAGTTCCAGTCTACAGTTATGCCTAAAAATTTGGTGTTGGGTACCCATTCTAGAACTTGACCATTAAGACTCAAAGGTATGTGAGTATTAGGTTTATTCAATAGTGAAAATTTAACGCACTTAGTCTTTTGTGTGTTTAAGGCCAGATTATTAGTCGTAAACCAACTAAGTACTTGTGACATAGTATTGCTTACATCGTCATAGTTTGTGCATTTTCTGTCAACCTTAAAAAGTAAAGATGTATCATCAGCAAACAATACTACTTCACACAACTTTTCTGCAAGACAGGGGAGGTCATTAATATAAATCAAAAACAAAAATGGACCAATTATTGAGGCACACCCATGCTCACAGGTGCACTATTTGAGGATACTCTGTTGATTTCAACTCTTTGAGTTCTATTATCAAGATAAGATGAAATAACAGAGAGTGCAGTATCAGTAACGCCATAAAATTTTAGTTTATTTTTTAATATTATGTGATCGACACAACCGAATGCCTTCGACAGATCGCAAAAGATACCTATAACGTCTTGTCGATTCTCCCAGGCTTCGTAAATAATTTTAACTAAGGTCCCTGCTGCATCAGTGGTAGAGCGCCCTTTTGTAAATCCATATTGGCGACAGTGAAGTAATTTATTAATATTAAAATACGATACTAGCTGGTCTAATATAATTTTTTCAAATATTTTACTTAAAGCCGGTAATATTGAAATTGGTCTATAATTGTTCGGATCATCTTTGGATCCCTGTTTAAACAGTGGTATAACTTTACTTGCTTTCATTAAGTCAGGGAAAACACCTTCTGAAATACATTTATTAAATATTAAAGTTAAGTGAGGAGCAATCAGGTCGATGATACTGCTCAAAACGGAAACCGAAATACCCCATAGATCCTCAGTTTTTTTAGTATTAAGAGCCTTGTAAGCTGAGATAATGTCATATGGAGTTATGCTAGTAAAGGTAAAAGTTGTTTTGGGCGTAGATGAATTACTTTTCAATAGTTCATCGGCGGCGTTCGGACATGAAAGCAATGACTGGGTGATATCTTTGGAAATGTTAGCAAAAAAAGTATTGAATTCATTAGCTACTTCGATATCCGAGTCAGCGGTTTTATCTCCAATTTTTAATGTGAATGTTGAGTCCCTAGTATTGGTTTTTCCTGTCTCATTATTAATAATTGACCATGTTGTCTTAACTTTATCTTTAGAATTTTTAATTTTGTTCGTTAGATGTAATGCTTTCGCAGCCAAACACACCTTTTTGAACAATTTTGAATATTTTTTAACATATGCCAAAAAATCCGCATTAAAATTATATCTTTTTTCACCATATAGTTCATATAATTTCCTCCTAACTACTAGTGTAAATACCTTTAGTGGCCCAATCACAAAATTTAGGTTTATTATCAGCTTTAAGAGTTTTTAGTGGGAAGCTTTTGCTAAACTCTCCTTCCACCGTGTTAAAAATATTTTTGTAATGGTCGTTGTTAGGGTTTGCAATAAAATCTAATCTAGGTAAATTATATTGTATACATTCCCGAAAATGCACTCTACGATTGGTAGTAATAGGCCTGCAAGTGATAGGTCGTGGGGTGTGATCTTTTGGAGATACAAGTGATACTTGTTGGCCGAGGTGGTCAGAGCCAAGACAATCAAAGATTTTTTTATCAATGACTGGGCAATCACAAAAAATATTATCAATGCACTTGGCAGATGTTTCAGTTATTCGAGTGGGCTCAAAGAATGTATACCTCAAATTAAATGAATTAAATAAGTTAATGAACCTAATACTTTCTGTGTCCGAAACTAAAATATCTACATTAAAGTCGCCACATACAATAATATGTTTATTTTGAGAGCTAACTCGGGTTAGGACGTCTTCCATAACGTTTTCAAAAGTGTTATAACAAGCTGAAGGAGGTCTGTAAGCACAAATAATAATGTATTTATCTAATTGTAAATGTATTACACATTTATCCAGCTGTTATCATGATTTAATTCGTCTACATGGGTGGCAGATACATAGGCCGGGAGTTACGGTACAGTTGCAGAATTTATTTGACAAGATTGCAATTCTGAGAAGACATTTATATAAATTGTAAGAAAGATATACTTAGGCGTGTTCGGACGACGTTCGCATAACGTTCACTGCTGGACCTAGACCTCTCCCAAAGATTTACAAAATGATCGATAAAGAGCGGCCTACATCCAGCGCTTTTCAGCGACCCTGGTCAGGTTGTCAGACCAGCTTGTGAGCGGGTGTTCTACGCTTCGCTTGCCAGTACTCTTACATAATCATTGATAGTAAAGTAGGCATTACTCAATAAAACTTTTTTAACATTTATTTTAAATTGGTTTTTCAATCACCATTGGTACCTCAATAGGAATAAGTTATGACTGCTTCCGTGATCCAGTGGCCAAAACTTTCACCTTGTGATCCGTGGGTTCGAACCCCACTGAGAAGCATACTTTGTAAAAAGTTGCTTCCAGTCTGGTAAGGATATTGCAGGCTTAAATCACTTGAAAGCACGTGGGTCCTGAACGCCACCAAGTTTTGCTCAAAACTATCTAAGGATTGGTTGTGGTCTACCCTTTGGAATACGATTAGACGGCAGTCGTCCTGTGTAAAAACCAGTAACCTCGTCAATACACCTAGGTTAGTTCGCATACCCCGGGCTCAGAAGCATTACCGCAAAGGATGCAACCGGGAATACGCTGGGATGATGATGACCTCAAGTTCGCTGAACGCGCTATGAAGAGAGCTATGCTCGGTGTTTCTCTACGTGATCGAAAGAGAAATGAGGAAATTCGTAGGAGAACAAAAGTCAGTGACATAGCCCATTGGATTAATTAGCTCGTTAAAGAGGCAGTGGGCGGAAGACTCCTGTCCACTCCTGTCCTTCAGGACGAACCGATGGCCTATGGGGCCAAATCGTTCTCGAATGTCGACCGTGTACTGACAAGCGAAGCGTAGGACACCCTCTCACAAGCTGGTCTGACAACCTGACCAGGGTCGCTGAAAAGCGCTGGATGTAGGCCGCTCTTGATCGATCATTTTGTAAATTTTTGGGAGAGGTCTAGGTCCAGCAGTGAACGTTATGCGAACGTCGTCCGAACACGCCTAAGTATATCTTTCTTGCAATTTATATAAATATCTTCTCAGAATTGCAATCTTGTCAAATAAATCGATATTCTTGCTACGCACCTAGTTGTCTAAAAAGAAAATCTATTCTTGTTTCCAAACTTGCGTAAAAATGACAGTTGTGTTTCGCAACCAGTTGACAAAAAAATAATAAATATCTTTGTTTACACCTGGTTACCAAATAATATTCTTAATTCCCATTTCACACCTAACATAGCAACACAACGTGACACCTATAATTAACCGAAAATGTTTTTTTTTGTATATGTTAATTTCATACCTAATCCTAAAATATTAAGCTATGAGAATAGAAACTTGATTTAAATTTTAATGTCAAACTGACAGATTTACGAAAGACTTTGTTTAGTTTCACATTTAAATGTGACATTTTTCGAAACTATATAACAATTTACGAGTATAATTTAAGGCGTAGTATTGTTTTTCGTATGTTAAAGTTAGTTATTGAGCAAAACAGTGGCGCGGACCAGAAATGATCAGGTATGAAAAACAAAAAATAATACATATAATATATATTTATTTGAACAGAAATAAGTTTGTTACATTATTAAGTTACATAGATAGTGAGACAGGATTAGAACAGAATAATCATAAACGACAAGGATTCATCATCCGAGCGTATTTTCCCGATTGCTTCCTCAGCAGAAACGCTTGACGAGGAGATTTGACGAGGTTACTGGTTTTTACACAGAGCGACTGCCGTCTAACCTCCGCCACCCAAAGTGTGATAGTTTGATGATCAAATGCTAGAAGGCGTTTGATCAGTTCAGAAAGTTTCGGAAACAGCAAATAATTGCATTTCTGTTTGTTTTTCAGATTAACGTTCAAATGGGATGGTGCAGCCATCCACACCATCATCACTACATTTTGGTTACACTTTCTTACTTTTGGTGGATGTTACTTGGGTAACTTTTTGATGATTCTTATATTGCTATCAAAATACTGGTGGATAGGAGTTATGTACCTCATGTGGATAATGATAGATGAAGGGCCTCACCAAGGTGGGAGACTGTGAGTAATTTTTGTAATGTAATTGAAAAGCGAGAATCTATGTACAATCAAGTACCAAGATACCTGACCAGGCCCTCTACTTATATCTCCAATTTTCTCTTAAACTAAAAATTATAATAACGTGAATTTTTTTATTCAGAAAGACTTAAGTAAAAGCTGTCTGAACATAAATTTTCATGTTAATTAATAACCTGAATTTTCCGTGGTCCAGTGCTGCCCCCATTTAAATTAATCATTTGAAAGAAAACGGAGATATCGTTTAAAATTTGTCTTGATCAGACCCTAGATAACCCTTCAAACTATTTTATGAACTACTGTTTACAGTTCAAAGTAAGAATATGAAGCTTTTCTACGCACATACGCCAAAAGTGACAATTTTTCGCGATTGTGCGTAGAAAAGCTTCACGTTATCACTTTAAACTGTAAACAATAGTTCATAAAATAGTTTGAACGGTTATCTAGGGTCTGATCAAGACAAATGTTTAAATGAAATCTCCGTTATCTTTCAAATGATTTATATTAAATGGGGGCAGCACTGGACCCCGGAAAATTCATGTAGCCCCTTAATATTATCTTTAGTTTAAGAGAAAATTCAAGATATGCGTAAGTAGAGGGCCCGGTCAGGTATCTTGGTACTTGACTGTACATTTGACTTATTTTTTCTTCTTCCTAACTTAAACTTACTTTACCTTTCCTATAGCTCTAACTAATATCTCTTCACTTCTTTTCTTTTTACTGGCTACTTTCATTTACTTTTTTTTTAATGTTCGTACAAATTTTATGGTTTATGTATTTCTATTACTTTATTGTTCATTTATTTGTCATAGTATGTACTCCTATTATTTATTGGTTTACTTATATTCTTCTACACTGTAATACTCTAACTGCGCCAACTCCCCCACATCTTTTACAGTTTTCTCTACCCAAAGGTTGGCTGGAAGAAATCGCTTTAGTGATAAGCCCGCCTTTGTACCTACTAGATTTTAAATGTACTTTTGATTATTGTCAGACTTGGTTGGTGCAATAAAGAAATTTTATCTTATCTTACTATATAAGTAGTGAAATTATGACAAATAATTTTGTTTGGCAACGTTTGTATACATCGAACATCAACTTAAATCCCATCCCATCCCACTTTCCCCACCTAATTTTATAATGTGAAAGTGAGTTTGTTTATTTGTTTTTACCTCTTCACGCTTTATCTACTGAATTGATCTTCTTAAAAATTCTCATACACATAGTTAGAAGTACTGAAAAGGATATAGGGTATCTTTCGTGCCGGAAAAAGTACTGTTCTTGGGGTTTGGTATACGTGAGCGAAGCCGCGGATAAATGCTAGTACGGAAAAATTATGACATTTAAAGTCTTATTTTGCAATAATCGTGTTATTTTTTATTTCAGATACCGTAGTATGAAAAACCTTCGATTCCTGACTTATAGTAGTGAATATTATCCAGTAAAATTGATAAAAACCGTCGATTTAGATCCCTCAAAGAATTACCTCTTCGCCAACTTTCCCCATGGTCATCTGGTCGTTGGCGCTTTCCACTCTTTCTGTACCGAAACTTTGAATTTTAGTAAACTGTTCCCAGGATTGACATCACGTTTGGTCTTACATCACTATTTCTTTTATATTCCATTTTTTAGAGAACTAATACTCTTTTTGACCAATATTCCGAGTTCTGAAAGGAGTATTAAGTATTTATTGGATGACAAAAGATTTAAAGGTAATGTTGATATATATTTGAATTAAGTATATTTTATTTAATTGTTCTTTTTGGTTTACCTCTCCCTATTCTTTCTTGAATATGATTTTGACAACAAAACCAATTCTGTAATTGCAATTTAACAATTCTAAAAAATCTATGAGCGGGCTTCAAACATTTTTTATATCGGCTTCCTACCAACGAAATCAGTTAATTAGCTTAAAGTTAAATTTCTATATTTTATATTGTCAAATTAATAACAAGTCTTAAAAGTATAAGGTCAATAGTCATAGCAAAGAAATTGATTTGATGAGAAATTATTTAACTAATCTATAACTAGTTGCTCGTCCCGAACTGTGAACTGAATGCTGTATCTCCGCAACCCTCAAAGGGTTTCGGAGAGTCCAATTCGATACCTCTGCAGCTCCGAGCAGCCAAAGGAACCTCGCGGTCCGACCCCCCGCATTCGTCGTAATCGAATACGTATGCGTAGGAACATTAGCTCGTTTACTAAGTACCGCCCAGCGGCACCTGGACGATTTGAATCCTAAATAAGCCCTTCTGGCACCGTAGCTTCGGCTCTTCCAGCAAAACATGGGTGTTGCAGCACCCCAAAATTTGCCATAGTCCCTAGCGCGCCCAAAGCCGAGGTTTCCCTCTTGGGAGCCCTTTGCGCCGCTGCTAGTAGTTTATTAATATAGAAAGCCGGGCCTCTGGTTGGCTCCTCAAACCTTGTCCGGTGAAGTAGGAAATGCCGTCCCGAGGCAACCTGTCTGCCATTTCAAAAAAAAAGAAAGTATTACGGAATTACGGCATTCGCTTAGATCATTTAATACAGGATAAGCCTTATCTGCACGTTCCCCTCTGCCAAAGTATAAGATCAAAAATCTAATACGTTCATAAAAACTAGTTGCGTAATCGATTATGATCATTATGTGAATCGGTAAACCATCGTGCTCCGTTAAAAATGCAATGTTATGCAATTTTCTCGTGTAAAAGAGGTCAAACACATTTGATCTTCTAAAAGATGGCATAACCTATTATTTTTAATTATTTTTTTATTTAAATAACATTGTTTTTTTATTTAAATGTATTTTCCGAAAAATCGATGAAGTATCTATTAGTATCGATTACAAAAAAATATTCGAATCACGTTTGCAACTGATTTCATTCCATCCCTATAAAATGCTCTAAAATCCCATACGTTTTTCTCCCTTATAAACTGCCTAACCACAACAAAAAGATCTATAATCACATAACACAGACTTGACAAACTATTTAATTTTTCGATATTTTTTTTCACTATCCTACGATACGAGACTAGGTCATTAACCCCCGTTTTAAATGGGTGTCTATTAGAATACAGATATTTTGACATCGAATTTCATTTCCCAGAAAACTATTCCACGATATTTAGTACATTTTTTCTTAATAAAACGAATAGTTTATCATCGCAGTTTCATATTATCGAACAAAAGTTAATAAACAAAATATTTTAAAATGGTTTTGTTTTATAAAAAAAACGGTATATCGAAGTAAAATTTCATATAAAGTATTAAGTTAACGATAAATCTCTTCATAAAAACATGTTTCAATATGTAACGGTACACATAATAACTTTTTGTGTAATAACTTTTAATCGCAGTATCATCGAACGATGCATTCCGAACCTAGGAACTAACCTAGCCTAACTAAAATCTCTTAACCTAGGAAAATGGATAGAAGTTTCCTAGTTGGTCGCAGTTCTAACTTAACCTAACCTATAGGTTTGCCCTAACATACTACACTATCTTACAATAAAGCAGTTGTAGACACAAATTGTCATAATATAACTCACGACAGTTTCTTTTCACTACATCAGATAAACTAGGAAACAGATGAGAGTTAGTCTTTACAAATAATGTTATTTCCATTATATATAGTGACAAGAGTGTTAGAATTTTATGTTTTTTTAAACAGTGGTACACAATTATCTGTACTTTGAAGACCGAAAATTGCTCGAATTGTTAAAAAAACATGATTTAGTGTAAACAAATTATTTTTGTGAATGTGTGATTTTTTTAGATGAAATAGTATCTTACCCCTGCACCAACAGCAGCAGAAAGTTTTGTAAGAAGATTGGTCTGCTTAGCATTCGCGTGTTCCGATTTGGTTCATGTTTGGACTTAAAAATTCTATTGATCACAATTACGTGCCTATCAAAATTCATGAAGCTCCGATCAGAGATACTCAAGTTGTCATCAGAGGTCGGAATTAGGTAGAGTTATATATGTACTTGCATCAAAATGTTGATATTAATATGGATATTACCGGGATTCCTAATGGAAAATCCCGTGTTGCCAACAATATTACAAATAAATAATAATAAAAACCTTAGAGACAGATAAGACAAATAAAACAAAGTTAATTAACATACAATTTTTATTAGTATATACATTAGTATTTTTATTCGTTTCTACATATTGGCAACGTCGCACGTGCAGTGATTTAGATTGTGTAAAAGTAAATAACTTTTTTATTTAATAAATCACGTGATTTTTCTGCTCTTTAAAATTAATACTCAATACTAAATACTTTATTGCTCCTCAAATTGCATGCAGACTATACAGATACATAGTGTTATACTATACATATTGCTGCACGATTCTACACTCATTTAAGGACCCTGCTGGGCAGTGCAAAGCAGAGAAGAGGAATCTTGTCAGTTGTTCACAATTACATATAGTTAATTATCGTCACAATTACATACAGTTAAAATTTATCTCGGTATTTGAGACATATTCCACTTTATTCTTTCGCTGTATGAAATCAGTGTAAGTTCATAAATAACTCTACCTAATTCTGACCTCTGGTTATCATCGACCAAACATACGTACACCGGATTGTTTGGAGACGAAGTAGGCTCGGAGAACTTCACTAGGTTCAGTTGCTTGTTTAAATTAATTTCGTTCTACTACGCTGTCAGTAATAAGATTTTATATTCAGTCAACAGCCTGCCATTTTTTATTAGGGTTCCGTACAAGAAATGAAAAAACGGAACCCTGATAGGATCACTCGTGCGTCCGTCCGTCTGTCACAGTTAATTTGCTCCGAATCGACTGCACCAAATCAGGTGAAAGTGTCATTTTTGGAATCAGGAAATTCAAAAAGAAAGTTTTGCAAATCTTACTATGTCATATATCAAATTATATAAAAATTTGAGCCTAAATCACTGCGCTCGCATCGTAGAGTAGGCTGCCCAAGTTCAACTATAGTATATTTTTTTAATGTTACTTAAGTATACCAAAATGATTAATGTTTTGATTTTAGGGAATTGCGTCGTTGGTGTATTTGGTGGTGCGAGGGAAGCTTTAGAATCAGAGCCTGGGAGACACAGGCTGGTGGTCAACAAACACAAAGGATTTGCTCGTATTGCCATTCAAACTGGGTGAGTCTTTAGTGAGTCATTGACTGATGTCATAATTCTTCAAAACTAAAAACTGACTTCAAAACCAAAGTAGGTACACAATCGATTTTGACAAAATTTATACGGAACCACCTGACTAGTAAGTACAAATTTGAAAAATTATTTCCATATTAATTCTTAGGCGTCTTCGAGTAATTGGTTAAAATACATAAAAGACATAAAACATTCCGCCGAATTGAGGCCCTCCTCCTTTTTGAAATCAGTTGAAAATGCCAAACCGCCGGATCGGTTGCCCAACAATTTTTTTGTCAATTTTTTGGGTTGCTGAGACTCCGCTATCCGTCCGTCTCCGTCCGTCATCATCATCATCCGAGCGTATTCCCGGTTGCATCCTCAGCAGTAACGCTCAAGAGCCCGAGGTCCGCTACCCAACCAAGGAGATTTGACGAGCTTACTGGTTTTTTACACAGAGCGACTTCCGTCTGCCCTCTAGATGGCATCTACAATTTATATGTACCTGCCTTCCGAAACAGACAGCGATTTAGTTTAAGTACTAAAAGGAACTGCACTTATCCCGGGCGGCAAAATCATCGAATATATCCATCCCTCCCCTCCTATCGATACGGAATGGGGGTGGCGTCTAGTTATTTGGGGCCTGCAAAATGAAACCTTATGGTCAGGACGGACTGACACACGACGTGCTGTTTTGAAAGCAGTGTATTGGTAATCAAGTAGGCAGCAAAACCAACAGGGGCGGCATATTAACATATTTTGCCTCCCTCCCTACTTCAAAAAATTCTAGATCCGGTACTGCTCAAAAACTGAATGCTTATTAAAGTAGAGAAATAAGCATTCCTACTTTAAGTCCCAATGCATGACAGCGTTCCTCAAGTAACGCGGAGCCACATCGGCCCCTAAAATATAGGTTTTCTTAAGTGCGACTTCATCCCGAGCCACGTCTATAGCGGGAAGCGAGAGAAAAGTACTGGTCACTTTTACACCAGGTCACTTTTGCTATCGCCACCACCCTATCGATGTGGGCTTTCAAGCTGAGGCATCTGCCGAACTTCAGGTACTCCCAGATATTTGACGTGCGAGTACCTCGGCACATCTTCCCCAAAGGGCTTTAAGGGTGGCAGGAAGCGGACGTTTTCAAAAAGCAATGTCTGCTTCTTGTTGACGTTCACTAAGGAACCTCCATTTGAAAGCCTGTCAAGGAGGGCGCCTAGGACTGTCTGGAGGCGTACTTTGAGTTCAAACTAACTGCAAAAAGCGCCGTGTCGTCGGCGAAGAGTGCCAACTGAGCCTGGTCGGCAACTGGGATGTCGTCAGTGTATTACGTGTGTCACTATGAAAAGCAGATGCTCATGGAAAGAGGCCACACAACAGTCCTAAATGATGTTGGCATGGTTGCTTTAAAAGCCCCTAACCTAACCAAACCTTACGTAATTTTTATTCATGTTGAAAAGACCTACCGTTTCGTCCGCCCACGGGAAATTGGGTGGAACCTAACCTTACCTTTTTTATAGTGAAGAAACAAATAAAGAAAAATTGTACCCGTTAGGGTAACGGCGCGTGTTGGCACAAACGCGCTTTCAACTCTGAGGACCGTATTTGTTGAGCGAAATCCAGTTACCATCGCCCGATTGGCCCACGTTATAGAGGCATCAGTTGCAAGTCAAAAGCCCGCCTCCTGCACCCTGTGCGCCGGGGCTGGATGGCCAGGGCGGTTGTTGCCTCCTGGTCTCTCTCCGCCACCTCTTTGCAGAGCATGACGCTCTCCGCAATGGCCTGCACTGCTCTCCACGACGTTCTTGTGACGGACCACAGTCGACAGCGGAAGGTCGTCCGTCCCCCACTACCGTTCACAGTTCAGTTCGTTAGGTCTCGCCCTTGGCTCTGTCGGCAGAGGCCCAGAGAAGCATTTAAATTATAAATTTAAATTTTTGAATTTTCGAACAGCGACATCTATCGGTGACCAAAAAAAAAATTTTTGTTAGAATGCTCCAAACTTACCGAAATTGTCAATTTTTAGGGTTCCGTACCCAAAGGGTAAAAACGGGGTCCTAATACTAAGAATTAACATCCTTCTGTTCTTCTGTCTGTCACCAGGCTGTATCTCATGAAGCGTAATAGATAGACAGTCAAAATTTTCACTGATGATGTATTTTTGTTGCTACTATAACTCCAAATACCAAAAACTAAATAAAATGAATATTTAAGAGGGGCTTACAACAAAAGTGATTTTTTATACTTAATGGTACGGAACCCTTCGTACGCGAGTCCGACTCGCACTTGGCAGGTTTAATTAACTTTATATTAACTTTCAATCATCATTTGTAACGTATCAATGTAACGGATCAGCTATTTTATAGCAATTTTTCAAACAAAAATTGATGACCTGATTCTTTTAATTGATATAACTTTTTTATTTATGAACGGATTTAGATGAAACAAACACTAAATGTTAAGTGACGCTTATCAAAATACATTAGTGAAAACCGCAACCGAATCAGTGCGGCCGTTTCTGAGATTGGCGTGCACAAACGCACAGATAAACAGACAAACAGACAAAAATTCTAAAAATCATAGTTTTGTGTTCTATTGCGTTGATGAAAACCCCCAACAATATTTTTTCTCATTTATCTTCCATGAACAGACAGCGATCAGTTACGATTTTATTATATGTATAGATTTAAGGCCAAAAAAACTATAGTTATTGCTCATTATTTTCAGTACTGCAATAGTTCCGGTGTACTCGTTTGGAGAAGTGGACGTTTTTGGCAAAGCTACTTTTGAAAAAGACAGCCTTTTGTATAAAATTCTACGTTGGATTTTTGAGAAGACGGGACTTATATTCTTAAGACCAGCTGGTAAAGGTTTTCTTGGATTGGTACCTTTCCGGAAACCGGTGAATGTTGTTGGTGAGTTTTTTTTAATCCTGCACTCCTAATATAAGCGCAAAGTTTTCATAGATGTTTGTTCTACTTTCACTTTACGTCAAAACGACCAGCACTAGACCCCGGAAAATTCAGGTATCCCCAGCTGAATTTTCCGGGGTCTAGTGCTGGCCCCATTTGAAATAAAGCATTCCAAAGGAAACGGAGACATCAATAAAAAAAATTGTCTTGGCCAGGCTCTAGATAACCATTCAAACTATTTTATGAACTTCTGTTTATAGTTTAAAGTGAGAACCTAAAGTTTTTCTACACACATACGCCAAAAGTGGTCGTTTTTCGCAATTGTGAGTAGAAAAGCTTCACGTTCTCACGTTAAATTGTAAACAGTAGTTCATAAAATAGTTAAAAGGGTTATCTAGTGTCTGGTCAGGACAAAATTTTTAATGATGTCTCCGTTTCCTATCAAATGATATTTCAAATGGGGTCAGTACTGGACCCCGGAAAATTCAGGTATCCCCTTAATGGATTGGAATAAAATTTAGAATTGAGATACCTATTTATCTGGACTAACGTATATACTTTTTTATTAAATATATTAAAACGGTTTTATACACGTATAGTGTAGTCAGAAAAGGCCGACTAGTTTCGATCGGTTTAGGTGATGATAATCGTCTAAACCGATTGAAACTAGTCGGCCTTTTCCGACCACTTAAGTGAGTAAAACCGTCTTTATATATTTAGTTATATCATCTCACGTTACTTTCAGTAATATTATACTTTTTATTCCCGAAAAGATTGGAGTTGTCATGTCAAATACCCGTTGAACATACGGGCAACTTAAGGGTCTGTTCGAACAGAGAGCAAGCAGCGAAGAGGATGTTTTTATGACACTCGATAGTGAACTTTAAACTATAAGAATAAACTGCAAAACGCGAGTATCATGTTTCAGGGCCGGCGCACACATGGCGAAGCGCAGCGCAGAGCATTTTTCACTATCAAACTCCTCTTTGAAATAATATCCGAAATCAATTTACACAATACTTACGCACATATGGCGTAATTTGACTAGGTTCTAAGTATTATTTTAATTTATTTTGACAGTGAAAATGCTCTGCGCTGCGCTTCGCCATATGTGCGCCGGCCTAAACGTTTATAGACTTTTTCCATCCATCCATCTATAGCAGCCTTTATGATATCCTTTCAGGACATAGGCCTAATCCATATCTTTCCGTCTTTGTCTCTCCCTTGCCACTTGCATCCAGTTGCGGCCTGCGTGACGCTTAATATCGTCCACCCAACGCATTGCTGGGTGTCCTCTACTTCGCTTGTTGGTCGCCACTCCATTACCCTTCTGCTCCACCGTCTTGAGTCCATTCTTGCTATGTGTCCTGCCCACTTCCATTTTTGTCTTTTTATTGTATAAACAACGTCCCTGACTTTAGCCCTCTTTCGAATCACTTCATTCCGTTTACGATCGGCCAATGTTATAGACTTTTTAAGCTATGGTAATATGGTCTCGCTGTCTGACCTGACAGTAACGGGCTAAATGATTGAAAATGCGAATCATGTTAATAGGCGATGCGGCTAGCAAGCGAGAAGGTGGAAAAAGGAACCCTTAGTGATGGCACTTAGGGTTCCTTTTTCCACCTTCTCGCCAGTATCGTGCTAGAAGTGGCCTTTGTTGCAGCTTTGGCTTGCGTTCATCAATATTCAGGAATGTTCCAATTTGTTTATCAACTATAATAATTATTGACGGTAATAGTTTTCTGCTCAGTTTTGCCAATACGAGGTTGCTGTAGGCCGTGCACTTTAAAATTTATTTTAAAATACTTTAAAAAAATGTTTATTTACAGTTGGAGCTCCACAAGAAGTCAAGAAGAACCCAAACCCCACTCCTGAAGAGATTGACTCGGTACATGCAGAGTTTAAGAAAAGGCTCATAAATTTGTTTGAGTCAGAAAAGGCCAAATACATAGAAAATAGTGACGATGTGCATTTAGAACTGTTAAACTATTAATTGATAAATATGCTCGTGATATCTAAAATTTCCTGTAGGCTGGCCTGTTTCGCTTCCCGTTTAGGTATCTAAAATATACCTATAAATTATTACTATACGTGCGGCGACTCCAGAGGGGAAAACTCAGTTACATGAGTCGTTTGTCCAGAGCAATAAGAATGAAATTGGCCTGCAATGGATGTCTAGGTATCTAATAAACAAAGAGGTGAGGTTGAATCTCTTTTCTGAGTAAGACTTGTACGTGAGTACTAGTACTTGTTATTACTTATATACTATACTTATTTGAATGTTACTAAGAAGTAATATAAATTTATATTATTTGTTTTGATTTCAAATCTATGCGGAACATATTTAATTTTTTGTTTATTTTTCTTGTGCGTAAGTGAACAACACTAATATCAGATCTTTCAAGCTGCCTAAAAGCATCTCACATAATTTAAAGACAGCCATGCAATGATAACAGGCAGGACCAACAGCTAATATGTGCCTTCTGATGCACGATGTAGCTCATTATCGTGCTACTTGTGGTCACCCATCCAAGTGGGGACTACGCCAGGTGCCACTTTACTAGGGGAAGCGCTAGTAATTAGCTCTCCTGCCGGGCTACCGAGCTCCTCAACATTTGCTTGAAACTCGACTTATCATCCTACGTCCCAGGCCAGTGTCACTCCCCGTTTAGATATCGAAAATATACTTACAATATTACTATGCGCGGCGACCACTGTGCAATGGGAATTCAGTTAATACTATCTGAATTTATCGGGGTCCAGTGCAATTTGAAATAAATTATTTGAAAGAAACATGAGATATCATTTAAAATGTTGTCTTGACCAAGCCCTATATAACCCTTTTAACTATTTTATAAACTACTGTTTACAGCTTTATCTATTGTTTTATTATTTGCAACAAATGAAGAGTTAACAAGAGAACGTGAAGCTTTTATGCACATAAGCCAAAAGTGGCCGTTTTTCGCAAATGTTCGTAGAAAAGCTTCACGGTCTATGGTTATAGGCGAATCTTTTTGGCGTAATTACGGCACATGTGCTTTAATGGAGTATAGACTATAGACTTTCTGCTGAAATCATAAATTATCAACGATTTTATAATGGAGTTCGAACTACAAATCAAATACAGGAGTAGAAAAGAAATTATAAACCAAACACACAAACATCAGAACGCACGTCTTGCGGCTGTAGCTCTATCTACCCGATTAGGTAAATTCAGTTTGATTTCAATAAAAGAATGTATCTTTTAGTGTTTTAGTAACTAAACCACGTCAATTTTGAATCAACGGGTTGTTTATGAAAACAATTAAAAAATCACAAAACGATGGAAGAATATTCTCACTTTATGTATTTAGCGCTAAAGCATTCAAATTTAAACCTTAATTCATTGCAACAAGATATTTTTATCAACACGACACACAGTGACTAAGATTAAAATAGTGCAAATGTGCATTTGTATCTTATAATGGAATCATTGAATTTTGAACTTAATGTCATCGTCAATAGGTTTAATTTAGATAAGCTCAGTAGGTAACAGAGTTGCCAACATTATGTCGGGCTTTTGTCACCCGCGGACAAGTTGTTTATGTGTGCTGGCTGACAGATGCGCGACATTTGTCTTATTTCATAATTTAAATAGTTTTAATAACGTGCCACAAACGTTTCGGGAAACGTTTCGAACACAGATGTGTTAAACATTTTAGAAATGCGTGCACACATACATAGTTACTCATACATACTGTTGAATGAGTTTTGTACTTTTCCCTTTATAGTAAATTGTAAGTCATCTTTTGACAACTAGATGGCACTGTCTGATTTTAAAACTAGATTTGGAGATTTCCATACGGTTATGCACCCTGTCAGTGAATCAATGAATGAACAGTTCTTACCAACTTACCAAGCGTACGGAAGTGTTTTATTGTAAGTGTGAATGGAGAGTACATACACAAATATTATTACGTATGTAATTTTATTTTTATCTCATCTACTGGAAAAACTATGTTTTCATCCCAAACAATTTGGAGCTAAAGTTACTGGTTATTCTCTCGGGACTAAAACGTGAAAAAGACAATCTCTAGGGATTAAAACAAATTTCAAATCATAACACGATATTATCTATATAGAATCAAAAATAATGTCGGCAGTTCAAAAAAAAAAAGATTTTTGTTTTAAAATAAAAAATAATTGGCACAGACATCTGATGATTTTTTTTTAATTTGAAATACATACCTATCGTCGTCAATATGGATGAATGTAGGGAAAAATTTTTTTGTTGTTCGCTTCGGAAAAATAAATAAGTAGGTATAATTAAAAAACGCGATTTCTTTCTTTGATTCAAGTATATTACTTACTTAATTACAGAAGTTTAGGTTATTTGTATTGATATGTGGTTATTTGTGTAAATGTGAATACTTTTTCGTAAGTTTAAGCCGATAGTGAATAGGTATCATGTTTTCCTTAAAAAATATATGAAGGACCACGCACACAAAGTTATGAGTGAACATTATCGTAACTTGGTGGTCTTCGAAAAATTATTCTTAGTATTTATTGTATGAAAACGACACCAAACAAAGGTTAGCATAAAATTTGAAGTCTGATTAGGTATTGTAGGTGTTCTACTTTTCTTTATATCTATTCTCTTTTGTATTCGCTAGTTTTCTCATAGATGGAGATGAAAAGTAGAATGTTCTACTCGGGTACCGTAATATTTTTATCTTGGGCGATATACATGAATCCCTCGCTTCACTCAGGATTCCACCGTAAAATCACTCGCTACGCTCGTGATTCAACTGTGAAATCGTTTCGCTCTAGATTCAAAGAAGCGCCCTCGCTCGCCGTCAAAATATTACCTTATTCCCTTGTAGCACAATCTACTATTAATAGGGCAGACGGATAATTTTGCAAAGCAAATTGAGCCCAGGGTAGCGTTGCATAACTATCTATAGTATGACTATCGATAGTACCGATACTATTGAATTTAGATACTATCGATTGTATCGATTACTGTCGATACAATCGATAGTAGGCTTTTAGATCTTGCGGTCCTGGGCTACTCTTGTCTGCTTAGAGCCATCAGACCCGAAGTGCTCCGTTTGCTCCGTAAGGGATAAAGACGTGATTGTATCGTACAAAATAAACACAAGCTGATAGTGATGATGTTGAGCAAATCGATCAAACCAAATCCTAGAAACGATATCAACGTCAATATTAAAATAATTATCGCGATAACGCAAATGACAGTGATCTATCATATTGGCATACTTATTGATATAAGTCTAATGCTAAGGAGTTTTTTATCTGACTACGGCAAAACCAAGAGAAAGGATAATGATTTTAGCAGTCTTTGTACCTATGTCAGGCCTGTGTCATTCTCCTTTTAGGTATCGAAAATATGCCTACATTATTAATATGCGCGCGGCGACCATTTGGAAGGGGAAAATTCAGTTACATGAATCGTTTGTCCAGAGTAATAAGAATGAAATTGGCTTGCAATCGATGTCTAGGTATCTAAACGAAGAGGTGAGGAGTTCTGACGCGAGCTAAATTAAACCATAGCGCTAACCACATTGAGTAGATATTTCTTTGAATTTCTTTCCTGAGAAGATTTCTGTACGTGAGTACTAGTACTTATTTTGTGCCTATGTAAGTATGTATGTGGATGTCTGTGTGTTCCAGCGTAGCATCCGAACCGCTGATCCAATTTTCACAAATATGATGTGACATAAGGTTATATAATTTTAGAGAATGTTGCATAACATTTGTTGTCTGACGTTTCATAACAAATCATAACAAAAGTTATAAATTGTTAATGATGTTGTATAACTTCATACAACATAATTATTTTACAAAACGAGTTCAACCAGAGTGGGAGCGTTCATAACATATAACATTGTGTAACATGTTGTATCAAAATGTTACACATTGTTATAGAATGTTATCCTGTTACACAATGTTTTATAACGTTATACAACTGCTGTGTGGGAGCACCTTTAGGCTACAATTTATATAATGCATACAACGAATGTTACATATAAAAAAGCGTGAGTCAAAAATTTTGTGTTTCGATATAGAGTAAGGTATCAATTAAAAGGGTTTAATGAGCACATTTCAAAAATATATCCATTGTTAGCCGTAAATGACTACCGTACTCGGGTTCTAGTATTTTAAAAGTAGGCATATCTTGTAACTAAGTAGTATACTTGAATTTTTGGAATAAATTATTTGAAAGAAAACGGAGGTATCATGCTCTTGATAATCCTTTAAATTATTTTATGAACTACTGTTAATAGTTTAAAAATAATTGAAATTGAATTTTCGGAATGACGAAATTTTACAATAATGTCAAATTGTAATTTTAGTACCTGTGTGCTATGTAACCAAATTATGATATTGTAAGTAACCTATAAGAGAGATTTTAAGAGCAGATTTATTATGAAAATGGCAGTAAAAGAATTAATTACAAAAGATCAAGTTCACACACGTAACTAAATAAAATAAAGCACGGTGCACACCGTCTCTAAACTCAGTAATTACTCACCGCGTGATACCGATTGACTTTGATAAAACGGCGCAACCTACTTGTTTAACGCGATTTATTACCTGTACCAACCACGAAAACTTTATGGATGTGACAAAGACACTTTGTAACCCCTGACAAAAAGAGGCGTGTTATAATTTTGAACGCTAATGTCTGTCTTTCTGTCTGTGGCATCGTAGCGCTCGAATGGATGGACCAATGCGATGCGGTTTCTTTCACATGAAAGCAAGTTTACTTGCGGTGGTTCTTAGCTACGTTTGATGACATTTAGTTCAGCTATTTTAAAGTTATTGGGGATTAACCTTGAAATTCAGGATTTTTGTAGTTCGCGTGTCAAATGAAAGATGGCGCCACGTATTAAATTCTACTATTTAGTTTTTTCGCCCATCACTAGATGGCTTTTACATATGAAACCGTTGAATATCGGGGATTTATTTATTTGCCTGGCAAGTCAACGTGTTTTTTGAGGACTTGCGTACCTCAAAAGGAATGCAAGTTATGACTGCCTCCGTGGTCTAGTGGCCAAATTGTTCGCCTTGTGATGACTGAAAATCATGTTTTCAAAAAGTTGTTTCCAGTCTGCTTGGGATATTGCAGGTATAAATCATCTAATTATCCGAAAGGAAAGATTATTCTGTGTTTTGGAAGGCACGTATAAACTGTGAATCTTGAACGCCACCGAGGTGTGCTCAAACCTATCTAAGGATTTGTTATGGTCTACCCTTTGGGATACGGTTAGACGGCAGTAGCTCTGTGTAAACACCAGTAACCTCGTCAATACACCTAGGTTAGCTAGCAGACCCCAGGCTCAAACGCAGTACTGTAGAGGATGCAACAGGGAATACGCTGGGATGATGGCCTCAATAGGAAGACACAGATAAGATAACTTGCTTGTCTGCCCAAAACTTTTCACATGACAACAAGTTGACATAAATGCTTTTAAATAAATAAAAAAAACATCAAAATCGTTCACGAAAGGCGAAGATATCAACAAAAAAAAAACTCTTTCATTGTTGAACTGGTTTTAGAAAAGACATGTCAGATGATAATATACACCTAAGAGAAAATTGTAGACATTGTATCATTTCAAGACATTTAAATTACGATCACTTCAATATATAAACCAGTATCTTTACAATTGCCTATTTACTTTTGTTTATTATTACACATTTATCCAGCTGTTATCATGATTTAATTCGTCTACGTGGGTGGCAGATATATAGGCCGGGAGTTACGGTACAGTTGCAGAATTTATTTGACAAGATTGCAATTCTGAGAAGACATTTATGTAAATTGCAAGAAAGATATACTTAGGCGTGTTCGGACGACGTTCGCATAACGTTCACTGCTGGACCTAGACCTCTCCCAAAGATTCACAAAATGATCGATCAAGAGCGGCCTACATCCAGCGCTTTTCAGCGACCCTGGTCAGGTTGTCAGACCAGCTTGTGAGCGGGTGTCCTACGCTTCGCTTGCCAGTACATGGTCGACATTCGAGAACGATTTGGCCCCATAGGCCATCGGTTCGTCTTGAAGGACAGGAGTGGACAGGAGTATTCCGCCCACTGCCTCTTTAACGAGCTAATTAATCCAATGGGCTATGTCACTGACTTTTGTTCTGCTACGAATTTCCTCATTTCTCTTCCGATCACGTAGAGAAACACCGAGCATAGCTCTCTTCATAGCGCGTTCAGCGAACTTGAGGTCATCATCATCCCAGCGTATTCCCGGTTGCATCCTTTGCGGTAATGCTTCTGAGCCCGGGGTATGCGAACTAACCTAGGTGTATTGACGAGGTTACTGGTTTTTACACAGGACGACTGCCGTCTAATCGTATTCCAAAGGGTAGACCACAACCAATCCTTAGATAGTTTTGAGCAAAACTTGGTGGCGTTCAGGACCCACGTGCTTTCAGGTGATTTAAGCCTGCACTATCCTTACCAGACCGGAAGCAACTTTTACAAAGTATGCTTCTCAGTGGGGTTCGAACCCACGGATCACAAGGTGAAAGTTTTGGCCACTGGATCACGGAAGCAGTCATAACTTATTCCTATTGAGGTACCAATGGTGATTGAAAAACCAATTTAAAATAAATGTTAAAAAAGTTTTATTGAGTAATGCCTACTTTACTATCAATGCTTATGTAAGAGGTAAAACCCCTTGGACACTTCCTTAAATATGTCCATTTAACTCCACATATGAAACATAAGATTTACCATAATAAGCTTACTGTTACAAACGTGTAATTAATATTTAATCTTGACAAGGTCTGCGAGATTGGGTTTTTCATGCTCACTAAAATTTCCAATCCGGTGGTGGCGTCGCTGGTCGGGTCGTTTGATTCCCTCTAATATGGCTGATCCATGCGTCAACTCGTGAACGGATGCTGCTGGGAGGGACTGGTCAGCTCGGCTTCGCTTTTTTGACTACTTGACTAAACCGAGGTTTCCCTCTTGGGAGCCCTTTGCGCTGCTGCTAGTAGGTTTTAATATAGGAAGCCGGGCCTCTGGCTCGCTCCATAAACCTCGTCCGGTAAAGTAGGAAATGCCGTCTAAAGCAACCTTTGCATGTCAGTACAAAAAAAAAAAAAAAACAAATAGATAAACTATTTGTTACAAATGGAAATATAAAGTGCCACATCCACAGTATTTTCCCTCCTAGTTCTCCCAACACGATGATCTATCAAGTTGTCTACACAAGATTAATGCGTGTAGATGATTGACGATTCGCGTTGCGTCGGCGTCGCTCTAATGTGCCTGGTGGCCAATGTTGGCCGAGTTAGAGCCAATGTTGGCCACTCACAAAGTAATATTTGATATACTGTTTTTTGTGTGCTGTATTTTAGTTCTGTTCAAAAAGTTATTAGTTTGTAGATAGACTCACAATGACCTTCATTAAGGGGTTACTTGAATTTTTTGGGGTTCAGTGCTGCCCTCGTTTAAAATAAATTATTCAAAAGGAAACTGAAATATCGTTTAAAGTTTTGTCTTAAACTAGCCCTAGATAACCCTTCAAATTATTTTAAGAACTACTGTTTACAGTTTAAAATCAGAACGTGGAGCATTCCACCCATCAAAAACCCCTGATCTCATAGACTTTTTTATTTATAAAAACATGTCGTCTAACTACATGCAAACTAATCAAAGTTATGATATGAACTCCGATCACTCAGCCATTTATTTAGAAATAAACGAAAAAGTTATATTTAAGGAAGATAATTTAACTCTAGTCAATAAATATACAGACTGGGATAGTTTTAAAATAGAATTAGACAGCCATGTAGACCTTAGAGTACCACTAAAGACTCCAGAGCAACTAAATATAGATTTAGAAAAATTTGTCAGCTTAATACAACGTACTGCTTGGAATAATACACCTAAGAGTAAGAAAAGGACAGTGAAAAACACATACCCATTAGAGATAAAAGACCTGGTAAAAGAAAAAAGAAGACAAAGAAAACTATGGCACCAAACTAGGTCGCCAGACGATAAAAAAAAGTTAAATAACCTCACAAAAAAGCTTAAAAGGGCAATCCAAAAACATAACGATGAGTGCACAAATACGTATCTTCAAAAACTGTCCAGTGACCGTAGTACAGATTATTCTCTCTGGAAAGCTACGAAGAACATGAAACGGCCAATAAACCAAATTCCTCCCTTGAAACTAGGATTTGGAAAGTGGGCGGTTAGCAACGAACAAAAAGCTGCTTTGTTTGCCGAACACCTCAAAGGGATCTTCAAACCAAATGACAGATCAGAAGGCATCGTTGAAGATATCACTGAGGAAATCAGCGAAAATTATGATGAAGAAATAAATATAAAGCTTGTAACTCCAAAAGAAGTTATGAGGGAAATAAAACAGCATATCAACCCCAGGAAATCTCCTGGCTTTGATCTTATACCAGGAGAACTGCTACACAATCTCCCGAGAAAGGCTTTAGTCAAATTAACTAATCTCATAAACGCTGCTTTGAGACTTAAATACGTGCCCGATTTATGGAAAGTAGCTGAAGTAATAATGATTCCAAAACCGGGCAAACCGCCAAATGAGACGACGTCGTACAGGCCAATTTCATTGTTACCCGTTATGTCAAAGTTATTTGAAAAAATATTACTTAAAAGACTAAAACCTATCATCGAAACCAAAAACCTTATTCCACCACATCAGTTCGGCTTCAGAGAAAAGCATTCAACTATAGATCAAGTTCACAGAATAACAAATATAATTGAAAATACCCTCGAAAATGAAAAAGTCTGTTCTACTATCTTTCTAGATGTAGCGCAAGCTTTCGATAAAGTGTGGCATGAAGGACTCATCATAAAACTTAGAAACATGTTACCCACTAACTACGTAGATATAATTACATCATATATAACCAATAGAGCTTTTAGAGTGCGACAAGAAAATGTGTATTCTAAAATTAAAGAAATAAAAGCTGGAGTGCCTCAGGGAAGTGTTTTAGGTCCGGTCCTGTACCTACTATACACCTCGGACATTCCTGATATAGATGACAATACTATGGCGACCTTTGCTGACGACACTGCTATAATGGCTGTCGGAAGTACTCATGAAGAAGCAGCAGAAAAGGTTCAAATAGCAATTAATAAAATTATTGAATGGACAAAGAAGTGGCGAATCAAGCTAAATGAATCAAAGTCAACTCATGTTAACTTTACGAATAAGCAAGAACAATTATGTCCCGTGTATATAAATGGAAAGCAAGTTCCATTTGAAAATACAGCCAAATACTTAGGTATGACTCTGGATACAAAGCTGCGCTGGAAAGCGCACGTCAAAAAGAAAAGAGAAGAGCTCGAAATACGGTTTCAAAAGATGCACTGGCTGCTTGGGAGAAACTCTGCCTTGTCAGTGCACAACAAAATACTTTTGTATAAACAAGTCCTGATGCCAGTATGGACTTATGGTATACAGCTGTGGGGCTGTACCAAACAGAGCAATATCAGTATGATCCAAACATTCCAGAACAAAGTACTCAGGAGCATTGTCAATGCACCCTGGTACATTAGAAATGCTGACCTGCACCGGGACCTTAACATGCAGTTCGTCGATAAAGTTATTAAAAAATATGCAGGAGCACACGAGTATCGATTGCTTCATCATGTGAACGTTGAGGCAATCCAGCTCCTCGACAACACGGACACAGTGAGAAGACTTAAACGAACTAAACCGTTCGAATTAGTGTAGTGTAGTGACAATAAAAAAAAAAAATACTTAGTGCGGTCATAGTGCAATAATTAAAGACACACGAACAAAGTGCCTTCCCCTTAATAGAGACAGTAAGAAAAGTGCCGATGGACACATTCTTATACTATTGCTTATAAAACTAGGTCAATGTAAAATTACTAATTAGTCTTAGATTAATAGGCTAGATTGTAATAATATTAGCGTACTTATTGAACAGTATATAGGTACGTTAAGAAAGTGAAAAAAAAAAAATAAAAAAAAAATTCCTACGCATATTAGCGAAAAACTGCCACTTTTAGTAAATTTGCGAAGAAAAGCTTCACATTCTTACTTTAAACTATAAGCAGGAGTTCATAAAATGGTTATCTAGGGCTTACTTAAGACTTAATTTAAAATGATATCTCCATTGCCGTTTGAATAATTATTTGCAAATTGGGGCAGCACTAGACCCTGGAAAATTGAAGTATCCCTTTAAGCCCTAAACCTTTGTTAGCCATATATCTAAAAGTTTAATAAATTGTAAGTTGATGTCTTAGAAGAAATTGCTGCAGTACAGTTTGATGCCGCTTCTTCTGCACAAGAGCGTAGAAAACATCACCAATTTTCGCTATAAGTAACGATATGACGTCAGCAGTTGTTATTAAATTAAAAACGAAGTGACTTCTATTAAGAGATGTTATAAATATTCTACGATAATAAAGATATTTTGGATTTAAATATGCTCGAATCATTCGTATCTAAAGGCGACCCCGCAAAAGTCCTCAACTTACGTATTTACGTAAGGTTGCAGAAAAATGCCGCATCGTTTTGTTAATTTCTGAAAATAAAAAATACTCATTACAAATACCCTTTATTGCATCCCAAACAAAAAAAAAATACAAAAATCAGAAAAAAAAAACGTAGACAGAAATATGATGCAAAGACCAACAAAAAAACATAGAACTTTGTCCGTGAAATTTCTGAAATAATAATTAGTAAGAAATAAACTTCATCATCATCATCCGAGCGTATTCCCGGTTGCATCCTCAGTAACGCTTCAGAGCCCGGGGTCTGCCACCTAACCAAGGAGATTTGACGAGGTTACTGGTTTTTACACAGAGCGACTGCACGGACACACGGAATCATCTTTCTTTTCGAATAATCAGGTGATTCAAGCCTGCAATATCCTATCCAGACTGGAAACAACTAAGAAATAAACTTCTCCTTTATTAAATAAAATGTATAACTTGACTTTTCACTAAGACTTTATTCATTACTTACCCAAGTTCATATGCAGACATTCCATGGCCAATGTTGGACATAGGAAGTGTCGAATGTTGGCTACTTAAAAAGTGCTATCAGACTGTGTCGTTTAGTCATTTATTTAATTTGTATTTTTTTATTTATTTTGACATGATAAAAACTGTATCAGAAAAAATAATAAATTCAGTTGGACGAGTGTATAATATTAGCAGTTATACATACAATGCTAATATTACACATACGTCCAACTGGTTTCTCGAGCTATGAGTGTGGTATAGCGAGGATTGGCACCGTCACAGTTACAGTCGCACTCGAAAAACTAAATGCTGCGACACTGAAGAATTGGCACAAATATTTGCGTCAAAGTATTCGCATCGTTGTCAAAGTTTTGTTTGAAACAAGATTATTTCCTGAGCAAATAAAAAAAAGCCGATTGTCAAGAACACCATCTAGAGATGAGTAGCGGAACAACCGAATTCTTTTTTTTTATTTATTATTTATAGAATCAACAGCCCTTTACAATATTATTATTTTATGTTATGAACAATTACTTACTGCCAATTACAGATTCTTATTTTGTAATTAAAATATTCAAAAAATATGTTTAGAGAAAACAGTTCAAATATATATATATATATATATATATATATATATATATATATATATATATATATTATACGCACAATTGCGAAAAACGGCCACTTTTGGCGCAATGTGCGTAGAAAAACTTCACGTTCTCACTTTAAACTGTAAACAGTAGTTCATAAAATAGTTTGAAGGGTTATCTAGGGTCTGATCAAGACAAAATTTTAAATGATGTCTCCGTTTCCTATTAAATGATTTGACCCCGAAAATTTCAGGTAGCCCCTTAACCCTGTATATGTATTTACTATAAAATATAGTATTGTTGAGTTAGTGTTCCTTTGAGCTAGCTCAATCTGTGTTATTTGTCCCTTAGATCATTTAGGGTTGGACTACATCTGGCAGCACGGAACAGTACTTTTCTATGCTGTTATCCATTTCTGTCGCTCAGAACCATCATTCGCTAGAGCGAGAAAGAGCGACGGAACGCCGCGGAATCACATAATAAGTACTATTACTCACGTGCAGAAGTCTTACTTTGAAAAGAAATTCAAAGAAATATCTACTCAATGTGGTTAGCGATATGGTTTAATTTAGCTCGCATCAGAACTCTTCACCTCTTCGTTTAGATACCTAGACATCCATTGCAAGCCAATTTCATTCTTATTTCACGGTACAAACGATTCATGTCACTGAATTTTTCCTTTCGAAGTGGTCACCGCGCGCATAATAATAATGTAGGTATATTTTCGAAATCGGGGAGTGACAACGGCGTGACGGAATCGCCGATGAAGCGTTTCATCGCTCTCTTTTGCTTTAGGCAATAATGGTTCTGAGCAGGGACAGGAATACCGATATTTTTTATCGATATATCGATACCCGATATCGATATTTTTTATCAATATCTCAATACAAATTTCGATGAAATACCGGTATTTTATACAAAATATTGATATAATACCACTACTTAGTATCGATATATCAAAATTTGGTATCGATATATTGATATATCGATAAAATACGGATACGAGTATCCATATTTCGATAGAAAAATACCGGTATTCCTGTCCCTGGTTCTGAGCAACATAAAGGATAACCCTAAATTAATTTATCAAATGGTCTAAGGTTTACTAAGTGATGACATAAGGCTCTGAAACGTGGTCCCTTACTATGGGTCTCATAAGAAGACTCAAGGTCGCTCAGTGCGCTATGGAGAGGGCAATGCTCGGTGTTTCTCTACGTGATCGAATCAGAAATGAGGAAACATAGTCCAGCGGATTAGCTCGTTAAAGTGGCAGTGGGCGGGACACATGGCTGATGGGGCAAAAATGTTCTCGAAGGGCGACCGCGTACTGGCAAGCGAAGCGTACAACACCCACCTACAAGGTGGTCAGACGACCTGACCAAGGTCGCTAGAAAGCGCTGTATCGGTCCTTTTGGAAAGCCTTGAGAGAGGCCTATGTCCAGCAGTGGACGTTATGCGGCTAAAATGATGATGATGATCATGATCATGATCTAAGGTTTGACCCTATATACCTTATAAATTTTTATAGTTCTGATAATAAATCGTGGTAAGGTGTAAGGTTACTGAAGACGGTACACATATAGGCTACTACATTATAAAATTTCAGACCAAATCTGAAAGCGTGATGAGATGATGCACTTTTGGATTCAGAACAGGATAGAACACTAACCTATATTACTGGCGGAGCATTTAAGGACAATTCGTCAACTCCACGGTATCCCCAAAACAGCTATTAGCCTTAATGTGTGTTTGTTGGTAACATTGTTCATCATTAAAGAGTCTAGTGCTGCGTATCACGCGATGTTGATTTATAGTCGAGTTTAACATAATTAGTCCAGTTACTGACATACATCATTGTTAGTTTTTAGGGTTGCGTGTGTCAAAAAATAACATTTCCTAATTATTTTTCTTCTTAGTGAGTCTGTGTTTTTTTTTTTTGTTTTTGCTTTATATTTGATCATCCTAGTAGTGGGCCACTTTGACGGCTTTATCGTTAGCCTTAATCCTTCAAGCACATAAATCGCAGACACAATTGAATTCAATTGTTCTTTTGACCCGATCGGGCCAATCGGTGCTTGAAGAGTTAAGTAAATCCTCCAGGGGGCAGGTGGTAGGGCACCTGGGACAGGAAAGTAGATGCGCCATAGTTTCTGGGGAGAAACCACACTCGCACACGTTTCGTGAACTATGAATTGTTTCCCACTTGGGCAAAATCTCCCCGCAACGACTTGCTTGAGTGCGCAGTCTATTGAGCGACTTCCAAGCAGACCAGGGCAGATCACGCCCAGGTGGCAAGTCTTCTATTGGATTAATATAGTTGGGCACAGTGTGGTCCCTTTCCCAGAGTTTTAATCTGGCCTCTTTGATGTTGCAGTTAAGCTTCTTTGTATTCTTTAAGAAACTATGACGGCTTTGAGGCGCTGGGTCATACTGGTGAAGTGGGTGTCGGGAATATAGCTCTTGCTTTCCACGTTCAGCAGCACAAGTTCCTTCTCTGCGAACACTAGGTAAAAAGTTACTAATTGAGAAAAAAATAGATATAGGTATAAACAATACATACCTTCTTATCGAGTGTTTTAATACCATCACTGGTGTCCGATTTTTCTGGCTTTTTTGGGTTCTGTAAGAAACAGGAAGATGACCAAAAAGGAAAGAGCCTACTGTACCGTTTTGGTTAGTAAAACCTAGATTTCGGATCTAGGAGGATATATGAGATAAAGGAAAGACTAGATATTGGCAAATGAGATAGGTATAATGAACAACTATTACATTACATTAGTTACAAAGATTCACAAGATCACTAGGTACAGATTAGGTAGTCAGGGTCGTGAGTTATAGGCACCAGATCCGTTGAGTAGCCCTTCTAGGTAGAAGAACTACTTAGCTTGAGATGCAGCCGAAGAAAAAGAGAGGACAAGCGCCGGCCGCCGCGCCTATATATGGGCATGGGCCCCCCCCGCTGCGACGAAGAGGGGCGGAGGAGTGCTGGAGCCCGCGCGATGTCACAATACATTAAAAGCGTTTGAAATGTGGTGCTGGAGGAGAATGAAAAAATAAATTGTACAGAAAAAGTGACAAACGAGAGGGTATTAGAGAATGTGAGAGAGAAAACAGAAATACTACAAATTATAGAAAATAGAAGAGGAGAAATGTTCGGTCATCTACTACGTCACGATGCGTTCTTTAAAACAATAATGGAAGGAAAGAGAAGAGTAGAAAAACTCAGAAGAAAATGTTTAGATAAGTTTCAATAAGTATAATTTACATTACGTGACGTGAATATTAAAATTTAATTTTCATAGACAAGTCGATTTCTAAACCTTTCATCTATTTTGACATGAAAGTGGAACAATCCAAACAAACATACAAACTTTCGTATTCATGTTCTTCTTCTTTAATAGTCAGATATAATTTTTTTTTATACGGAACCTTACGATACCTTTACTTTAACATGCTCTTAATAATTATACGAGTAGACTGTTGCGTTAAAAATCGGGATTATTAGTTTGTTCGTGGAAAACAGTTAATGTACTTTTTGTACTCCATTCTTATACTTATAAGCTTTAAAAAGCTTAATAGGCTATTAAGATCATCATACCCTTCTCTATACCCGTATGTGCCAATAATGTCTCCTCTCATAATCCGATTCTTAGGATCTGCCGCGAATACAACAACCTCTATGAATGTTTTAATTCAGATCAAGTACCTGACATCTATAGTTTATCTCTGAATAGTTTCAAGCACAGAATCCGTCAATTATTGTCTTAAACTTTTAAATCATATTTACCACCTAACATATGTAGCTTTAAATTCTTATTTATTCTATAAATCATATTATATTTCAATGATATTTTGTATAATGTATATTGTCAACATATGTACTTACCTTATATTTATATGTCCATAGCTTTATTATGTTACTAATTTACATAATGTTTTCTTGTGAGCAAATAATGTTTAACATGCTGTGCGCACTATTTTTTTGGTTTTGCAACTAGACATGTTTCTATTATATAAGTTGTTTTGTTAAGCTGCGTTGTAAGACTGTTTTGTGTGCCAATAAATAAAAATAAAAATAAAATAAAATAAAATAAAATAAGACATCCACTGTTGCATTTTTGTTAATTTTTAGGGTTGCGTACCCAAAGAGTAAAAACCCTATTACTAAGACTCCGCTGTCCGTCCGTCCGTATGTCTGTTTGTCGGTCTGTCACCAGACTGTATTTCATGAACCCTGATAGCTAGACAGCTTACATTTTCACAAATGATGTATTTTTGTTGCAGCTATAACAACAAATACTAAAAATATAATAAAATAAATATTTATACCATTCCCCCTCTAAAAGTTTATTTTATTCACTGAAAACAGTGAATAAAATGCAGTTTTACTCACTGTTTTGATGTTTGAATTTAGAACAATTTTTCTTAATTTTTGTAATTATTCCCATCTTAATGTACATTTTAATTAATTTAACCTCCTTTTTTCTTCATTAAATGTCTATTTTCGCTTAATTTTTTCTTTTTAACCGACTTCCAAAAGAGGAAGTTATCAATTCGTCGGAATCTTATGTTTTATATATGTTGATCTATTTATTCGAAGACGTTTGTACCGATTTAGAATATTCTTTTTTTTTTAAAGGGAATACCTCTCAGGTGGTTCCATATTTTTTTTTTTAATTAAAACCAGTTGTGTAGTTTGGTGGTGAAGTCGGTTTTTAGTTTCGAAAAATTATTCTCTTAGTCATGGTATAAAGTATAGTATGCAATTCTTGAATAAAGCGAATTTACATCGAGGGCCATGAATCACTCGCATTGCTCAGGATTCTAAAACTTGAATCATATCCATTGCTATTCAAAGAGGAAATGCAGCTAGCATAATAGTACCTTTAAGCCAGGTGCAATCCGTGGGGGCATTTTTGATTAAGAAATTCGTATTATTTTTTAATTTTTGTATGATCACCTTTTTTGTAATATGGTGAGTTAATTTATCAAAGTTACATAATTTTTTCCTCGGTTTCCTATTAAATGAGTTATTTCAAATGGGGGCAGCACTGGACCGCGGAAAATTCAGGTAGCCCCTTAAGCGTTAAGTTAGCCTATTGTTTTGTACAATTTGTATTTGATGAACAATAAAGATTTAATAAATAAATATTTGTAATGAGAAATATCGTGCTTCTAATGTTTAATTTTACATTTTAGCTGCCGTGTGTGAAGCCCTTTAACTTGATACCGAAACAATAAGAATTCCAAGTCTCAACTTCTGCATCCTAAAATTGGACGAGCCGATTTCTAGTCAAAACAGAACACGACCAAAGTGCATAATTATTATAACAAACGTTAACCTGTCATGTCGAGTTGACAGCCAACAAGCCAGTCTGTCGGGCTATCAACACCGCATTTATGCAGCAGAATTATTGCTATCTTTAAATTATCTACATCTCTTTCTATCTCGCTGAGTTAAAGCGAGACAGCCGTAAGTGTCGTGAGGATAGTGCGTGTGCCAGTGTTATAAATATTCCGACTATAAAGTCACGATTTGACTACGAGTCCACTGTTCGAACCTCGATTTGCATACAATGACAACGCAATGAATTATTGGAAGTTGTAAACATGTATTTCTGATTTATAACTCGAGCTACTGCTTGATGGGGAATTTGATAAACGAGACATTTATGAAAAACAAGCTAGTTGGTTAATTTCGTGTAAGAGGCATTTCACCTTTGGTTGGCTCCCGCTCGCACAATCAAACATTTTTAAAGGTTATTAAAAAATGAGTCTTATTTGTAAAAAAGTGTTTCATTAACATACAGTATAATGGTATTGTGGATATTTTAGACATGTTTGTAAGTATATTGTGTAGACATTGACAACATCAACAATTAGGTGATCAAAATTTTAAATTTTGGATGACCTAATTCTCGATACACATAAACAATAAAAAAACATGTGTACCATATCTAACATATAATTATATTGAAAGTTAATGAAATACTTTTCTACAAATGAGTCACATTTTTAATAATCTTTAAAAATGTTTGATTGTGCGAGCGAGACAGCCAACCAAATGAGAAATGCCTCTTAAGAGGCTACATGAATTTTCACACATTTTAAATAAATCATTTGAAAGAAAACGGAGATATCATTTAAAATTTTGTCTTGATCAGACCCTAGTTAACCCTTCAAACTATTTTATGAACTACTGTTTACTGTTTTTAGTGAGAACATGAAGCTTTTCTACGCAGATACGCCAAAAGTGGCCGTTTTTCGCAATTGTGCGTAGAAAAGCTTTACGTTCCCACTTTAAACTGTAAATAAATAGTTCATAAAATAGTTAAAAGGGTTATCTAGGGTCTGATCAAGATAAAGTTTTAAATGAAATCTCCGTTTCCTTTTAATAGATTTATTTCAAATGGGGGCAGCACTGGACCCCGGAAAATTCAGGTAGCCCCTTAAGACGACGCAACACTAGTTGATTCGTCTCGAAGAGCACTTTTCACTTTTAAGTTAGATTCAGCTTGTTTAAAAAAAATACTTGTTTATTATTCTTATTTCCAAAAGTGAACGTCACTTTGCCCTTACCTTAACTATGTACCTACTCGTATTTGTTTTCGATTGTTCATATAATCCAAAAGAGCATTAATATTCGCTAATCGGAAAGTCCATGAAATCACAGTGACGTCAATCTGTCACGCGGCGTCGAAAGTTATATCGGCCTCAAGTCAGCGGTTGACAACCAATGAGCTTGTAATAAATTGGACTTCCAATAATATAAATATTTTATACTTGTTTTGAAACTATCGCAAATAAAACATATTAATAATTAATATTATATAAATAATTCGCATTCTTTTTTGTTACATAGGAAATACTTACATCCTTCGTGGTCGTAGCACAGGTTGCAGACAAATTCAAGTAAATACTTTATTCCACTAGTTTTTATTTATTCTTTTTTCCAACAGAAATAGAATTACCGGCAAGCAGTTAATAATTAGATCCTATCTGATTACTATGGTTTTATATGTATTTATGTATGTCTATTAATTTGTAGGTATGTATGTCGTGTATTTAAGTATTTGTATGTATATATTGTGGCAGGTTCTATATAGTAACTATTTACAGTAAATCTAACATACTGCACCGCCTATTTTTTAATATTCACTTCTCCCTCTACCCAAAGGTTGACTGGAAGAGATTGCTATACGATAAGTCCGCCTTTGTATCATAATTCTGTCTTCTTTTTTTTCTGTTAATTGTTTTTCCTTTTGTTTATGGTGCAATAAAGAGTATTTGTATTGTATTGTATTGTATTGTATGGTGCAAGTGCTGAAGAAGCGGTCACAACCGGTATTATCGTGCAGCAGAGTAAGAACTAAGATGAATAACAGTTTCAAGAATCACTCGTAGTCTTTTTAGCTTTACCTCTGTGGCCTAATGATTATCATGCTGCAATCTCACACCGAATGTCCCAGGTTCGATCCCTGGTAAGTTCAAGGTGAACAAAGATGTTTTTCATATTAACCTGGGTCTTAGATGTTTATCTTTATAGGTATTTTGTTGTCATAATATGGTCTCGTTAAGTTAGTTTCCCATATCACAAGTGATTTTTCCTTACTTACTCTAAAGCACAAGTTCGCTTCTCGCGGGAACGCGTGTCAAAGCTAGCCGACAAAACTTTCAATATTGATTCTTAAAATTATCCTTAAAGCTATCTGATCTGAATCCTGATGCTGACCAAAACTTGTTTAAGATATAAAAAAAATATATATTTCAAACGGACTCCACCCTTCACTTTTAATGATTACTAAATTTAGTTCTAAGCTCCTTGGCTGCCAGGGCATCACGCTGACGGCTGCCACGTTGACAAGTGTCACGCTGACGTGCCATCACGACCGCGTCACGCTCTGACACGCAATGTCCTAGCGGTCGCAATTAGCTAATTGTCACGCCAATCTGCTGCGAAACTCGGCTTTCCTTTGGGTATCAAAGGGTTATTTTGTTATCTGGTAACTGATTTAGTGTTGTAGTAACAGGAATCGGTTAAAAATAGTCTAATTTAAATTGTTGGATACTAGCGCATTACTAGCGCTTTCGCAAGTAAAGCGACACTGGGCGTGGTCCGCACTTGGATTAGTGACCTCAAGTGGCATGAAAATTTCTCGAGCTCCTCCGTGCTTCGGAAGGCATGTAGCCATTGGTCCCGGCTGTCATCACTGCACGGCAGTCATCAAGCTATGTCAGATGCCTTTAGGCAGTTTGAAAAATCTGACAACAGTGTTGGCCACTTACACACACGAAAAACAAGCAAGCAAGCAACGGATTAAATATAAATATTTCCTCATAAATAGGACAAAACGTTTAAAAATTATTTGTTTTAAAAACCTCCGTGGCGTAGTGGTCACCATGCTAGTCCGCCACCCAAAGGTCCCGGGTTCGATCCCCGGTCAGGGCAAGTTGGAAAACGGCCTTTTTCAAATTGTCCTGGGTCTTGGATGTTTATCTATAAATGTATTTCTAATAAAGAAAAACTAGTATCGTTGAGTTATTATCCCATAAAACACGTCTCGAATTTACTTCGAGGCTAGCGTAATTAGTGTAATTTGTCCCAATTTATTTTTATAAATTAATAATAAATATATAGGGACAAATAACACTGATTGAGCCCCAAAGTAAGTTCAAGACTTGTGTTATGGGATACTAACTCAACGATACTATATTTTATAAAAAATACATATATAGATAAACATCCAAGACCCAGGACAATTTTAAAAAGGCCATTTTCCAACTTGCCCTGACCGGGGATCGAACCCGGGACCTCTGGGTGGCGGACGAGCATGGTGACCACTACGCCACGGAGATCGTCAATTTTATTTATGTATTTAATTTTTTATCAAGATCTTGATTTCGTTTAGTTATTTCGGCCACAGACCATAGCAAGACTCATTTCGTTTGTTTGTTTATGAAGCTTTATAGTACATAAGAAAGAACACAGATACAAATCAGAAAAGTAAACATACAACGGCGGACTTATCCCGAATAGTGATATCTCCCAGTCAACCGGCTAAAAAAACCGGTCAACAGGTTCATTTGCTAGGCAAATAAAAAAAACTCCGACTGTCAGGAACGCTATCTAGTGACGAGTAGTGGAACTACCGATTGAGTGTTATCCGTAGCGCCATATATGGCTAGAGAAAGCCTTGACTTTCAAGCGTTAATCCCCAATATCTTTTAAAAAGCTATACCGAATTTCATCAAACAAAGCTAAGAACCACAGCAAGGGAACTTTCTTGCACGTAAAAACACTGCATCAAACTCGTTCCATCCGATCGAACGCTACGATGTCAAAGACAGACAGACAGATAGATAGACTTACAAACTTATTAACATCCTTTTTTTTGTCGGGGGTTAAAAAAGACTCAGATCGTTTTAGTTATATTAAATAAGACTCAGATGTCAGTAAAGGTCAATACACCTATGTGTATTGACCTTTACTTTTAATGAAATCGGCATCAAATTTTCTTTAATATTCCGTAATACCTGTATAAATCATGCGTATTCTTTATTTTAATATTACTCGTAGTTACAAAAATCAACAAGCAATTATAACAGAAATCAAAAACCCGACTGCCTTATTTTATTTTGATATGCCCAGTGTCACTCTCACAGTAAATGCAAATCTAATGACACCTCCAAACATAACCCTCCTGGCGCAGTCAGGTAAAAAAAGGGGAAAATAAGAACAATGAAGCTACCACTTAAAATAGGTTTAAGTGCCGCAACAGACAGGACGCAAGTTGCGTCGCGTAACAGCTAGAGATGGGCAGTGGATAGTACTCAATTTACCTATTTGAGTATTTACTCACTAGATTTAATAAATAGAGTACTTAAATAGAGCGTGCTTATATATTGACATCGCATTTGATGTCTGTTTACTTATTTTAAAATAAAATTACGTCTTTACACACCTCCCAGCAAAAAAATGATCAAAAAGAAAAAGTCAAAAAAGCCTACTTTCAGTGTATGATTAGTATAGTATTTTCATATATTTTAGCGTCGCATATAACGTTTACCGACATTTTAAGCATATTATGGCGTATGCACACACTTTCCGACAAGAATTGCAAATGTATACTAGATTAAACTTTCAAAATTGTCATGAAAACATGAAATAATGAATATGAATATAAATATAAGTCGCAACTCATACAAATCAATATACCCACCTAATGCATAACTTAGGATATTTATCGGGTATTAACTCAATCTACTGAGTAAATATTCAAATGGGTTGATTGAGTATTTATGCAACTGCCATCACTAGCTGTTACGCGGCGCAACTTGCGCCCCGTCTGTTACGGCCCTAACGTCGATTATCACAAAATTTAAATTGCACTGAAACATAAAACCATAAAACAATATCTTCTCAATTGAAATAACTGACAAAACGAGCTAATGAAACAATGAAGGACTTCACAATGACATGTCAGAGACCAATTAATTGACATTCATTGGTGGCCTGTCGCCTGTCAGTCAAGTTGATGTCAGGAATGGGAATGCATTGAAATAATAGGGATGTGGACTGTAAGTATTACCTATTCTATTCATTCCGTCAGTTAGATCATTCAAAAAAATTTTTTTTTTTTTTTACGGACAAATAACACTGATTGAGCTAGCCCCAAAGTAAGTTATAGACTTGTGTTATGGGATACTAACTCAACGATACTATATCTTATAACAAATACATATATAGATAAACATCCAAGACCCAGGACAATTTGAAAAAGGCCATTTTCCAACTTGCCCTGACCGGGGATCGAACCCGGGACCTCTGGGTGGCGGACTAGCATGGTGACCACTACGCCACGGAGGTCGTCAAAAATGGACCTATACTTAAAATTAATTAAATTAATACAATTTTCGGAGGTACGAGACCATGACGTTATGCGATTTTTCATTTTCTGATTGAACTAGCCCCAAAGTAAGTTCAAGACTTGTGTTATGGGATAATAACACAATGATACTATACTTTATAACAAATACATATTTACGGCCAAAGCCCAAGAGCCAGGATAATTTGAAAAAGGCCATTTTCCAACTGGCATTGACCAAGGATCGAACCCGGAACCTCTGGGTGGCGGACTAGCATAGTGACCACTACGCCACGGAGGTCATCAATGCCTACACGTATGTTTTGATGCTTTTACAAGTTGTTAGTTAAAAAAATATGACGAGTTATTGAGAAAAAAAAAATGTAATGATAAATAAAATCTATCAAAAATCAAATCGTACGAACATTCTTTTTTATTAATCATGCTTATCTTCAATTTATTTTTTGTAATAATCGTGAAAATCAGAGTAAGTTTACGAAAACCAATTTTTGTGTGAAAAATGCCAATTACCTATACAGTAGCCTTTCTTAGGGTTCCGTACTCAAAGGGTAAAAAGGGGACCCTATTACTTAGACTGTCTGTCTGCCACCAGGCTGTATCTCATGAACAGTTGAAAGTTTTACAGATGATGTGTTTCTGTTGCCGCTATAAAACAAGATATATTAAAAACAGAATAAAATTAATATTTAAATGAGGCTCCCATACAACAATTGTGATCTTTTAAAGATAATGGTACGGAACCCTTTGTACGCGAGTCCTACTCGCATTAGGCCGGATTTAATTATTTTTTCTACTCCTGAACTGTTATCTGTCTTTTAAATGGTCCCGAACACTAATATAAGAACATAGATTATTTGATTTCAGAAAAGTCTATAGTCTATTCCTAATATGCATGTGCTAAATAGCACATGTGTCGTTATTTCGCCAAAACGATACTCCTAGCCATAGACCTATAACTTTTTTTCTTTACTATATTTATAACGATTTTATTATGTTGGCAGTATGGTAGATCACCATACTGCCAACATAATAAAATCGTTATTTTAACATATGGTGCCATTTTTCAATCGTGGAGTCACTGAACAAACGGTTTTTTGTATGAAAAAAACATTCGTTTAAGTGACTCCATGTTTCAAAAATGGTCACTAGGAAGACGTCAATAAAAAAAATTAAGTCTTCCATAGATACCTAGTATCTAGCAAACATATGGTAGTATTTCATACTTTTCTTTGTTTATTTTTGGATTTATTTTAGTATGTGTAGTCGTCGAAAAGGTATTGTATGCAACGTTGTATAAGTATGTCAAAAAATGCTCGATGGCGTCTCCTTACAATGCTCGTCAAGGCTAGCATCGTAACCTGCGCCGCTCGCATTTTATGAACCTTCTGTTGCATAAAATACTATTGTTTGAGCACAGAGATGGCGAAGGATATTAAAATATGGAGAGAATTGACTTACAGAGCCGATCCCAAATAGGGAAAAGGCGAGGAAAGAAGAAGAAGTGTGTCCCACAGCTGGGCAAATCCCCCCCCCCCTTACCTTTTACATAGTTTTTCCACATACTACCTGTTCATAGCAGTCTACTGCCTTTAAAGCTGCTGATGTCAATGCGCCATCATCAAAATAACATTTACATTGCAATAAACGTATTTATGGCTCTGAAACGTGATTCCTTACTGTGGGTCTCATAAGAAGGCTCAAGGTCGCCCAACGAGCTATGGAGGGCTATGCTCGGTGTTTATCTACGGGATCGAATCAGAAATGAGGGTATTTGTAGGAGAACAAAAGTCACTGACATAGCCCAGGGGATTAGCTGGTTGAAGTGTCAGGGAGCGGGACATAGCGCGACGAACCGATGGCCGATGGGGCAAAAAGGTTCTCGAATGGCGACCGCGTACTGGCAATCGAAGCGTAGGACATCCACCCACAAGGTGGTCAGACGATCTGACCAAGGTCGCTGGAAAGCGCTGGATGCCGGCCGCTCTTGATCAGTCATTTTGGAAATCCTTGAGAGAGGCCTATTACGCAGTGGACGTTATGCAACTGAAATGGTGATGGTAATAGTATATTATGCAATTAGTGAATTAAGGACGGATTTACTTTGGGGGCCATAGATGAATCACGAACAGGTGAAGGATTCTAACGACTGATTCACGAGCGTAGGGAGTGATTCAAGTGTTAGAATCCTGAGCAATGCGAGTGATTCATGGCCCTCGATGTAAATCCGCTTTATTCAAGAATTGCATACTATACTTTAAACCATGGCTACGAGAATAATTTTTCAAAACTAAAAACCAACTTCACCACCAAACTACACAACCGGTCTTAATAAAATAATTATGGGACCAGCTGACAGGTATTTACTATTTAAAAAAAAAGAATATTCTAAATCGGTACAAACGCCTTCGAATAAATCGATCAACATATATAAAACATAAGATTCCGACGAATTGATAACCTCCTCTTTTGGAAGTCGGTTAAATAGAAAAATTTAAGCGAAAATAGACATTTAATAAAGAAAAAAGAAGGTTAAATTAATTAAAATGGACATTAAAATTGGAAAAATTACTAAAATTAAGAGTAAATTGTTCTAAATACAAACATCAAAATGTGAGTAAAAGTGCATTTTATTCACTGTTTTCAGTGAATAAAATAAACTTTTGAGAAGGAGAATAGTATAAAACGTATTTATCCACTAGGTTCTTGTTAACACTACCAATGCGTCAGCGCAGTCGCTCTGCCAATAAATTCCCCTGCATATCCGTCAATCAGCGCGCATCCCAACTAATTGCTGGGTTTTGGCAACAGTTGCGACCCGGATCGAGCACTGTTTTAATGACTGCAATATTTTATTGTTCAAAATAGAGTGATGAAAAGAGGAACACATAAATCTGTTAGTATATTACTTGTCATTACAATTACTTGTAAAGCGAATTTTGGCGGAAAGTCAAGGGGGTTTGCTTAAATTGTTTTGCACATTGATTCTCGTGGACTTTATAATGTTAAATTGGTGTAGATTGGTGTTAGAAATGCTCATGGAAAATATGTGAAAGTTTAAAGCGGACTGGACAGTCATAGTGCGGCTGTAGTGATATTTTTTTGCAGACTGTGGTGGGCGCCGTCCGCCACTCAGTCGGCTATTAAAACCAGAAGACTCGTATAGATTTTTCACCAGAAGCTCCCTTTAAGCAATCAAAGGACGGATTATGAATAAAGAAAGGAAGAAATAAAGATAAATCGTATCCAGAGCCTTAATATAATTATTACTTATAAAGAAGATTATTGAGTATGTAATATCATATCTTTGTGCTGAGTTTTTTTTAAGCCCGTTCAATGGCTACTTACGTCACTTAAGCACGCCTTTGTATGAGTTTCTTTTGTACTATATTTTTCTTCGAACCTTGTTAAATCTATTCATGATGTTGTACCAAAATCAGAAATCTAGGTAATACAATTTACATCCTTTTTCAGACTTCACTTGAAGTGTCATCATCAATGTATTTAAGAACTATGCCCTTGTCGGTGGAGTATTTCCATGCCTCCCGATCTTTAGCTAAATGCTGCACTTCCCTATACGACACGACTTCTGCCTTTTCCTGTACTTCATCTATGAACATCCTTCTTTTATTTTATTATGATTGATTGACTGCTTTTCCTCCACTTGCCTTTACCTTTCCCCTCACGATGTTTTTGATGAAATTATTGTGTCGCATAAGGTGTCCAAACATTTTTCTCTTCTTAAATCCATTGTCTTCATTAACATTATTTTCTCCTTGATACATCCCAGACTTCTGTGTTAGTTTTTCTCCTTTCAACTTATCTTTTCCATATGCCTCCATCACCACATTTCGAAAGCCTCCAGACGTTTTCGATCCTTCTTGTTCATGGTCCACGCTTCACACCCGTAAAGGACAATTCTTCAAACATATATTTTTATAAGGCGTTTCTTAAAACACTTGCCATCTTATTATAAAACCCAGATTAAATTTGTTACTAGGTTTAAACCATTATCCGATCAAATCTAGTTGTCATCTAGAAATATCAGACTATCTCACCTGACAATGTCAACTTCATTTTGGGCGGATAATAGGTTTAAACCTAGTAACAAAGTTAGTCCTGTTTTTATAATAAGACGGTTGAAGTTTAAAGAGGTTTTAAGCTTGAAAAAATATCAAACCTAATGCATTTAAACTCTCCAAAAACAACACAAGACAAAATAGCAATTCCTCCAAAGACTAATAGAAATACCAACAACAGTAACAACATAGTCTGTGACATTTCATAGGCACAAAACACCGCGCAGTTGCAATAGTCACCAACTTTGTTGCAAACAACGTGTCTACAGACAGCTGAGGTGTGCATTGAAAGTCGCGCAACAGTCGCGCCGCCGTCGCCTCACAGTTGCAAGACTGGCAGTTGACAGCTCGCGCCATTACTTCCGTCTTTGGTTTCCGCGTGTCAAGTTGTCAGAGCTCTAGTGATGTGTGTGATAAATATTGATATCGATGAAAATTTAAGTATTTATTCATCTTGTTATTATTTTATGGTTATGGCAAGCGAAGCGTAGAACACCCACCCGCCAGGTAGTCAGGCGACCTGACCAGGATCGCTGGAAAGCGCTGGATGTAGGCCGCTCTTGATCGGTCATTTTGGAAATCCTTGGGAGAGGCCTATGTTCAGCAGTGGACGTAATGTAGCTGAAATGATGAATATAATGATTATTTTCTGATACACTTGTGGGCTCTTAAAGATACGCGATAGTTTGCAACACTAGGTGGGGACGGTCGCCGACAATTCGTAACACTAGTTGTTGACGTCTCCGACCAGGATCGTGAGGTGTCGTTGGCACGCTCGTCCATCTGGGTCCTATGGTATAAATTTAATATAAGTATTACATACAGAAGTGCCATTTTTGAGACGCGGAGTCAGCAAAACGAATGGATTTTCCATACAAGAAAACCATTCGTTGGTGACTCCGGGTTCGAAAAATTTAACCAAAAACCTAACCTAAACGAATACACAAACATTTAATCTATAGTTTGGTTTGTAGCATTAGTAGGTATAAATGACACTCCTCTTCTATGAAGTTCCATACCTGGTGCCTATGGGTCTCATTTCATCTTCCTACTACCATCCAGTACGTCAATACACTAGCGAACCCTAATCTTCTATACATATAATAAAATCGTAAACGATCGCTGTCTATACATGGAAGATAAATGAGAAAAAAATATTGTTGGGGGCTTTTATCAACGCAATAGAACATAAAACAATGATTTTTAGAATTTTCGTCTAATTTGTCTGTTTGTCTGTGCGTTTGTGCACGCTAATCTCAGAAAATCCCGATTCGGTTGCGGTTTTCACTAATGTATTTTGATAAGCTTCACTTAACATTTAGTGTTTGTTTCATTTAAATCAGTTCATAAATAATATAAAAAATATATCAATTTAAAGAATCACGGCCTACATTTTTGTTCGAAAAATTGATTTCAAAGTTACCAATGCAACCAAATCGGCAAAAACTTTTGTTATTCTATATATATAAAAGAAGAAACTGAATGACTGACTGACTGACTGTGTGACTGACTGACTGACACATCAACGCACAGCCCAAACCGCTGGGTCTAAAGACTCCACATTTGGCACATAGGTTCCTCATGAAGTTTAAGCTAACAATAAGTATTTTTCAAAATTCACCCCCTAAGGGGTAGAAACGGGGGTCCAAAGTTTGTGTGGTTAAATAAAATGGTCAAACTAATCCTTAGTTTGACCATTTTATTTGAAACTTCGCAAGAGATCTCCCGGCGGTAAATAAGTAAAAACGTGTTTCAGGTTTTTCAAAATTCACCCACTAAGGGGGTGAAACGGTCCAAAGTTTGTAGACAAACAAGATTAGTTTGACCATTTTGAAGCGTTCCGTCGCTCTCTTTCGGTCTAGCAAATGACGGGAACGGGAACGAGAATAGGGAACAGGGAACAGGGAACAGGGAACAAGGAACAGGGAACAGGGAATAGGGAGAAGGAGAGCCCTATTAGAACCATTTTCGACATAGACATAGACATGGCTGACATAGATAGATAGAGACTGATCGATCAACGCGCAGCTGAAACCGCAGGGTCTAGAGACTCCAAATTTGGCACATAGGTTTTTTATGAGGTCTAGGAGTACACTAAGAAAGGATTTTTCAAAACTCACCCCCAAAGTGGGTCAAACAGCGGTCCAAAGTTTGTATGGAGTGACATAATAATTTTATATGTTATCACAACATTAATAACGTAAAAAACCAATTAAAAATCCTATTAGAACCATTTTAGACTTCTACGCGGACGAAGTCGCGGGTTAAAGCTAGTTTTCAAATAAAATCTTACTATCTATTTCTATCTCTATCGTAGATATGTCTTTTTATTTTGTCTTGGTATTTTATTGTGTAAGTTGTGTGTATTAAAGTATGATAAAATGTACTTATATATTAATTGTTTAATTACTATATTAATTGTCGTCGAAACGACAGCAGTCAGGTCTTTCCGCAGCTTGCAGGATATCACACGATTATTTAAAAAAACAATACTATCGATAAAATATAATTTTGTGTACAGCAGCAGGCAAACTATCGACAAACTAATGGTACAACTCTACATTTCCTGCTGCAGACGCTCCGACGTGTCAATTAGGCGAAGCCACGACGACGGCGCAGCGACGTATCTCGCTGTATTGAATGAAACTTATTTCACGCAAGCAGATAGATAGTTTTAAAGATTCTATCGTACAATATAAACAAGCTGTTTTGTATAAAGTTAGAAACATGTTTTTTTTTAATATTACATAATTATGTCCGGTCCAGTTTCGAAAATAGAGTCATAACTTCTTATACAATTCATTTTAAATTCCAGGCAAGAAAGAGGGGTTGTTATAAGTTTGACTCTAATGTCTGTCTGTCTGTGGTATTGTAGCGCTCAATGGACGGACCGATTCTGATGCGGAATTTTTTACGTGAAAGCAAGTTCTAAGAACCTCCGCAAGGGATCCCATTTGGGACTTACGTCTCTAAGCAGATAGAGCCCAGGGTAGAAAGACTCAAAAGCCAATTTTAGCGTGGTGGTGAGCGAAAGGGTGGAAAAAAGAATTAAATAGTGATGGGTTGCGAGCCGCAATGCTTATGCTGGTCTGGCAGAGAAGAAAAAATTTAGAACGTACAAGCTGCTCCTCTTACCGCGCAGATCGTAGGAACTGATCGAGGGAATGGGCGAAAATGCTAATCATGCATCTAAAGTATAAATGATAAACGTCTGTAAGTTTAGTAATTACCTATTATACCTACCATTACCTATGAGAAATTAAGTTTTTTGTATAGAAGCCCCACTTAAATACTAATTTTATTTTGTTTTTATTATTTGTTGTTTTAGCGGCAACAGAAATACATTGTCTGTGAAAATTTCGACTGTCTTTCGACATAAGATACAGACAGACAGAGAACGGTGGAGTCTTATTAATAGAGTCCCGTTTTTACCCTTTTGGTGCGGAACCATAAAAATGTAATAATGTTCATACAATCTAAAGATACTATCTTTATTAGGTATATCTTTGGCGGCATCGTGAAAATTGGGGTATATGACTACGTTTGTCATAGATATATTTAGATAATTGGATAAACATCTAAAAATAATTGCAATTAACACAATGTGATGAATCGATATGCGATAGTTAATATGACTAATGTATCGAAAGTCCGTTTAAGAGACATAAATCAAAATTAATTGATAAATTATGAAGCGACTTGATAAGTTTTGATTTATTGCTAGAGAGTGCAATTTGTTGTGAAAAACTTCTTACTGTTGCCCAACATTGGGACATAAAGGGCACTTAATAATCATAACTACTAATTTCATCATCATTCGAGCGTATTCCCGGTTGCATCCTCAGCAGTAACGCTTCAGAGCCTGGGATCCACTACCTAACCAAGGAGATTTGACGAGGTTACTGGTTTTTACACAGAGCGTCTGCCGTCTGACCTCCGCAACCCAAAGGGTAGACAGTAGCAATCCTTGGATAGTTTTGAGCAAACGCTAGATAGCGTTCGGGATCCATATTTTGTACGTGTATTCCGAAGCTCGGAATCATCTTTCTTGTCGGATAATCAGGTGATTCAAGCCTGCAATATCTAGACTAGAAACAACTTTTTTATAAAGTATTCTTTCCTATTTGGATTTGAACCTAAGGATTACAAGGCAAACGGCTTGACCACTAGACCATGGAGGCAGTCTAATATAACGACTACTTTATGAAAAGCTTATTTTGGGGTGAATAAATTGTCTACTTATGTTTTATATTAAGATTAAGAATCCATCTATTTTTTATCGATATTCACCAGGTTATACATTATAATCATGTTTTCAAGTTGTTAAAAGAAACAAAGGTCTCTTTCTTCTCATTTTGACAACCTCCGTGGCGTAGTGGTCGCCATGCTAGTCCGCCACCCAAAGGTTCCGGGTTCGATCCCCGGTCGGGGCAAATTGGAAAATGGCCGTTTTTAAATTGTTCGGGGTCTTGGGTGTTTATCTATAAATGTATTTGTTATAAAATATAGTATCGTTGAGTTAGTATCCCATAACACAAGTATCGAACTTAATTTGGGAGCTAGCTCAATCAGTGTAATTATATGTATGTATGCATTTCAGTGTCAAGCAATATTGAGCACTAACGTATGATGATAAAGTCTCATTTAGTTTCACATAGAAATAGGACGTCACTATCGTACGACTAACGTATTATTTTTTGGAGTAACCCCCGTAAGACCTAAAGTTCACGCTGAATGTGATGGAAGGAATCGAAAACAATGATGGATTGCTGGCTAGCAATCATAGCATCGCCTATTAACATGATACAAAAACGGTTTTTACGATCTACGCGGAAGAAGAAGCAGAAGGTACATTCAAAGTTTTTTTTCCTTTCTTCCAGACCAGCATGACGACGACGACTTGCTGTATTTACTTAACCAAGTTTAAAAGAACTATTTTAATGTCATCCGGACAATAATGACGAATCGATTGACATTTGTGATACTTGGACAAGCAAATCGGATGCTACGGTGGAACAGCATACATATCACCATACATACATACACATATTCATACATACATACACCCTTGCATACATACATAAATAGACTGCTAAAATCATTACTCTTCCTCTTGGCTTTGCCGTAATTGGTTAAAAATATTAATAACAACAGGGCATCAAAACCGTCTAATCTGAGGGCAACTAATTAAGCGGTATTTAAAACGTCAGTCGAGCTAGCGCCATAACGTCAGTGCCGTCGGGCCGTGTCAGGCCACGTCAGGCCGCGTCAGCGACGTCAGCTGTCGGCTACATGATGAATGGCGGTGTCGTTAATCACTGCGATGGGTCATCAGTCATCGTCAGAGACAGCACAGAGTATGTTAGGACAGAAACTACACTTCATAAAGAATTAGAAGTTTGTTTATTGTATTAGGGAGGAGCTCGGTGGATGCAATTCACGTGATTTCACATATTGAGAAACGCAAGCGTGGTCGGCACTTTGATTATTGACCACAAAAGTTGCATAAAAATATTTTAGAGATCACTCTCGTTCACTGTCATTTTTAAAATAACAATTTGCATTGTTTTAGCTCGCAGCGGTGCGTGGTCGGCAGTGAATGGGTTAAGCCACTGGTCTGATTGCCACTTGTCTTCCATTCAAGTATAAACAATGCACGGGGTTGCCTTGTAATTGACATGGTAACTTATGTTATTACTGGTTCTATTCGGCTGTGTCAGGCCGCGTCGGCAACGTCAGCTGTCAGCTACATGATGATTGGCGGTGTCGTTAATCACTGCAACGGGTTATCAGTCATCGTCAGAGACGGAACAGAATATGCTAGGGCCGAAACTGCGCTTTTTAATTCAGTAAATATCCTCTCAATTTATTGCAGGTTGACTGGAAGAAAACCATATAGGTATTTCGGCGACGTCAGCTGTCGGCTACATGGTAAATGGCGTTGTCGTAAAACACTGCGATGAGTTATCGGTCAGAAACGCACAATCAGCACAATACATAATTGCACATGCTAGGTCAGAAATTGCGATAGTAAAAAATAAAATGTTTCCCAAAATAACTAAGTACAACGAATTTTACATTAATGTTTGTATTGATATTGTTAATAAAGAAACCAAAAAACTAGAAAATAATATGACAAAAAAAACTATAATCTCCTTTAAAATATTTATAGTCAAAACAAATGTAAGATCTGTATTCTCACTAATCTATGTCGTTTGAAAGCCGAGGAACTGCGAATTGTTAGATCACAGTAACATTTGTTATTAAAACAGACTGCTCTCAATCTATCATCCTAAATCTAGGACTAACTAGATATCCGACTGAAATTATTATCTGTTTAAGACATGATATATTCATCAACATCATCCCAGTTCCTTCTACACAATCTCGGTCCTACGCTGCAAATTGCAAACCATTACCTTGACTCCATGATGTTTTCGATGAAATTATCGTGATGTATAAGGTCATTTAAGGAAAGATAGAGACAAGGAGAGGAAAAGAAAGGCCAGGAAGGATGTTGGCTTGGGATTTAGCAGCATTAACTGTAAGCCCGAACTAACGAGACCAGTTAGCAATTCTTGCAAAGTCGGAATTGATTGCACTCAGTGAAGAGGGGCAGCCGCATATATCTGCAAATCGTCAGCATATAGATGAAACAATGAAGAGAGAGAAGCAGTATTATCATCAATAAATAAAAAGAAGAGAATAGGCGATAATATTCCACCCTGCGGAACACCGGACTCAAATTCGGACCAGATAGAACGGCGATTGTCGATTTAGACCAGTTAAATGAAAGTTTGATTATAAAACTATCCAAGGGTTAGTTCTGTTTTACCTATTAGGTTTTGGAGGTCAGTCGATTTGTGTAAAAACCAGTAACCTCGTCAATTTCCCTTGGTTAGGTAGCGGACTCCAGGCTTTGAAGCTTTACTGTTGAGGATGCAACCGGAAAAACCCCTCGGATGACGATGATGAAAATGTTTTGGTGGAATCCATGGAATTGATTTTACAACCTCTGTTGACGTAGACTATAAGAATGAAGCCTTACATATGCAGACGATATAAGTTCGGTTGCATCGAGCCAAATTAAAAAAAAGTAATGTTTGTTTACAAGTCAGTAGTTTCAAATTATTCAGTTCCTAAAGAGTAAACAGATTAACTAACAAATGAAAATGAATTAATGTCGCTTGTATTTCCTCAGCAACATTAATTATTCAACTGGAAACATTAAATTGCCGACAACAAAACAACAGGTGAAAGTTGACGCCTCTTGTCACACCGATTAATGTGTATGTACAGTACAATCGCTGACATGAACAGAAATAGAGAACAAAGTACTAACATCACGATATATTTAAAATATATATATATATTTGTCATTACTCATTACACCCTTTTATTTAGTTTCACCTGTCCCGTTGTCCGACGATCTTTGTCTGTAATCAAATTTCGCAAGTTCAATTTGACCCACTTTCCGGTTTCTGATGGAGCTGAAATTTTGCATGCATACGTATATCTCGTGATAATGCGATATAATGACGACATGGAGCCGATCTGATGTTGAAGCCGGGAGTTGGTCATAAGAATTCTGTAATGAAACAACGTAACCCCATCGAACTTGGGTTCGTTTGATTCGTTTTGAGGAGCACTTTAGATAATAGCTTGTTTTAATACATATTTTGGTAAAAAAATACTTGTTATCTGCTTCTTACAAACTTGAAGTTTACAAAGTAAAGTAAAAATAAAACAATAAATTCGGCATTTTCATAAAAAAGTGTGCAGCCTCCCGTGAAATTTGTATGGGTATATAAACTTTGAAACAAAGTTCCTTTTCGGACGGTAAAGACTTGGCGGATGGGGGCTAGGCAAAAATTGTGTACGATTTTTCCGTCACTTTACTCCGTCACGAATTCATTTTTCAAACTTAGTTCCAACCGAGTTTTCCACGACAATCACGCATTATTTTTACTATTAATTCAATATAATTATTATATAGTATCTAATGTTGTTGTATAGCTTGTGGTTCGCTTTATTACACATATGTCTTTTACACGTTGCATAGATATAATAATATTAAACCATCAGTTCTATGAACTTTATTATAATATACGAGTAAAATAGTAGATATTTTAACTTCCCTCAGTAACTCCGTCTTCGGTGAAATTTATCATCATCATTATACATCATCAACTTGCAGGAAACCCTCGACACATATATTTCCATGACTATAATTCTTATATGAGTTATCGCCCATATTTATCATATAATATATTTCAGCGGCAAATAACCTAATCGTTCACACTTGACAGGGCCAACATGGGAGCGGTGGAGGGCGCTTTACACTGAACGATGACATATTTTGTTCCATTACCCAATATACAATGTGTTCGGTTACGAACTGGCGATAATTTAAGGACATGCTGTGTGCTTATATATATGAACACTTTTATTTATAGAAAAATTACGAAATCGCGAGAAAGAATAGCTGCTTCAACATAGATGACGACAACATGTAAATTATCGCTAGTCTGTAACCGATCACATTGTAAGCTAATGGATCTGTGAGCTGTAGATCTGGTGACTGTTATATAAAGTTATACAAAGTTTTTAATGTAATATAATATAATATAGAATTAAAAACTTCGCTCAAGAAAAATATGTCTTTACATTTTCAAACAATTTAAAAATTAAATAAATAATCGACAAGGAAATCCTAAATAAATAATTTTATCAAACCTGCTTACAAAGTTATAGAAATGAGACCTGGTAGGCCGTAAAAGCCGGAAATCTGGACACCAGAATTCGAACATACTAGGGAAGTATGAAGATAAAAATATGTTAATTTTTTAGTATTAAACTCATAAAGTTGAATGTTTATTTTGGTTTATTTGTTTCCACTTACAACTACTTTACAGTTACTTTTTAATAACTTTACTTTACGTCACATATACACATGTCGCACAGCAAATTAAAACAGCTGGCGGACGAGAAAGACAAGTGGAAGAATATTCAAAGGTTCTGCACCGACAAGAGCTTACCTCTTCAATATCAGATGATGATGATTTGAAAAGTGTGTGGTTATATTATGCGTGTAATAACTATTTATATATAATAAAAATATTTGAGTTAATAGTGATTTTGAGGGAATATATTACTATGTGAAATAAATTATTTTCTTCCTCCCTCACCCTAGTATTTCATTTTCTAACACGTGCGTGTTAACTTGTGATGAATTGATGAGACGAAGACTGCGTGCTTTTAAGTTTACGATTTTTTCAAAATCGACCAATGTAAACCGTCCTTCAAGACATCCGTCACCGCACCAATGTTTGTATTATGTATCAATATTGCCATATTAGTTTCTTTGAAAACTTAATATTTGCTCGGCCAATAATGAAACGTTACCTACTTCAGTGAGTAATTTTTGACATGCCCGGAATTCATATGATGAATCGATTGATAAGGCAAATTTCTGAGTTGTAAGAACTTACCTCACTTTTAATAAAGCTCATGTAAAGTTGGTTAAATTAAATCATGAGCCTAGCGAAACCCAAAACCAAAAATCTACTTCAACCAGGCCTGTGTCACTCCCTGTTTAGGTTTCGAAAATATACCTACATTATTACTATGCGCGCGGCGACCACTTCGAAGGGAAAAAGTCAGTTACATACATGAATCGTTTGTCCAGAGTAATAAGAATGAAATTGGCTTGCAATGGATGTAAGAGGTGAGGAGTTCTTAGTTCTTACGCGCGCTAAATTAAACCGTAGCGCTTACCACATTGAGTATATATTCCTTTGAATTTCTTTTCTGAGTAAGACTTCTGTACGTGAGTACTAGTACTTATTCTGTGCTTCAACGCCAAACTACATAACCGATTTTAATAAAATGGGATTCTATGGGATCAATTTACAAATAAGTTTGCCCTTTTTTACAAAAAAAAAAAACATTCAAATCGATCCAGGCGCTTTCGAGTAATCGGAAAACATACAAAAAAAAGTAAAACTAATATCCTTTTTTGATGTCGGTTAAAAAACGCAAAGGGGCATTAAATTTTTTAACGATTTTGGTATATTAATTATCTGTCCAATTCGTTTTAGATACATTCTGAAATGAATTGGACAGAGTCGATCTCTAAGAAAGTTCAATAGCGTTTGATCATAGATCTTTTGCTGAGAGGAGAAGTCAAGAATACTTAAAATATTAGGTAGACCATGCATTGAGAAATATTCATCGTCATCATTTCAGCCGCATGACGTCATCTGCTGGACATAGGACTCTCCCAATAGTTTCCAAAATGACCGATCAAAGCGGCCAGTATCACTTGTGGGAGGGTTTCCTACGCTTTTCTTGTCTGTACGCGGTCGCCATTCGAAAATCTTTTTGCCCCATGGGCTATTGGTTCATTGCGCTATGATTCGAGCCCACTGCCACTTCAACGAGCTAAGCCGCTGGGCCAGTCAGTAACATTTGTTCTCCTACGAATTTCCTCATTTCTGATTCGATCACGTAGAGAAACACCGAGCATAGCCCTCTCCATAGCGCGTTGAGCAACCTTGAGCCTTCATAAGAGACCCATAGTAAGGGACCACGTTTCAGAGCCATAAGTCATTTAAACATTGGAATTTAGAACTGAAAAATATTAATTATTTAAATCTCTTAAAATACAATAGAATATCTAGAAAATAAAATTTACATAGTAATATCAAATAAGAGAAAAAAAAGAACGAGTATCTAACTACTTGTAGACTTAAAAATGAAAGAGTTAAACTTATAATTTCGATGGATTATAATTTAAAATTTATCAAGACATATTTACACTAAGCTTCGATTTATCACGAAGATTTATAAATGCATTTCGATCAATTAGCCACATACCTATATCTAATCCGTGGCCGTCAATAAATCATAGCAAATTGAAACATGACTGATAATGTCAACAGTACATAGCAAAGCTCTTTACAATTGTACAAATAATGGTCGTTTGGTAGTTATAGAGAAATTTTCACATTGGGCAAGTTTATGGTGAGCTCAGGGTAAGTCGTTTCGGTGAGTACTATTATACTTACCTATATTATACTATACTTATTTATGCCGGCCACGTACCGGCAAGTGCAACATAGGACACCCACCTGCTGCAAGGTTGCAGAAAAGCGCTGGATGCAGGCCACTTTCGATCGGTCGTTATGGAAATCCCTGGGGGAGGCCTACGTCCTGTAGTGGACTTTTTGTATATGATGATACTGATAATACGAGTACTAATTGTTAGTTACTAAGCAAACAATAGACAACGTTATCTACTCTGCCGGTTTGTAGTAAAACTATACAATATTAGTTAGAATTTTTGACACGTAGAAAATAAATTTAAGGAAAGCTTTTTCATCGTATCGTATTGTAGTAGGTTTTTGTTAACATCTTTCGAATAATTTTGAAAAACACTCTCCATGTCAATTCTGAGAAAAACAAAGTTTTAAGAGCAAGATTTAGATTTTTCTTAGTATTGATATGGATAGCGTTTTTAATATTAACAACTTTATCTATTGTAGCATTTTGGTGTCTCTTTTTTGATATTTTTCAGAAATAACGGCCAGTTAACCTGATTTACGTAAGTACGTAATAAATTTTTCATATGAAAAATTTTTCATCAGTGTAGGCCACCTACACTGATCAATCATCCTGATATATGTATTCATTTGTAGTATATTACATATATATTTATTAATATGTATATATATGTATATATATTGTATTTTATGTATGTTGATATATATTATATGTTTAATAGTTTATTTTTCTATATGTACTTATGTAGATATTTATACTTTGTTTACTAAATTATGAATTTCATCACGCCAGCCATACATATTTTCCGCTTGGTCTAATGGTTGACCGGGAGAGAATGCCATATGGTATTAGGTCCGCCTCTTGTACATTTTTTTTTAACTGTGCAATAAAGTTTAAATAAATAAAAGTACCTACACACACGAAAAACAAACAATAAACAATATATTTGTCACTATACTGGCTCATTTAACTCAACCAATGTGAAACAATTTCCCCGTATTAGTATAAAAATCACATCAACGTGAATTGAACCTTGCGGCACGATATTTAGAACTCAAATTTACGTACACAAAAAAGTTGAATTATTGAAAGTAGTTTACAAGGAGGGTGTCCTAATTCTAGGTGTGTGAAGGGAATGAGTCTATCCATCAACGTAAATGATGGATGGGGTTAGCTAAATATTTGAATTGGATATCTAAACGTGTTCGACGGGGGCACTTGCCACTTCAACTTCGGTATTCATTTATAATATAAAATAGCTGGGGGCACCAGCTAGTTTATAATATAAATGACTTGCAACTTCGATTACGTGAAATTTAAAAATGATGACTACTTTTTTTCTGCTATCAGATTTTAATAAAACAAAGCCTATTTATGTTGATCTGAGCTTAGCTTAATCTATTATTAAAAATGGCATAAATTACCACTTTTTTTCTTCTTCTTGTGTTCAGATCCAAAGATTCAATGATTCAAATGTCTATTCTGTAATTAGACTATTACAGGCACTTTTACACATTCGTGTAAAGTATATTAAAATATAATTTATTTTTAAAGAAAAGTTACCGATACCAGCGCTTCGTATCGACCATTGCACTCATTTAATTTAAAATTATTTCTTTGTGTTACATTTTTTCTTTTGGTGTACAATAAAGAGTTATCTATCTATCTATCTATCTATTGCTGAGAAGAAACGCCGAAAGAAACTCATTTTTACAGTATTGGTCGCCTACTCGCCAGTAGGGCTTTGTCATATTATTATTGTCTTTTAATTAATAAATACTTATAATATAATACAATTTTGACACATTATAACACGTAATGTTACATGTACTTACGTGTAGTGTCAGTGTTCCACTATACTAATCTATTCATAAATTTGTTAAATGTGCAGACACGCTATTTTTACTGTTTTATTAAAATATCATCATCATCGTTTCAGCCGCAGAACGTCCACCGCTGGACTTAGGCCTCTCCCAAGGATATCCAAAATGACTAATGAAGAAAAAAATATATAAAAACATAAATAATCATAATTGATATAAAAATATAAACCTGGTTGAACATCTATAGTAAACTGTAAGGGGCAAAAAGAAAGATCTTCCGAAAATCGTGGGATCATCTTAACCAGAAGACGGCAGCTGCAGAATTATGAGATAAGTTTGGAAAATACAAAAGTGCACGCCTCATAATGCTCAATAAAAATAAATAAAACGACATTGAATAGGGGTGACGACAGGGTTAGAAAAGTATAATTGTAATTAATCCGTCTTTTAGATTATCAAAAAATAATGGACCCATATTTATCAGTTTGTCTGAAAAGTAAAAATTCACAAAGATACGAAGCTTCAATGTTCAGGAGTGAAGGCTTGCGACGTCACCTCACAGGTCAAAATAATATACATATATTATATAATACAATAAACACAGGTAAAAATCGTACGTAGCCGTGACGTCATGCAAAATTTCAATGCGCTGTATCTTTGTACTCTTTAGTTTCTCAAAGAAAAGAAAAAAATATGTGGACAATATTTTTTAATAATCTAACCTATAGACTAAAATTATTTTTCCATTCGTCATGCCTATTAGATAGTAATTTTCAAAAAGAAACAATCTTTTTCAAATAAAGATTTAAACCCAAACCACAGCCACCTCGTTACGTAAGATAAAGAGAAACATTCTCATAAATAAACGTTTAAAAAAGCCGAGAATCCCAATTCAAATACAAAATATGTAACTAGCTAACCCTGACATTACACTTAACACCTCGATCTTCTTTATAAGATAAAGTTGGCTGTCGGTGAGTAGAAAAAAAAAAATTGTATCAACTCTGAAATATAGTGCGATAGCAGGCTGACAAGCGATGTTGTATAAAAAAAGAAATGTGCCGTATGTTTGTTTTTGAACTGTGAAATTGATTTTAAAAAGGAATATTTTTTGTACACAAATAAAATCTGGCATGTCAAATCACAGAATAAGTACTAGTACTCACGTACAGAAATCTTACTCAGAAAAGAAATTCAAAGGAATATTTACCTAATGTGGTAAGCGCTACGTCAGAACTCCTCACCTCTTCGTTTAGATACATCCATTGCAGGCCAATTTCATTCTTATCACTCTGACAACGATTCATGTAACTGACTTCTCCCCTTCGAAGTGGTCGCCGCGCGCATAGTAATAATGGAGGTATATTTTCGAAACCTAAACGGGGAGTGACACAAACCTGGTTAAATGTAAGTACTCATTTGTGACCTAGTATAATTTGAAATAAATTTGTAGGCAAGAAACATATTAGAATATCGGTTTATATCTATGTATTTCTTAATAAGGTGATTCTTCAAAAAGTTTTAATATTATGTATTAATTATTTTTCTATTTTCAGCCTACACTATCCCACGGCATGCAAAGGCCTCCCTTCCAGCGAGTGCTCCAACTCTCTCGGTCAAGGGCTTTTAAGACCCACCCAATCCCTGCAGCAGGAGTCAAGCCATGAAATAATATGTATATTTAGTAAGAGGTAGGTATGTAGATGTGAATTAATATAAAAGTACTTTAAGTTTAGGGTGACGTCAACGAAGAGATCGAGGCCTTTGCTCAGCAGTGGGTAAAAGAAGGGCTGGGATGAAAATGGTAATAATTTTGTTTTTAAATATTTCAAACGTGACAGTTAGATAAATTATAGTCTGTACTTGATGGATTTCATCATTTGGCGACATCCGTGGCGTGGCGGTCACAATGCTAGTCTGCCACCCAGAGGTTTTGGGTTCAATTCCCGGTCAGGGCAAGTTGGAAAATGGCCTTTTTCCAATTGTCCTGGGTCTTGGATGTTTATCTATATATGTCATCATCATCATCCGAGCGTATTCCCGGTTGCATCCTCAGCAGTAACGCTTCAGAGCCCGGGGTCCGCTACCTAACCAAGGAGATTTGACGAGGTTACTGGTTTTTACACAGAGCGAGTGCCGTCTGACCTCCGCAACCCAAAGGGCAAACCAGGAACCAATCCTTGGATAGTTTGATGATCAAACGCTAGGTGGCGTTCGGAACCCACAGTTTTACGTGCCTTTCGAAACACGGAATCATCTTTCTTTTCGGATAATCAGGTGATTTAAGCCTGCAATATCCTATCCAGACTGGAAACAACTTTTAACAAAGTATGCTTCCCAGTGGGAATCGAACCCATGACCTCCGGGTCACAAGACGAACGCTTGACCACTGGACCACGGAGGCAGTCTATGTTTATCTATATATGTATTTGTTATAAAATATAGTGTCGTCGACTGAGTATCTCATAACACAAGTATCGAACTTACTTTGGGAGCTAGCTCAATCAGTGTTATTTGTCCCTATACATATATTTCAATAGTCATATTCAGTATATGACTATAGGGACAAATTACAACTACTCTGTGGTCCAGTGGTGAAGGCGTTCGCCTTGTGACCCGGAGGTCATGGGTTCGATTCCCACTGGGAAGCATACTTTGTGAAAAGTTGTTTCCAGTCTGGATAGGATATTGCAGGCTTGAATCACCTGATTATCCGAAAAGAAAGATGATTCCGTGTTTCGGAAGGCACGTAAAACTGTGGGTCCCGAACGCCACCTAGCGTTTGATCATCAAACTATCCAAGGATTGGTTCCTGGTTTGCCCTTTGGGTTATGGAGGTCAGACGGCAGTCGCTCTGTGTAAAAACCAGTAACCTCGTCAAATCTCCTTGGTTAGGTAGTGGACCCCGGGCTCTGAAGCGTTACTGCTGAGGAAGCAACCGGGAATACGCTCGGATGATGATGAGTCATATTCAGTATAATTTGTTCATGTATTGTAGTGTGCTATAGATGCAATAAATAATTTATCTATCTATATATCTATCTTTACATATATTTTATTATTTAAAAACCCAAACACAGCCACGGTTCTTCCCTAGTCTTGCTCTAATAAACAACTGCTGCTATCACTGTTTTTATTTGTCACACATTACTGCTCAAATACAGTAAGTTGGAGCGATAAGCATATTTTATTTTTATTATCGAGCTCACTCCGCGGCCGCGTAATGACTTTTGCCTCACTATTTTCCCCTTAAGTGAACCGATAAATGGTCGTACATGTATAAATATGATGTGTTATGGCCATAAAAATATATCTTTCGCTTTGTTTGTCTGCCATTCGTTACGGAGAGCCATTGCGCCTATTAAGGGATTACGATCGTAAATATAGAGAGCAAAAACAATTCTATGTGTGCAGGGGAATCGTTTTAGTTGCGTATCATAGTGATCAGATCAACGTATTTATTTTTCTTTTACTACTATTGTTTAAATAATTGACAAATTAAAAGGAAAATTTAAACTAAAAACGAAATTAAATCTAAATTAAAACTAAAGTACAAACTAAACTAAAAACTAAATAAATAAAAATAAAAAACTTACAAATAAAAAATGTCATGCAGATCATTGCCCTGTGGTAAAGTGCCCAAAAGGCTGGCAGCATTGCCACGCTGGATGGCAATGCTTATTCGTTAGGCGAAATAATTGCCAGCCCTTTGGTCACGTGACACCTCGACCAACTTTTGATTAAAAAATTTAAAAAGTTTATGGGTTGATGGCCCCCACGGACCTAAGGTCTCAACCCCAAACGGCTCAAATATGAGGCCGTTCCCTAGGCATTCATACTTGCGCAGTTTTAGGGTTTCCGCAGTGGCTGCAGCTGCGCCAGCCCTATTATTATTGCTTCAAGAAATGCGTATATTTAAGCGATTTTTGAGCGTGGTCTAGTCTTCCTAAACTGAAAGGATAAGAATTTATCTGACAATTTTTAAGACACAAAATACTTGTCAGAAAAATATTTTACCAATTTTTATAGGTAGAAAAAATAAAATAAAATATCTTTACTTCAGACTTTCTTCGTCTATAAAAAATTAAGAGTCATCAGCCTTCTCCCATCTTACATTTACCAAAACTCAATTTTACATAATCATTTTTTTTTTCAATTTTTTTCTCAAATTTATACAAAATTTATATGCATTTTTTCTATTTATAACGTTAAAATAAAATAAATAAATATATGCGGACAAATCACACAGATTGAGTTCGAGATTTGTGATATGGGATACTAACTCAACGATACTATATTTTATAACAAATACATATATAGATCATCATCCAAGACCCAAGACAATTTGAAAAAGGCCATTTTTTAACTTGCCTTGACCGGGGATCGAACCCGGGACCTCTGGGTGGTGGACCAGGATGGTGACCACTACGTTATATCGTCAAAACGCCTTAAAGATGAAATTACGTGTCTTATTCTTTTTTCAGTTTGTATCTGTATGGGTAATAACAAAGTCTGGCTTGAGCTTGGCGCGGTTTGTATACTCAGAAATGGTCATAATCTGGTACATTAAGTACATACTAAATTTACAACTTGATTTGAAATTATTTCAAAATTTCGACATTAAAAAAATTAATTTAAATTATGACAACAAACAACGTATACTCTGTCCACATATCAACTATAAATAATAATTTCATTGTGAGTTGACGTTCTTGGAGAAAATGCTGCAGTGCAGTTTGTTACCGCTTCTTCTGCACTAGCGCTTTGGAGGCGGCAGTAAACTTAGCTCTAAGTAACTTTTTGACGTCAACAATTATTGTGCAACAAAACAAAGTGACGATTATTAAGAGATGTTATAAATATCCTATGATAATAAAGATATATTTGAATTGAATTGAATTGGCCCATTTTAAAGCCAAAGTGCCCACACTGGACCTTCAATTTTATTTGTAGCTATTATTTATCCAGACTCATTAAACCTGAAATTAAAAAGCTTTTCTTGTTTTCTGCATAAATGTTTAATGTACGAGTAGTTACTATAATTTTCAACACATAATTTTAAACTTTGACAGCATAACAGCATGAATATCCAACATAAAAGAAAACTATACAACGGAAACACATTTCACCGCACGGGCCTTTTAAAGTCTTCAATTTACCTCACAAGTCGTAATCAATAAATCTAAATAGTCACTTCACTCGAGCCGTCAAAGTTACCATAAATCTTTCCCTATTACTGGCTATGGCTACCATACAAAACATTAAAAATCACTCTTTGTGTCCCTACAAGTTTATTATGAAGCCGACATGACCACCCAACGTCCGCACAATTGGTCAATTTTAGAATGGTCACCCTACTTTTTGTCATCAAGCTAATTTCAACTTTATTCTTATAGTGTAGAGTTGAATTTCGGTTGAAAGTGAATTGTAAAAGTTGATATAATATTGTGTGATGGTGCTCACACGTCATGAAAAGCGCAGGAAGTGTGGACGTATGCTGTTGGTGTCACAATTGTTGGACAATGGACGATGGACGCATTGTCGAGTATTGTTGGAAAAATGATGGAAAGTCGAGTTTGCGTGTCACTGGGATATTTTGTAAAGTTTGGCTTATTTAATTTTTCTCATAGTAAGTTTTATAGGTAGGTATGTTATTTGTTTAACATATATTAATAAACTCAAACGATTATAATAAAAATCAGTAAGTATATGACAATCGTAGTATCGAAATATGAAGATTTATTTTCTGTTCTAGTCTCTGATCAGCTGGTATAAATTTGTATGTGGAGCTAAATAATTGCATTTTTTTTTATACAAACACGTGTGCAGATAGGTTTTTTCCAGTATTGTTTATTTATAAACTTAAACAAATATATTTTTTTAAGTAATTTCTTTATAAAATATAGAGCAAAATTCCAAGGTTCCTTGACTGTACCTAGAACAAATAATATAGTAAACGAAAATAGACGAAACAAATGACACACGCATTAATAACTTCGCGGTACATTTACGTAACAAATGATTTATAAATTGTATCGCTGAAGTCATTTTTAAACTGCCACTTTTTATTACTCGTGATAAATTCGACAAATCCGCACACGAACCCCCAAGAGTCCACACACGTTTAAAAATAAAAAAAATTAGACAGTTTCTGACTCTTATGCCGCTAGCAATAAAGCTCAAATAGTGTTAGACGTGATCACACAAAAGGCGCACTACATCATCACTCGAAAAACCGACACGCCGCGACATCACTTATTTATTTATGAGCTCGATTCAACTCAAGACCCTCTATGCGAGTATAATATCGAGCGACCGATATCAGCTCATTTTGTCGAGCCCACACTGTGACGCACAAAGGACGTGTCAAAAAAACCGGCCCAAGTGTCATCTCTCCTGTGACAGGGGACAGCTGTGGGGAACTACAATACGGGAGATATCGATTCATCAAACCGATGACAATGCCGCTCATCGGGGCATCTACCTCACTATCACACAGTGTAATTTAATCCACAACTCTAACTTTACTAACTGGATTTACTGATAGGAAATTGTATGGGATGTTTTTAAACTGTATAGGGTAGGGATGCCTATTTATCGGTGGCGATGCGAAACGGAATGACAGCCGTGGTAAATCGACAATAGCATTGATTTAAAAGGGAAATAAATAGAGTAAAAGCCGTGAAGACTGTAATAACAAACATGAGTTTCACGCTGGAGATTTGCTAAGGTAGTTGTTGCAAATTTGATACGGGCTGAATGGTGGGCCCTATGTCTAATTGTGCCACAATAGGTATCTTTGTTGTTGTAATAGAGTATGTCAATAAATACAGGATTTTGCGATACCATCTATCTCGTAACTTGAAAGTTATTATTTTTAACCCCGGAAAAAAAGATGGGTGTTATAATTTTGACGTTGATATGTCTGTCTGTGGCATCGTAGCGCTCGAACGGGTGGACCGATTTTAATGCGGTTTTGTTACGTGAAAGCAAGCTTACTTGCGGTGGTTCTTAGCTATGTTTGATGCAAATCGGTTCAGCCGTTTAAAAGTTGTTGGGTTTTAACGTTTAAAAGTCAGGGGTTTTCATTAAAAATTATAGATAACGTTACGTATTTTAAATCCGCTACTCATCATTAGGTGGTCTTGACAATCGGGGCTTTTTAGGGTTCCGTAGTAAACAAGGAACCCTTATAGTTTCGCCATGTCTGTCTGTCTGTCCGTCCGCGGTTTTACTCAGCGACTATTAGTACTAGAAAGCTGTGATTTGGCATGGATATGTATATTAATTTTGCAAAAAAGTGGTATAATAAAATACAGAAAAAAAAATAATTTTTTAAAGTGCAGCTCCCATACAAGTAAAATGAAAAGCCATTTTTTTTCTCGAGTAACCAAGCATGTGGGGTATTGTTAAATAGGTCTTTCAAAAATATTATGAGCTTGTTAACAACATTTTTCAATTTAGGGATCCGTTTTTGAAATATTTGGTTTTAAAGTGAACATTTTTGTTACAGTCAAGTGTCCCCCCCATCTAATTGCTGAACAATTATAAATGGACACATGAAAAAATTGACAGCTATAGTATATATATATAATAAACTTAAAAGAAAAACTATCAGAGCTAAGTAAATTTTACAAATTAAAAAGTTACTGGCTATATAAATATCGTATAAGATGTACTTGGAAAAGGAAAATTTCGAACAAATTCAATAGAAAATTAGTTTTTAGACGATTTTAGTGGCATGAACTAAAAGTTGGCATTCGTTACTACGGAACCCTACACTGCGCGTGCCCCGACACGCACTCGGCCAATTATTTTAAATTTGTCTAGCAAAATATAAACTTGTTAGATAAAACTTTTTGTGTATTTCTGTGAACGCAAGTTGCGTGAAGTAAACGTTGGTGCAGCAGTGCGATTTCTGAAACGCGGAGTCACCTAAACGAATGGTTTTTGTATGGGAACACCATTCGTTTAGGTGACTCCGCGTTTCAGAAATCGCACTTCAGGTAGGTAAGTATTACTCACGAGATATTGTTGTCATTGTTTGTTAAATTATTTCTAGGGTTTGTACAGCCAGAACTACTCTTCCTTTTCGGATGTTACGGACTAGGCGAGTACGCAAAAAAGTGTAAGATTATTCCGACATTTTTTTCTGTCACGAATGTTTCTGCATATAATAATATACTAAGACAGTAACTTCGTTCCAGCTGAGCGTTCCAGGACACTACCGCATTTTTTTCCGCTCTCAGAAAACCATTTTTTTGCAAGAACGGCATTTAATTTTACTAAAATAGGATAACTTGACAGTTTTCTAACCAGATTTACCTTAAGACTTTTTTATAAAAGCCTTCTATGTGTAAAGTCACATATTCGTGCATTAAAAAAAAAGAGAGAATAAAAAGAAACTGGCTCGTAAGATATAACCAGAGGCTATAACTTTGAGTTACAGCTATGCGTAATGAGGAGAGGGGTTGTTCCGTTGGGATGAGAAGGAGGATGTAGGTTGTATTCAACCTACATCCTACGTCTCATCCCAATTCTTCAATCACCCAAAATATAATTCCTATCTCAACCTTTCATCATCCCAATGTTTAAAATTTCTTGTTCCCGGCTTATCCCGAAAGAATACGAGATAGCTCAGTTGGTAAGTAGATGGTCATATGAAGACCTAGGCCACTGATTATAGTCTCGCTCACGTGGTGATTTTTAGTGTTCCGTACCCAAGGAGTAAACAACGGGACCGGCTGTCCGTCTGTCCGTCTAGTCTGTCACCATGCTGTATCTCATAAACCATGATAGCTAGATAGTTGAAATTTTCACAGATGATGTATTTCTGTTGCCGCTATAACAACAAATATAGAATAAAATAAATATTTAAGTAGGGCTTCCATACAACAAACGTAGTTTTTTATAGACAAGCGAGTCGAGTTCGACTCGCACTTGACCGCTAATTTACCATTTCTTATTCCTTTGAGTACTTTAGTCTTGCATCTTGATTGCCTAAAACCTCAGTTTGTTTTTATCATACTTCATACTAATATTATAAAGAGGAAAGATTTTATTGTTCGTTTGAATTAAATAGTTCCGAAACTACAGAAAAGATCTCAAAAATTCTTTTACCGTTGGAAATATACGTTATTCCTGAGTATAACATAGGCTATGTATGTAAATATCACGGGTGAAGCCGGGACGGACTGCTAGTTAAGTATACATTTATAATTCATTATGTTACTATACTAGCTTTAAGGCAATTAAAATCCCGTAATTTTATGAAAGTTGGACAAAGTACATGCATGAGTAAGTAACAGGGGGGACCCAGCACAAAGAACCGACGGCCGAAGAGTTCTCAAATGGCGGCCTCGTACTGGCAAGCGCAGCACACCAACCACCCACCAAGGTTGCAGGAAAACGCTGGTTGCAGGCCGCTTCCAATCAATGGTCGTTTAGGAAAACCTTGGGGAGGCCTATGTCCAGAAGTGGATTTCCGACTAAAATTATGAAAGAACAAATAATAGGTGTAGGAAATAATGAAACAATTTATACATGACCTAATTACTTTGAGTGATTTGATTTCCGCAAGTATGTACCCTGAATCCTAATTAACATTAAAAGTTAGATATGTAAAAAAAAAAAAATGGGTTAAAGAAATAAAAATGATTATATGGGATGAGATTTTTAAGGATGAATACGGAATAACCCTAAATTGAGCGGTATATTACAAAGTAGGTTGTACAAATGGCTTTGGGGAATTAGCTAGAGTGGGATGATCATAACACAGCTTCGTGCTTAGATTTGATACTTACATAAGTCTTAACTTATATTATTTAACCTCTCGTACGCCAATGCGACGACCTAGCCCGACACAGTGATGGCAGGTGGAGAGAGGCAATCACCGAATGGTGGCAACATGTGAGCAACACTGGTCGACAAAGAGATGCCTAAGCTCAGCAGAGGGAAAAAAGGGCTGAGATGATGATGATGCTAATTCCTAGATCTACGCAGAAATGCACTGTTTAACTATAGAGTCTGGTATTCCGGGATACAATCGTATACTTCTTGTGATTTAAGAAATTCCTCTTATCGGTGGAGTTAGGAGGAGACGCCTCCATTGCTTTCTTTTCACTGCCCTCCGTTTAATGTTTTGGTAGGACCTAACTCCTAACTTTTCTTTGATTTATTGGAAAAACTTCATGATTAGTCTTTCCTACAGGGCATTTAGAGTTTTGCAGCTCTAAGCAGACAGAGTCCAGGGCTTCGACACCCAAAGACTGCTTTTAGTATGATGATTTTAGCAAGGTGTGGTCTACACTTGGATGGGTGACCACAAGTGGCATAAAACATTCTGAGCTCCTCCGTGCTTCGGAAGGCACGTATCAGCCGTATTGCAGCCATTGTATGGCAGTCGTCAAGCTATGTCAGATGCCTTTAGGTAGCCTGAAAAATCTGACACCAGTGTTGGCCACTTACACACACGAAAAATAACACCAGCATGATAGTGTGAAAAAGAATCCTACCACGCTAGCCGCGGATGTTCATGCATCTCCTTCGTTGTAAATTGACAATGATGTCATACAATACTATTCTGAAGTATGCAATATTCACTATGTAGAGATAAATTTTCATGTTTGAAAAGGCGTAGTCACACGTTGTCAAAGTGCTACGGTGGGTAGGTATATGTAACGTGTGACTACGCCTTTCCAAACATGAAAATTTATCTCTACATAATGAATATTGCATACTTCAGAATAGTATTGTATGACATTATTGTCAATTTACAACGAAGGCATCTTGGTAGAGTCTACTGTGTCCATTTACTTGCAACTACATTAGCAACTTTGTTCAGTTCAGTATTCTAAAAATCTTGTTTTATACTTTTTCAGCGTCGTTTTTTGTCGTAGTTGGGTTTTAGTTTTTTTACTTTTTATTATGTCATAACACTCAGTGGTTCATTATAAATAATGCGACACAAATAAGTTGAACAAAAATGGCGGACTTCAAAGCATTTTTGTACAAATTCCCGACACGTAAAAACCAAAATGGCGGTCGTGGGCGCATTATTTGTACCTGCGCCGATAACCGCCATTTTAGTTCAACCTACGTGTCGGGAATTGGTACAAAAATGCTTTGAAGTCCGCCATTTTTGTTCAACTTATTTGTGTTGCATTGTAGGTAAATCTCAGCAACATCGCTACACCAACACACTCGCTCAAATTGAAATATACCGCCGCCATATTCGTTAATGTCGCCCGTAACTCAAGCTTACGGCGCCTTTTACACTCAAAGTGTCCTAGGAGACTCTTTTAACTTATATTTTATATATAGTCTGTCTGTCTGTGGTATCGTAGCGCTTTAACGAATAGACCAATTACAATGCGGTTTTTCTTCTGTGAAAGCAACTTCCCTTACGAATGTTTTTAGCCATGTTTGATGAAAATTGATCCAGTCGTTTAAAAGTTATTGGGCGTTAATGCTTCAAAGTCGGAATTTTTGTAATTTATCTGGCAAATAATAGGTTGCGCTACGGATATTATTACCACTTTTCCACTCAAAATGTTAAATTTTTGTTGAACTAATTCTCGATACACACACACATAAACAATAAAAAAACATGTCTACAATTTCTAACATATAATATATTAAAAAGTTTATGAAACACTTTTCTTCAAATGAGTCACATTTTTTAATAATCTTTAAAAATGTTTGATTGTGCGAGCGAGACAGCTAACCAAAGGTGAAATGGCTCTTAAAATCGGTTTGAACATTATGTAGTACCGCCATTTATCACTAAATGGTATTGTCGGATTTTTTTTTAATTTTTCTATAAAAAAAAAATCCGTCGTCATCCCTATTGTCTTCGTCAATAATAAGATGAAAGTAAACGTATATGAAATGTATATTCACGGCAGCAATTCGTTACTTTTCAACCACAGATGTTTTTTTCTAAACGTGAAAACCAACAAAGACTTCATAGTTTCTTGGAGTCAAATAAATATACAGGGTTACTGGTAACTAACGCAAAACCTTTTAACATCGGATTCAAAATCCTAACATAATATAGATTTGCAAGAAAAAAATAAAAAAATCTAAAAAAAAAAAATTGGAATCCCCATAGAAACTCGACCAGGTGATCAGTGAATTTGTATGGGAGGCCCATTTTATTTTCTGCAATTTTTGCCTTTTTTCTTGCAGATCTATAATGTGTTGGGGAGTTTGATTTTGATGTTAAGAGGTTTTGCATTAGTTACCAGTAACCCTGTATAGGGACAAATAACACTGATTGAGCTAGCCCCAAAGTAAGTTCGAAGCTTGTGTTATGGGATACTAACTCAACGATACTATATTTTATAACAAATACATATAAACATCCAAGACTCAGGACAATTTGAAAAAGACAATTTTCCAACATGCCCTGACCGGGGATCGAACCCGGGACGTCCGGGTGGCGGACTAGCATGGTGACCACTACGCCACGGACGTCGTAAAATAGCGCTCATAATATCAATTTTTCTGCTATAATAAGTTTAAAATCACTTTAAATACGGATACGACAAATTACATTAATTTGTGCCCTTTCATTTTCTTAACAATACCAAATAATTATTTTTTTTGTTCTAGGAAAATGCCCAATTTCATACAATTTAAAAAGAAATAGGTGGCACTTTTTTTAATGATTTTATCATTTAGGTGCTAGGATTGTCTTTTCCGTACATCAAAATATAATTATCTTTCTAGGTTAATTGACATATACTCCTGAATATACAACACAGACCAAACTGACTTCTATAACTACAAAAACTTTCCGAATTTTGTAAACTCAAGTGGCTTCCCATTGAGGTAACGTGATGATATGCAGATTAGTTGCATATCAAAGTAACGTGAAAGTATGTATACGTGATAGCTGCACCTTCCGGTAAACGTTGGAATCCTTAAGATAACTATTATAGTATATAAGCTTAAGATGTACTCAATAGAGTTAGAGTCGTCACCACGTAAGGAGTAGGTTTGAGAAGATGGAATAAATACAATCAACGGCTCTCGTGTTTCCATCACCACTCCCAACCACAACGCTACCTATGGACACCGACATCACCCTACAGCGTGACCATCATTTGTTATTGCACCATCCACCTTCGCGGGAACACCAGAATTATCTTCCTCCTATTTAATCATTATCCGAGCGTATTTCTTCATCCATCCTCAGCGGTAACGCTTCAGAGCCCGAGGTTCGCTACCTTACCTAGGAGATTTGAGGAGGTTACTGGTTTCTACACAAAGCAAGGACCTCCGCAACCCAAAGGGTAGATCTGAACCAAAACTTGGATAGGTTTGAGAAAACGCTAAATGGCGTTCGGGACCCACGTTTTATACGTCCCTTCCGAAATACAGAATCATCTTTCTTTTCGGATAATCAGGTGATTCAAGCCTGACCAGACTGGAAACAACTTTTCACAAAGTATGCTTTCCAGTAGTGTTGCAAGCAATAGTATAAAATATTGATAGTCTATCGATACTATCGTGGAATTGAAAAACAGTAACAATATCGATATGACTGTCATTAGTATCGATAGTTTCGATACTTTCGATAGTATCAATAGTAAAGGTACTATTTGTATTAAAAACTATCGATAGTATTGTGACGAATATCGATATTATTATACTATACATATAGGCTAAATAGGTTTAAGCTACTGTTTCAAATTGTATTTTTTTAAACACCTGTACTGTACACCCTATTTATTGCAAATAAAATATTATCTTATCTTATCGATAGTAATTTAGCTATCAATAGTTTTTGGTACAAAAAGTAATTACAGTATCGATACTATCGATAGTATCTTAATTCAATAGTATCGATACTATCAATAGTTTTACCTTTCATCAATAGCATTGCAAACTATTGACAATCGATACTATCGATTGTATCGATAGTAACGATAGTCCTATCGATATCGCGACTATTTTTCGAGGTCAACCATCGAAAGTTATGCAACGCTACTTCCCAGTGGGATTCGAACCCCCGGGGAATGACACAGGCTTGCTTTGGGTAACGCTCTCTTGCGCACAATGCTGGTCCATAGACGTCTTCACTTATGAACGATTTTAATTGCCAGACTAATAAAAAGAACCCGACTGTCAAGAATGTCATCTGTTGATGAGTAGCGGAACTACCGGTACGACTTGATATCCGTAGCGCCATCCATTATTTGCCAGGGAAAACTCTGACTTTCAAGCGTTAACCCCCAATAAATTTTAAATGGCTGATCTGAACGAATGATTTGCATCAAACATAGCTAAAAACCACCGCAAGGAAACTTGATCCCATGTAAAAAAACCGCACCAAAATCGGTCTATCCGTTCGAGTGCTACGATGCAGACAGACAGACAAATAGACATTAGTGTCAAACTTATCATCATCATCATTTCAGCCGCATACGTACGTCCACTGCTGGATATAGGCCTCTCCCAAGGATTTCCAAAATGACTATCCACCAGCCTGCATCCAGCGCTTTCCAGCGACCTTGGTCAGATCGTCTGACCACCTTGTCACACCCACCCGTCCTACGCTTCGCTTGCCAGTACGCGGTCGCCATTCGAGAATTGTTTTGCCCCATCGGCCATCGGTTCTTCACGCTATGCCAAACTTATAACACCCCTCCTTTTTGCCGGGGGTTAAAAACGCAAAAACTATCCGTGTATCAAACAATAATAAACCTCAATCCAATGCCATTCATCATTGCAACAAGCCACGGCAATACAAACTAATGAAACGACAACTTTTTTCTGAATCTCGTTAATTCTCAACAGATCTATAACTCACTATGATTCCAAATGGGGACAATTTATACCGACACATTTTTGACTCCACAGTGCGTGAACTACCACAACATAAAACTACTGTTTTTTAAACGAAAATGAGGTTTAATGTGGTATGAATAAGGTTGGAAGTGTCGGCAGAAAAGGTTGGCCTTGCAAAAAGATAATAAACGAGTGACTGGATAGGCCTATTATGTTCTAATGTGCCAATATATTATCTATATTAAAGGGCAGGTTTCGGGTGATAAATTGCCTTTTCTTTGTCACTTCGCACATGGCGAATGGCGCAAAAACTTGCAGGTGATATTTTTTCGTGGCGATTCAAAATGGCCGGGTAATACGGCATTGATATCGATTTGGTTTTAATAAAAATGTGCCAAGTTTTTTGTAGGATTTTCGGTTGTTGCTAGATTTTTTGCGTGATACGAATTTTATTGCTGGTTTAATAAAAACTTATGTTCCGCTCGTAAATAGCGTGATGTATAGGTACTTATTGGCTTTTTTTAGATTAATCTTTTTGATCATAAGAAATAGAACTCACGCTCGTTCAAGTGAGGAAAAAATTGCACTTAAGTAAAAACATATTTTTAGTTTTTCGAATACAATTGCTCGTAGAGTCACCGTTTAAGATATATAAAGCAGCTCATAAAACACGCGTGTTATATAAGCGCGTATAGTTAGTTATTTGCTAAAATTTTTAGATTTTTTTTTTTTCAATTTTCTAACTTGCCCCGCCCGCCGCCGCGCGGTACCAGTACTACAGGTCGCGCGCCGCGCTGGCTTTCAAAAGTAAAACGACGGAAAAGCAACAATATGCTTTACAGAGGTCGAGTTTATTTAAAATCAAAAAATTCAGTTTATTAGGTACTAGCTTTTGCCCGCAGCTTCGCTCGCGTAGGGGTGTAATTAATCAAAATCCTTTATTAGGGGATGCCTACGTCATAGTAGCTTTATGCATGCAAAGTCTCAGCCTGATAGGTTTAAAATTGTCAAAGTTTCATACAAACTTTCAACCCCTATTTTATCCCCTTGGGGTAGAATTGATCAAAATCCTTTCTTAGAGGATGCTTACGTCATAACATCTACCTGCATGCCAAATTTCAGCCCGATCCGTCCAGTGGTTTGGGCTGTGCGTTGATAGATCACTATGTCAGTCAGTCAGTCACCTTTGAGTCATATATATTTAGATATTTCCTCGTAAGTGTGTTGAAAAACGATATACGTACGTATCGTATATTGGTTAAACATACTCGGCTCTATTACGCCCTTGCCCGCGGCTCGGTCCGAAATTCCACCTCGTGTATTTAACACATGACACGATATGGTAGTTATTACCACCTTAACGCACTTATATCGTAATCTAAAATCCTGTCGAGATTAAAAATACTACTAGATAATCAGTGATCAAAAGATTAATTACAAAATAGTTTAAACTAGCCAAAAAAAGAATCTTAATCAAAATGTGTCTCTTATATTATTTGTAAAAAAACCAGCCAAGTGTGAATTGAACTCGCAAGGAGAGGGTTCCGTACAATGCCAAAGATTTTCCGTAAGTGAAAGTATTATATTAAGTTTACACTTTATTTTCAATTGATAGAATTCTTATATTAGAACTACATTTTGTATTTTTTTTTTAATTTTAGGCTAAGTAATTTCGTATATCAGGGGGAAGAGAATAATAATTTTCGTCTTCATTCATGAATAAAATCAAAAATATTTATTTTACAATAATAAAAAATATATATTTGAGATCCTCAAAACGAGCCCTTTCATTTGATACATGACACAGTAAGGTTTGCAAAACTTTTTTTTTTAATTTCTTTATTTGTCCCTCGAATATGTCCCTTACTTTTAAAAAAATATTTATTTACTTTGCAAATCTGTGTTTGGGTCTTGGATTCCACCATCCTATCAAATTTCACCTGATTTGGTCCAGTAGATTCGGAGCAAATTGGCTGTGACAGACGGACGAACAAACAGACGCACGAATGATCCTATAAGGGTTCCATTTTTTCATTTTTTGTACGGAAAAATCAATTGAAGCAAGATTTCTCATGATAATCTATTCATAATATTGTAATTTATGATAAGCGGTAACTGAGAATGATCAAATTACCGTACAAACAGAAGAATAACCTTTGTGTTTTCGTTTAAACACGATTTTTTTAAAGGTACCGTACCCAAAGAATAAAAACGGGACCCTAATACTAAGACCTTGCTATTTGTCTATTACTACGATGAATCTCGTGAACCGTGATAGCTTAACTGTGAAGCTATCACGGTACACGTTAAGCTATCACGGTTCACGAAATGTTCACTCATGGCGTATTTCTGGTGCCGCTATAACAACAATTACAGAAAACTGAACAAAATAAATATTTAAGTGGGGCGCCACTACAAAAAACGTGATTTTTTATAGATAATGGTACGGAACCCTTCATGCACGAGTCCAAATTATATTACATACAAATTGTATATTAATTTTTACTTACATTTATTTCTTATTTTATTTATTATAAAAAATTAATCGGCTCAAGGCCTTTCCTACCATTTAACTTGCACATGGTGCTGATAAAAGCAAAATTTTAATTAATGATCATATATTCATATACATTTTAATTGCATTTCATATAATATATTTATGTCTACAATTTTTTATCTTTCATATATTCTTTGACAGAGGAATAACATTTTATAAAATTCTTTTAATTGTCAATTTCTTTCATGTTTTCTGATATTTCATTATGTATTTGTACAAATACAAAATATGTCCCATGAAATAAAAAAGAACTATATAATAATAAAGCTAAACTATTGATTTGTTCATATATTATACATGGTACAAGGTACCTGTTAAACTATGTATTTTCTGCGAACGTTAACTCAACTTCCTAGCAAAATAACTATAGACAAATCCTCACTTTATTGATGGGTAAATAAAGAAAAAACAAGAGAGATCTGATAAAGCCGCTAAGTATTATTGTAAGTATGTTTAGTTGTCTATTCTTAACAATTTTTATTTTGTGCCAGACAGGAAATAAAAATCAGCGATCTTACAAATCCTCTTTAAGCTTCTTAGCCATGCTTCGCTGGAGAAATGACGTATTTCGTTCTTTGCATTTTGTATTGAAATCTAAATTCCGGGTCTTAGGACTGGTAATCTGGGGTATTTTCTTTAGAATTTTAATGATTAAAATTATATTGGAAAAAGATTATTTCCTCGAGTTTTGATTGCTTTTGAGAAAATAACAACGTTTGAAGGAAATATCCGAGCTGATCAAGTGATGTACAGATTTGGATATTTCAACAAATATTTTTTAAAACTAAAAACTCACTTCACACACAAACGTTTTTGAAAAGAAAACTACGGGAACACTTCACAAGTATGCCCTTGAATATTTATATTAAACAATATAAAAATAGGAGTTCTGTTTTCAAATATATTTTTTACTTTGATTTTGATTATTTCAAAATGAGTTAATTTCTAGATATTTATCTGCAACTAAGATTATATTATATGCACATTAAGAGAACATCTGGAGCATTGTTTTATACGGCTGCGAGACGTGGACTAAAAAATTGGAAGCGTTCGAGATGTGGTGCTGGAGAAGGCTAAAGAAAATTAGTTGAGAGGACAAAGTAACAAATATAGAAGTCCTAAATAGAAAAGGTGGAAGCACATCCTAGAGGTCATTGGAAATAGGCGGGGCAATATACACTTATACTAGGAGTATAATAATAGGATACACTTACTTTTAATAGGATAATACTAATAGTAGGAGACACTTGATACAGCATGACATTTTTTTGTGCATTATAATAGAAAACAAAATAGAAGGAATACGGGGAAGAGGCAAGCCAAGGAACAGCTATATGAAGCAAGTCAAGAAAAGGTGACATTAGTGTCGTATCAAGATGTCAAGGGGTTGGCAGAAAACAGAATAGAATGGAAGAAACTCCACCGACAAGAGCACTACTCTTAAATTATGATGATGATGAAGGTTAATTTATTTTGGACGACTGCCAGTAAAGTAGACAAGTGTTATTGCAAAAAAAAAACTGTAGAAATTTTATTCTTTTGAATAACAACCAATTTAAAAACAATCAATAAATTAAACGTTCTAGTAAATTGTAATTAATTTTCTGTCCGTATAACTTTTCTTCATTTGTCACATGTCCCGCAAATTATAAATGAACAAAGGGCATCTCGTGGTTTTGTCGTTTATCACCAACTGACGCCCTGCCGTTAATATTTTTAACCGGCTTAAAAAGGAGGTTCTCGATTCGTCGAATTCTTAAAAGTTTTTTATTTATGTTCCCTGATTACTCGAAGATGCTTAGACTGAGTAGTAGTTCTTTTTCTATTTGCTGACTTTTTGGCAGTTTATTTAAATCTACGGCAGTTTTTTGATATGATTTTAAGACTAAAGCGTTTTTTAAAGTTTTTTTTTATATTCCTATTACACAGATTGTGAGCTAGCCTCAAAGTCAGTTTTTAAACTAGTTTTCTGGGATACTCACTCAATGATACTTTATCACACTGTATATTGTACTAATATTATAAAGGCGAAAGTTTTGAGTGTGTGTGTGTGTATGTTTCAGACCAATCATAATAAAATTCGGTATGCAGGTAGCTGACACCCTGGATTAACACATAGACTACTATTTCTGCGGGTAACACCGCGGGCGTAGCTAGTTTTATGATAAAAACCCATGACCCAGGACAATTTGAAAAACACGTCTCACTAGCCCTGGCCGGGGATCGAACCCTGAACGTCCGTATTGAATGATCTAAGAATAATATAAATGTCATATCCAAAGGCGGAAGCCCTGGAGAACTGTGGCACAGGCCTTGCCTTCAACAGTCTCCAGTCTCCTTAAATTGGTGCTGGCAACATTTATACTGTATTTTTCCTGTATTTATCTAGTGTAATTTTTGGAGAAATAAATGACTTCTTTACCTTTTTTACCTTTTACCTCTGAGAGGCAAACTCGCGTGGTTATCAATAACGCCACGAAAGTCATCACGTAATGTCAATCAAAGTGTTATGATAACCACGTCATGGTCTGGAAGAAAAGAAAAAAATTAGAATGTACCAGTTGCTTCTCTTCCAATGCAGATCGTAGAAGCCAATCGAGGGAATGGGCGAAAATACGAATCATGGTATTAGGCGATACGGCCAGCAACCCATCACGTGTATTTTAAATTGTAAAACTTCCTTTTAATTTTTTTTTTTTAGTTTTGTATTGGTACAATTAAGAGTTTTTTATTCAGTAATTAATTAATTCATCCACCTTCTCGCCCACCGTCACGCTTAAAGTGGCCTTTGACTTTGCGGCCCTAGGCTCTATTTGCTTAGAGCCGCAAGACCCAGTCTGCCACATTAAGGATAAAGATATAATAGTATGTAATAACAACGAAAAATATTAAGTCTTACTACGACCTCCGTGGCGTAGTGGTCACCATGATAGTCAGCCAAACAGAGTATCCGGGTTTGATCCCCGGTCAGGGCAAGTCGGAAATTGGTCGTTTACAAATTGTCCTGGGTCTTAGGTGTTTATATATATATGTATTGGTCAGAGTTGGGCAAAATGTAATTAAACTACTAATTACTAACTACGATTACATTTTGTAGTTAGTAATTGCAACTACACAGTTACAAAAAGTAATTGAAAAAGTAGTTGAACTATAAACTACAAAAAGTAGTTGTAATCACAATTACAAACTACTTTTAAAACCTACATATTTTATAAAGATTTACTTAATTATACATTTTCGTTTCTTGCTTACAACTTTTTACACTTACAATTCCGAAATACAACACCTTTAACACACGCCCGCGGTAATAAATTATTATTGTAATTTGTAGTTATAACTACTTAATTACAATTACAAATTAAAACTACAGTAGTTTCAATTGTAGTTAAATTAAATGTAATTTCAACTACTTGTAGTTAACTACATGTAATTGTAATTTGTAATCAAATTACACAATAGTAGTTAACTACGCCCAACTCTGGTATTGGTTATTAAGTATAGTATTGTTTAGTTAATATCCCATATCACAAGTCTCGAACTTACTTTGGGGCTAGCTCAATCACTGTTATTTGTCCCTTTATATTTATTTATTAAGTGCTGACCACGAAAATAATTGTTTTAGTCTTACGAAAAAACACTAGAGCTACCATTTCTATCTTTTATATTCAAAACAGCGATGTCATAAAATTCCCAACACTTCTCTCCTCTCCTCCATCACTAACCTGGATGACTGCGAGCCGTCAAAAGAGATGTCGTTCACCTCAAGCCATCTATTCGCGAAAGTACCCACTAAACTAGGTACATAAATTATTTTGTCTGCTCCGCCAAGTGTAAGGAACTCGGGGGATATTTATCACGTATGTTCTGGTGCGAAGCATAGGCGAGAGCGATTTTGAAACGTGAGAAATAATGATTTTTCTTTTTCTTTTTGGTTTATATGTGTGAAGTAAAAATAGGCAGGTTTTTTAACCCTGACTATTGGTGGCTGAAACCATGAATTATATGTCAAATTTCATGAAGTGTCACCTAAGGAATTGCGAAAATTAAATGTTGACACTTGTGATACAGAAAAATAGATTAAAAACACCGCTTACGTAATACAATTGCATTTCATTATGTAGCAAATTTAGTAAAGTTTCTCTATGGTTAAACTTGTTCATACAAAAGTTGCCTCGGAATTGCAAAATTATGAAAATAGTAAGACGGGGGAACGCGGTCAGATCCGGCCGATTGGCGTTTTGCGTCACCGCGTGACTATAGTACACTCGGTCGGATCCGGCTGATTGGTGCTTGAAAGGTTAAAGTTGGTAGTTTATTGTATGTTATTTTTCTTGGAGGAAGAAAAATAAATGGCCAAGAGCGTGATCTGGCCACGCTCAGAGTAAAATTTCATAGTAACACTTTAAAACACTTCTACTTTTTGGACACTTTATTTAACATGTTAACTTTATTTATAATTAATATTATAATAAAATAAACGTAATTTAAGGCTTTTTTATTTAGTAATTTTCTACGATTTTTTTTTGTATATGTAGGTACATTTCTTTAGTTGGCGGCTGTAACTCATATAATAACAAAGTTAACTCAGCGAGTAGTATATATCTATATCTATCACTCTTTTTTAGACTTTTACAGCTAACAGTTTAAATAATAATATTTATAGCCCAATCATGGGACCTAAACGACTAGTAAAATAACCAGCCAAGTTCAAGTAGGACTCGCGCACGAAGGCTTACGTACCGTTATCTATAAAAATCACGTTTGTTGTATGGGAGCCTCACTTAAATATTTAATTTATTCTGTTTTTAGTATTTGTTGTTATAGCGACAAAAGAAATACATCATCTGTGAAAATTTCAGATGTCTAGGATTACGGATCACGAGATACAGCCTGGTCACAGACAGCCGGACGGGCGGCCAGCGGAGTCTTAGTAATATTGTCCCATTTCTACCCTTTCGGTACGGAACCCTAAAAATAAAAATAACCTTATTTGACATATTTTAAATTTATGATCCCGCTATAAACTTATCGCTTGCACCGATACCTGACAGGAAAAATAGTAGCAAGTGCCGACAACCATTTTGTATAAAGCAAGGGGATGGTTTAAAATATTATCCTCCGTGAGGAAATGTATTTTTTGCCCCCGTTTTATTTAGGTAGCATGATACGTCTAATTTATAATATAACGCTGACGTGGGCATAGCCGAATGTATTTTAATCATATGTGTTCTTTCGTTGGGGTCGTGTGAATATATGAGGTAATTTTTCTTTAATATTTTGATGCAAACAATCTAATATATAAAATTCTCGTGTCACAGTTTTCGTTGCCATACTCCTCCGAAACGGCTTGACCGATTTTGATGAAATTTTTTGTGCTTATCCGGTATCTATGAGAATCGGCCAACATCTATTTTTCATCCCCCTAAATGTTAGGGGTAGTCCACCCCTAAATTTTTTTATGGCAAAACAACGTTTGCCGGGTCAGCTAGTGTTATTATAAAAACTTTGAGTGTGTTGACTTTTTGAAATAATAGATTGACACGATTTTTTGCATGTTGAATGTACTGGAAAGTCACAAAACCAAATTCATACCGGAAAGCTACAATTATCAGAGAATCTATACTAAAACACAATATTTTTAAAAACACGCGATAGATACGATAACTTAAAGGCAAGGCAGGCAAGTATGACATAAAACAATGAATTCACTTATCATCATTTGGGCTTGAAGTCATTGTTTAAGTAATGACCTAATCCACAAAGGTATTATAACAAATATAACATTGTTCAATTAATGTGCTAATCCACAAAGGTAGTACAAAACAAAACAATGTATCGCATTTGTTACTCTTAGTTCGGACTTAGGAGATTGTATAAATATTTTCCTAATCCACGAAGCAAGTAGGACATAAAACAATGATTGTATCGCGTTTTCTACTTTTCATTCATACAAAGATGACGTTGTTGAAGTCAATAAGTTTTGTATACCTTAGGTAGGTATACTATTAATTACGTGTAAAATTTATAAATTATTTTAAGAAAAAACAACCCATACAAACGTTTTGCAACGACACTGCTGAGAAAAAAAGCCGAAAGAAACTTACATGGTGTTCGTCGTCTATGCACCAGAAGAGCGTGTTACTTTTCATTTGAACATAGATAACATTGTTGAAGTAATGCCCTAATCCACGAAGGTAGTACGATATAAACCAATGATTGTAGCGCTTGTACCGTGTGTGTTTCTCTTCGTTCGGACATAGATGACATTGTTGAAATAATGTCCCAATCCACGACGCTAACATGACAAATATGACAGTGTTGAAGTAATGTCCCAATCCACGAAGGCAGTATGACAAATATGACATTGTTGAAATAATGTCCTAATCCACGAAGCTAGTATGACACAAAACAATGACTGTACCGTGTGTGCGGACGCCATAAATCGAGTTCCGCATAAATCTCGCACATCGCGGAATCACTTTGGCGGAGATAAGGTGGAGCCAGTCCGCCGTGCCTTACAACAGATACAATGGGGTCGCAAGTTAAGGAATACAAGTAGTTTTCTTAATTTTTTTTCCTCTCAATACATGTTCAGTATACAACATGAAAGAGACATACCTGTAGTTTATCGAACCAAGTGCTATATTAGATCACTATAGTATAATAAAATTGAAATAAATAATAGAATTTTCATACAGAAGAGTGCAGCCACTAGGGCAATTGGTATGGGAATGTCGATTTATTATTATTTTTGTTTGTTATTTGTATTTAATACCATAGTGATCTAGTATGGCCCGTGGTTCGATTTATTACGAGTATGTCCCTTAAACTTTGTATATTCATTTGATCTGGTGAAAAAGTAATGCATTGTTGGTATGCCAAAACTTTTTACAAACAATTTACTTTAAGTGTAAAGTCAGACTGAGATGTTTATAACAAAATAAAACGCCAAATTACGTTTTAAACTAGTAATCTTTGCCGAAAAATATATTTAAAAACATTGATTGTTGCTTGGATGACGTAATCCAATACAAAAAAACAATTTTAATTTTTAAGATGCCTGGAATGCTTTGGCGTTACCACCTCGATACTTTTCAGCGTAGTTGTCTAAAACAGCTCTAATCAAAGACAAGTGAAAGGAAGCGGTATAGACTTTGCCCAGCAGTAGAACACCAAAGGTATATTTAAAATGCATTTAATCATAAGGATGCAACCCGAAACACGATAAGAAGGAGGCCTGAAAAATACAAAACAGAAAAACTCTTAAGAATTCCCCCATTTTTGTACCGCGTTACCCATATCTCCCAGTTATTCTGTTCAGATGAAATATGTGGCAATTTCTTTGAATAATACATGGGTCATATATCAGCTACGAAGCTACGCTGCGAATCGTAGGCCGCTACGAGATATCGGTATTTTGTTCTAGTCACTGGTATATGTTGTCATGTTATGTTGTATTACTTATGGTTTTATTGACAGTTGACACTGGATAATATATCAGCTACGACGCTACGCTACGTATCGTAGGCCGCTACGAGATATCGGTATTTTATTCTAGTCACTGGTATTATGTTGTGTCGTGTCATGTTGGCATACTGTGTTAGTTGTTTTATTGACAATGTACATATATCAGCTACGCTTCGTGTCGTAGACCGCAAGAGATATCGGTGTTTTTTTCTAGTCACTGGTATATATTGTGTCATGTCGTGTAACTTTTGGTTTTATTGACTGCTATGGTATGATCTAGGGTTTTTTTTTAAATTTCATATTAAAAAGTGAGATGATATCTAGTTAGGTAAATTCTTTACGTACGGCAATTAAATTTTTGATATCTTGGGTTGATAAATTTTTGATACATCTTCAACATTACAATGTACGGAAGAAATTTTAAGAAAGAAAACATTATATAATAGGCATATTTTAGGTAATATTTTATGCATATACAGTATGGCTTTTCTAATCAGTGTTTTTGTCTTAAATTTGCTTCTATCAGCACCATCTGTAGGTTGACTGATACAAAAGACCTTAGGCCTTAAATCCGCCTGTGACATTTTTGTTATAAAGTTTAATAAATAATATAAATATATTCAGTCAGATAAGAAACATAAATAACAATATCTCATTTCACCAGAGGGCAGTACAAGTTTTGAATTAATAATCATAGTAAAGGACTTTGTTGATGTATGAAAATTTTCGTGAATCATTCATATTATAATGAATTAAACATGGGTAGAACGTATGTGACAAAAGCTCTGTGGATATGCATGTAAAGTGACAGTGTCATGGGTGTCTCCAGATTCTGGGGGGGGGGGGCACATGGGGAAAAACGGAATCCTTATGGATTCGTCATGTCTGTCTGTCCGTATGTCACAGCCACTTTTTTTTCCAAAACTATAAGAACTATACTGTTGAAACTTCGTAAATAGATGTATCCTGTGAACCTCATTAAGATTTTCATACAAAAATAGCAAAAAAAACTTTAAATTTTGGACCCCCATACTTAAAACTGAAACACAATTTTTTCTTTTTATCAGACCCATACGTTTGCGGTATCTATGGATAGGTCTTCAAGAATGATATTGATGTTTCGAATATATTTTTTTTCTAAACTGAATAGTTTGCGCGAGAGACACTTCCAAAGTGGTAAAATGTGACCCCCACTGTAACTTCTAAAATAAGAGAATGATAAAACTAAAAAAATATATGATTTACATTACCATACCAACTTCCACCGAAAATTGGTTTGAACGAGATCTAGTAAGTAGTTCTTTTTTAATACTTAATAGTTTGCGCGAGAGACACTTCCAAAGTGGTAAAATGTGACCCCCCCCCACTGTAACTTATAAAATAAGAAAATGATAAAACTAAAAAAAATATATGATTTACATTACTAATTTTGAACGAGATCTAGTAAGTAGTTCTTTTTTAATACGTTTATTTAAACATCGATCAAAGTCACAAGGAAAGTAATCCTTGTATTACTTGCTGCTACGAACCCTTCATGAGCGAGTCCGATTCTCACTTGGCCGCTTTTTGATAAGCACCTTACCAAATAAACAAACACAAATAAAAAATAGGTACTTTTTATATAAATTATTGCTATTTTAAAAGTAACTTTGGAGGGTCTTCAGCAAAACGGTTTATGACGTATGAAGAGAATACATGAATTTTTCGGGGTTAAGTGCTGCCCCCAGTTGAGATAAAGTATTGGAAAGGAAACAAAGATATAATTTAAAATGTTTTCTAAGTTATAGGCTCATGTTACGCATGTTACGCAATGTGCGTAACATTGGCCAAAAGTGGCCTCTTTTGCTATTGTGCGAAGAAAAGCTTCACGTTCTCACTTTAAACTGTTAACAGTAGTTCATGAAGTAGTTTGAAGGGTTATCTAGGATCTGATCAAGAAAACTTTCTTTCAAATGGGGGCAGCACTAGATCCCAAAAAATTCAGGTAGCCCCTAACAATTTTTTTATGTATACTTAGCACAAAAAGCATAGATAGTTAGTAGGGACATAAACAAAATCCAGGGGGGGACAGTTGCCTCCTGCGTAAGTAGAGAAAGCAACTTCTTGCCCGTGCAGATCGTAAAAGCCAATCGAGGGAACGGTAAACAATGTGAAGGCGATTTGGCTAGCAACCCATCACTATTGACTTCCTTTTTCATTTTCACGCCCACCATCAACCTAAAACTGGCCTGGGTTTTACTGCCCCAGGTCCTGTCTACCCCGCCAGGGATAAAGAAACTCCTGACAATGATCCCGATACACTGTCACGCATTTTTACCATAATCAGGAAAAACCGTTCCATTTCACAAGCCAAGCACAATTGTAAATTACAATCATCAATTGTAAAATAAATTTACGACCAATAGAATCATCATGAACTTTCCCAAGATAGCATCATCAAACAGCTGACCTGTTGTTATTGCGTCGTTTATAACATGAACGCTATCTGCAATCATTTAATAACCACGTGTCGGCAATTGAATGGCAGCATTTATTACAGGACATCCTCCGATAGAGACGCGAGGAGCTAAGAAAATGCGATGCGTTATAGTTTTATGACAACCTCCGAGGTGTAGTGGTCACCATGCTAGTCTGCCACCTAGAGGTTCCGGGTTCGATTCCTGGTCAGAGCAAATTGGAAAATGGCCTTTTGCAAATTGTCCTGAGACTTGGGTGTTTATCTATCTATGTATTAGTTAGAAAATATAGTATCGTTGAGTTAGTATCCCATAACACAAGTCCCGAACTTACTTTGGTGCTAGCTTAATCAGTGTAATCTGTCCCTGTATTTATTTATTATGGTATACAGAACAAGTGACATTTATTTTATGCCTAAATCTAAGAATTTACGGACACTGCTTTAGACTGAGACCTAAAAACGTGTACACACATCATGACTGGCAATTTAAACGTCATCAAGCTTAAGATACTTAAATTGACTAAATTAAGCTTTAAGTTCAATATTTCAAGGGTTCCGTACAAAAAATGAAAAAATGGAACCCTTATAGGATCATTCGTGTGTCTGTCTACCCATCCGTCTGTCACAGCCAATTTGCTCCGAATCTACTGGGCCAAATCAGACGAAATTTCGTAAGATAGTGTAATCCTGTGACCCAAATACAGATGTGCAAAGTAAATAAATATTTTATTAAAATAAAGGTTTACCCTATACTGTAAGTATTAGCATACCTAACGCCAGCAATTTCAGCGTTGCCAGAATAGTTGATGCATGCCCCTGTACATGCTGCTACATCCGTTGTTTCTGCAGCATTATCAGCTGTTATATTCGATGTACGTGTTTCACCTCTACACGAGGTATCTTCAGGAACTGTAACTGGCAATGTAAACATTGTCATGCTCAAGATACGTAAATTGTCTAAGTTTAGCTTAATTTTAATATATTTTCTTGTTACATATCCATAGAACTAGCCTTCTTTTACTATTGACTTGCGTCGCTTACCCACTACTGTAAGAACTAGCATAGCTAACACCAGCAATTCCAGCGTACCCGCCAGAATAGTTGATGCATGCCCTGTCCATGCTGCTGCATCCGTTGTGGCTACAGCATTATTGACTATAGTATTCGATATATGTGTTTCACTTCACCTCTGCGCGAGGTATCTTCAGGCACAAACAAAGCTGCTGATCTTTTGGCGATCAAACGACGAATGCTTTTCTTTTTACTATTTGTTTATCCCAAATACATGTAAATCAGGTTATGGCCATGGCAAATGTTTTTTGAACACTTTTGCTCACAGAAACAACAATTGTATTCAAATCATTTTTGAGTTCATAAAAAAATGTTCAAAGTATATTAGAAGCACAAATACAACTCGCACGCTTTGGTTTTCATTTCGAAAATATTTTTTTCAGTATTTTTGACGCTCTTTGATCTTCCTATGATTAAATGCATCTTTATTTGCTGGGATCTTACTACTTTGAATTTTTATGTATATGGATAAGTTTTCGAGCTCTACGGGTTAACATTACAACATTAATTTACCTATATTTCATCTACAAATCCAATTTGATCACCCAATTCTTGTTTGAATCATAATCATCCATTTTTTTTACACATTTTCTTATTAATTTCCACATGTCGTTGTCTTTCTTTAATTAGCGTATCTATATTTTATAAGATTCTTACTCTTTATAAAATTGACTCCTCCAATATCTCGTCACGTCATTCAATACTTTACTTATTTCCCTGAATATGTGTCACATTAGTAGTCACCATGCTAGTCCGCCACCCAGAGGTCCCGGGTTCGATCCCCGGTCAGGGCAAGTTGGAAAATGGCCTTTTTTTTCTTGGATGTTTATCTATATATGTATTTGTTATAAAATATAGTATCGTTGAGTTAGTATCCCATAACACAAGTCTATAACTTACTTTGGGGCTAGCTCAATCAGTGTTATTTGTCCCTATATATTTATTTATTTATTATATATTTATTTGTATTTTCGTTCAATTTGACGCATCAAAAATTTCTAAGACCCTAGTCTGCACTTTATAATATTGTCGACTCGTAAAAGGATTAGTGGTCGTACAGTGGGCGGGTACAACATTAATTTACGATTCAAACGCACCCAGCTTCATTCCCACTGTGTCTAAGATAAATGTTTAAACATTTATTTTAGGACAGGTGCTAACATGTTAGTCGACTCACGTATGACTCGAGTAATCCCTAAACAAATTAATGTTTCTGTCACTGAAGATAAGCAATGACATTTGGAAGATAATCGAACTTTCTGGTACATAGTTGGACCCGTTATTAATATTAAGAACAGCATTACTATAATGATTTGCTATCGATATTTAAACTAACATTTGGTTCGGCTGTTGTTTAAAGATTGACTGCCTTAAATCCTCTTTCAGGATGCATGTGTTCGATTTTTTTTACAGCCAGCCGTCACCAAAATACTTCAAGAACGCAATCATTACACAAAATGTTGGTGCTTAATCCTTTAGTCATCTTACGACATCCACAGGTAGAGATAGAGTGGTGTTATTCTAGGTTGGAAACTATTCCAACGACTAAAATCAGGTACTTTTTCTGTATAAAAAACAAACCTCCCGAACGCCATCTAGCGTTTGCTCTCCAAACTATCCAAGGATTGGTGTTGGTTTACCCTTTGAGTTGCGGAGGTCAGACGGCAGTCGCCCTGTCTAAAAACCAGTAACCTCGTCAAATCTCCTTGGTTAGGTAGCGGATCCCAGGCTCTGAGGCGTTACTGCTGAGGATGCAACCAGGAAAATACGTTCGGATGATGATGGTGATAAAGACTATCCGTTTTATTGTAAAACCCAGATTAACTTTGTTACTAGGTTTAAACCATTATCCGTCCAAACCAAGTTGACATCTAGTATCACACACTATCTCACCTGTCAATGTCAACTTGATTTGGGCGGATAATGGATTAAGCCTAGTAACAAAGTTAGTCCTGTTTTTATAATAAGAAGGTATCAGTTTTTCTCCAATAATAAATCTAAAATCACGTTAAGATGGATATAATTATCATAACAAATAAAATTATTTTGTGACTTTTTGCTTTCATAGCAGTACCAAATAATTTTTTTGACCAGGGAAAGTTTTTGCATGATTGGGACTAAAACCACGGAGCAAACGCACACCCACCCGCGACCATACTTATCTTGTCCATCAAGTTTTATTGTTATTTCCAATAATGCAATAACTAAGGCAAATTTATTGTTTGTCAATTTTTATTGAGTCGGCGGGCCTTGATAAACCGCTGCCAATTCTTGTATGTGGGTTTATGTGTTTTATATCCTATCTGCTGTAAACGCGCAGTTTATTCTATACTTTATATTGTTTTATTGCATTATCAGTAAGCTGTTAACATTATATCATTATGTAAATACCCAGACCGAATATTGTTTACAATATAATAAAATTACCCTTATAGTTTAAGACTCTTGCGAATATCGCGATGCATGATTATTAAATAATAATAATTGGCCAAGTGCGTGTCGGGCCACGCTCAGAGTAGTAGCTGAGTTTCGCAGACAGAGCAAATCTTGCGGCTCTCAACAGACAGACAGCATACTAAGGTCACTTTTAGCGTTATAGTAAATATAAATATATATATGGACAAATTACACTGATTGAGCTAGCCCCAAAATAAGTTCGAGACTTGTGTTATGAGATACAAACTCAACGATACTATATTTTACAACAAATACATATATAAATAAACAGCCAAGACCCATGACAATTTGAAAAAGGCTATTTTCCAACTTGCCCTGACCGGGGACCTGGGTGGCAGACTGGCATGGTGAGCATTTTCATCTATTCTTGCTGTTTAACGTAGGAATAGAAGCAGCTGGTATAATCAGAGTTTTTTTTTTTCCAGACTTGCATGGAAGACATTTGCAATGAAAAAGAACTTTATCTTTAATGCAACTTTAAAAACCATAGATTAATTAATAGACACGGAAACAAATAGCGCATAAAAAATCCGTCATACTAACTTTCCTCGAGAAACATAGGTACAAATCGAAAATTTTAAAAATATCTAATTTATGACGTCCCATGACCGATCAAAGTTTGTATGGAAAGCAAAAAATGTTTTTCATATTTCGATATAATTATGTTCCTTGAATAAAGTTGGTTTAGTATCTTAGACTTTTGAATTTCAATTGAAATCGCCTCTATTGAAATATTATACCAGTAGGGTTAAATTCCAATAAATGTAAAAACCAATCACCTCGTATAATCACCTAGGTTTGTATAATCAACTGTAGAGTTTTTGTATAAACTTATTTTTAAAATAAAAAATAAAAAAAAATAAAAAAAGGTTAGCAGCGGATCCCGGGCTACCGGGAATACGTTCGGATAATGATAAGAGTTGATTCTAATATTCGTTCCTTTGCTATTTCCAAAATGACAAGCCTTTCTGTACTAATCAAAGGTGTAACCGCAGCGATGGCACGCTCACTTTGATGTATGTTCAGAAGCCGCCATCTTGATTGACGTCTGCACCCATTCCACGGCGCGAGACATCAGCTGTAAGATGAACTGCTACCAGGTTGATTGATAACATGTGCATGATGAACAAATGTCATCTTTATTTGAAAACTTCCAGGTATAACGTTTGATTATATGTAAATGAGCAATTGTCTGGGTAATCCAATTTATTACAAAATTCTTCAGAGAGGCTTGTGTTAGACCTTTATACAAATTAGGTGCTAGAGAGTCTCTAAGGGAACTTTTTAAACATATAAATATTTAGACTCTCCCTTCGCAATTCATCTATCCGAACATTAAGTACGTTTTTTAGAATACACATTCATATAATTTCACACGTTGCATCGACATTATGTGTCATGCACGTAAAATTATAAATTAAGTGTTAATTTTGTTACTAAAGTTTTTTGAAATTCTACTTTATGGGTTCCAATAAACATTTCAATTATACTATAGCATATTGGATCAATTTTAAATAGCAAATTGGTTAGTGCGATTGATTGACATTTGAATAATTTATCTCACATCAGTATAATAAATGACGTATCTTTATCCTTCAACTTTTTATCATCATAATAAACCAAAAAGTCCTCACTCACCACTACTAATTACAGATGCTATTAAATCAGACCGCGTATAAAATTTAGATGGTAGATCGAGTTAAGACAGTCACGGCCGAGAATACCATTTCAAAGTCGGTTTTCAATCAAGATGCGGCGTGTCATACATCTCAGACAGAAGCCGATGGAAGTACCGATAGCAGACAAGTAAAAGAAAAAATAAATACTGCAGTAGCCGAGTACGTCATGCAAAAAGCAAAGCAACCATTTGAAGATAAGCTTTTAGATAAAATGATTGATGACTTAGTAGAAATGATATTGATAGCCATTTTCTTCTAGACGTGATTATTATCAGACATATTTATGATAATAATTAGTCTAATTTCAAAGTACACTAGATATCATAAATGATGAAAATATTTGATAAAAGCAATTTTATATGTGTCATATTGTAATATCTTATCGTTTATATTATTAACACAATAATTATGTCACATGAAAAAGATTATACAACAATTTGTTGCAAAGTTGAGTGAGTTAAAAACTGTATAAAATGGTTCTCAAACAACTTAACAATCTTAAAGCAAAAGATTAACAACTTAAATCACTATCACGAGTGTAGATAAATACCCTTATACTGGCACTAAAGCAGCGCACAAATCAACGCCACGTAACAAATGGACCGATCAGAGAACAAATGACGCCGATATAAAATACTATCCCAATTATTTGGGACAATTCATTAGGACCCTCGGCGCTTCGCGATTGCGTCCATCCGTCACGCGGGCGCGACAGATGGGGCATCCATCCCGCGTGAGTGCCAGGAAGAAATCGCCCCAGTAAATCAACAGACGGCCGACAATCCCGAGCAGTCGCCGCCGATACATCAAGTGTAATGCTTCGGATACCGCAGCCAGATAATCGAATGTGAGCATCGACTCGTTACGCTGGAAATAAGATGAGCTTTCGAGACGCTCCGTCTTAAATGTCATATGTATTTAATATTTCTACTGGATTATTTGTAATATTGACTTCCACTTCCAATAATATTTCATCAATTTCCTTGGCATTGTCAATAAGATATTTTATATTGGAATCGTTGTTTGTATCAGTGTCGATAAAGTTGAGATTTGTTTGTGTATCCCTAACAGTTGTCCCGACTAACCGAACGCTGATAGATCTGTAAAGTTTGCCGCGGACAGGAATATATCGAATGGTTGCCTCCGTTCGGCTTTATTTATACATAACATCTGTTTGAAGTTGAATCTACCGGCGCGGCCGGGGAGCGCATTACCGGAGATTTATTCCTCGTCTTAATTGTGAATCGATGGGTTAATGAAGATAAAACCCGCGGCTGTGTTGTAAATTAGCTCGCGTGTCGACTCGTGGCTCCGATAAAGGCCTTCTTTATTGCTTTGTTTGTTTTCTCGGGCCGTACTTCAAAGCGACTGAGATAAAGTTAAGTTTTATGCGAATATATTTATTGGTGCGCACCGTGATTTAAGTCGTGGACTCTAAAAGCGGAATAGGAAACGGGAGCGGATGACGGGGAAGATAAATGGCAGTCTGTGCGGAATTAACGATGCGTCGACGCTTGTCGTAATTAACCAGTCTACTTATAAATCAGCTGAAACCTCCATCGGTGTAACAATACCCGCAAAGTAAGATAAATCGACAGGACAGCTCTGCTCATACAAGTCGATATTGACAAGTGTTCCCGACGGTAACGTTCACATTGGAACACTTTCTCAAAGTCATACGCTAAATTTCTCTACTTAAATTCTGTGAACATACTGGCAAATTTTTGTTTCTTTCACTAGATATTTCCTACTCTGTGGCAAGTGGAAATGGCGTTGTAACGCAATGAGGACAAGGGTTAACCCCTCGCGGTCACACTCGCGTCTAATGGCTGTGATTCGACAAGTACAAATGGCTCCAGTGACAAATGGGTTGCGGACGACCTCTCTGTCGGACTCCCCGTCGTAAGTTCAGCCAACAGACAGGCCAATATGGGACTTAGCGGTTTGCTTTTCACTGCTGCTTTAACGATTGCACTGATGAATTGAGGTTGAGAGGAAGATAGGGTTTAAGTTTATATATATGATACTGATATTCAGTGAAAAACTTAAAGAACTTTTATTATTTGTAAGGTTTGATGAAAAAATTGTCGAAGAAATACTTAAAAGAAACTGTTATAAATGTCATAATTTAAGCATATTCAAAAGACGAAGAGGTTACTGAAGTAAATGTTAATATTAAAATCTTGTGTGTAATGTAACTAACCTTAGTTACTGATTTTTCAAGCTGCCTAATAGCGCATCTGACATGACAAAACCATCATTAAGCACTAAATGCAAATTGAGTTGAGACCTAGACACTCCCTAAAGATGTCATGATGAATACTAGAGCATGAAATTGATATTCAGTTTTATGTCGCTTACTTTAGCTCCGTTGAAGCCAAAAAAAAATAAGGTCGAATTTCGCGTGTGAAAAATGAAAGTGTAACCGACAAATGATAAGTGAATGTGGAAGTGTCGAACGTTTTCCTTTGGCGATATGATACGGATCTGAGGGTCAAAGCCGCGTTGACACGGTCAAAGTTTGTGTGATTCATGCTACTAGCATTCATTTGATAATTGCTCAAGTTTAACCAGATTCATCGCTACCAAATACAGATATCAAGTCCATTATAGCAAATGGTGTAATAGTGCTCTATCACATAACTCTTGAATTTTTTACAGCTTTGCTTGTATATAATTAAAATTTTCTTTTATCTTTGCTTTTTCCTCATATTTTGTAGATCAATGATTTGTAAAGAAGGGTTTTTCATTCAAATAACCCATTCCTATAAAACTAAAATGACTAGCCCATTTTGCACACCTATCTGAGCCTATCTTTGCCTTGTGCAATCTTACAGAAAATGTAATTTTTGGCCAAGAAGAAGATTATTTAATAAAAGAAAAAATATGTTATGTCGAATAGTGAAGAAAGAACGATATAGAAAGCACTATCGATAAAATATCTAAGAAATTTAGCTAAAATAATAACTGTATCTAATAAAATACAATAAGATACACTTACTCCAGTCAACAGGACTTTGTGCGTGTCAACGCGCCTTAATCCTAAGGGTCTGGGAGGAACGGGATAATAGCTAACGCCAACGAGGAAATGTTTCTCGGATTTCTTTTGGCAAGTTCATGTAGTGTCAGGCCCAATGAGGGTTTCTGTTATGAGGTGTGTGATTTATGTGCTAAGGAATCTCGAGGGCTGACTCGACGTATATATTTTTTGATCGATGACTTGGGGACGTTGATGTAGGAAATATTTTATAGATGTGCCAGTGCGTTACCTAACTTTAATAACCGGCAAAGTGCGAATCGGACTTATGCACGAAGGGTTCCGTATCATTATCTATTAAAAATCACGTTTTGTATGGCAGCTCTTCGTATATATTTATTTTATTTTAATTTAATTATTTATCTTTAAAGTGAATATACAACAAAATATTCTATGAATATTTCAAGCGTCTACTTGTTACCGTTATTAATATTTAGCAAAAAAGGCGAAAATATCACCTTTAATGTATGAGAGCCCCTCCCCCCCCCCCCCCTGAAATATTATTTTTGGAACGAAGTTCCTTACGGCAGGCTTGGAGGAGATAGGGATTTTGCTGCGCGACCGAATTGAAAAAAATGTGATAGTAAAACCGTAAGGATGACCTCGTTAAATAAAACCGTTAAATGAGACGTGCGCAGGCGCGACAGTCGTATACACAAGCGAGTAGTAGGAACTTTGTTCCTACCTGGTGTCCCACGACACCACATTTCTTTTATTCTGTTTTTAGTATTTGTTATTATAGCGGCAATAGAAATACACAATATATTTTAACTGACTAGCTATCACGGTCCGTTAGATAAAGCCTAGTGACAGACAGACAGAAGGACGGACGGACGGACAAACTGCGGACCCCAAAAACGGTTAATTGTTGACCGACAAACAATTACAAGTTTATTTGCTAGGCAAATAAAAAAAACACACCGACTGTCAAGCACGCCATCTCATGATGAGTAACGGAACTACCAATAACCTAGCGCCATCTATTATACTTTAGGGAAAAAACCTTGACTTTCAAGCTACGTACGTGACACAATATAGTTTGTCCGTCGTCATAATCGATACTATCAAAAACAGCTATCAATACTATCTATAATAGACCTATCAATAGTTTGGCATTTTTCAATTGAAACTTTCAATTTTTTGGTAACACTATTTTGATTCCCTGTTTCTGACTTCGCTTCCACCATTACGCTAAGAGTGGCTTTTGAGTCTCCCGGCTCTAAACTCGGTCTACCCCGCTAAGGAAAAAAACATGAGGGTTTATCTTTCCATAGAATAGTATCTTCTTGTTCTTCCTCTTTACCTTATCACACTTTACGAGACAGCGTGTGAGTCTTTTCCAGTTTACAAGCTTTTATTTAACTTGCAATGTATCTTATAAGTATGTATGTATGTTTGTTACTTTGTAAAAACTTGTTTCCAGTATTCCAGTCTGGTTAGTATATTGCAGGCTTGAACCACCTGATTATCCGATCCGTGTTTCGGAAAGCACGTATAAACTGTGGGTCCCGAACGCCATCTAGCGTTTTCTCATCAAACCTATCCAAGGATTGGTTCTGGGCGTTCTGGTCTACCCTTTGGCTTGCGGAGGTCAGACAGCAGTCTCTCTGTGTAAAAACAGGTAACCTTGTCAAGTCAACTTGGTTGGCTAAGCGGACCCCCGGCTCTGAAGCATTACCACTGAGGATGCAACCGGGGATACTCTCGGATGATGATGATGTATGTTTGTTTAGGTCAAATCTTGTAATACAATTTTCAACCAGTTATCCTCAACCGATTAAGCAGAAATGTTGCAAACCTGTGTAAATCAAATGACAATATTATGGAGTCAATGAGCTGTTCTGATGATAGAGCTGGGAGATATTCGACCGAACCAAGTTATAAAATAGCATAACCTCATTGAGTAGTTGTTTGATTTGTCTTGACTAGAACTTTATGGTAGGTAACTAATCAGTAATGAAACGACGCAACTCCATCAAGTTGGCCTCACAGTAAAAGCTGTAATTTTTTCATAAACCTTATTCCTCTATCCAATAGACCAGTAGCTATTACGCCTATCTATTGTATTCCTTTTCTAATATCCTTGTTCTGACCCGCTAACTCACGTTATTGCGCTCGTGAAATATGATAGTGGTTTTTCAACAATGGCCGAACTATCGGCAGCCATTAAGAACTGGCAGATAAATCTCGCGGCGGCTATACGTCTTGTAATGAAGAAAAGTGCGCCTCTGGATGCTTTATCGCCGATCTGTGTAATTAAAACGTTACCCGAAGGAAATGTGCAGTAATAACAATAAATCTAGGTGCTGGAGTGCTCGTAACTCTGGGGCTAAGGATAGCTGTGCACGCAAATGTTGTTTTGTTGTGAACAAGGTTCATGTGTTTGGTGGGTACGAGCCAAGATAATATAATACTCACGTATCCAAGATACCCAATGCCATATAAACTATTGGAGGACCCATAAGTAGGCAAAAATAGTACACAGAATTCGTACTAGCTGCTCTCACAGAGATGGCAGCACACACGACAAGCAAAAAAGTGACGAAGAAAGTGTTGAATATGCTTTAAAATCATTCATTACATTTTATAAGTTATATTTAAATAATAATATTATTGCTTTATTTAAATAATAGTAATAAAAGATTTAAATGTGTTAATTCATACGTGGGAACAATTAATTATGTTCTTCTTCTTCTTAGCGAGTCGGAATGGCATTTTCATAAGGCTGTAGACCAGTGTGTGGCCACACTTACTCCCCTGTCATTAGCCGAGTTTAGATCTTCTAATGTACAAGAGGCTGAGCAGGTGGGGCATGACAGGAGGTGGGCCTTGCTTTGAACAGCTCCACATTCACATAGGTCGTTGTTTGAGAAACCCCACTTAACTCTGTTCTCGTGGCATCTCCCAACACCAGCTCGGAGTCTGTTTAAGGACTTCCAGATTGCCCAGGGGAGGTCACTACCTGGTGGGAGTTTCTCATCGGGTGGGAGATTTGCTGGTAACGGGGGGTTTTTATCTTTCCACCATGCCAATCTAGTATTTCGGGCTTCTCTGGGTGGGATGCTTGGCTGCCTCAGAAAACTTTTCCGACTTTTCAAACGTGAGGGTGGTGGATTCTGGCCGTATAGTAGGTGCTTTTCATGGTTCATCTGTTTGAATTTCTCCACCGCGCAAGCCACTTTACGACGCACGCTTGGCGGAGCTATTCTAGACAGTGTGTATAGATGGTGCAGCGGAGTGGGCTTTAAAGCACCTGTTACTATGCGGCGTGTACTGAGCGGGTCCATACCGGACACGCGTATTCGCCAGCCGAGTAACACAAGGCTAGGCAACTCGTCCGTAGTAGGTGAGGTGATGCTCCCCAGCGAGTAGTTGTGAGTCGGCGTATGATATTATTACGAGAACTTACCTTTGCTTTAAGGTTATTGCAGTTCTCCCTGTACGTTAGAGAGCGATCGAGGGTTACACCCAGATATGTTGGCGTAGAGTTGTGTGTAATATCAACGCCATCCCACGTGATCTTCAGCTCTCTATTAGCCTCCTGGTTACACAAATGAAAGGCGCAGGATTCTGTCTTTAATTATGTATAATAAGGCGATGGGTAGGCGATGGTACAACTTAAGGGGTACATGAATTTTTCGAGGCACTGAGATATCATTTAAAAGTTAGTCTCGTGCGCCTCTAGACTATTTTATGAACTACTGTTTACAGTTTAAAATATAACGTGAAGCTTTTCTTGCCATTTTTGCGAAACACACTCGCTGTGATGATGGTCATCTAAATCGACCAAACCGGGTCTGTCTTTCCGGCTATAAAACGTTAGTAAATCGTTTAATAATATTAATTAACACAAAATAAGTTTTGAGAAAGCTAAGAATCTTTTATAAATTATCGGTACTGTGAACAGCAGTCCTTAGTAATAGCGCCATTGGAGGATGTGAGCCTGAATGTTTGATGTCGGATAATGAATCAAAGACCTAATGAATTCACAAGCCCTTCATCACGGTGATGTATCGACGGCTGGTTCGTGCTAAATATTTGAACAACCCGTAATATAATATAAAATATTTTCTAAGATTATTTATTAAAAGAGAGTCCAGGAGTGCTATTTTTCATTGAGGGTCTCACCGAAACACAAAATGTGTAGTTTTATAACTCACCGTTCGCGTAAAATATCTTTCGGTCGTATGTTTATTTCAAATTTCGTCGTTTCGTCGTGTCAGCGAATAGCAATATTGTTTTACGTAGAAAACTTTGAAAAATGCACCCGTTTAGAAACGCTCGCGCAAACCATTCGTAACGTGACAAGTGTTTTCAACAATGCGATCTGACCGACAGTGAAAACTCCGAATGGTCATTACGCCGATGATGTATTTTACGAATATGCGTTCTAACTGTTCGTTATGATGATAACTCTATTGTAATATTTAAATAAAATTAAAATTTAAACTAAAAAATAAAATATGTTATATGTTAAATAATAATATATGTTACATAAAGACTAAATAATGTTATGACACGAATTAGTGTAACGGTGTAAGAAAAATGAACACTATATTTATTATCTTAAAGTAGTGGTAAAGATCAATAACAACTCACCACAACCTGAAGCTCCAGGAAACATATATAAACACGATATGAACTGAATTAGACATGTTTGGCTCTCACCATCTACCTTGACTCTTCAAGGAACTGTTGGAAAATTTAAAGAAAACCCATTAATTACAGTGATGCAAGCCCTAAAATTTATTATGCAAAACAAGCTTAAACATCTATGAGTATGTCACAACCAGAATCGTTTGTCATAAAATAATTTACTACTTCCCTTTCACACTAATTCATTGCACACATATAACATGGAAATTAAAACTCTTGAGCACGGCACTTACACCCGTAATGGCCGACCACTTCCGCGAACTGGGAAAGGCAAATTTTGAAGTGGTATTGTGTTAGTTTTTATTGGACAAATGTTCTGGTTGGCTGTCGAATGAATTGCTGCTAAATTCAGCTTATTGCCCAAAAAATTACAAGCCAAACAGAGCCATAAGTATTACTAAATAAGGATGATAATCGCCTGACGGACGGAGGACATTTATAAATGTCCTCGGGTCTCGACGGTGCAAAAGTGACGACATTTATAAATGTCGTCGGTTTTCTAAAGGTTAATTTTGATTAATACGTGTGACTTTATGTTCTCTGAGTCTAGGCGTTGTAACTAGTACCATACACACCGGAAACCGGACGGCAAACCAAACGATGACGTCACACTGATGTGAAGCTGACGACATAAAGTTGACATCACCGCTTTGTCCTTCACGTCACATGGAATTTGTTTATAAGTTTTTTTTTCAGATAATATTAATCTTTTAGTTCGTTACCCGTCTTATTATAATTCACGATTTATACCATTACCTGCTCAAATCCAGTTGTCAGAAATGAGGGTGAGTCATTTTACTAGATGCCAACTTGTTTAGGTTTTAACCTAATAAAATTAGGTCTTATTTTATATTAAGACGGTTCACGTAGAATTTAAATTAAGAGTTAGGTATATCGATATATATTTTTTAATATGACTAAATTAACTAAATAACTAATTATCATTATTTCATTTTATTATCTAGCATCAAACTTTTAGTGCGTGAATTGCTGCATCATCAACAAATAAGTTTTCTCCATGTTTCCACCTCCAATTTGCCGTCCGGTAACCGCAATGTTTGCCACGGCGCCAAGTCTAATCGGATTATTTTCAGAAGCGATACAACAGACGTATGTCTTTCGAAATTGTCGTTGCCGTCGTCGAATATGATCCTCATTCAATTAGCATTCACTTGTCGCAGCTCAATTAAAAGTTAACGCTTCATATAATTCTGGTGTAGTGAATTTTAATTTTATGAGTTCGGAAGGAGTATAATATGTCAATAAATATTCGGTCGTTTGACTATCAGTTCAATTAGGACCAATGTCACGGTTACTATTTGTAGTACCTTAGTACTATAATAAGAAACGTGTATCATTGAATCTGAGTATGTATTTGTATTATTTTATATTTAAAGTAAAAAGTTGATTTGTGACCTGAAAGTAGTAAAACATATTATAATAATTAACTAGTAGTACTTACGTATGATTATGTCAATTAAGAGCGAATTACAAAAAAGAAACATAATACCTATTTATTTCAAAGTAATTTATTAACTAATACAAGCCATGTTTTTTTTTGAACGCTAAATTAATGATTTTTATGACAGATATTGATAAACTTTAATATTTATTCGTTTGCCTAAATAAACATCGGTAGATTTAACAAAGCAATAAATCTGAAATACGATAAATTTTATAGCTTCAATGCTATAACAAATGATCAAATTGCCAACAAATATTACCAAACGCGATCTGGTACTGTCAGCACAGAAGATTGCACTTCAGACAATAATAATTGATTATCAAACGGCGATGGCTCGAGAATTGATGAGGGCACAAAGAAAATAAATGGCCGCCTTTCTATATTTACATTCGCTTTATGCCGACGCTATTTATCATTGCTACGGACCGTTAAAGCTATAAATCATACTCATTCACAAATACTCACGGCCGACATGCACGTCAAAATAATGAACGATCTAGCTTCCGCGACGGTTTCATAAAACCGTCTGAAAGCCTTTAAATATAGAGGCTGTAATTACGTAAACAGACGTATTGACGTGTGTCTGAAAGGTAATCATAAGCTTAAATTTATCACGGAGTGAATCATTCATGCGTTAAGACAGCTGACAGCGAGGCACATACATTATAATGATCGACAGCCTGACGTTCCTTGTCACAGAGGGATAATGTTGTTGCCACACTCATTTTCCCACACCAATCTAATCTCAACGTTATTCCTCAAACATTAGAATCAAAATTTGAAAATTGTAACACCAGATACTAAAAGCCTTTTTGTTTCAAGTGCTCGTGGATATAACGAAAAGAACAAAGTTCTAATTCATGTTGCACAATATGAAACAGACCTTAACGCTAGAACTATTGCTTCAAAATCCAGTGTAAACGGTTCCCTTTGAGAACTTGTTTGTGTCGGGGAATGCGATGAGGTTTCAGATTATGTGTCTATTCAAAAAGGGGATGTAAGTGTTGAGGTATAAGGTAGAGAGTTTGTTGTAAATGCCGATGAGAGATATGATTTTGTAGAATTGAGTTGATTCAGTAGCGCGGTAGCGGCGAAACGTGTCGCGGCGTGTCATCGCGCCGCAATGAAGATTTATGAACAACCCGGTACTGTGGTTCACTCAAAGCCACATACGGATGTATATTCTATTATGGTCAATAATTGTGTGTGTAAGAAACGTGCGGGTTAAATTGGCAAACTCCATTTAGGGACACGACAGGGCTTTCGAGAATAAATCAGAAATTGATGTGTGTGTAGTAATTTGAAGTGACTTACCAATTTGGATGTAGCATTTTTATGATGAAACTTTATTAATCAGCTTTTTGTTTTGTTTTCCATTTATGATTATTGGTTCTCCATGGCCATAAAATAGTGTAGATCTTTCTTAATTCATATCATAAGTTACTTAAACTTTTAAAATTCTATGAGTTTTAAAGTTCTTAGTAGTTACCTATCAGATTACACTCTTTTAACAGACTTACAGTAATAATAATAACACTCATTGGCCAATTTTTTTAATAGTTTTACGTACTCACAAAGTCAAGTTCTAACTTCAATACTTATTTTAAAGATGATATGAAAATAGACTGAACTGAAATAAAGCATTATTGAGTAATTGAGTACCCATTGTTTATATCAAAAGGACACCCAGATAGAATGAAAACATGTACAATAAGACCTAGGAGAAAAATAACATAAATTTATTTTATTTATTTATTTACCAATTTATGTACACGGAAAATTTATACAGAGGATACATCAAATAAAAGTTGTACAAAGGCACTACTTATCTCAAAAGAAATCTCTTCCAGTAGGCCTGTGAGAGGAGATGTTTATGTAAGAGGGGCATACAGGCGTGTTTATACATGAAATAAAGGAAAAAGAAAATTGAAATGACATAAAACTACACAAACTACAAATAAACATACATATACATACATATATTATTACACATATACTTAAATAAATACATATGTCTATTAAGAATAAAATAAAATATATACTTAATATGATAAATATTGCATTTTGTAATGTAACTGATTAAACATCAAATTAGTCAGTACAGTAATAAGTTTAATAACGTATAACAATATAACTTTCCCTTTTAAGTACGACCTAGTTGTAAACGTCAATTATATAACCCAAATCAGCAATTACATTATTCCGTCAGAGCAACACGTGGCCGTTCGCAGTACCGGCCAGTCTCATTATGTATTTACGTCGGGACTCAGGACCTGGGACAGGATAAGTCTGACCTCCCTTGTCGACGACTTGTGTGACAATGGCGGAAAAAATTGCATTTTTTATTTCATTCTGCATTTATCTAAATTGATTTTGCATTTATACACAGTACAAAGACATTATCATGTTTTTATCACTAATAGGGTAAACAGAGCCTGAGTACGTAAGACCAAAAATGCCACGTTAAGAGTGATGGTAAGCTTAAATACTTGAAGCCTAAGAACGTGAAGCTTTTGTACGCACATTAGCCAAAAGTGGCAATTTTTTGCAATGTGCGTAGAAAAGCTTCACGTTCTTACTTTAAACTGTAAACAGTAGTGCGTGAAATAGTTAAAAGGGTTCTAGGGCTTGGTCAAGACAAAACTTTAAATGATATCTCTGTTTCCTCTTAAATAATTTATTTCAAATAAGGGCAGCTCTGAACCCTGAAAATTTTAAGTATCCCCTTAAAGGTAGAAAACGAATCAAAATATAAATATGAGTTGCTTGTCGTGTGGCCTTATTAATTTATGATTCGCATTTTTGGTCATTTCCTCGATCTGTGTGGGAAAAGAAGCAGTCGGTACATTCTAAGTTTTTTCTTGTCTCCCAGACCAGCATAGAAGAGTCTACAACCTATAACTACAATCTAAACATCAACTAATGAGACAGTTGCCCAAATCAGCAATTAAATTATTCCGTCAGAGCAACACGTGGCCGTTCGGAGTACCGGCCAGTCTCATTATGTATTTACGTTTGGACTTAGGACTCGGGACAGGATAAATCCGACCTCCCTTGTCGACGACTTATGTAACAATGGCGGGAAACTATTTTGCATTTACCTAACTCTTGCTTTGCTCGATCAAATAGGGAACCGACGGTAGCGCCCTCTGTGCAAAGACTTTATAATCATCAGTCTTAAAAATCAAAAGTAAGAAAACACTACACACTAACACTACAGTACTCAGTAACAGTAAGTACTTATAATTTTTTCAAATTGTCTTAAATCTTGGATGTTTATCTATGTATTTATTACAAAATAAAGTATCCTTGAGTTACTATTCCATAACGCAAGTTTAAAACTTACTTTGGGACTATATAGTGTGATTTGTACCTCATCTTTTTATTTTTATTTTATTGAGACCTGGAGTGCCATTTCCGAAACGCTGAATCATTAAACATAAGGTTTTTTCCAAAAAACGAAACCGTTCGTTTAGTGACGCCGCATTTCAAAAGTAGGTCTACTGATTACACGAGTATCTACGCATCGTATTTTTTGACCGGACGCGAGCCTCCTAAACACATTAATCTCCCACAGTAATCATAATCACGAGTCAAAAAATATTAAACTAATCGAAACTACCGACCTTCGTTGTAAACGTCGCCGTTCTAAAGGAAAATTGATTTATAACACTGCATTACGGCATTATTTTATGACGCGAGAACGCCCCGAAATAAAATACTAACAAACATACAACTGGCATCCACGACTATTACATCTAAACCAAAATAATAAAACAACTGAAAAAGTTCTAATGCTTTTCTATTTGAAGTAGGATAGAGTCGAAATTTGAATGTAGATGAAAGTCCTAATGGCGAAGATAAAGTTGCGAATGGCCGTCATAAAGCGAATAAAATACGGGACACAAAGAATAAACGGCCATATAAATGTTGTTATGTCTGTCAGTGTAAAATATGGTATCCTGCGCGGTAGCTCAAATTATGATACAGCGCCATTTATCTTGGGAGTGTAGCGTGTGAACGACTGATGAAGAAATTGCAGTGGAGCGGTCAGACACTAACTACTTGTGTGAATTGCTTACGTAAATTTGATTGATTGGATGATAAAGAAAAGAAATAATTGCTAGTTTTTGGCGTATGTGAGAATGTGAAATAAATTCTATACTGGTATGGGTGAAACTAAGATACTTAAAATGTATCAGCTGCTTCTCTTTACACACAGATCGTTAAAGTCGATCGAGGAAATAAATGAAAATGCGAATCAGGTATAATAGGCGATGCAGTAATAAATTACTTTTTGATTCCTTTTCCAGCTTCTCATCTACTATCATGCTATAAGTGGGTTTGGATATTTGACCCTAAGTTTTGTCTGCTTAGAGCCGCAAAGCCCAAAATACTCTATCTACCTCATTAGAAATGAAGACGTGATAGTATGTGTTTGTACAAATACTAGCAAGGTTTCACAAAGTTTGCCCAATTTATCAATGACGGTGTGGTCTTATGCTCTTTGCTAACATTAGCCACTTTAATGATATTTACTTGTACTATTTGACATCTGAGAAGTTTTCCTGTTAACATTTCTAAATCATGTTTGTTTTAAGATCTTTTTCGGTATTGACATGAACATTAAAATGTTTTGCGTGAAAAAATGTATGTCGGTTATGTAAAATATAGAAACGTCACGTACTACGTACTTACATAGTGATAACAAGTGACTTGTAAAATCGTTACTCTGCGATTGATTTAACTTTACTTAATAATTGAAATATTTTTCCAATTTTATATGGACCAATATTAACTGTATTTTTCGAACCATCTTCCACATCTGTTTGGGTAGCTGAAAATTGTAAAAAGTTATTAATTAAAGTCTGTAGCTAAATTTTGGTCTAAACAAAGCCATTTTTGACTCGATAAGAACAACTTATTAGAAAAAGAAATCAATCCGAAAGAAAACTTTCACTTGACGGAACACGTAACATTTAATTGACAAAAAGAAAAGACAATGAAGATAAACGTCTAATAAACGCAATAAAATTGAGGAAAGGCCTCTGAATAGCATTCTAACACCACATAGACCATGATAGTAAAAAGAAGCATATAAATATACCATTATTATATTTTTTTTTAACCAAAAAATGCAAAAACTTGCTATTCCAAGGCTGGGAATCCGTGCTAAAGGTAATGTAATGTGATTATATATACATTGCCTGTTTTGCAAAGACCAGTAAAATTGTATCAATACAAAACTAGCAATGTATATAAAATCAGCTCTGAATATTCATACATATATAGATTTTCAACCAAAATTACGTAGTGTCTGACTATCGCATTTTACCTACAAATTGTGGCAAAGCTAGATTTTGAGACATTGCGCACGTAATCCTTACAAACTACAAGTCTGCTGACGGGTTTGTCCCAATTTATTTTGGCAAATATTCTTGGGTATTCTTGATAATAAGTACTTGACTTACCTTAGAGACGGGTAATCTTCACACAGAATTTGTAGGTCCAATTGCTACAAATACATTATCATTTCTTTATCCCAAAAGAATGGATACAGCCTAGGACTGAGGCCTAAAGGCGATTAGCGTGATAGTAGGCGAGAAAGTGGAAGAAGGAATCAAAATAGCGATGGTTTGCTATGCTAGTTTCATCGCTTATTCAATGCTCAACTCGTGAACGGGTGCTGCCGGGAGGGACTGGTCAGCTCGGCTTCGCTTTTTTGACTACTTAATATATATTTTTTTTATCACGCACTTTATGTTTGTTTACTTGTTCGCAAGCATTACTTGTTATAATGTGTCAACATTGTATTATATTAGAAGTATTTAGAAATTAAAAGACAATAATAATATGACAAAGCCCTTCTGGCGAGTAGGCGACCAATACTGTGAAAATGAGTTTCTTTCGGCGTTTCTTGTCAGCAGTGGTCGTTACGAAGCGCTGGTATCGGTAGCTTTTCTTTAAAAATAAATTTAATTTTAATATACTTTACACGTAACATAAATTATACTTATTGACGTGTAAAAGTGCATGTAAAGGTCTAATTACTGAATAAACATTTGAATCTTTGAATCTTTGAAACTTTATTAACAGATTAAACTCGTATCTGTAAGTCAAGTAGAATTTGAAAATTATCAATAAAAGAGCCATTAAGTGGCTTTTGAATATTATTGTTTAAAAACTATTTAAATGAATTCGACTTATTTTTATTCTAAGATAAATTTAAATCTAAATTTTAAGAATAGGATAAGATCAAAACACCAAAATATATTAATGAAAAATGACATTGAAGAAGGAAATACACATCAGAATAAAAATCGTTTAGTAAATAATATAACTAATTAGAAATGCCACCAGGTTAGTCTTGGTCGATAGGTAGTGAATATAAAATGTAGGTTAGCTCTTTTCCTTTCACTTTTATCGTTAATTTAATACAATTCTTACAAAAGACAAAAGAGTTAAAACAACAGACCTTCAACAAAGACGGACCGATCAAGTTTCTCGCAAAAAATTGTGTCGCAGTGCAAATATTTGATTTCAACACGGGAATATAAAAACGACATTATTTTAATAAGTGTGTTGTCATACGACTAAAGTGACGACATCTGGCGTCCGTATTGTTTTTGCAAGCTGTCACAGTGACAATTAAATGTGGACACTTTCCAAAGAAATAAAGCAGTTGTGAGGATATTGCATGCAGACTGTATGACAATTAAATTATTTCGGTTTTTGTTACCAGTGTTTGGTGTAAGACAGAAGTGATTGTTATGTTGCACAATATGAAACGAGAAATTCAGGATAGTACAACTTTATCATCATTATATAAGGCACAAGAAGTCTACTGCTGGCAATTTCCTTCACCAAAGGTTTTTAAAAGGGCCGATATAAGGCGGCCTGCGTCCAGTGTCTTCCTGCAACCCTGCTCAAGTCGTCAGACTACCTAGCAGGTGGATGTCCAACGCTGTTCTTGTTGTTTAGCTTCTCAGTAGTGGACGTTCCGAAACTATCTAAAAATAAATGACATATCTTATTACGTAATTAGTTTTACTGATACTAATTGAAGAAACGTAGTCTTCACCATTAGATGTTTTGTTATTTAATCACTACACATTTTTAACTGTTTTTACTTGACCGCTTTGAATGAGACTTGGTGGTGAATCTCTTTCAATAAAAATAAATAGCAAACTAGAGAGAAGGATCTTTATAGAAACAATATAAATAAAAAAAAACGACGGGTTGCACTCCGGGAGTGCCGGCAGAAGTGAAAACTTGAATATTAACGTTGTGCATTTCCATGGATGCGCGTGGCACGCTGTAACATAAACCGTAGCGCCGTAGAAATTACGCCGCGCCGCGCCGGCTGTCTAGTCTCCATCCGTCTTTCGAATTTCCGATCAGGTCACGTGTCCTGACGCCCTGACGCGAGTTTAAAAATTTTTTACCCATTACAAAAAAGTGTACAACGCCGCTTAAGAAGTTTTCAGTTCAAAAAAGAAACCGTCTTAATGTTATTCTAGGATTTTCTTTTTTTTTGTGTTAAAGTTCTTCGTCATATCTTCACCAAATAATTATGGGACCAACTAAGTTTAAAAATAAAAATAAAACCAAAAGGGGCCAATTATTATTAACCTCTTCCTTTCTTAGTCAAACAAACTTATTTACCGCGACATGAGCTCATGACTTACACTACTCCGCAATAACCTTGAGGTTCACTTGTCAATATGTCAATTCACCTTCGATTCGATAGCATCTAGCGACAAATACTGCCATTAAAATTTAAATGTCGTTCGTAATTACACCATTGTTGCTGCAGATTGTATTAATTTGTCGTTTTGTTCCCAATGTCAGTCGCGTTGAAATATTAAAATGTGAGTTCTGAATTGATAATGTCTTGTGTATTATTGTCTAGTATAGTGTATTGAATATTGTTTTACCGTATGGCGTGAAGCGATAGCAATCTATACAAAAAAGAACCCAGGTTCGATCCTCGACCGGGCTGACTTGTATTGTTCTTCTGAATTTGCAGTATCATCTGATTCATATACGATATTTTTAACGACCGCCACATGTTTTTTTTTTTGAAAGACATACATATGTTGCCTCGGACGGCATTTCCTACTTTACCGGACAAGGTTTGAAGAGCGAGCCAGAGGCCCGGCTTCCTAAATTTATATACAGCTAACAGCAGCGCAAAGGGCTCCCAAGGGGAAAACCGGCTTTGGGCGCGCTAGAGACAATGTCAAATTTTGGGGTGCTGCAACACCCAGGTTTTGCCGGAAGGGCCGAAACCATTTGCTTCTGGTAAAGTTTAAAGATAGCACAAATAAACGAGAAAGTAAGAAGCAATCGATTGTCATGGATTGGACATGTGATGAGAAGAAAGGACCAACACGCAACAAAAAGAACTTCAAATATGAAGATAAATGGAAATACGGGAAGGGGAAGACCAAAGAAGAGTTGCATGGAATGCGTAAGGCAAGATGTGGGGTTAGTAGGAGTAGATGTTAGTATGACGGGAAACAGAGGACTGTGTAAGGAGAAGACATACTGCGCCGACCCCAGATAATAGAAGAAGGTGAGGCAGTAGACTTGCTGACAACATCGTGAGGAAACCAGCACACTAGTTCAGTTGTATGTAAGAATGGTTGTTATTCCTAGATGACAGTTACTGAGCTACGTCAGGTGTTTTAAGTCAGCCCAAAAAATATGACGCCAGGGTTACCTATTAAGAAGATAATAAATAAATACGGCCGTGTGGCCGTGTGGTTTCCAGCAGAGTGGAATAGGACCACTCCAAGTCCTTCTGTGGATGTCGTAGAAGACGACTTAGGCAATACAAGCTAAACAAAGCTTACAAATATTAATGAGACCTCTCCAACCAGTCTGGCCAGCGTGAAGAGTGTAGGCCAAGTCCTCTGGCTGCTCTGGCCAAATATGGTTCTGGTAGTACAGAGAGGGTCGTGCTCCTGCAGTGGAGACAAAAAGACCTGATGATGATGATGATGATGAAATATACACGGACAACTTACACAAATTATACTCGTGTTATTGGATACTAACTTTACGATAGTATATTTATAACAAATTCTTATATAGATAAACATCCAAGACCCAGGTCAATCAGAAAAGGATAATTTTCCATATTGACCTGACCGGGGATCGAACCCTGGGCCTCCAATGTGTGATTGCGTAGTATGATGACCACTGGACCGCAGAGGTCGTTAACTTTTCGTGGTCCTGTGATGCCTCATTTAACATAAATTTTGTGAAAGGAACCGGAGATACAACTCAAAATTTTGTCTTGACTAAGCCCTACATAACCCTTCAAACTATTTTATGAACTAGTGTTTACGGTTTAAAGTAAGAACGTGAAGCCTTTTTACGCACATTTGCCAAAAACGGCCACTTTTGGCTAATAGCTAATAAAATCTTTTAGGTTCTCCCTTTAAACTGTAAACAGTAGTTTATAAAATCTACAGCTTGATCAACACAAAATTTGTAACGATATCGTCGTTTCCTTTCAAGTAATTTATTTCAAATGTGCCCTCATTGGGCCCACTGGGGGCAGCACTGGAAGATGGACACCGAAAAATTCAAGTATCCCCTTAACACACTGGATTAGAAGAGCGTATGGCGTTTTGTTATTATCTATTGATTGAAACAAAAATATTTTACTTTTGTACTTTTACAATGCTATTTTAAGCAATGCCTTATGTAATTATATGCATTTTAAATGTCACAATTTCAACGAGCAAACTTTTAACAAGTTTCATATTATTATTGTATTACAATGATGTTTAATTAATGTTTGCTATTAATTACAGTAAAGTTTTTTTAAATTATATTATGTAAGTATATTGAATATTGATACTGTATAAAATTATTTGAGTTGAAAGACAAACTTTCAATTTCATCCTTACAATACAACTAACAACTATTCATCTATCAAAAATCCATATTGAAATATGTTTAGTAGATACCAATATTGGTTCAGATGGCTTTAATGCTTGCTTTTCATTAAACTATTGTAACCCCTAGTCATAATAAACTCACAAAAGCATTGTGCTTTGCGAATACGAATAATATTATTATGTTATTTTTGCTAAGGGAGGTAACTTGTTGGTTGGTTGGATTGTTTTGGGATATGCTTAAATTGGATGTAATATAAATGATATCATAAAAATAAATGTAAAAAAGTTTCTAAATAGTGAAGACCATAATTGAAAATCGAAAATGCAACTTCCGCTATATTGAATTAAATCTGCGTATTATAAACGAAACGGACAAAATATTTAATATTTAAAAATTTACATACGTTATCTTTAATTTATAAATAAATCACACGCGATTCATTAAAGCATAATGAATCACATGTGATTATCATCGTTAAAAAAGCTCTTTGAAAACATTGTGAGGCAAAGAATAATCTAAAAATTACAGTTTATCTACTTATAAAAAACGTTGCCATATTGTATTTTAAATATACTACATTATTCTTATATATTACTAGCTGTAACCTGCGACTTCGTACGCATAGAAGTCTAGAAAATGTTTTTAATGTGATTTTTATTTGTATTTTTACTATTTTTTTTCGTTATTAATTTTGTAATGAGTAATGACAAATGAATTATTATGTTAAAAATTTCAATATAACAATCTTTAACGGACCCGACAAACCTTGTCGAGCTCCCGCTCCCGCTCCTGCTAACGCTTCTTCTCCTGCTCCCGCTACCGCTTCTTCTCCCTCTCCCTCTCCCGCTCCCACTCCCACTCCCATTCCCACTCCACTCAAACACGTCTTGTTTCTCGCTTCAAAAATGACGAAAATTCATACAAACTTGTATCCGCTATTTCACCCCTATGTTATTTTCAAAATCTAATGAATGCATTATTATTTTCTACTTAATACTAAAATAAATAAAAAAATCGTGTCTCTCACTTTAAAAATTACGAAGTTTCAAACAAACTGGCAACCCTTATTTCACCCCTTTAGGGATGGAATTTCCAAAAATCCTTCTTAGCAGACGTCTCCTAGTCACAATCTACCTATCTGCCAAATTTCATCTTCATTGACTAAGTAGTTTTCGAGATTTCATGATGAGTGAGTGAGTGAGTGGGTGATTTTCGCTTTTATATATAAGATTTAAATCAACGCTAAGTACTGGGATAACTAAACTCTATTCTAATTGTGCCCCCGTAAAAGAATTTTATTTCCACTCGATTAACCCTTAAAAACGTGTACTAAAAATAATCTCAGCTACATGTTCCACATAAAGACCACCCCACACTTAACGTGATCTGTCACCGTATTTATATTCAGAAGTTGTCACGACACACAGATCTCAATCGCTCAGTCACGCATTGTCAAATTTCCTGTTGGGTACAAAGGACCTTTATGCGACGTTGTAAGGTTAAGCGCAAGCCGTATGAATTTCTACACATAGTTTATCACCTTAATAAAAGAGCGAGATGCTTTTAGAATTAAAAATTTAATTTAATCGAGTTTGTGATATACTCACAGTTATGTAAGGGTTCAGTAGTTTGCAGAAAATATTACACTTTTTTTGGGTTCCGTTGAACCCTTATAGTTTCGCCATGTCTGTCTATCTGTTTGTCTGTCTGTCCATCCGCGGTTTTACTCAGAGACTATAAGTACTAGAAATCTGGTAATTTTGTATTTGTTTTGGTATGATTAAAATACATAACCATGTATTTTAATCATGCCAAAAGAATGGTAAAGTAAAATAACGAAAATATTTTTTTTTAGGGTAGCTCCCATACAAGTAAAGTAGGACTCAATTTTTTTTTTTGACTAACCTGTCTTATGGGGAATCTTTGAATAGGTCTTCTAAAAATATAGTGAGCTTGTGAACATCATTTTTCGATTAAGGGATCCGCTTCTAAAATATTTAGTTTTATATTGTAAATTTTTGTTACAGTCAAGTGTCCCCCCTGTCTATCTATTAAACGGTTATACATGGACATGTGAAAATTTTCACAGCAGTATTACATATAACGAAGTTTAAAGGAAAACTATCAGAGCTAAGTAGGAATTACAAATTAATAAGTTATAAGCGACTGACTTATAAAATGTACTCGGGAAATAAAAAGTTTATACAAATTCAATAGAAAATAAGTTTTTAGACGTTTTTAGTGGTGTGAATTCAAAGTGGGCATTCGTAACTATGAAACCCTACACTACGCGTGGCCCGACACGCACTTGGCTGGTATTTTTTATAAGCCTGCAGTGTTCCATTGTTTGGCAAAGGCCTCTTGTTTTTAGCAACTTCTATCAGTCTCGATAGTTTGCCAGCTCTTGATATAATATATGTCCTTATATCGTTTGACTACCGTGTTTGAGGGCGGCCTCACACATACTTACCATATAAAACAAAAAAAAGAACATAAGTTCCTATTGCCTTTTTACGATACTTTGATTTTCATAAAAAATTAATATTTATTAAAATTACAACCAAATATAACTAAGGTACAACAGTTCTAACTATTAATTATAATTGTATCACTGTCTAGAAAGCTTATAAATCTAATAAATAAGTATACAGAAAAATATCCGCAACATGCTTCGTCAAAACTGTAAACAGAAAAATATCCGCAACATGCTTCGTCAAAATTCTTATGCTAAAAGACAGCAACGCATCGTTCCCGGCCCAAAGGTTCCCATAACACTTGCTGCATTTCCTCGTTGAATGGCTATGGAAAGTCTTTGATCCAGATAAGATACAGAACGAAAGTCATTTGTACGATCAGAGATACATCGGCCCAGTTCTCTAATAAAAGCCCTTGCCTCTTTACCCCAAGTACCTGTGGTTTCAAAGGCTACAGGTACAAAAATATAAGTTGGTTTCAGACAGGCGTATTTAACGTGCTTTTGCTTGGCCGCATTTTCAGCAGCAGATCCGGCCGTTTTGACGGTGTTCTTGAGATGTGAAGGAGCAAACGTACAAACACACGTTACATCCCAAAGTAACGACCTACCTCTACTCCAAGGCACTAAAGTTAACCCGTCAGGATGCTTGCCATCAGAACGACTTAATCCTGGAGGCTCCAATATTGAAGGAATATTTGCACTAACCATCGCTCTTCGAATAATATCGTTTAGTGCATGGTGCCTAGGGTACCTTCCCGCACACCTCAAGCAACTCAGACCATGATGACCCTTCACATCCACAAGTGCCCCACAGACACATTGATGCTGCTCGCAAATATTGAATCCTATTCTTAGTGCTACAGCTATTCGTAACGTGTCATCATCCAATAGAGTTCCGAGCTGAGGTGACGGCAACGCATGCAACCAAGCACCCGACTCAGGAGCTATTGCTGCTTTTATACGTGCCAAGTCGACGCCTGTACTGTTAACTATTAAATCCTCAACTACGGTCTTGGCAAGAATGTCGTCCCATTTACGCTGTATGTGTGGCTGGTCTGGAAGGCTCTGTGTAGGGTTTCGGGCTTGCCATTCGGCTAAGGCCTCTCCCACGTAAGGCAAAGAAAACCCATCACCATCTAAAGATAAAATACGAGTGACAAGTTCCTCTACTCCGTGTGAGGAAGCCAAAAAAGCTGGCAACCCAGTGTCTTGTACTCGACGCACACCAAGCCCGCCATGTCTGATTGGTAGCGACGCTTGACTCCACTGGCTTTCTTCCAGGCTGATATTTAAAATGCTTTCTAGTACATGTCTGAGCGTGGTATCTAACGCTGATACTTCACTCGCGAAAAGCCACACCGGTGAAGTTCTTAATGTGTAAGTTAATTTAGGCATCGACATACAGCTTTTGAATAGAGCCAAGGCCACGTGAGCTGGAAGTTCCTTCAATGTAATCTCAGACTTCAAAATCAAATCATTTTTACTTAAAATAGCAGAAGGGACTGCTTCACTGAAAATGGGAGCTCCCAGCAAACAAAAGTCAACCTTATCAACTATCTTTAAGCCTGGCAGGATTGAGCGAAATCTTATTTGATAATTTAAGTTTATATAAATAAATTTATTTTAATTAAAAATTAACAAGAAAGACCAAAAATCTAACCGTCTTACATTTATCTTTTATATTACTCACAATAGGTAAAATATGTATGTTTTCCCTGTTTTCTATTATAATTGAATATAATTATAGTAATTTAAATACGGAACCCTGAAATCTTCATCAGAATTGATAATTTACAATTCTACATTTTGTAAGGTTTACAAAAAAATATAAATATTTATGGTGATTTAAGTATCCAATTATGTAGCTACTTTGAGAAATCATATTTTAATTATTAATTAGAAGAAATTAGATTTTGAGAACGGGGAACACCGAGATTAAAAACGGTGACTAGCACTTGGTGAAACGGGGCATTCTTGGTTGACCGGTCGAAGCGAACGGTTGTGTTGTGCGCGCTTTAAATTGAACTTGATAGTTGTAACGGTTATTGTTAAAGTTGAGGTTAAGGTTAAACGGTTAAATAAACGTTGTAAAAGTTTAAAAAGTATTGGTTATTTTAGTGTTTCCTACATCTCAGAAGTGAACGACAAAAAAAAAATGTAAGTACACGCCTACAAATTGTTATTACGACGCTTATTTCTAGTCACACGTTCTACACCTTTATTCTATTGGATTTTTGTTTTATTGTCTTTGTAATAACCACTTATAACTATTTTTCTAAAGAGTAAAGGTATGCTTACAAATTTTTACTCCTTAAATGTGGCCAGTGATTATTACTATTGTTTTCGATTGAATACCGCTCATAAGTTGGTTTTACGCAAACATTACATCAGTAAATAAGAATATTAACGAATTTCAACGTTATTATATAATAAGTTAACGCAATAAGGTATAGATTAAAAATCATAGGTACATTTACAATATATTTATTTATTATTATAATTTATATTATATATAATAGGTACTGGTGGACAGGCCTGTCTAGCTGTGGGGTTTATTAAAGGGGAGGCAAAATTAAATCATTTTTGCGCTAGGATTCATAGTTTTCGAGATATTTGAATTAAAACGTTTATTTATGTAATCCGAAACAGATATTGAAAAAATTAGGTTATAACGTTGGCTTACTTTTCTTTTTCATGGCGAGTGTTGACAATGAATACAGAGAATGGCACTGGTCGGAGTCTGGAAACTCCTCAGCGAGTTCGCCCACACTCCAGACGAAGCGATGCGAGCTTGCGTCAAAGAACTCGCAGCCGCAGCCACGACCGCCGTCTAATAGAGCGGGAACAAACACTAAAGCGTGAGCAAGCCAGGATCCGCAGGATGGAAATGGATTTACAAAGGGAACGAGAGTACCAGGGCCAAAGCGAGCGGCGTGGATCGAGCGCGCGGCTAAGCCGCGAAGGACGGAGTCGCAGTAGGCAGCCGGGAGTCCGATCGCGCCGTGAGGACCGCAGCCGCAGCAGGCAGCCGGGAGGGCAGTTGCGCCGCGAGGGCCGCAGCCGCAGCAAGCAGTCACGCCGCGAGTACCGCAGCCGCAGCAGGCAGCCGGGTGCGCGGATGGACCGCAGGAGAGGCAGCCGCAGCAGGCAGTCGGAAGAGAGAGCGAGCTCTGGACTTCGCACGAAAAGGTCATGTAGTCCTACTTTTTCCTCTAAAGATATTATTCAAATAATCAAAACTATTAAAGATGTCTTACCGTCGCAGCCGTCAAGCCTGGTCACAACATCGTTGAATAAGAGTTTGGATCACAAAAATATCATTCCTGAATTCAATCCTTCTGAAAAAAATCAGCGTATTGATGTTTGGCTCCGTAAAGTTAACGAATGTGCAGAGGTTTACGGCTGGGACGAAAAGACAAAAGTACATTTTGCCATGCAAAAACTTGCTGGGCTAGCCAAGACGTGGTACGAGAGCCTGAACACGATTTTGTTTACTTGGGAAGAGTGGCAAACGAAATTGATGAATGCTTTTCCCTCTGAACAGAATTACGGACAGGTTTTGGAAGATATGCTTAAGCGCAAGAGTAGGCCGAATGAACAAATAGAAATTTATTATTATGAAAAGCTAGCATTACTAAATCAATGCGAAATTACTGGTAGACGTGCCGTTGATTGCATCATTCACGGCATTACCGATAGAACTATGAGGTCGAGTGCTTTAGCACTGCGGTGTGAGGGGCCTGACCAACTTTTAAAATTTTTGCTAAGCAACAATAAAGAACTTTCTACACAGACACTACCGTTTAGGGACAGAAACGTTAATACAATAGATAGCAAACAAAACAGTAAGACAAATGCGAAAGTTAACCCTAATTTATATTGCTACAATTGTAGGGAAAAGGGGCACCCATTTTCTAGGTGTCCTAAGCCCTTGGTTAAATGTGGGAATTGTGACAAGGTTGGACACAAGCCCGAGGCCTGTAGAGCAAAACAAGATTTGGTATCGTCAAAAACTGATAGTGTGGCCAAAACTATGTGCATCTCGAACGCCAATCCGAGTCATAAGTTTATAAAGCAAGTCACTGTCAACGGTCTCCCACTAGAAGCTTTTGTTGACCTAGGTAGTGAAGTCAGTCTTATAAAGAAATCTTGTATTAATAGTTTTGGACTGTGTCATGATCAGCGTCCAACAATAATGAGAGGTTTTGGCAATAGTGTTGTGGAATCCATAGGCTCTGTTAACCTAGAAATAACTATTGATGATGTGGTAGCTTCCGTTTGGTTTAGAGTTGTAGACGATTGCTTTTTAGATAAGCCTATGCTTGTTGGTCAGTCCTTTTCCGAACAGCCGCATATAATAATATATAAAGACGCGAATAAACTACAATTCATTCACGTTGGTTCTGAACTGCCAAACCCCCCGGATGAGAACATCAGTTCCGACAGAGTTAGTTTAGTAGCGCATTATAATTTATATGGTGCCGCCAGTATTAAGGCCGCATTGGATACGTCATATACCGGTAGTGTGATGCTAGAGACCAAATTAGTAGGGAAACCAAATCAACAGTTTGTAATTTGCGGTGGTGTATACGAGGTGCGCCAGGGTCTTCTGTTTGTTACGGTTACACCATGCTCCATCCCGTGTTTACTTCAAGAAAAATTCATATTTTCACGAGCTGAGAGAATTCAAAATGTATACAGGCTCGATAGTGTAATCTTTCAAATATCAGAATCGGTTTTGCAGTCTAACAATAATTTACCTAATCAATTCAGGTCAGATACGGCTTGGAGAATCTGTTTCTGGTAGTGATAAAGCTAAGCTTATAGAACTCCTTCGTCGTCATGGAGATTGTTTTGCTCATGACCTAGCGGACCTTGGTTGCACCAATATTACCGAAATGAAAATTGAATTGAATAGCCAACGTCCCGTGGTTTATAGACCGTACCGCTTGTCACACCATGAACGCGAAAAGGTTAGGGCTATGATAGATGAAATGCTGCAAGCAGGAGTTATCAGAGAATCCGTGTCTAACTATGCTAGCCCGATAATTCTAGTGCGAAAGAAAAATGGCGGTATGCGGTTGTGCGTTGATTTTAGACTTCTTAATTCCATTACAGTAAAAGAGCGATACCCCATTCCCGTGATTGAAGACGAGATAGCTAGGTTGTCAGGGCAGGCGTGGTTCATCACGCTGGATTTAATGTCTGGATATTATCAGGTACCGATTGCTGAGGAGAGTAAGCACCTAACATCGTTCGTCACGCCGGACGGACAATACGAGTACAATCGTATGCCGTTCGGCTTGGCTAACGCACCCGCGGTATTCCAGCGCATGATGAACCACGTTCTGGGTTCAGCTCGATTCAATAAAGCCATGGTTTATATAGATGATCTACTTATTTTTGGGAAAACCGCATCCGAATGTTTGGATCGATTAGAAGAAGTCCTCATATTACTGAAGAAAGCCAACCTCAAATTAAATTTAACCAAATGTAGTTTCCTTCAAAACACAATCAGTTACCTAGGGTTCGAAATTAGTGCGAGTGGCATGAGACCGGGCAAAGCAAAAATCCAAAGCGTCATTGATTTTCCCCGTCCAGAAAACGTGCATAGTGCTCGACAATTCCTTGGCCTAGTCAGCTATTTTAAAAAGTTTATTCAGGGCTTTGCACAACTAGCCTATCCTATAACCAAACTTCTAAAAAAGAACGCAAGCTGGGAGTGGTCTAGTGAACAAGAAGAGTCATTCATTGCTCTTAAAGCAAAATTAACTGAACGACCTGTCCTAGCCATTTATGATCCAAAGGCGGAAACCGAACTCCATACAGACGCCAGTAGAATAGGTGTCGGGGGTATATTACTACAGCGTACTGAGGGGAGCGACGGTTCCTTCCATCCGGTAGCATTTTACAGCCGCCAGACAACGCCTGAGGAGAGGAACTTCCACTCTTACGAGTTAGAAACGTTAGCTGTAATTTGCGCGCTCAAAAAACTAAGAGTGTATTTGCTAGGAAAGTCATTCAAAGTAATTATTGATTGCAGTGCATTACGCTCTACTTTTGAAAAACGCGATCTAATACCGAGAATCGCCCGCTGGTGGCTAGCGATGCAAGAATTTGATTGCACTGTGGAGTATCGGCCGGGAACAAAGATGGGTCACGCCGATGCCTTGTCTAGAAATCCGATAAGCGATTCGGATACTCTTAATCCAAAGCGGTATCCCTCGGTAATGGCTATAAATGACGATGACTGGTTGTTAACATTGCAGTTAGGAGACTCAGAGTTGCGCAGGATTCGTGATATTGTTAGTAGCGACTTGGACCCTAAAGGGGTTGAATATATTAGACAAAATTATGTACTCAGGGATAATAAGCTATTCAGATGTGAAGGGGAAAATAAGGAAAACATAAGGTGGGTGGTACCAAAGGGTGCAAGATGGCAAGTATGCAAGAGGAATCACGATGATATTGGTCATGTAGGTTTCGAGAAAACGTTAGAGCGCATAAAAAGAAATTATTGGTTCGCGAAAATGAAAAAATTCGTAAAAAAATATGTAGAGGCATGTATTGACTGTGCGTACGCAAAAAAGGCTACGAACACACGTGAAGGGCTGCTTCACCCGATCGAAAAAGTCGAAAAACCGTTTCACACATTGCATGCTGACCACCTTGGACCCTTTGTAAAGTCTAAGAGAGGGAATACACACATACTAACTGTAGTTGACTCGTTCACTAAATTCTTGTTTATCAGACCGGTGAGAAATACGAACGCACAAAATGTAATTAAAGTTTTACAAGATATTTTCGACACCTTTAGGACCCCAGACCGTTTAATAAGTGACAGAGGTTCTTGTTTCACCTCCCATGCGTTCAAGAGGTTCTGTCTTGACCGGGGCATCAAACATATTTTAAATGCGGTCGCAAGCCCCAGGTCAAACGGTCAAGTCGAACGCTATAACCGCACCGTTCTCGATTCGTTGACCGCACAGAATCTCAGGGATGATGAAAAGGCCTGGGATGATAAGTTAGGGAGAATTCAATGGGGGTTGAATAATACAGTACAAAAGACTATAGGTAGATCGCCAGCCGATGTTATGTTTGGAACTGGAATAAGCAGCGAGTTTAACCCGATGATGAATGAAGTAGTAGATGAAACACGTGAGGTCTCTTCCCTATCCTCTATCCGTAGTGAAGTTAAGTCCAAAATAGATAAAGCTCAGGAATTATAAAAAGAGTATTATGATAAGGGAAGACGACCCGCGCGCTCTTATAGTAACGGTGATTTAGTCAAAATAACTAAAGTGGCTTTTCGAAATAATGGTAAAAGCAGTAAATTACTGCCTTCGTACGAAGGGGGCTTACAGAGTGGTAAAAGTATTAGGAAACGATCGGTACAAAGTAGCACCGATTGCGGGATTTGATGGTATGAAAAATAAGCGGAAAACTACCGTTGCCGCAGACCGGTTACGACCTTGGATTCACATAGCTTCTCTGGAAATCGGTATCGAAAATGACAGTGATGCTGGGAATGATGCAAGCGATGGGAATACTTCGGATTAAGACTACATTCACATTTACAAATAACAACTCATGTTGGTTCCTATATAATGTGTAATTTTGTTATCTGGTTAGAACTTTATGGTTTCAAGATTTTTGTGATATTGTTTCAGGTCAAGTGCAGGTGAATGCGGAAAGTCCCCCGACTTGACCTGAAACCAGATTAACACAGCGATGATCCTTAAACCAATGACTAGAGAAGCATTCGTTTATTGATTTTTGGATAAATTGGTTGTACAAATGGATACACGGTTAATCGGTTAATTGGCTACTCTGCTACTTGGTTACTTGGCTATTTGGTTACTTGGCTGTTTGGTTACTTGGCTACTTGGATAATTGGCTTTATTTGTTACTTATTTAATTGGTTATACTCAAACACTTGGTTACATTGTTACTGGAGTAAATGGTTATTTGTTTAAATGAATGTAAATGTGAATAGTTCTATATAAAATATAATTCTTAGCTAAATGGTTGCAACTCAGAAGAAAGTATACTTAGAGTAATAAGATATTATTTGTATAAAATTTTGCGACCCTATATCATTGATACAATCTTTATCATTATAAAACATTGTATAAATCTAATAATTATAACGTATTTTATGTAAATATTCTAATCATCAGTCATTCTTCATACATTTGTCACTATTATTCACTCATTGAATTTGATTAACACAAAATTTTTTTTTTAATCGATTTAAAGATTTAGATACTTTAAGATTAAGAAGGAGAGCCTCATTTTGCCAAGTGTAAGGTTTCACCAGATGCGTGTATGAGGACATACACGTCGTCAGAATGGTCGAGTGTAAGGTTTACAAAAAAATATAAATATTTATGGTGATTTAAGTATCCAATTATGTAGCTACTTTGAGAAATCATATTTTAATTATTAATTAGAAGAAATTAGATTTTGAGAACGGGGAACACCGAGATTAAAAACGGTGACTAGCACTTGGTGAAACGGGGCATTCTTGGTTGACCGGTCGAAGCGAACGGTTGTGTTGTGCGCGCTTTAAATTGAACTTGATAGTTGTAACGGTTATTGTTAAAGTTGAGGTTAAGGTTAAACGGTTAAATAAACGTTGTAAAAGTTTAAAAAGTATTGGTTATTTTAGTGTTTCCTACAATTTTCTATAAACATCTCCCATGTATTTCCATAATAACTCGACAATCGCAGGGTCATGTTCAACCCTCTAATTCCCCGGGTCTATAATACCCGCATGCATAATTCATCTGATAATATGTTAATTTACTCCACCTTATGTTTATGTTAATCGTAATTGGTTATTTCGTTGCACGGATTACATTTTACTGTATCAATCTTCGAACGCATCTGTCAAAGTTAATCTGTGTTGCCTTGTCATTTTAGGTTGAGTGCACATTGAAGATTACTTGACGTTCATTTGTTATTTTTAATGTCATATACCATGTTCTTATTTAATATACACCTATTATACAGGATGACTTTTTACCTACCAGCCAAAGCAGGAGCAAGCTTACTCCATGATACTGTACTATCTGCTATAAAAAAAGTTTTCGTTCTTCCATAAAAAATCCGTTTAGCCGAACGTTGATTTGTATGGGTTACCGAATATTTTGTTTCGTTTTTCATTCTTTGTTTTTATGGAAAGTAGTTCAACTTTCTCCAAAAATTTGGCTGATGGTTAAACAGTCACCCTGTATAATTGTATCAATAAAGCTCAGTATGTAAAAAAGTAAAAACGAAATTTGAATACTTTTATTTATATTTTCAAAAGCTGGATATTTTCAAAAGTTGGAAGACATTTCTAAATTTATATAGAAATAATAAGTCATAAAGAGAGTCGTAATTCATGAGTTAAATTAAACTATAATTTTGAATGTGTAAAAATGTAACAAATTATCAATTAATCAAAACATATATACCTAAATCTACTTTAATACCTTTAAACTATTATCCTATCACCAATTGATAAAGCGTTGTTTCGCATGTCGAAGAAAAACACAAATCTAATAAAATATAACAAAACTTTATATTAAACATTTTCTGAACACTTCACTTACATTGAGTTTAAGAAATCCAACTAAAAGAAAGTGTCATCAGTGTGTTGACAGCCCTATTCGAAGTTGAGCATTAATAAATTCTACATTATTATCTCAATTAATATTATACGATTTATGCGTCCCCTTTAAATTTTTACTGAGGCTTTTAAAAACATCATTTAAAATGAATAAATTAATGTTCTTTTTTCTATTGTAATGGAAAGTAGACATTTGATACCGGCTAGACGTTTAATATTTTTTATATACCTGTTATATATGAGTATATGAGTATGTCAGAAACTCAGAACGGACTTACTAAATATACTGAAACAATTTAAAAGGCAAATTAAGTTCTTGATGAATATTAAATATACTATTTTGCCTAAATGAGTTTGACTTTTCTATACATAAATATAAATACTAAGCATATGACTTGAAATATATTTTTGGTTCAAGTTCTTTTTTACTATAAATATTTTTATCCCAAGTCATCATTAAGTATAACAAAGCATTACAAAGTACGTTGAATTTCCAGTCTTTAACCCTTCAGGTTTATCTATACACCAATGAGCATAAGTAAAGTTCAACACATTTCAAACAGATGGCGCTAGTGGTAGTAGTTCTGTTTAACACTCAATGAATATTGTAAAACTGTGTCAAAGTCGTACCACTTTATCTTAATAGTTTATTTTATAGCTGAAATGACATGTATTAATAAAAACAGAGTGCAATAAATTTGTCATTGGTCATGGAATTGATAATCTTTTAGGTATAATAAATTATTTGAAACAAAATTGTCAACTATATCAACATTCTTCTCTTTTTTAATACGAGAACGAGATAATACACTATTGTATTCTAATTTGTCTTTAAACTTTCTTACGGAGTAGATAAAGTTAAGGATCAAAGGCGTACACTTGACAATATAAAATATTATTTAATAATTTATATGAATAAGAATAAGAAAGAATAAAAATAAGAATAATTTAATTTGCTCAAAATCATACGTTTATGTACAATTTCATACAGTAATGTAATAGTCAAAACTAGCATTGCCATATTTTTAAGTTCCATAGAATTGATCCTACATAAACTTCAAGTTCAAAATATTGACGGGTTTTTTGATCAAACACTTCATAAGACTTTAGGTATAACTTTGTAGGTATTTAATTGTTGTTTTAAGCATACTTAAATACCTACTACTATATGTATTATGGTTTTCCTTTTATAGAATTACAAGTAAGCATATCTTAATTTTCTCAATTTTTATTCTATGTATTACAAATGGCTTTCAAAATCATTTAAAAAGAAAGTTAGAATATAATTTTTGAACCATTAATCCTTTCTAATCCGTGATAAGCAGATTAATTCAGCTTATTTAAAATTACATTTAGTTAAGAGAAATTATTCTAATTTATTATACAGTAGAGCAACTGGAAACATATATAAACGCGACCATAAAATTTAATTTGTTCATTATTCAATCATAGTTATGAAAAATCAACAAAACTGTTCTACGTCCATCTTTATTCATAAGCTGAGATATTAATGCAAATTCAAGCCGCATCAAATGAAATTGATTATCGCGTAAGAAAGTAGACATTTTATGACATCCAGTATAAATGGAAATAGCTAAAGTAGTCTTTTAATATACCATTAGCAAGTCTAGAGAGACATAAAAAAACTGAACGATGATTTGAATAATTAGGAAATTGACAGTCCCAGTAGTTTTGTCGTTAAAGTTTGAACATAAGTGTCTGTCGTTCATTACTCCACCACCTGTCAACTGTCTTCGTCGCACCAATTACGCTTTTGACAGTTAAATTTTAAACATGACATGGGCCTAATCAAAATAGCATTTGTTAAAAAAACTTGACATGAACAAAGCTGACAGCTCACGGCTTTTGAATTAACGACGAGAGACTTTTTGTACAAAATAAATAAATTTCGTTAGACGTTTCACTGAACATGATGGGTGTTCGGGCTCTCTTGTTTTATATCTAACATTTTCTTTGTTGATCGACGGCTCTAATGTGTTGGATGTGCTTTAATCAATCACTCTGATCAGTTTATTACGCCTGTGAGAGAGCCGGTGACGTTGATAAATTTATTTTTCCTCTCTGATCTTTATTTTTTATGATTTCTAATGTATGCTTTTTTATGACAGCCTTTTAATGCTTATTTATTGCAAGCGTTAAATCATTCGGTAGCTCGTTTATTGAATCTGCCTGCACTAAAATGATGTTGAGCGGACTTTGTTATTCAATATATTTTTTGTAACATTTATAAATGGCGGCGGCTCGAGACCCGTATTTTGTTACGGTGCCAATTAGGGGAATTATTTATGATAGCAATAAATAAAATAAAATTTATGTTTGGTATGTAGATATATTTGAAATAATTCCTTTAATATTAAACATAGAGATTATTATTTACACAAATCATTTGGCTGTACAGAGTCCTCATTACATAACTCGCGAAGAAGCAACTCCGTCGGCAAGTTCACTTACATAAATAACTATGATAAATTGCACTAATCACTAAATTTGTCATGGCGGTGTACGCCTTAGAACTTGAATTAGAGTCTATCAATATCACAGAAGAAAATTGGACATTACAACATTAAATTACCAGTCCAAAACAGTCTATATTTCACTGCATTCCTTTTACTGATGCACGGCGGCTCCGAGTCTTTGGCCATACATTGCGTACGGCGAGTAGAAAGGTCCCAGTGCTGGGTTGAAGGCACCGTAAGGGGAAGCACCAAGACTAGCCGGGAGACCAGCTTTTGAGTATGGATGGTACCGGCTAGCAGACAACGGGCTAAGAGGAGCTGTCGGGTAAGCACTTCGTAGACCGGCAGTCGTGAACAGAGGGTTTAGAGGACTTAACAACGATGGTTGAGTAGATTGAGCACTGGATGCAACAGCACCATCCGTGGTGTGACTTCTCAGATGTTGCAAAAGCTCTTCAGAGTTTCCGAATCTCTTTCCGCAGTATGATTCTCCGACAATCCAATTACAAACATAAGGCCGGCCGAGTTGCGGGTACGGGAGACCGCCTGCGGCTGCTCCTTGCTGTGAGAGAGCCATTGCCATCGCTAAATTGTACTTTTGATGTTCGCACTGCGTGCAACCGGCGGGGCACGATCCATTACTCATTAGTAAGTGGTGGTTGTTGACAGAAAATTGGCATCCTGTGCAGTAGGGGTCTTTGCACACTGGAACAAGAGTTTCGCCGCCGGCGGGCGTTTTAACTCTGGCATATCCAAGATAAGGATTAGGTGAAGATCCGGGAAATGCGGCAGCGGCAGCTAGCATAGCGGCATGGTGAGCACTGAATGGAGCGCCAGCATAGGGAGGTCTGAATGCCGGGTTCCCGTGTTGTTCCATTCCCGGCGGGCAGCAAAGTCCAGCGAGAGGATTAAATCCAGGCAGGCCGGGTAAATTCTTAAATGCACCAAGGTGATCCTTTCCATGTCCCAAAACTTCTAGACCGGAGCGGATAATCGGGCTAGTGCCGGAGGAACCCGCCGGCGAAGATTTGTTTTCAGTGGACGGGCTATGTTTTCCATTTTCTGCGGATGGTGGAGTAGATTTTCTTCCGGGAGTACTTTTTCCAGATTTCTTTTCATCGGAACTATCGGAACTAGCTTTTGAAGATGGGCGAGCTTCCTCCGGTTTCTTGGAAACAACGTTTGTTTCGTATGGTTTAAACGCTAAGTGTTTGTTGTCCGGGGTTGAGCGAGGTTTGTCTTTGTTCACGGTATTAGTTGGCGAAGAACGGCTAATTGATTCACTAACACTATTCACTTTTTTCTTGTCAAGCGGCGGCAGCAGCGGCTTTGTCGGCAAAGTGTCAGCGCCGATCTGGCTGCATGTTTGCGCTAAAAGCGCTAGGGGGCTTTTCTTCGAGTCCAACTGTAACAAAGAAAGAAAAATATTAAAATCTGTTTACAAAAATTAAAGGAAGTTCTGAAAAAAAAAACATTAAAAATTTTAAAGAAAAAGGAAAATATTAAATATACTTACAGAGGACGGAAGAGGCGTCAAATAATCAGGTTGTAAATATTGATTAGGATTGGTAGTCATCATTCCTCCGTCTTCAAGCACGACCATTTGGAGATAACTTTTACGATCACTTGTAAACTTCACGGCGCAGTCACGAAATGCCTCTAGCAACACAACTGCTCTATGTCACGGAGCGCGGAAACTGAAACGACGCGTGTGTCCTCAGCGGCTGTCGAGACGACTCTGAGAGACCGGACCCCACCAGCGGCCGACGAGTCTCTTACCCCTCGCCCCGCTATTGTGTAAACGGGACGGAGATGTCCGTAGACTTTGTTAGAGCGAGTAAGCTATACATCTCCGCTGCAGCGCACGGTTATAAAAAATAAAGCGGAAACGACACATAGCTGCATTGCGGTAGGGGAAAAAGGAAAGGTGGTATGGTCGGCTGCCGGGTGCGGATTGAGACGTGCAATGGTGTTGGTGGCTCGCCACCCATGACGGCTCCGCTTTGAGTCGCCGCCGCGAGCGTGACTGCATCTACCTGACCGTACCACTGCGAGGCTTTTTGTTTCACGCCACTCTTATTACGCCCTCGACAACGCTTCTTTCTTTTAGCGTCATCGCTTTACTGACACATTCGAAACTACTTACTCTTTTACGAGCGGCTTTGTTCAGAGTTCAAAGGGAATTGATCTGTTCCATAGAAGCGTTTGATGTATCAACATGTGTTTCTGAACTTTTCAGTTTACTAGGAAGTAGTTGTGTTTATTGACAACGTTAAGTCTATAACGTTAATGTTAATCCGACACTAAAACCTGTCAAACACGGTCGGTCCCTCCGTAGCGATCAAATTAAATATGTCAATTTGGGAACCCATATCAACAGCTGCGAGCGACGGCGGGCCCTTTAGAAATATTGCTTATTGTGTCCAAACAAAGATACTAAGTATAACGTATGGGCGGACGACAGGCGTCGTAAATAACGCCGCGGGTCGTAATATATCTGACAGAGTCCGGACACGCGAAACAAAAAAAAAACATGTTTATTGCAGCCTCAATGGTACGTTTCGAGCGAGGTATTGAGCGTAACTTTAGGGTTAACAATGTTTTTGGTCTAATTTGAAACTTTTGAAATTGTGTCTTGGTAGAATGTATTATTTAATTGAATCTGTATCTTATCTATTATTGATAAAGAAATGAAGTATTAAAATTTCAGTTAATAATTTTACTACAATGTTTTTAGGTATGTTAGTGAAGAAACAATCGGCACAAGTTTGTGAAACTGAATTGTGTTTAGAGTAAACATACAAGGGTATAATGTAGTATGAATAATACACAGTAATAATAAATTAAATTGTCTATAAAAGTATTTAAAAAGATTTTTTTCAAATAACTCCGATTAACATATACCTATCAAGTATCAACTTGTGATTTAATGGAAACTTAACGGTTAATATTTAAAAGGATTAATTAAAAGATCTATTCAATATTTTGACACGAAAAAAAATGTGATAAAGCTTTGTATTAATTCTTTTTACACGACAAAAATGCAACTATTTATATAGTATTAACAGTATTTACCTAATGAGGTTTAAACTAGTCTACATTTCAGGCGTTTGTTTTGGTCTGGCAGGACCAAAACGTGACTGGAATGTAAGTTGCAAGTTACTGTGTAATTGTTTATAACTACACTACAATGTTTAGTGAAAGTCATTTGCTTAGACTGTTTTGTTGTTATTGTAGTGGTTTATTTTAGTGATTTTGCTGTTGAAATTGTTTTAAACTAGGTTTTAAAATTATAGTTTTTCGTTAATTTTACTTTTGTCACTACTTTTACATTTTATGAATCAGTTGCAAATTTTATTATATGACATTATTTTTGGTAAAAAGAGATATAAATAACGATAAAATAATATAACATTATAAATTACATGAAATGTAAAATTAATAAATGATAAATTTAATCTTGATCACTTAATCATATTTGATATAATAACTTATGAAACGAATTATAATTAATATCAAGTCATAAATAAAAACTATTATAAAGTCTTTAATAAGCCTTTTTATCATAATCTTTAAATTCAATAGATTTATATGCTTATTGGGTTTCAATCCACCTTTGTTATTTATAAATGTAACAACAAACATTTAGCAATTCTAATTTAAAACCAATTTTCGTAAATTTACGTAACAATTATTTATCCATCACGAACACAATATCTTTAACATTATCCGACAAGCAAAAAGTAGTAATAAGCTTAAAATGTTATTTCCAACCAAACGCATACACACTAATAGAAAATTATTCACGTGTAAGCAACCGCAATTAAAAGTAACAGTAAGTCTTTTGTAAAAAAAATGTGCGGCTTTTTTGAACCTTAACATTTGTATGGGGCGGTGAGATCAAAGGAAATGTTTGTTAAGTATACGAGCTGTTGACGAAGTTCAAAATGAGGTAACATTTGTTAAAACCTTCAAATATTTGAAATGGTCTTCTAAGTTTATGTGACATACTTTTTGGTCATAATGATCTAATCAGATGATCATGTTTCTATGTAAAGTTAATTCATCTCGTTACAAAATTCAAACTTAATGTAGTTCTTGGTTTAAATCATTATCAATTCATCATCAGTGTTCATGCTAACATATCAATCATATATCATTTTCGTATCCCTGAGTGTCAATTTGATTTGGGTGAATACATTTTAAACAAAATGTACTAACTTTTGTAGAAGGTAAGTTATCTTTGTTTTTCATATATTAAGATAAACTATTAATTATTTTACCTTTAGCTATTCTGTATATATTTAAACTAGCATAGGACTGGGATGGTAAGGACATGTTATGAGCAGAAAGGAGAGCCACGTTTAAAAAAATACATTGAACTAAATTTGAACATTACTATATAAAGAAACAGAAAAAAGCCTAGAAATAGAAGGATGGAGCGCGTTAAAGATGATATGGATTGTGGATATAAAGAATGTGACAAGTGCCTTGACAACTAGAGGAAAATAGAAAAAATTCTCACATGCTGTCCCGGTCCCTCGTAAAGTGGGATAAGGTGAGGAGAAAGAAGAAATCAAACTTTTCTTTTCCTAGTCTACCTATTTGTATTCTTTTCTTTTAATATAATTAGAAAATGAACCGGCTACTTCAAATTTGATGCAAAATTGAAAAAAAAAACAACCAGAAATAAAAAAAAACTCACTACCTACGTCTTTAAAAAAAACGGAAGGCATAAGTAATGAATGGACTCTTCACGGACTTCTAAAAAAGGACCGCCCGGGTCGAAAGCGCCATAGCCATAAAACAATTGCATTCTCCCTTGATTTTAATATTTATTGCGGGGTGTAAAAGTTATCTGTCATTACTTACCTTGGGATAAACACGGGATCTGCTAGTGTTAATGGTGGCGGTAAAAACGTTTTATCTTGCCGCCTAGTTTTGCGATTTGCCGACATTTTTAAATAAGTTTACGATATTTGTTATTTGATATTTCTGACTTACTTGAAAACTTTTGAATCACAATTTGCTGCGTCACAAAATTAATATCTTATCTTTATTGCCCCTTTTCTTGACTGTAAACCCTTTGATAAAAGAAATCTCTAGACCTAGAAAAAGTTTGCGTTTATTGAAGATACAATTAAGATAAGTTTAAAAGAGGGTTTAAGAATCCCCTTACCCTGGACTAATCTACGATTCATTTTGAAACGACATGTCGGATATGGCCAAAATTATTAAGAAAGAAATTGCAATTATCTAGGGTTATAATTGGTTTCCTCATCATCATTTCAATCATATTTGACCATCAGTATGGAAAACTTCTACACCCTTATATATTCTTTCCAGTTCATAATTTTACCGTCAGAAACCAATTACAACCTTAGATAATTGCAATTTCTTCAAAATTACTAAGTTTTACCGAAATCTGATATGTCATTTAAAAATAAAACGTAGGCTAGGTTTGTTTGGAAAAGTCTAGAGTAAGGGGATTCGTAAGTTTTACAAGTTTCGTTAAAGTTATAATACCTCATCTAAAGTTACGTAAAAGAAAACACACATGTTTTTATTTCAATAAATCTTCTATATACGAGTATATAAAACTCACTCACTCATCACGAAATCTCGAAAAATACTTAGCCAATGAAGATGAAATTTGGCAGGAAGGTAGATTGTGACTAGGAGACGTCCGCTAAGAAAGGATTTTTGGAAATTCCATCCCTAAGGGGGTGAAATAGGGGTTGCCAGTTTCTTTGGAACTTCGTAATTTTTAAAGTGAGACTCTTGAAATTTTTAATTTGTTTTAATATTTAGTAGAAAATAATAATGCATTTATTAGATTTTGAAAATAACATCCCTATAGGGGTGAAATAGGGGTTGCAAGTTTGTATGAATCTTCGTCATTTTTGAAGCGAGACATGACATTTTTGAATTAGTGGTCGGTCAATAAAAAATAATACGGAACGGGAACGGGGACGTGAACAGGATATTATAACACAATTTATAACGTAAAAAACCAATTAAAGATCCTATTAGAACCATTTTCGACTTCTACACTAAGTAACTATTCATTGTAATCCTTCTAATATTATAAATGCAATTTTTTTGTGGATGTTAGTTCCACTTTCACGCTATAACCGCTAGAGGAATTGCAATGAAATTTATCATGTAGATAGCTTAATACCTGGATTACAACATGGTACTTATTATCTCGAAAAAATTAGAAGTTTCCGTGCGATTTACAAATAAACTTTGATTACGCTACGCTGCGGGCATCAGCTTGTAATATTATATTTGATAGATGTTACTATATCGTAAAAATAATTAACGATCTTTGATCCCGCTTTGGTCATTCATAAAGCAACGGCAACAGATGCCTTGATTTCCATGTTATTGTTATGGGACACCCAAGCGCATGATGATCACAAAATATTAGTTTCACTCGATTAGCTCCATCAAAATTGATCAGCGTGAAATGTGTTGACGTTTTTATGGGAAGTAACAGTGACAAGAAGTGGGCTAGCCATATGTCACTGTAATATAAAAGAATTTGGACTTGGTAAAAATATATTAATTTATTTAGCCCATAACTAAGATGATCCGAAATTAAAGGACCTTTTTTTTTTTGTAAGTAGCAAAAAATGAAAAAGATACAGTGCTTCGAAGTTAGTAACGTCACCTTTGATTAAAATCGTAGTTAATCGTGACGTCACGCAAAATTAAAGTGCGCTATATCTTCGTAATTATTTGTTAATACACCCACTTTCCAAGGTGTTTCCTTGCCGATAGTTGACCATCTTGGGGTTTTAGGCATCAGCGTTACGTCCAAACTCAACTTCGGCCAACAGATAGAGTCGATGGCACTGACTGCTTCCAGGAAGTTGGGCGTCATTTCTAGGGTCCGGCGGTACTTCAGCCCTGAACGGCTACTTAATCTTTATGCAGCCCAGGTTCGCTCCTGCATGGAGTACTGCAGTCACTTATGGAATGGCTCCGCTAAATACCAACTTGAGGCACTAGACTCTGTTGACCGAAGTGCCCGCAGGCTTATAAACAGCGATGAGCTTTCGAATAGAAAATTGCAGTCCCTAGAGCATCGTCGCAAAGTAGCCTGCTTATCGGTTTTTTATAGGATACATTTTGGAGAGTGTTCAAAGGCTCTTTTTGATCTCGTGAAACCCTCACCATTTCTCTATTGGACTACGAGGCGCGGACGGGAGTTTCACCCCTTTGTCGTTGAAATACCTAAGTCTCGTCTAACTGCCTGCGTCTATATTCCCAGAGAAGTACAGCCCCGGGACATTCAAAAGTAGATTGAATGGGTATCTTTTGGATAGGCATGCTTCATCCTAGTCTTCATCGTCGATTACCATCAGGTGAGATTGAGGACAAATGTCTAAACCAATATTGTAAAAAAAAAATCAGTGCCAAAGTGGAAAAACATCGGGAACATGTAGGTAGGCACAAAACAATTTTTTGACCGCAAAGACTTTTATATTTTTCTTCTATATCTATAGCCCACCGCTGCTGGGCAAAGGCCTCCCTCTTATTTGATCTATCCTTTTATTCTGCGACCAAATTAATCTAGATCGCCCCGCCATCTAGACGGGCCTGCTCTTACGCCTTTACCTACGTCTGGAATCCAGAATGTAGACAAATTGACCCATTTATTTTTCGTATTGTTGAAATATATAAGAAATTACTCGTAAGATAAAATGTAATCTACGAAGAAAATCCATCACAAACAACTTACTGCATCTGACATTCTGCGCAGATCATTCTAAGTCTGCTTTTTTTAGGGTTCCGTAGTAAACAAGGAACCCTTATAGTTTCGCCATGTCTGTCTGCCTGTCTGTCCGTCCGCGGTTTTACGCAGCGACTATAAGTACTAAAAAGCTGTAATTTGGTATAGGTATGTATATTAATTATGCGGAAAAAGTGGTAAAAGAAAATATTGAAAAAAAATTTTTTTAGAGTAGCTCCCATACTAGTAAATTCAAAAGTCAATTTTATTTTCTCGACTAACCAATCATGTGGGGTATCGTTGAATAGGTCTTTTAAAAATATTATGTTCTCAAAACACTGTTTTTCGATTTAGGGATCAGCTTTTGAAATATTTGGTTTAAAAGTGATTTTTTTTGTTAGAGCCAAGTGTCCCCCCCTCTATCTGCTAAACGGTTATACGTGTATATCGACATGTGAAAAAATTCACAGCTATAGTAAATATAACGAAAGTATAAGGAAAACTATCAGAGCTAAGTAGGGTTTACAAATTAAAAAATTATAGGTGAAACTAATAAAATGTACTCGGAAAAGGAAAGTTTTATACAAATTCAATAGAAAATTAGTTTTTAGTGGCATGCACTCAAAGTTGGCATTCGTTACTACGGAACCTTACACTGCGCGTGGCCCGACACGCACTTGGCCAATTTTTATAAACCAGAATCGCATTCCGAGAAACCGAAAAGCATGCATGAAAAGAGTAATGACTAATGTAATGAGTGTCCACGAATCAAAAGAGGTTTGCAAGGATCGTAGCAAGTGTGGTTAGATCAGAGGTTCCCAAATTTATTTTGTCAGACGCCCACTTTAAAAAATCAGTTATTATGTAGCGCCCCCCATTTTTTTCACCATAAAAACCTGAATCACATATTTATCTTGCCTGTAGTTAAATTTAACCTATATTTTAAACGAGAGAGCAATAATAATACATACACCATTACATTAGAGTATCTTTTATAAAAAATAATAATAATCAACATTGTTAATTTTAAATAAAAAAATAGCAATAATAATACAATTTTACAATAATAAAGAGTGGAAGTGGGGACCTCACCTGCGAAACTTTAAAACACGAAATTTTTTCAGTGTTTGATTCCTTTAACGATATAAATAGCGTTGTGAACGCATTAAAATAATAAATCTTAATTACATTTTTAGTTTATATTTGTACAATAAAAAAGGATATAAATATGAACTAATAAATGGATGTTGTGTAGTAAGTGGATTTTAATTTCAGTGAAATTTAAAATATGAAATAGCTAAAGTTATAAATCACTCATTGCTTAAATCACATCAGCGCCCCACAACTTTATTCTGGGCCCGTTACCGCCCCTCTTAAAGCCTCCAGCGCCCACAAGGGGGCGTTATCGCCCACTTTGGGAAAGACTGGGTTAGATGGTCTTTGCCCTTCCCACGGAAAACAGGCTTGATTGAATGTATGTATATTTTAGGTCTATTTTTACACTCACAAAATATGTCATAATTTGGGTACAATCGCTACATGACAAATTGGCATTAATTTCAAATTTGACATTATTCTTAATTAATAATTATGATTTAACAATGTATTATCAGTCCACATAAATTTTGATATCAGTATATTGTTAGTTGTCATTTATTGAAATGCTGCACACAATTTGTTGCCGCTTCTTCTATACTTGCGCGTAGGAAGCGGCGGCAGTAAAAGTTAACTAACTACATATAATGAAATCGATAGAAAAATTGACAATTATTAAATTATACAAATATCCAAAGATAACAAATGATTTTTGACTTTTTATGGTCTTTGTTTCTGCCTACCCTGAATCTGCATCTACAACTACCACACCCAGGTTTAGCTGAAAGTGCTCGGCGTAAAAACCAGGCCGCTAAGGCGGGTCAAATAAATTTCCTTGTAGTATTAGTATTTATGGGCGCAATAACTTGCTTTGTGCACGCCGCCGTTGTAAATAATTTTACCGGTCGCCTTGTAACACTTGTAGGTAGGCCAGAGACTGAGCGGATTACTGAGCGGATCAAATTCAATTCAACTGTAGGATATTTATAATATCTCTTTATAATAGGCACTTTGTATTAATTTGACTCAACTATACACGATGAATCGTTACTTACAGTTAGTTTAGTGCTGCTTTCTAGGTGCTATTGCAGAAAAAGCATCTTTTTAAAAATTTAATTGATAATAATTGTAATTTTATAGAATTGAAAATAATGTAAATTTGTGAATTTTGTATATATCCTAAATATATATTAACCCATATTGTAAGTGTAGAAATCTTTTAGAAGGAGCTGCGATAATCCAAATAAACAAATTAATCAATATCAATAGTAATTGAAGCCTCTGCGCGCATATCAGACAGATATGCCTGTCTATATTCGATAAACTCAGAAAGCTAGTTAAATCATTTCATCGGAAAGTTCAAATATATAAACAAACATACTCGTACAAAGCTGTGGCAGCCACTAGAGTATATAAAAAAGTGTAAACAAGACAGCTATGATAAATATTCAATATTACGAGTAGACTACATAATTTTCCGGAATCATTATTAATAAATATCATGTGAGGATCATTAAGCTGAATCTTACAATACATTACGAAAGCATATTCACTACACAATTTTATTGTGAATAAGCAAATATGTTTCTGTTTACAAATTACGAAAATATATATCTTCTAAATCATTAGTAACACTTTGTTAATTTTTATATTGTAAAAAGCTGAGATATATGTAAAATTAAATCGAAATATTTAATATAAAACAAAGGTAATTAGAAACGTTTGTCTTGTTTTACTAAAATTAATTTTGATATATAAATCACTATACAGTTAAACATAAGATAGATTTCCTCCCATTTCGTGGCCCAACAACAGGAGCGGCAAAACTTAAAAGGTGACAAGACAATACTTAATGACGGCATAATGAGTGTATTGTAGAATTCGGCTGTCTGTCCGTCTGTTCGTTCTAAACATGTAGGGCGGCGCTAGTGGACAAAAAGCTGAGATTTATTGCAGCAAACTCAGCCTACCTTTGATGTCCGCCGATGGAGTTTTGGCATGTTTGGCGGATTAGCGAAGGTTTGCTTTGTTTGGATAACGGTTGCTGATGCCGGATGGCAGGATTTATTTGTTCCCTTGAATTTCAAGGACGCATTATTACATATTTTATATTATTACATATTTATTTGATGATAAATGTTCTGTTTAACCGAATTTTAAAAGGAGAACTATGTTTATTTATTTGGTTTGTTAGTTACGCGATATCTTTGCCACTTGGGAATCGATTTTAATGATTCATTTTAGTAACTAATTGGTCCTGTATTAATTATGTGAAGATTAAGAACTTTGTAGATATCAAAGAAATTCATGTAAGAAAATTTATTAGGTTCTTTTTTGTTACAAATTAAACTATCATCAATAATGACACTTCATCTGATAAATTTTATATATTTTTTAGGTCAGATTAGTTAGAAGTCAGATTACTTTGATCTAATAAAATGATGCTATTTTGATTTCATGGTTGAATTGAAGCGATCAAATGCATACGAAAATTTTAATAACTAAATTGTTTAAAATAGTTTTAGGTACGATTATGATCTATTTGAAATTCACGATAGTAAAAATTGTAAATTGTAAAATACGTTTTTTTTTAAATAAGCATTATGTGTAATAAAATGATAATTTCTAGAATTCATAATAAATTCCTGATTTGGAATATTAAATATAATAAAATTTCCAGAAACTATTAAAGGGTACATAATAAAACATATTAAATTGGAAACATGGCCATGAATAATGAATAAATTTATATTATTGGTCAAATAATATCTTAAAGAGTGTAACCAAATATTTTTCCTTATGACTGACAACTTTCCAAATTGAAAGTGCAATAAATAATAAATAAATAATAATAAATATATAGGGACAAATAACACTGATTGAGCTAGCCCCAAAGTAAGTTATAGACTTGTGTTATGGGATACTAACTCAACGATACTATATTTTATAACATATACATATATAGATAAACATCCAAGACCCAGGACAATTTGAAAAAGGCCATTTTCCAACTTGCCCTGACCGGGGATCGAACCCGGGACCTCTGGTTGGCGGACTAGCATGGTGACCACTACCACGGAGGTCGTCAAAAATAGAATGAAACAAAAATTATTTTTCTTCCAACTGTTATGATTTTATCTTTGAACATTATCATAAATACTTATGTAAAAAAATAAATAAAAATAAATTATGGGCATCCGAAAAACTATATTTACTTACTTTAATTGCATGAATTATACATATAATAGGTAGGTATACAAAAAACAGCATAACACAAAAATACTTTGAGGCATAATTAATAGATACTTAATTATGAAAAGAAGTAATAATCGTGCATATGCTAAAAGTAAAATGAAAAACCTAACAACTTGTAATTTGAATTAATAAACTTGAATCCACGCATTCTAAGAAGCTATCAAACTAAAAAAAGTAAAACATAAAAAGTTCCATAATAAAACCAGTAGCAATGATGCATAACAGTTATTGTGAAAACACATCCTGTATAAATAACAATTTAAACTCAGTTTCTAAGGAAATTTACGACAAAATTATTCAGTCACTTTTTTGTTCTAAATTAATCTTTAATTCCTAAATAATAAACGATGTGCTCATGTGGCGACTAGAATTGTATAAAAGTGGTACATTACACGATGTAAATGTAAATGTTTACGTTTTTACACCTGTCATGAGAGAAACGATGACAAAAAATGTATTTTCTGTCTTAATTCTTGCTAACAATTAAGCATTGTTTATTGTTATGGTTGAATTGTTAAAGGGAAGACTAGAGGTTAAATTGTTATACTTATTTTAATATTTCTAGACATCGTTTCTTTTACTATCGGGCTAGTGTTCTTTGGCAAGGAAGATTAGTAAGTAAATTGATTAGACACACACCACAGGCGGTGATAAATAAATCTTTAAATTGCTTATTTATTACCTTAGCCTTATCGGCTTACTTTTGAGATTGGCACATTTATTATGCCCTGCCTAAGGTAGATAAAAACTTATTTATAGTTAAATCATTCTTTTCAAATAATTTCAGCTTTCATTTTCATAAAGTAATTCTAAATCTTATAAATAACAAGCGCGCTACTATTCAAACCATACAGTGTCTAGGATGTTTAAAATAGGCATTCATAGAATCGACAAAGCAGAATCTAAAAGTCCCATTTTAAATCCTTTGAAATCTAAAACGTACTTAATACTTCTTATCATTACAAAAGAAACTTTGTGGGAAATAATCACAAATACACGGACGTAACAAAGGACTTTACGCCTGTTTGGATTCAAAAACAACTGGTTTAGCATCCTTGCCCTTAACCGGGGTTTATTAGGACGTATTATATTACCAGTCCTACATGAATACCGTATAAATAAATGGTAGGCCACCATAAAGACGGCGATAAACAAAATTCAACCCTGTACGTACCTTTTTTTATTGGCAGGGGGCAATTTGAGACCAAGCTTTTACAAATATTTATTCACCATTCTAAAACGTTAAAAAGACTAAGCTGTCAACTTTAATACCAAGGGAATAAAGTTTAAATTTAGATGTTATAAATTTTTTGAAAGGTAAATTTTAATTTTGTTATTTTTGTAATTTATATTCCAGTGATGGTTTAGTGTGAGTTTACGAAATTGTTAAGGACAGATAAAAGGGCGATATTTACATTAGGGGTGGTTTATGGGAGGTCTGAGTGTCGTCAGAAATGACAGACATTACAACCGTGCCTAATAGTAATGAATGGGTTTTAAAAACTGTGCCAGTTGCTGGGTTCTGATATACGAGTGTGGGTTTAATTTAGATATATGTTCGTGTTAGAATACGGTCTGGGATCTTTTTATGAACAAGTTCTGGTATTAATGATTTGAATGTTTTTATACAACGGGTTTTTAAATTTAACAGATTATAGCTCTCGACATCAATCTTACCTCATACTTAGGTACATATATCAACTTTATTTAATTAAAAATATTTTTTAGTTCCAAAGTAAAAATATTCTTTCTTTTAGCAAATGGTGGACTTATTTTAAGATATACATAATATGTGGACTGCCTCCGTGGTCCAGTGGTCAAGGCGTTCGCCTTGTGACCCGGAGGTCATGGGTTCGATTCCCACTGGGAAGCATACTTTGTTAAAAGTTGTTTCCAGTCTGGATAGGATATTGCAGGCTTGAATCACCTGATTATCCGAAAAGAAAGATGATTCCGTGTTTCGGAAGGCACGTAAAACTGTGGGTTCCGAACGCCACCAAGCGTTTGACCACCAAACTATCCAAGGATTGGTTCCTGGTTTGCCCTTTAGGTTGCGGAGGTCAGACGGCAGTCGCTCTGTGTAAAAACCAGTAACCTCGTCAAATCTCCTTGGTTAGGTAGCGGACCCCGGGCTCTGAAGCGTTACTGCTGAGGATGCAACCGGGAATACGTGAGGATGATAATGACATAATATGTATACACTCAATAATTAGGTTCTTAAGTATATTATACTTAAAAACCATAATTTCATAAAATACTAGCTACGTATTTATGGATATATTGTATTAAAAAACATTCACAAGTTTCTATGACCGTAACAACCTCACGTGTTCATTTCATTACTTGACTTTTAAAAGGAGGAGGTTATCAATTCACCGGAATACTTTTTTTATGTATGTTTACCGATTATTCGAAGACGCTTGGATCGATTTGGATTTTTTTAAGGGTAAACTTTCCAGGTGGTCCCACATAAATTTTATTAAGATCAGTAGTGTTGATTGGGAATGAAGTCCGTTTTTAGTTTTGAATAATAATTTCATAAGTGATAATATTATGTTCTTTCTTATCGAGTCGAAATGGCTCATATTATTTTTGAAAGCCATTTCGTAGCGAAAGGATCAGCCAATCTGCTTTACCGACTGACTGTCCACGCAGATTGCCCAGGGTGCGCCGGACGTACAGTACGTCACTCGGGGAGGCTCCTTTCATGCACCCCAAAAAGAAGAAGAATAAGAATATTATGTTTACGGAAAATTAACGAAAATCCTTTAAGAGGTCAAACCAAACTGTCATTGAGGTTTTAAATTCGCTATTATCCTTTCCGGCAGTCATATCATAATTTAACCAAAGCAAACACAACATTATCCTCTAGCTACGGAAGACCGCTATAAAGAAATGAAAATATTTCTCTATTTGGCCTCAAAACTATGTTCGTACATAAGGATTAGAAGGTAATTAAATTACAGGCCAAGTGCGAGTTGGACTCACGCACGAAGGATTCCGTACCATTATCTATAAAAAAAACACGTTTAATGTACTCGTATGAGAGCGCTACTTAGGAGATAAGGTGAAAATGAAATTCATTTGTGAAAATTTCAACTGTCTACTCGTAGTTATCATGGTTAATGAGATACAGCCTAGTGACAGACAGACAGACGGACGGATAGCGGAGTCTTAGTAATAGGATCGCGTTTTTACCTTTTGGGTACGAAACCCTTAAAACGACATTATTCCTTCGCGTGGTTGCCCCAAAAGCTTTAAGTTGGTATAAATAATATTTTGTAAAAAAAAAACAAACCCTCATATTCATAAAAAAATACAACCGTTTGCTAAACCTATTTTAGCTAAAACATGTTTTGTCCCTTTTCCTCTTCTCAATATTTGACATTGAAAGAACGAGATAAAACATATTTTAACTAAAATGGGTTTAGCCAACGTTTGTAATTTTTTATGAATTTGGGGGAAAGAATATAAGTTCCTATTATTTATTTTATTTTGCGCCTCAGTTTTATTTTCTTCTTTAGTTAAACAATTTGCTCCAATATCTTTCAAAATAATACATATTTTTTTGAAACGTTACACTCGCTTTATTCCACCATGTGTTTATATAGACCGAAAAAAATCTTTTATTTTTTTATTAATAAAATGGTCAAAAATGTGAATTTGTGTCGCATGTAGGTAACCTTCCCAGGGCAAAGTTATATCTACGTTCGAGGCACAAACACACTATATCATAAACAAATACATCCTACCATTAAGTCATTAATTTATACACACCATATTTCAGCAAATAAGTAAAGTCAACAGTATTTAAATACGTTATCTAAATAAAACACACGAAATTTGCTCAGTGACACTATGTTTGCCGAATTAATATCAGTAAATATTATGTGGCTGGCGCAAACACCACGAAATTTATTGTTGTGTGAATCCATTACCGCTGACAAGGGCGTCGCAGATAAACGGAATTCATAATTTGTTAACTACATTGATGATTTATTAGGTAATAATGCTGATGAAAGAGAAACCAAAGAAGATATGGATGATAAAGTAATTAATAATAACGCTGAAATGTTTGCATTGGAATCTAAACATTATGTCGACGCTGATGTGAAACAAGAAAGTTGTTTTGGCACTATGATTAATGAGATCCACATATAATATCATCAAGGTCTTCAAACAGACGTGTTTGTTATAAAAGTTAAAATAAATGTTAGACAACTTTGAAGTCGCATTAATTTTAATTACCTTGATTAAAAATATGATATTAATAATTACTGTTTACTCATTTTATCTGATAACAGTCTCGTGTTACCGCACATAACAATGTTTTTAAGATTTGTGGATAAATATGAATCATCCTTGACTCCAAAGCAAATTATAGAAAAATCCTTGAGCGCCGCGAACAAATTATAGTGTTTAAATATTTACTCAGCCAATATAATCTTGAGCCCCAATGCTATTAAACCGTAGACGTGTTGGAAAAAATATCAACATAAATAAACTCATTTTCGCCCGCGCCGAGCGAACTCAAAGTGAAATTACCGAGGCTCAGGGCGACGTGTGCATGAAAAATTCATTCGGGACATAACAAGAGGGCGACGAGGAATAATAATTTGAATAAATATCATGAAAGTCCCATAAGAGTGACATGACAAAAAACGAGCTCAGCCACGCGTGTTTATGTGTTCTGATGGCGTAATTTGGCAGTTACATTTGGCAGCCGGCGTAATGCCGCCTGACGGCTCCATATACGCAAAAACATTATTAAGTTTTTAAGGACACGTCTTGGAAGACAACAGGAACGCGATTTGTATTTCTGCCAAGAGATGCTGCCTTCGTCTTGCTTTAAGGAGATTAACGTCTTAAAAAACGGACGGATTATTCTCGGGTGATTTCGCATTGTTTTCGTATCTGGAACTCGTGATTACTATTCTATTCACATGTTCCCTTTCATGGAAAGATTGGAGTTACGACGTACATTTTATGGCTCACACATCCCCTCTTCCGAGAAGGTCTGAACACAAAGGGGTGCTAAGTGTGCTCGCAAACACAAAAATAATAACAAAATCCCCGTGTATTTTGACAACATAATACTCGACGGTCACAAAGACCGTCACGTCACGAGCAATCGGTTTCGCTTCCCGCCGCCCTTTGAGGGTTTCTAAACAAGTTTCGCAAATAATTTATTGAAAAGTTTTTTGTCCGACAGTTGGTAAGGTTTGCATCGTGGCTACCGTTTGACGGTTCCGATGAAAGATTTCCTAGGGATTATAATTGACAAGATCTTTGTTAGGTTTGACAATGGGGTTTAGCATAAATCGTGGTATTGTGTCAGTCGGAGATTAGCTGTAGTGGTTTAGCCCCCAGTTCCATGGGCTTATGATATTTGAAACGAGTAATTGAATGCGGCAACGTCATATAATTGTGTTCAGCGTTCTAGCTAAGCTTAATTTTGAATAGTAGTTTTGACGCTTTTGCAAGATTGCAGATAATGCAACTGGTTCTGATAAGCGAGTTACGGCTTTGATTTTTTCTAAGAAATCCTACACTTGTTCAGTGTTGCGCGAATTCTCTATTAATAATGGAGTTTGATTTTATCTTTAGTAAGAAGCGGTGTGGCTGATAAAGGTTTCCTGTTTATCCACTTTGAACGAAGTTTCCTTTAATCTTAGAGTTGATATGAACTGCTATAAATTGTTCATATTATCGACAGCTTAATCCCTATCATTAAATTTGCTGTCTGTTAATTTATTATTGTCATTGCAATCATCAATTTTCATTGCCAGCCATTACTTAAGCCATTTATATCGGTCAAGATAATTGATCATGTTGATATCATTAATTTTTCTTACAAATGTAAAAACTCTCGGTAGGTTGATTAAAAAAATAATTGTTTTAACCTTTTCTGATAATCTGTCATTAATCATGTAGATTTCATTTATTTTTTCTGTTTTCATATTTGAAAATAATTAATCAAGATATAATTTATCAATGGCAAAGTAAACAAGTTTAATAAAAAATTGTTTAATTTAAATTTGCTGACATGATTTTTTTATGTTATAGGGCGGCAAACGAACGAGCGGGTCACCTGATGGTAAGTGATCACCGCTGCTCATGGACAACTGCAATACCAGGGGTGTAACAGAAGCGTTGCCGGCCTTTCAGGAAGATATAGACTAGTTTTTATGTTAAAATAATTTATTTCACATCAATACCTTCCCATCACTTTATTTATTTTGCTATCTTAATCTTCATAATTTTTCAAAACTTAAAACCGATTTCATCATTAAACTACACAACCAATTTTGATAAAATTTCTATGGGACTACCTGACAAGTACAAAAAAAATCCAAATTGGTCCAGACGTCGTCGAGTAATCTGAGAACATACATAAAAAAACACAAAGTTATAGTATAGGTAAATTTTTGGTATATACAGCTATTGATAACCTCCTTCTGTTTTGAAGTAGGATAAAATGAGCAGATAAAGCCCAGGGCCGCAAGACATAAAGGTGTATTGCGGCCCTCGGCTTTATCTGCTTAAGGGGCTACCTGAATTTTTCGGAGTCCAGTGCTGCCCCCATTTGAATTAAATCATATAAAAGGAAACGGAGATATAATTTAAAATTTTGTCTCGACCAGGCTCTAGATAACCCTTCAAACTATTTTATGAACTCCTGTTTACAGTCTAACGTGAGAACGTGAAGCTTTTCTACGCACTTACGCCATAAATGGCCGTTTTTGGCAATTGTGCGTAGAAAAGCTTCACGTTCTCACTTTAAACTGTAAACAGGAGTTCATAAAATAGTATGTAGACTATGAAGGTTATCTAGAGCCCGGTCAAAACAAAATTTTAAATTATATCTCCGTTTTCTTTTAAATGATTTAATTCAAATGGGGGCAGCACTGGACCCCGAAAAATGCAGGTAGCCCCTTAAACGTGCAAAACTCAAAATGCTCCGTCTGGGGTAGACGGAGCATTTTGAGTTTTCATCAAGGAGAAAAACATGACAGTGTGCATGCATATGAATGTTGCCCGATAAAATAAAATAAAAAACCAGTCCCCAAATGAGGTGCTAAAATGCACAAAACCTACCGCGTCGCCGCTAAAAATGCATGCCACGACGCGTGACACACTGGACTTTCATTATTATGCGAAGCTAGTGCGTTTGCAATTGCAGACCTTTGTACTGGAGTTAGGCATTGTCTCCGTGGGTGGCCTGCTGATTGAGTAGTCGAGTATGGTTTCGGATTGTGTGCTAATGCCTTATTGAGTACGATCTTTTACATTTGTTGCTTTTATGATGTGAAAGATTTAACTACAGAAAACGTTAAAAATTTACGAATTTGCACAATTGGTCTGTTCATCTTAGCGCGTTGCATGGTTGCATCTACAGATGTGCTTATTTGGACCCTAGGGAGCGTTTTTCTTCTCCAAATGATGAATGGTGGTTAGCGAGAAGGTGGAAAATCGATCATGTTTGAATTAATGGGGTGCTATCACTTTAAACATGACGTCTGCCTTTGAAACTGATTCACCTATTCTCTTGATCGGATTTTGCGATTTGCGTAAACACAGAAGCAGCTGTCCAATCCAAGTGTTTTCTTTTCTCCTAAACCAGCATGGAAGTAGTAGTTATAGTTAGGTGATACCAATTACCTATTCTATTGTCTGGAATCTAAAAAAGCGTCAAGACAGCTCTCAAAAGCCGCCGCCGACCGCAAACATCCTATGTTTATGATAATTAATACTTTTTACATTTCAAAAAAATTCGACAAAGGCTTCCAGTGCCGTTTAAGGCGAGACAAAGCCGGCCGGGATGTGACAGGACGGCGAGACGTCAGGACGTCAAACGTCAGACGTCACTCCGTCGGACGTTGGACGTTGGACGTTGATCGACAGGCGGCCATGTCAGGAATGCCGGTGAAAGGTGCCACCACACTTGAGCCGCAATTTTGTGTTCAAAATATCGAGCGACGTGTTTTAAATTGCTTCGGGTTTGCAAATTACGCTCGGTGCAAAGTGGAGTTGTTATTTTTGAAGGCTACTGTCAAAATGTTAACTCGTGAAATTATGTTTAAATTGAGAGTGTTACGCTTGTCGGAATGCAATACAATATTATCAAGATTGAATTATTTTGAAATGAAAAATAATTAACTTATCGGATAGACATCTTTTAAATATGTAAATAATTTGTTAGTGAGTCTAAATGCTTTCTATAATTATTTAAGCGTGTTCTGAAATTATGAAGCAGTCGCCATGACCGAAACCAGTCCATCATCATCATCATCATTATAATTACAATAATATATACCTACCAATGTGCCATAAGTACTCGTATTTAACATACTGTTAAAAAAAACTACATAACGGATGAGTGTGTGATAGATAAATAAAGTTTTAAAAAGTTTATTATTCGTTTAAAGTTATTTAGGTCCTTGATGTGTATGCTTTTGTAAGGTACTTACATATTCTAATTTATTGAAAAAAATATAAGATTCTTGAATGACGTAAAATTGAACACACTACATGAGAAATAAAAATGAATTGAACTTTAGCATTTCAGTACCAAATGCTAATTAAAATAATACAATAAAATAATAATTAAAATGCTAATATAAACAAAAATTGACTTCAACGTCGATGATTCTTTTTCAAATCAACCAAGTGTGCGACCACCACAAGGAATTGTAAAGACTGCTTTACCGTATTATAAGTCGCGTATTAACAAAACGCCATTTACATCGAATGGCTCCGAATAGAATCGTTCCGTTTGATCTTTAATTGACAAGCTTGGAAGTAAAAGAGATGGTATTTCTTTGTTTATTCACTTCATGTTCATGTTTAGTGAGTTTTTTTTAAACAATTTAAAATTGAATAATCCTACTAATATTATAAAGGCGAAAGTTTATGATTGTGTATGTTTGCACGCTCAAACGGTTGACCAATTTTGATAAAATTTAGCATACAAGAAACTGACACCCTCGATTGACACATAGGCTACTTTTTATATAAACCGCGGGTATCACCGCGCGGCGCAGCTAGTAATATCTAAAAGTAAATCAATAAAAAAAAATCATACACACGTATTTTTATAAATTATTAATAAAAGACAATTATTATAAATTGTAAATGAAAGTTAGTACGATTGTTTTCAAATTTACTATAATGAGTAAAAGAGAAAAACTTGTCTTCCCACATTAAAAAACAAAAAATTGAACATATTGTAACAAATAGTGATGTCAATAGAGACGTGGAAACTTGGAAAGCTCTCCACCGACAAGAACTCAGCTCTTAAATATAAGAAGAATATATGCATAGCAAAGCCCAAGACTACCTACGAATATAATCCTTAAACAGTAAAACCTGCAATAGGTAATCAGAAAAACGCAAGAAGTTAGTTAACAGTGGGCCAGTGTCGTGTGTTGCGGCAAAAATAAACATTAAAAATAGAACAATAATTGTTTGTTCGATAGAGATAAAATTGGGTCAACACAGTTTGTGTGACACATTTTAAGCTGCAAAGTCATATCCGATATGGTCTAGTGGCTAGGATACCTGGCTCTCACCCAGGAGGCTCGGGTTCGATTCCCGGTATCGGAAAATTATTTTTATTTATTCAAATTGTTTTTATTACAAATAACAACTAAAATTTTGACGCGCTTTTACAATTTTTGAGTATTTTTTTATTATTATTTAAATATAATAAAAAAAAATCGAAACCAAGCATACGACTAAAAGCAATCGTCATATTTTCTTCATTTAACTTTTACATAACAATAAATACATAAAATAGCTTCTGAACGACAGACAAGCCGATGTCAGATCTATCTACATTAAATCAGACGACTGCAGCTGTAGACGGACAGACAAAGTCACTTATAAATCTCTTGCGATGCTGAATTTAACAATACCGTGATTGACAAGGCAATATAACCTTTATGACGCGATCGTAAAGTCTCCTTTTGTCTAAATAAGTGGGAGAATTAAATAGAAATTCTGCATCAGATTGACAGATATCAATTCCATATCAGGTTGCAGCGTCGGATGTAAAGGATGCCTTACATTGTCGGTTCCATAGGATTTTAAGGACCTACGATTTATCAGTATTAACAGTTATACATACATAGGAAATAATATTTTTTTTTATTTAAAGGTTTTTTTAAAGTACTATATTTTTATCTTGCAACTCACATTTAGACTGTATCTGTATAATTTAAAGGTCGTCTGGTAGACAACGCTATTGCTCTGGACAATTTGTATTTGATGAACAATTAAGATTAAATAAATAAGACATATGTATACTATCTCATTATTTATGTAAAATTATGTAGAAAAATTAAAAACATTTTTAATTTTTGTGTCATACTTACATTGTTTATTATCTTTATGATATTCTTCAAGTAGCTTTTAAAAAAAAATGTAAGATTAACTATTAAAACATGTAACGTGTTACAAAATAAACCAATACTTTTTAGAGTAGATTCTGTAAGCAAATACTCACTATAAAGTATGTATTTGCTAAACATTTTACGTAAAGTCATTGTCTTCAAATTATCAGAAGCACTCCACTCGATCAGAGATAGTGTTTCGTGTAACTTCACCTTTAGATTCAAATGATGACACAAGAAATTTGGTATTCACGTGGCCGTCTGCAGCTTCGGCAGAAACGTCGATTCGCCGCATATAGAATGCAAGTGAATTGAGACGGAATATCAAGCATGCAAGTGATACAATAAGAAGGGAAAATGAGAAAGTACCGTTAGGTTAGGCAGCTGTATTATAATATCGTTCCCATTAGTTCTTTTTTTGTATTTCCACTTTATTTTGGTTCAAAAAACAATAATGAATAAAAGTTAAACTAAAATAGAAACTAAAATTTAAAATTTTAATTAAACTAATTTAATAATTCGCAAATTTTAATTAGATAACTACAATCATTACATTTACAGAATGACATGCTGAATACAGTTGAAGTAGTATCAATTAAATTATTGACTGACTGACATAGTGATCTATCAACGCACAGCCCTAACCACTGGATGGATCGGCATGCAGGTGGATGTTATGACGTAGGCATCCGCTAAGAAAGGATTTTGATCAATTTTACCCCCAAGGGGTTAATATAGGGGATGAAAGTTTGTATAAAACTTTGTCAATTTCAAACCGATAGGGCTGAGACTTTGCATGCATAAAGCTACTATGACGTAGGCATCCCATAAGAAAGAATTTTGATAAATTACACACCTACGCGAGCGGAGCCGCGGGCAAAAGCTAGTTAAATATAAAGCAAATACGATCTGTAAAATGAAATTAAAACTTATGATCTACATCAAATTTATAAATTGTAGCATAAACGTTTCGTGTTTTCTAGTTTTGTTCATAACACCTAAATTTGCTACTTTCCAACATCTCAAATCAGACACTTTAATATTAAATTTTCTATGAGATTTGTATTAAATACACGCTAATGCCGTCATAGTTTCTTTTAGCCAAATAGCGCTCTTGATATCAGCGTTTCTGCAATAATAAATCTAAAATCACGCCGAAAGTGACATTATTTGTGACGTTTAATTTTCTTAATAGGATCTAATTATTTATTTTTGACTCAGGAAAGTACCCTATTCTCCACATCCTGTTTTATCTGTGTACAAAATTAATCTGTCTCATGGTAAGGCAAAAATCCCCAGCTTCTTATCTCAGTGTTTACCGACCGATCAAATTTCTTCGTCGGCGCCTTTGTATGGTATTATTTTCATTATACAAAGCTGAGAATGGTGTTATTGTTATTTGAGGTGTGCCAGCCGTTTTTGTGATCTTCGTAATTTATTTGGACCTTTTTGTTCTGTTGCGTTACGTTTAATCTGCTGTCAGATGCCTGTCTTGAATGAGAGGCTTCTGGTGACTGCCAATGGTTCCTGTTTGTTATTTTGAGCGATTCTTTTGAGAGTAAGAACTTATTTTAATGATTGATATAAAATTTTGAAAGTGAAGGTTTTAATTCAGTAAAATTGTTTTTTTTTTTGTTTAAAACCAAAAAGTAACTTAACGCGACATTTTTAAAATTTTATTTCATTCAAAAGTTTGTACGTGTAAATTGTCACAAAAGTTTACAATGTTTATTCAGAAACATAGTTCAAACTTGCTAAATGTTTCCAAAGTTTTTTTTTTAATATTAAAAAAAATTACATTAATTTTACAATTTAGACATTTTTTTTTTTTGTTTCTTCTTAGTATCATTAAAATTTATAAAGATTTTTTTTACAATAGACTAGCAATAATGTATGGTAGGTGATATTCCTGTCACAATGTTTAAACATATAAAATCTTAGTTTTTGTAATTTCATTACTATCCGTACTTTTAGAATCGCTTTTTGTTTGTAATATAATGCATAACTGCAATACTTCATTTTAATTAGAGATGTTTGCCTACGTGATTCATAGTCATTACTTGAATTTTGTGGCTATTATTTTATTTTTGACTTCACATTTCAGTATTAATCACGTAACAACCATCATATAAAAACATACTTAATAACATTTTTATTACCACCAATTTAAATGCTTAAAAATTTTAATCGTCAATTTATGCTTAATATCTCGACTCGCCTCATAAACATCTTATATCCAATTACTTCAGAGTTTAATGAACCTCATTAACAAATTTGAGAGTAATTTTTATCGTAATCACGAAGCACTACTCCATTTCATTCGTGTTCTTTGCGTCTGCGTCGGCTACCGGTTTTTAGCTTCTGATTGACGGCTGTCGGCTTCGCTTACGGCTCAACAACTATATCATTACCATTAATTTCGTCTTTATCACTTAATAATACGGTTGATTTTGCTTCATCTGGTTGGTTTGCTATAATTTGTTCTTCTGCATTCACCGCGGCGCCGGTCGACATGGCTTGATCTCGAATATCATCCACTTATTCATTACTGTCTGCTATTCGGTTTTAATCATAATCAGCTCTAATGCCCCGTTGGTGTATTCTGTAGTCATCGCTTGAATTACTCCTAGTTTGCTCATAGGTTATAATTTTAAATATAGGTGGATAATCAGGGAATAATTGGAGATAGTGTTGCAGGTATTACGTTGCTTTTATGTCCGTATATCGTCAGTAATTAGTAGCTTGTTGTTTGTGAGGCGACTGAAGTACATTTAGTAACATCAATTTTATAATGAAAGAGCATTAAAATTTTGACGATGACATGTCTTAAATGGCTTTTGAAAAACCAGTTTAGCCATCACTGGTCTTTCGCTTGTGATTGTCAGGTACCTTTAAAATATAGCACCAGTGTTTTTGCTTATTGGCTATATTAAACAAACAGGCCAAATTTTAAATATTGTGACGATAACTTTAAGTTCAATTTAGTCCTGGTAAAAAAATTATAACCTTGGGACAAACTCCTAAAAAGAAATTTACTATTCCATTCATTATCTCATTCATTAAAAATCATTTATTACATTAACAAATTTAAAACTGCAATACTTAATACAAGCTGCTTCCAGTTGGCATTCTCCCTAATAAGACTCAAAACTTGCAAAATCCGCACATAAATCACCACTGAGAACATTTGATAAACAAAAGAAAATTGCTCAACCGTCAAGGTTTGGCTGTTGGAATTTATTAACAAAATTATTCAAAGACAATGAGGAATATTTAGAAACGGCGAAGACAAATTGTCCAAGGTATTGTTAAGATAAACAAGAGGCTAGATTGAGGGAGAGGAAAAATGAATTGGTGTGAGTAAGTCATAAGTTTATAGCGAATCTCGAAGACTGATGGCTTCGTAGGTGGATCTCATTTAACGTACTTACGTGTGGAACGTATCGTACGTGTGGTAATTAACCCAAGGCATTCAAGCTTAGACCACAAGTGGTATAATATATCTTGAGCAGTTTCGTGTTACGGTTAGCACGTTAAACTATTGGATCCGGCCATCGAGGACACAGTTTAAATAATCTGACATTAGTGTTGGTCCTTTGTTCGTTATAAAAAAAATAAGTATTAATTTGTTCTTACTAACCCACAGCAAAAATAATATTAATTTTAGAAATGCATTAAAATATCTATGACTTAATTAACTGCAAAAAATAAACATAAATTAAATTCGATATCTTAAAAAGAAACGCATTTCTAGTATATTTCTAGTATTTGTAGTCCTTTGTCAACCCATATGAGTGTAAAACTGAGAAAGCGTATACAATACACAGCAAAGAGTTGATATAGGCTGATAAAGATAGTGTTGTTGATAATGAGTATCAGGTAAATAGGTCAAATATTAAATTAATACGCAAAACACGAATCAGTTTTAAAAAAAAGTCAATAGTTTATGAATTAAGACCTCTACTCAAACTTCATTCAGAGAGCAATCCCTCATACTTGATGGATTGTAATGAATAACACTTTTATGCACTCCTGAGGTGAACGTTTATTATTGAAGGAAATTGATTGTTGCCTGCAGGCCGACAAAATAAACTTGAGAATTAATAGTAGTAAATTTTAAACAGGATAACATCGATCAACGTAAATAATGATAGGTGAAAGTTATTTGCGTAATCTTCATGATTTATTGGATGAGAACCGGATAGTTTTTAAATTAATGGTACATTTTCTGTAATGGTAGATGTGACGCATGGTTGAATTTTAAAAAATGTGAAAAATATGTAAAATGAAGAATCTAAAACAATTCCGAGATCGAGGTGACGCGCGAACCTTGACATTATGGCAGATGGCAGAAGACCTCGATAGATAGGGCGGAATCGGGACAGTTTCTTCTCAGCGACGAGACCAATATACATAGCTAATTAAATATTCAAAAAATGTTAAAAGATGAAACACAAATATAAATAAACTGGTTACAAGTTTAAAAAATATGGTACAAGGTAAAAAGATAAAGATGTTAGAAGGCATTATTTCAACTAATAGGCTGGTTACGTTTCATTTTCATGCTGGTCTGGGGAAAAATCTGTTTCTCTTCCCGCGCAGAGCATAAGAGCTGAATGAACAAAAATGCGAATGATGTTCATAGGCAATGCAGCTAACATCACATCATAATTTTGTTTCCTTTTTCCTCCTTCTCATTCACCATCATACTGCAGCATCATAACTGCCTTTGGATCTTGCGGCCCTAGTCTCTGTCTTTTTAGAGCCACAAGACTCAATATTCTCTGTCTGCTCATTCAATAAGGGATTAATAGACTTGGTAGTGTAAGTAATAATAGTAGTAGAAAGTAAAGTAAAAAACATGCGTAAATTGTTATTTTGAAGTTAACCGTTATAAGCAATAGGTCAAAATGCACTTAAAGGTAATAGTAACCTTTAAGTGCATTTGTGCATTACACATAGGTGCAAATTATCCGCCTACACCTGATTCACACGAGTATTGACATTCATCGAGCATTAGTATGAATTCACATAAAACAGACCTCAACGATAATTTAATTTTAAGTACCTTAAAGGTAGATGCTATAAAGATTATACCATCACCCGAACAAAGATATCTCCTACTAAATCAGTATATCGTTTACAAGAGGCCAACAGCCAGTCAGCCAGCGAAACAAAGGCGGTGATTGATAGTCCCCCACCGTCATACATCATCCAAACCACGATTGCGGCTAATGGTGAATAATCACCATCATTTGTTTTAGATACGAGCTTTGTTGCCTCACAATACACTCTTCATTTCCACTCGTTTAAAGTTGAGTTTGAAGAGACAGTTTTAATTGATGCTCTAACGACTGTAGTTGTTCAAGACAAAGATGGTGATTAACTTGAACATATTTTGTTGTAAGAAATTACTGACGTTTTAGAACAAAAACACGCATTTACGGAAATAATGAATGCTTGAATACGTGTCAAGGACTAGATACTAACGTGTCAAATGAATCATTATAGCGAGGTTTTTTAGCTCATAAATTAGAATTACCTACTTACAGTAAATTGTGCAAAAATATTGAATTTACGTTAGCAGTAAAATTGCTAGTTTTTATTATTGTCTATGTATAAGGTTGTTTAATTTTAAATTCTTTTGAAATAGAAAGACTATTAAGATAAGTATAAGCAGAAACCTAGTAATATGACAGATCATCCTATCAATGTCATAACTTCCATTACGAGTGGGCATTAATATTAGAATTCATTAAGTGTTATCATCGTCTTTGATGTAAACACCGACTATGCTGTCTATAACCTTTAAGATTTTCCTAAATGTCGACACTGAATTATTGTAGTTGTATGATATAATATTCCTGACCGTTTTCGGCTATGGTACCTGACTTAGTTTATTTAAATAATTAAGTATTTCTATTTTCGAGACTTCGTCCGCGTGCCTTGAGATGGCGTACCTTATCCCAGCAGTAAAAATGCTTGTAGATTGACAAATGTAGGTAAAATAAAGACCAAGATTGATAATGATGAAGATGTAATAAAATAATGCATAAGTAACGTCATTTCAGAAAAACCAATACTATTCTGATTTTAAATCAAAAAAAAATAGCATAAACATTTATCAAAAAGTTTGTTTTATTATAAAGCAACACATCATCAATTTCCAAAAAAAAAAACAACTGGCATAAATAAATAAATAAGCAAAGAACAAAAAAACAAAACCAACACTCGCTTTTCAGCTGTCAAGTTATCAGTAACACGCCTCGAGACTAGTTTCAATAGTTTACCACAAAAACAGCTTACAAAACATCGTTACGTAGATACCCTCGTCAAAAATGTCCAATTAATTGACAGTCACATCAGACATGTGTGTCAGGTGGTTCAAATGTAAAATAAAATTAATTATACAATCAATCAGACGACGTGTCATGGCCGCAAAGGTGTTGCTTTTCGCACCGCCAAATGCCAATCAAAGTACAAAATGCTCACCCAACCGGCAACGTAGCCACAATTTACAAAAGAACGTTACTTACACCTATTACTTTAACATTTTCAACTTTATCAGTAACCTTTTAAAGTTTATTATCAATAAAATTTTAAATAAGAGTTAAGTCGTTGTAGGTGCCTGTTTTATATGGTAGTTTAACAACCCGATTCGCCACACTTTAATCGAACGAAGTCACTCAATAAACTGAACGTATTCAAGGTGAGAATGGACTGAGTCAAAGCGCTTTATAAGAAGAAATTTTTATGTCGGCCTGTCATTTCATGGACGTTTAACGTTAATTTGCACGATGCTTACCTGATCCAGACTTTGATAGAGAATTAAGTAGATGTAGCACAGATGCTCAAAAATATGACTCTACAAACAAATGCATTTTTGGGCTCTTGCACTTGCTTATTAACATTATGTTTAAAATTGCGCTCATACCTTATTAGAAATGAATTAATTTATTTGATTAACTGTTAATATAAATGTATTAACATTCATGTGATAAAATCCTTATAACATTCTTTTTGCCGTCCTACAGATGTAAAAATTTAGAAAAAATAGTACAAAATAATGGAGACAATGCGTATTTACTGAAGCTAGCTCTAAAGTAAGTTCGAGACTTGTGTTATGGGATACTTACTCAATGATACTATATTTTATAACAAATACATATATAGATAAACATCCAAGACCCAGGAAAATTCGAAAAAGGCCATTTTTCAACATGCCCTGACCGGGGATCCGGAGGTCGTCCAAAAATTTGCTTGACATCTACTGATTGGTAATTATAGACCAAATTTTGCTAGATCAGTTTTATACTATAAAGGTTATTTTGGTTGGACCAAAGGCAGTATTTATTTTAATAACTAAGTTAGTGGACCTTGAATTATGAGCCTTGTTAAATTTATTTCCGGTCTTTACCGCAATATGGCGGTATCCACTAGATTTTTGGTTGACCCAGTAGACACTGCTTTAAATTCTGAAATAATTTCGAATTTATGTACGAGCATGTATAACTCTGGCCGTAAATTTAACGACGGCGAAACAGAAAGGAATAAAACTGCTCTCGTATTTAAAATAGCGTTATATTCATCGACGCCATTTTATGATTGTAAGATTTATGTGGCGTATAAATCGTGAGGTTTAATGAATAGGAAATCATGTGGAAAGATTTAGATGGTTAACCTACGCAAGATAAAATTTGTACTTATAAAATATAGATTGATGATTGTAAAACGTGTAATTATTACTATCCTAATAATATTATGAATGCAAATGTATGGTATATTTAACTAACCAGATTTAAAACTTAAAGTATTTTCGTAATTGTACGAAATTGCAATTTGTTTCGTAATTGCAGAAATAAACAATAATATACACGTTTAGTTAAAACTATTCACAATCCCAACGAGTAGAAACGTGAGAAAGGATTATCTAATTTACATGGATATTTTCACCGATGTAACCATTACCAGATGAATTACGACCGTGGTTAATGCAGATTAGATTATCAACAGTCATGCGAACGCTATAAAAGGAATGTTCATTGAATAAAGTAGGAAATATACTAAGTTTACAAGTTAGGGCTTTCACACACGTTGTACTTTTGCTAAATCTGTCGCGATTTTGCGTTGCATTAGTTTTCATTTCACGACCATGTTATTATTTAGTATTTATTGTAGAACACACTATCAGATTATTAAGCTGATGCATGTGCGTCATGTTTGGAGATCTTGTATTTGTTTAGTCTATTTTTAAAGCTGTGTATTGAAGGAGCAGTGTCTCTGGTAGCTTGTGACCATTCGATTTGAGAGAAGGTTATGACATGGTTTCCTTTTTATTTCATACGACACAATTTTAGCTGATGTCCTTTCAATTGTTTGTTGTCAGAAAATGGAAACATTTCATTTTTTTGGAACCTAGAGAGAAATGGAGCTAGAAACTTCAAGGATTTTGATCATAAATCAAATTAAAAACTTTGCATCGCAGTTCTTTGAAACCCGGGATGCGCTTTACCGCTTTTTCTTATTTAAATATAATATTTACTTCAATGATCAATCACTCAAAGATGCTGAATTGTGCCTTAGCAAATGAGATCTAAAAAAAAAATGGGCAAGAACTTGAAGCACAAGACTGTATCAAATATAAATACTAAATAAATACATATACTAAACAATGGAAAAAAAGAAGCGAAAAAAATATACTTTTTTTTAATAAAAGTAATACTGTTTTAAATAGAAGTAATACTGTTTTAAATAGAAGTAATTTAAGCAAATAAATATTTGTGATTTTAAAAAAGTACAACTAAGTTATACATTTATTAATCTGCGAAGTCGCAAAATCACTAATATTAATAGTTGCAAGACTGTGGTAGCCCTAATTTCAGTCGTAAAGAACTGGTGGATATTATAAACGCAGTTTATAGGCCAGTGAGCAGACATTTACTTGTATTTAAAGTTGTTTGTGCTCTGTGAACGTTTTGTTATCTTTACGATGAATTAAAAAAAAATATGTTCCTGCAAATAAAGTATGGGCTAATTCTTCATCGATAATCACTTTAACCACAACAAGCTTCGTCGAATAATAAAATCATTTTCATTTCATTTCAGCCGCATAACGTCCACTGCAGGACATAGGCCTCTCCCAAGGATTTCCAAAATGACCGATCTAGAGCGGCCTGCATCCAGCGCTTTCCAGCGACCTTAGTCAGGTCGTCAGACCACCTTGTGGGTGGGTGTCCTTCGCTTCGCTTGCCAGTACGTGGTCGCCATTATCAACCTTTTTTCCCCATCGGCCATCGGTTCGTCGCGCTATGTGTCCTGCCCACTGCCACTTCAATGAACTAATCCGCTGGGCAATGTCAGTGGCTTTTGTTCTCCTACGAATTTCCTCATTTCTGATTCTCTCCATAGCGCGTTGAGTGACCTTGAGCCTTCTTATGAGACCCATAGTAAGGGACCACGTTTCAGAGCCATAAGTCATCACTGGTAACACACATTGATCTATAAAAATGTGAAAAATATAATAAGCTTACCTCTCAAAATTGCTCCAAACGTGAACATGGCCAAAGTACCAACAATGGTGTTGACAAAGTCCGGTACTTTCTCGGAGACCTTGTCTAAAGACCCGGCGTACTTCTCAATCCATCGGATGCCATCTACGAATAGGTCCTAAGGTTTGGTTGGTAACACACATTTCTTAAACACTTTCGTCTTGAGGCACTAAGGTATTTTGGACGAGAAAACTGCCCAACCGAGTCGTATTCGTCAAATAAAATGCCAGTCACTATTTTTAAAACAATAACTAATTGGGTACATAGTATATACAGGAGCCCACCTGAAGTGGTTATGCTTACCACAGGCATAGGCTAGACTAACAACCGTTTCTCTTAAGATTTTATTCCACCTTGTCTTTTCTTTAAAAACGTACAAATAAGAATTTGCTTTTATTTCTTCTACAATAAAATCTCCAACAATTGAATTATTTAATGTCGCCGCCTTACAAAGATCCGATTAATTTAAAATCGAATAGCCATGATCGAAGCCGCTCTCTTGCGACCAAATAGACTCAATTCATCGAAGCATCAAGTAGAAAATCGATTTAGTCTAGTTAGATCAATGGCTCACCGCCGCCGAATTCGATCGATCGTGGTAGATCGATAATCGATGTACTTTTTCTGTGTTACGCCGTTTTTGTTAAATGTTTTGATAGATTTTTTTGGTATTATAATGAACTGATTTGATTGAATGAATTCTAGAAAGCTATGCAGAGAAAAATATAAATTGCGAAAAAATTGAGAATAAATAGTATAGCACGTTATTTTTTCTGCAAATAAATATCTATTGTAAAGCACTAAACACAATAACTTGAATGTCGTTTTTATTTAATATATAAAAAACTACTCAAGTGGCCAAAACTGGTTGCAGATTTTTCAAGCTGCATTAGGCATTTAACATAGCTTGACGACTGCCATATAATAATGACAGCCGGGACTAATGGCTTATACGTACCTCCCTAAGCACGAAGAAGCTCTACAATTTTTTATGCCACTTGTGGTCACCCATCCAAGTGCGGACCACACCCTGTTTCGCTTAACTTGCGAAATTGCTAATTATGCGCATTCCTGCCATGCTACCGAGCTCCTCAATGATATTGAGTACAATCGTTTACATCATGAACCGGCAATCAGTCAGTTATTAGTGAATTGTTAATGTGATCAGCTGTATCCGCCAATTAGCTGGCTGCAACAACGCATATCCGCCATTTGCAATTTCAGCGGACTCTTTCTGTCAATCAATCTTCGTTTTGTTACAAAACAGATAGGATTATACAATGTCCTTTTTAATTAAGTACAAATATTTTAAGAGGTGATACAGTCCGTCATTTTGAACAACTTTTCCCAATAAATATATATCGAAATACGAATTTTTTTTTTGCATTTTTCATAGTAACGATATCACGTGACTACTTCGATCTGTATGAGAACCTAAATATTTTTTTTCGTATTTCGATATATATTTATTGGGCAAAGTTGTTCAAAATGATGGACTTGTAGCGGGAGCGAGGTGATATGCTCGACCGCCACAAAGGGAAGATCTTCCCGCCAGGCATGTTGTTGCGCCTGGAGAACCGCGGCTCCGACGGTGTATCGTCGGAAGTTGTATATATGCAGCGAATCAGGCGAACTCTAAGATCGAGGTGTAGGATACTGCTGGCGCCATCTCATATGCTTCTTGTGAACTATATCGTCGGTTGTCTCTTGATTGGTTTCTTATTGCAGTTCCTCGTAGTGGCCGTAGAGTTCGCCACAGGACTCCCTCCCAAGACCGGAGGTCTGATAGCTTTATTCAAGTGCAGTCTGTGCTTCATGTCGTAGCTTGCAAGTGCCAGTTGATACTTGTCCCAGTGAGTCGGGAGCCTTCCAGTGAGTCGGAAGTGAATTGCTTGCTCGTGGCCTGCGGTGAGTCGAGACCGTGCTGAGCGTGCTCGTAGTCTGCGGTGAGTCGAGACTGTGTAGAGTGTTGTCGACTTGTTGGCGCCGGAATGATGTCCTGCCGGAGTGCCACGCTGGAGAGTAGATGCCTCAGATCCAGGGTACGATGCTGCGGGGATGTGCCGGTCGCTGAAGTCGTCGAGTGAGTTGTGGGTGCTTGGTATCAGGACCAGGAAGCTCGGTGAGTCGGCTGCGATGGACCTGAAGATTGACCCGTTGCGCTGGCTTGCTGTGAGACTGCTGCTGACCAATATTGAGTGAGAAAGAGGAGCAATAATGACAGAGTTCGACGATGTTGATGAAGGCTGCTTGGCTGCTGATGATGGAGAAGTTTGCTTTCAATCACGTCGGGGTCACCACTGTAGCGGGAGCGAAGTGATATGCTTGACCGCCACAAAGGGAAGATCTTCCCGCCAGGCATGTTGTTGCGCCTGGGGAACCGCGGCTCCGACGGTGTATCGTCGGAAGTTGTACATATGCAGCGAATCAGGCGAACTCTAAGATCGAGATGTAGGATACTGCTGGCGCCATCTCATATGCTTCTTGTGAACTATATCGTCGGTTGTCTCTTGATTGGTTTCTTATTGTAGTTCCTCGTAGTGGCCGTAGAGTTCGCCACAAACTGAATAACCCCTTAAAATATTTGTACTTAATTAAAAAGGACATTGTATAGATACTATTATAGCAAGCCGTAGTAAGTACCTGGATATAAGTAAAGTAATATGAAGTCCATTTCTTTCTTGTTTTGTATTACTACTAAGTAGCTAACACTGGTGTTACACTTTTTGGCCATGTAGATACTGTATTTAAATCAATTATTTATATTATTCATATCAAAACTAACATAATCCAGAATCGAATACAAAATGTATTTTTTTCATATCCTCAGGGCTTTTTAAATCTTATGGGAAGTGGAACTGTCAAGTAACAGAAAAAGGATGCACGTACAGCACTCTTGACGTCACTAGTATAAGTTCTCATGCGTACGAAAGAGATAGTGAGATGGCCCCACCACGCTCCAACTCTTATATTCGTATTCGAAACGCTCATTACTGCTTCATTAATTAACCAATTTTCTTGATGTTTACAAAAAATAAATCATTTTATATTAGAAGAAGAAATAATAATTTAAAAAAATTTGTAATACACATATTACACAATTAATAGAATAGAACATACATAATAAGATCCGTATTACCTGTTCATACTCTTTTTTTGTTTAGGAAGTCAAGTCAGAGATCTCAAATTATAAAAAATACTATAAAGGTGATGATTGACAATAATACATGTCTGTTTGATTTATTCTCACCCAAAGCCATTCACAACGTCCGCCATCTTTATTACGCTGTCGTCCATTCAATCATCCTCCCACACGAGTTAGCTCATTATAAAACTATTCGATTATAATCTGTGGTGTAGAATAATAACAGAACAGAAGGATATCATTGAGTTTCTGAGTAATTTCTAGCTCGGAATACGTTCACTTCGTTTCCAGAGCAGTTAATAGCTTTCGCGGTCCAAAGATTATTAGACGTTAAGCATACAGGTTCTAAACACATATGAATGATATAGTTGTTTTAAAAATTTTATTTTGCTGTTTGTTTTCGCAGCTATACGCCAAGGTTACATGTCAATGATTTTCGTCAGATTTGAAATAGCGCGGTCCTGATTAAAACAAAGATTTAGGCCTACTAGTTACATATTAAACGAAAACAAAACAATTATCATCATCTTTAGGTCTTCGATCTCCACTTCAGCACTCAGTACTACCAGAGCCATACTTGGGCAGAGCAGCCGTGGAATTTGGCTGGGATCATCCTGAAACTTGTAAAAAAAATCTGCAGCTCCTTAAAAAATTTAATACCTTCCGTGCCAAAATGTACGGAGCTGCAGATTTTTTGCGATTTCAGGGTTCGTCCCATAGTAAAAGTTGTTTACATTGATTAGTAGGTTTAGTCCCTTTCGGGTTGATAACCCCTTTTCATTACACGTTGTATAGTTTTAAAGTGTTTACTTAGCAAATAAAACTTTTTAATAGCAACAGGACATCTTCAAATCATCTGGCTTCAGTTTGTGTTACCACTGACCATAACCAGGGACCGAGGTAGCGCTGTTTGTATCCAAAAGGATGCAACCAGTGCCAATTCTGCACCTTCCATATTCTACACCCGAGCTCTGTGGAGTGAATTCTGGCACACAAATTAATCCATCACGGCATATAATCCGGCGTCAGCGTCGACCCGTCAGGCGGCTTGTCACCCAACCTGTCCGACGAGTTGTCAGGCGACTGTCAAAATTATGACGCATGACTGGGCTGCTGCCATGGCGGCGGCTTTGCGAGGATTTGTTCCCTTTTTACGTAGATAATTCGTGAAACTGGAAACTGGGAGATTGTGATCAAACGATTAGGGTAAATGACAGGGTCAGAAAAGTGTAATTCTAATTAGTCTTATAGATTATACAAAATTAATAGACCCATATTTTTCAGTTTACCAAAAAAGTAAAAATTCACAAAGATACGGAGCTGGATATTGGAGCATTTAGTTCCAGAGTTGGGGCGTGTGATGTCATCGCTACGTAAAAATAGTACTTAAATGTGACGTCATGGGAAAATTGTAAACGTCATTTTCGTCTAAATATTAAGAAAAGTAACGTTATGCGTTTCAGAAGGACGCTGGTGTAGACACATTTGAATCAGAAACTATACTGGAAACATTTTGACTCGACAAGAAGCTAGTGTAGAAGGAGGCCGAGAAAGAGAGGGGTGACATTAAATGCTACATGATGGCAGCAAGCTGCAGAAGTCTATGTTCTCTCTGATCCCGATGAACAGATTATGGTTGACTTGGTCCAATTCGATACCTCTGCTGCTCCAAGTAGCCAGAGAAACCTCGCGATCCAATCCCCCCGCGTTCGTCGTAATCGAATGCGTAGGTGTAGGAACATTAGCTCGTTTAAGGTACCGCCCGCCGGCACCTGGACGATTTGCATCCTAAGTAGGCCCTTCTCACACCGAAGCTTCGGCCCTTCCGACAAAACATGGGTGTTGCAGCACCCAAAATTTGCTCTAACCCTAGCGCTCCCAATGGCGAGGTTTTCCCCTTGGGACTGCTAGTAGTTTTAAAAGGAAGCCGGGCTTCTGGCTTGCTCCTCAAGCCTAGTCCGGTGAAGTAGGAAACGTGGAAGGTGGTAGGAGGATGAAGCGAGTGGACAAAGGCCTGCTCACAATGGAACACTACATACTCTACATAAGCTACTGACGAAGAATTTTTTTTATATTACAAAGAAGACGCCCTTTTTATTAATTATTTACAGAAATAACCCCAAAATCTCAAATAATCAATGGACAAATAAAAATTTTTTTTCATTGTTATTTTTGTTTATCAGAGAAAAGACCAAATACGTATCTATGCAATGTTTTGTTAATTCTCTATTCTCGATCTAAACGATGGGCTAAAAATATTTCTCCAGACATTATGCCTTTAATCAACTGTTGATTGGCAAATCGTAATTTAAGTACAGCTAAATTATGAAAAACTTAAACTGATGCTGTACCTAAGTTTAAAGCCGCTTCCTGCACTAGTGCAGAAGAAGCAGCAAGAAACTAGACTGCAGTATTTTCTTCAAGAACGTAAAACGACAAGTGGAAACTGGTCACAGAAATGACCGGGCACCTGTGCGACAGGTCATAAGATCTGCCTGTCACAAAAGCGACAGGTCAAAAAGATATTGCACAAGGATGCTTAATATCGTGTGAAGTGAAAAACAGATCACAAGATGAAAGTGATTTTTTTATTGTGCTCAAAAAAGGAAGAGTAAGGCTTTTTAGGGTTCAATACCATATAGTAAAACGGGACCCTATTACTAAGATTCCGCTGACCGTCCGTCTGTCCATCTGTCTGTCTGTCACTAGGCTGTATGGCTGATGAAACGTGATTGCTAGCTAGATAGCTGAAATTTTAACAAATGATGTATTTCTATTGCTGCTATAACAACAAACACTAAAAACAGAAAAAAAATATTTAAATGAGGCCCCCATACAAAAACCTTTGATTTTTATAGATGGTACGGAACCTTCGTGTGCTAGTCCGACTCGCAATTGGCTGATTATTTTTTTTGAAAGCTGTTTTTATTGTAATAGTCCCATAATAACTTGTTAAGAACCTTGGAGGTTTGAAGTTTATTGTTTTTCCTTTGAGTAAAAAAATATTTATTCATTAAATAAATCATATAAATAAATATATATGGACAAATAACACTGATTAAGCTAGCCCCAAAGTAAGTTCGAGACTTGTGTTATGGGATACTAACTCACCGATACTATATTTTATATTAAATAAATAAATACGTATATAGATAAACATTCAAGACCCAGGACAATTTGAAAAGGACCATTTTTCATCTTGCCCTGACCGGGGATCGAACCCGGGACCTCTGGGTGGTGGACCAGCATGGTGACCACTACGCCACGGAGGTCGTCAATTCGTTATTTATATATTCGTTATTTTAACAATGACCTTCCTATGGATTGAGTAATTTTCCTATTATTTTACACGTCCTAAGTTCCCAACATCGTGATTTAATATAATTCATGTAATTGCATAAAGTCAATAACCAATTATTACTGAGTCATTTAGTTTTTGTTATTCGAATTGACGACGTAAAAAGTGTTTGAACAACCTCGGTTTTTTAAGGATTAATCAATTCGTGTTGATGAGTCTTTAGTCATTTAGTATTTATGGTCCATTTGTTTAGGTATTTAAAAGAATGTAAACAATCTTGACATATCATTTTATTGAAATATACACTTTATAATTCAATACTTTTGCAATTAAAAAAAAATTTAGTTTCTAATTAATAAAATGAATAATTTGTTATTTGCAAAGGTATTGATTTATAAAGTGTATATTTTAATAAAAAGAGTGTATATGTTAACGGAAATGTATGTAATCCGTCATTGTATAAAATTCCTGGGAAATGTATGTAATTCCTAAAATCGCAGGGAAATGTGTGAAATAAATTATATTATACACATTTCCTAGGAAATCTATATATTTCCTAAATAGCAATCGGAAATGTAAAACATTTGAGATATTGATGGGTACGTGGGGACTTACCGTGCAAAAATAAATAGCCATATGGACTGACAAAGTATTATAATATAAAGACGTCCTTTAATACTGTGACATTTATAATTACTTAATTATCAGACTGATTACTTGCCAAATGAAAATTTGATTTTATAAGAATAATATAAGTTGATTTTGTGATACGTTATAGTTGGTTTTTGAAGCATTAATTGGTAAGATAATATGAACATATTATATTTTACGGTATGACTGTTACTCGATTGTCTCAATGATTGCTATAATAAAAATTATTATTCTCATTTTAACAACGTGTTTTATAACAGAAAGCATTTATTTTATAAATTTCCTAATACTATATTGGAATTATATACAATTCCGAGGAAATATACACATTTCCTATGATATCTATGCATTAAATAGTTTTTTTAAACAATATTTTATACATTTCCTAAGTAGCATCGGAATTGTACACATTTCCTAGGATTTGTATACAATTCCTTGATTTCATACATTTCCGATAACATATACATTACAAAATATTTAAAAACGGTATTACTCACGTAGTGTAGTCGGAAAATGCCGACTAGTTTTAAAATATTTAATCATGTCACCTCACGTTGCTTTTAATAATATTACTGTTTACATTCTTTTAAATACCTAACCAAATGGAGCGTAGTCGCATATTGGTTAAAACTAGGTTATGCCCGCGGCTTCGCTCGCGTAGAGGTGTAATTTATCAAAATCCTTTCTTAGGGAATGCCTACATCATAGTAACTTTATGCATTCAAAGTCTCAGCCCGATGGGTTTAAAATTGACAAAGTTTCATCCCCTATTTTATCCCCTTGGGGGTAGAATTGATCAAAATCCTTTCTTAGTGGATCCTACGTCATAACATCTACCTGCATGCCAAACAGCCCGATCCGTCCAGTGGTTTGGGCTGTGCGTTGATAGATCACTATGTCAGTCAGTCAGTCACCTATGAGTTATATATATTTAGATATAATAAATACGAGTATATAGGGACAAATAACACTGATTGAACTAGCCCCAAAGTAAGTTCGAGACTTGTGTTATGGGATACTAACTCAACGATACTATATTTTATAACAAATACATATATGGATAAACATCCAAGACCCAGGACAATTTGAAAAAGGCCATTTTCCAACTTGCCCTGACCGGGGATCGAACCCGGAACCTCTGGGTGGCGGACTAGCATGGTGACCACTACGCCACGGAGGTTAAGTTAAATTGAGAATAATAGAACAACAATTTGAAATTAAGTGCATATTTTTTTGTACTTTTAATGCGAATTCAGTGTAAGTACTTATCAATTTTTAAGTTCAAAAACGAAAAGAATTAAAGGAATGTTCTTTTTTTCGTTTCATATTGAAAATATAAATTTTAAGAATAATGCATTGGACTATTCTTAAATGTGTTTGTACGTTTTTTTTTTAAAGTAGATTATTAATGAATTCTAAGTTGACTGCCAGAAAGACCTGCAACATTTTTGTAATAAAGTTTGATAATTTTATGGATTATAATGTAAATATACCTGGGTATATATATATTTTTTTTATCAAATTGGCTTTTCCTTTATGCTGAGTATATTTTCAAAGATTCAAAGATTCAAACATTGATTTGCTAACAATGAGTAATACATAATACATACAGGTCTGTATATTGACTTTTTTTTTATTGACGACCTCCGTGGCATAGTGGTCACCATGCTAGTCCGCCACCTTGAGGTCCCGGGTTCGATCCTCGGTCAGGGCAAGTTGGAGATGGCCTTTTTCAAATTGTCCTGGGTCTTGGATGTTTATCTATATATGTATTTGTTATAAAATATAGTATCGTTGAGTTAGTATCCCATAACACAAGTCTCGAACTTACTTTGGGGCTAGCTTAATCAGTGTTATTTGTCCCCTATATATTTATTTATTTATTTATTGATGTTCTAATTATATCAACTCAAGGAGTATTGCAAATACAATGGGTAGATAGATGTCAATCAATTTAATAAACTAAATACAATTAAAATAATATTAAGTATTGATCTAAATTAATATAAACTCTATGTTTATTTACGTCAAATAGTGTTTGACAGCGTAATAGCATTTTGACTTGTATCAGATGCCAAAATGATTTTACTATCGTGATCCATTGGGGATGTTGCATAATATCATTAACTGAGTTTGCCCTTTAAACATTTTATTGTATGTTTAGTCAAACCTTATACAATTATTTAAAAAAAGTAACCTTCATCAGTACAACGTTTGACGTGTAATTTACATTACCCATCAAAATCATCAAAAAATGTCAAGCAAGTGACGGTTAAGAAACGCTATCCATTGTCTTGTAAAACATACGAGTTTTTAAATGACGTAGTGAAATAAAAAATTATAGGAGGTTATATTTTTAGTATGTACATAATTAAAATTTACATGATTTTAATTTTTTACAAAAACTTTTTTTACGAAAAAAATAAGTTTTTTTTTTTATTTGTCACGTTAAATAAAGACTTATAAAATGGCTCATACAGATTCTACTATAATGTATACCCTATACAAAGATTATAACAAAGTATATTAAAATTATTTTGAGTCCATGATACCCTTTCCCTTAATTTAACATGAACAATTTGTATTCACTTCCATTCGTGCCGTTAACTCAAATATTTTTTCCCTCAAGAAGGTTGAGTAATTAAAAAAAAATACTTTTTGTGCACATTTAAGAACATGTGCACCAAAAGTTTTTTAGTCAACTACGTAACTAAAAAAGCAAAAAAAAAAATACAATAATTAACATGAACTTGAATATTCAAACTATATAGTGAGAAATGGTGGAGTTATTTACTGTCTTCTTTTACATTCAAATATGGCGCGAAATCATGTAAGCATATAGAATATGAATTAATAATTAGCAGTAATATATTAAATTAAGCAGCAAACACAAGCATAATACATAGACAACAGAAACAAGCACCTTGGTGTCCACGTGCTTGTTTCTGTTGTCTATTTTGTTGTTAATTTTGAGAGTATATTTGTAATATTTGTGATAAAGCCCATTTAGTGAGTTGGCGATTAATACTTTTTTTGGAAGATAATTTTCTTTAAAATAATAAAAGATATAAATAAACTTACACGTAATGTAAACTAAGCGAAACTAAAACGGTTTATCAACATTTAAATAGTCCATGAACGTTTGGTCGACATTATCTTTAAACCATTCCTTTACCGGACTTTTCACTTACGAAAGTTTCAAGAAACAGAATGTCATTAAGGGCCTACCTGCATACCTGCGCATACCTGAATTTTCCGGGGTCCAGTGTTGCCTACGCCAAAAGTGGCCGTTTTTCGCAATTGTGCCTAGAAAAGCTTCACGATCTCACTTAAAACTATAAACGGTAGTTTATAAAATAGTTTGAAGGGTTATTCTAGTGCCTGGTTAAGACAACATTGTAAATGATGTCTCCGTTTCCTATCAAATGATTTATTTCAAATGGGGGCAGCACTGGACCCCGGAAGATCAGGTATTTCCGAAAAGACGTAAAGTTATGTTGGCAAATCTTTCGTGGATCTTGACTTTCGGTAAAATGTCCTGTGGAGGAAAAGTTAATGGTTTAAAGATTATGTTGACCAGCCGTTCATGGACCAATCGAGTCTTGGCAAACTGTTTCAGTTTCAAACTAAGTTTATTGACGTGTAAACTTTTATTATTTATTTTATTTTTTTATATGGAAAACAGGCTAATGACGTCATAGTTTCTTGGAGTCCAATAACGCTCTTAAACAGTTTTTCTGCTATGATAATAAATCTAAAATCACTTTGAAAATGAATATGATCAATGATAAGTGACATTATTTAGTGACATTTTATTTTCGTTACGGTACTAAATAATTTAATTTTGACTCATAATTTTCCTTAGTCAAAATTAAATTAAATTAAAACCCAATTACTAAATAAATAATAGTTTTTTTATTACTTTGTTAAAAAAAAATTAAGGCACTGTTCACATCGTTCTGTACAACTTTGCCAAAGGATTGATGAATATATTGATAGATAAATTTCTTTATTGTACGAACTCTAATAATATAATTAAATACAATATAAAGGGATAAAATCGGATTTTAAGTGCAAATATAGCATTGTTTTTTAATTTTCCCAAACAGCTATACCATTTTAATATATTTTCATAAACAAAAAAATCTATAACATCATCTAACCTGCTTTTAAAATTTCATGAGAATCAGTTCAGATTTTTTTTCCAAGCTGTAATGCTTCTGAGACGCTTCGTAAGAGCGTCACATTCGTTCAGATAATAATGTCTAGTCTATTAGGCTTTTTGTCAGTGTCTCATAATTTATGTTGCCATGCAAATTAGTACACATTTGTTGGGCGCAAAAAGCAACGTGACTATGAATAGTCATTTGCACGATATGCTTATTCTTATAATATATATCAAAAAAATATAGTCACTAAATAAAATATTCTGAAGTTGTTTTTACACGATACTTAACAACTTTCTCCAAGAAACTGAAACCAAAATTAAATGAATAGAGTTTTTACGAAACAGCAATCATGCGCTTATTTACAAATACGTTAAGACGAAGTGGTAGCTAAAGTGGCGCCCTCATTTGAAATAAATTGTTTAAAACTAAATATGGTAATAATTAAAAATTTTATTTGTATCACTGTCTAGAAAGATCTTGAAACTATTTTATGAATAACTTTTGAAACTATTACTATTAGTTCGTCAAGTTTTAAAACGGGTTTTTGACAAAAGTGGCCACTTTTGGCAAAAACCCGTTTTAAAACTAGACGGACTACCAATATTACTTTCAAAGGTTATTCATAAAATAGTTTCAAGGTCTGTCTAGACAGTGATACAAATCAAATTTTTAATCATCACAATATTTAGTTTTACACAATTTATTTCAAATGAGGGCGCCACTTTAGCTATCACTTCGTCTTAAAAAAGATCTCTATGGACAACGACGAATAAGATACACGGATTGATCTAGCCTCATAGAAAGTTTAAGCTTGTGTTATGGGACACTTGCTTTATGGAACAATGCTCATTTAATAATAAATACATTACATAAACAAAACACCTTTATTAAATTAAAAGTGATAGGGTAAATTAAAGCCAAAAGTAAAAAAATTAATAAAAATACCCTATCACTTTTAATTTAATTTTTATCAGTTTGTCGTGATTATATTAAAGCATTGTCTGTGACATTATAATATAACTCAAGTATAATTAAATTCCACCAAAAACATACCTGTTAAAAAGGGGGCCAAGTTCCTATCGGCTAATTGTTCGCCTAAAAAAGGGTTAAATCCAATCCGATGCCAAGTTTAGATGCATTTTAAAAAATATCTAAAATTATAATACTTTTAAATTTGAACTTGGCAGGTTTTCGTGCTGTACGTACGTAACACTTGATTAATGGTATGATTAAATTAATTCCTTATATAAAATTAATTAACCTTTTTATATAATTAAATTAACCCGCTAGCCCCAAAGTTAGCTTAAAAGCTTATGTTTTGAGATACTAACCCAACGATACTATTTTTATATGATAAAAACATAATATAGATAAACACCCAAGACCCTGGACAATTTGAAAAAGGCCATTTTTCAACTTGCCCTGGCTGGGGATCGATCCTAAAACCTCCAGATTGGCGGTCTAGCGTGTTGGCCATTACGCCACGGAGGTCGTCGAAAAGTATTAATTCCTACAAGAAAGTAATGTCAACGTGACAAGATAACGGGGTCTAGTCATTGGTCAACCAACATCAATATGCAAAACTCCACGGTGGTAGAACGTACGTAAAGAGATACGTGTACAATTTCGAGAATGTTGCGTGCGCTGTTCTTTGATCACGTGACAGGAACGTGGTATGTCACGGTGACAGCGTCGTCACGTCACCTCGCATTCCAAATGCGCGTAAGTGACACGGAACACCGACATATGCACGGCGGAATCGCTAGGGATTCAGAAAAAATACCTGTTATTTTGGATCGCGTTTTTCCCCGCTGTTTGCACAATTTAAGCCGATAATTACGTTCGTAATATTGGGTGGTAATTCGTCTGACGGCTGACTTCCGTTTTACAATGCTTGGAGTCGTAAATTAGGCTTGGGTATTTCGTTGTCTGGAAATAATGGATTTTAAATTGTGTTTGAAATACGAAATATCTTTTTGTACCTAGTGTTAATTAGCAAACAAATATTTGATTTATAACCAGAGGCACGCATTGTAATTTGTATATTTCTTACATTCTGGTGTAGTTAGAGTACACATATACTAAACGGCCTTTAAGCCTTCGACTTGGATATTTTAACTTAAAAAAAAATTGAAACAAATTACACCTTCTTATATTATTCTATTTTTCTTGGATTTAAGGAAATTTGAAGTATCAGGCAAATCAACAAATTATAATTCAATATTTGTTTTTTGTACAACGATGTGGAAAAGTTCTAATCGAATGCCGTAGGCTAATTAATATAAGATTTTATAACACTACACATACTTTGCTAAGATTAAAATAATTTTTTCTCTTGATTTCCTTTATGAGAAAAACCCATGCTTACATATACAGTACGTAATCCAAGACAAGAAGATTGTATTAATATTTCCATACAATATTTATTTCTCTTACTCCATAAATTAAAGCAAAATAAAACTTTCATATAAAAACTAACATTCAAATAGTAAACATAGATCTAAATATCGTCTGCAAATGTGTGTGCACTAACACGTTTACAGCGGCGGTTGTCAGCGCGGCGTGACAGCTCCGTGACAGCGCGCTTGACAGATTGCGGGCGGTGCGCGGATTATGTCACATAATATCACGTGACGACCATAGACTTATGAAGAAAGTGAGAGTAACAATATAGTTTTATTATTCGTGTGTGCCAGCGCAGACGACGCTGGTGTTAGATTTTTAAAGCTGCTCTAAAACATTTGACATATGCTGCCATACTAAGAGGACATGACTTAACGTGTCTTCCGAAGAGGAGCTCGAGAAATGTTCATGCTAGGATTAAGTAAAATAATATTGCGAGACGACCATTATTCTAATAAACCCAAGATCCAAATTACACTGTAGGTAGTAGATTTTTTATCGCACACTAAATTAGATAAGCAAAGTTTCAATAAAATATTAAATTTTAGTATAGGTTCCAGATTTGGGATACCTTTAAAGCTTGTCTTTGTACAAAGGCTTCTTCCAATGTCATATTTTTTGAATTATAATAAGCTTATTTATAATTTTCTTATTACTTGTTTCTCATAATGACAAAAAAAAAAATACCTGCACAACGTTTTGAGTACATGCTAATTTTTAATTAGCCCTTTACTAGTCGATAAAAATGAAACAATATGCTTAGGTACATATATTTATTCTTGTTGACAGGTGAAGGGAAGGTAACATTGTTTTTAATTCACAGCTGCCGTATCTGACTCACGTTTTAAATCTATGATGACGAGTAATAAGAGATAAAAGTGCCTAATCTGACCGTCGGGGTTGCGTCACTGTTGCAATAAAATTAATGAATGCATTATGAGATTACCGTTGTAATTGAGTGGACGTGTGAGGGTTTTATTAATGTGTTAGAAGCGACGCGGCATTTTACCTTTGGACATACATTGTTGTTATGACTAAACCTTTCTATACAATATGTAATAAAAACCCTGTCCGAGCAATATGAACAACTTTTACTATAGGACCAAGGCTTGAAATTCGAAGAAAATATTGACATTTTCATACAAATTGCCGGGCCGTCCGAACACTTTTGTGTGAAAATGGCGATATTTTTTTCAAGTATAGAGCCTATATAGACGGTTTTAGTCATCACATTCCTTTACAGCCTTATAGCCTATATAATAGGCTATAAAGCTCAAAAGGAAACACTAAGGTCAAGAAAATTAAAAATTATTAGTATTTGTAAAATCTATTGCTATCGCGCTTTGCCTGAACCACCTGTCACGATGTGCGGTAGAGACAACTGCAGCTCAGATCAAAAACACCAACCAAATATCCCTCCTCATCGCACTTCCTTCATGGGCAAGTCTTTCCAAGTCCAGGCTATCCTGTTATGGAATGCCCTTCCGGAATCTATAAGAAGAGCTCCTAGTCGTTTGGCTTTCAAACGAGCGGTACATAAATTGTTTCTACAGCAGTCCTAGCCTCAATCATCCTGATATATGTATTCATTTGTAAGTATATTACATATATATTTATTAATATGTATATATATGTATATATATTGTATTTTATGTATGTTGATATATATTATATGTCTAATAGTTTATTTTTCTATATGTACTTATGTAGATATTTATACTTTGTTTACTAAATTATGAATTTCATCACGCCAGCCATACATATTTTCCGCTTGGTCTAATGGTTGACCGGGAGAGAATGCCATATGGCATTAGGTCCGCCTCTTGTACATTTTTTTTAAATTGTGCAATAAAGTTTAAATAAATAAATAAATAAATGTACACAAAATCAACGCTTTGAAGTCCCCTGATTCCTTCTCCAATCCTGAAATGATTTAATTTCTTTTCTCATTAATTAATAACGCTATGTTGTTTATGAATGTTTTTTCTTTTTATAAATTGATTTCGTCTTTGTTTGCTAGATGTTGGAACATAGCGGAAAATCTTACCAATTTTTAAGTTTGTGGAGATTTTTTAAATAATAAACTGATGGAAAAAAATCGACGTCATGGGGACATGCTAATATATCTGAAGATTTTTTTTTAAATATCATTAGCCTTCAACTGGATATAACCGTATAGCGGTTACACGCCATTGTTTTACTATTGTTATTTATTGACAGACTGTTAACCGCCTAAGTCTACCGGTACACAACATCATGGGGACATGCTAATATATCTAAAGATTTTTTTGGAAAATATCATTGGTCTACCGGCACTATAAGGCGAGGAATCAGGGTATGTTAGTATAGAAATACGGCGGAATGGCAGCGGCAGGTAGTCTTATTTTCAGCCATAGTATAAACCATATATGACCGGGTAACTGGCTCATGGAGTGAGATACGGACATCTACCTAAAAATCTCTCACAACAATTTTAGCCTTGTAGATGGTTATAACTATAAATTACTACTTATATATACGATGAAGTACTCAAAAGCTCTTTTCAAGAAAATAAAAACTCTGGAGCCTCAATTATCACGATACCCGACCTTCACTGTGCCAGTACCTGAGGGGGCAGAGGGGGGCTCGGAAGTAATAAATCAGACGCTAAAGTCGTCGGCACGCCATCACTCATACGACGACAGGCGACGTAGGGGTGGCTATATGTAGAAATACTCATTAAATTAATATATACATCATCATAATTTTACTTGCCACTTCCCTATTTGAGGTTTGGCTTTGTATGTCAACTATTCCATTTCTTTCTGTCATTTAAAAAAAAAATTAAATATATATTGACAAATAACACAGATTGAGCTAGCCCCCAAAGTAAATTCGAGACTTATGTTATGGGATACTAACTCAAAGATACTATATTTTATAACAAACACATATTTTGATAAACATGACTACCTTCGTGGTCCAGTGGTCAAGGCGTTCGCCTTGTGACCTGGACGTCATGGGTTCGATTCCCACAGGAAAGCATACTTTGTGAAAAGTTGTTTCCAGTCTGGATAGGATATTGCGGGCTTGAATCACCTCATTATCCGAAAAGAAAGATGATTCCGTGTTTTGGAAGGCACGTAAAACTGTGGATCCCAAACGCCACCTCGCGTTTGAACATCAAACTATCCACGGATGGGTTCCTGGTTTGCCCTTTGGGTTGCGGAGGTCAGACGGCAGTCGCTCTGTGTAAAATCAGTAACTTCGTCAAATCTCCTTGTTTAGGTAGCGGACCCCGGGCTCTGAAGCGTTACCGCTGAGGATGCAACCGGGAATATGCTCGGATGATGATTACATATATTGATAAACATCCAAGACCTAGGCAAATCCGAAAAAAATCCTTTTCTATCTTGACCAGACCGGGGATCGAAGCCGGGACATAATGACCACTAGGCCACAGTGATTGTCAGGATCGTCGGTGATGTTCATAAGCTTTGTTTAGCTTGTATTAAGTCGCCGTCTACGACATCCACGGGAAGACTTGGAGTGGTCCTATTCCACTCTGTCAGAAACCACACAGAGAGTAATATTCCCACAGGGGTAGGCCGAGACTATGGACCTCCACTTCTACGATCCTGACAGACCTCTCTAGCTCTATCCCCGCTCATCTCTCATTTATTCATATACACCAAAAACAAGTTTAATTCAAGAAATATTTTACTTTGTAGTCTGTCTGAATATGACTTTATACGACCTGATTTAATAAATAGTTTTTTTTTTAGGTTATGGTTCAGAGATTTATGTTTTTTAAACAAATAACACAACGCACAAATGTTATCACAGGACCAAACAAACAATTGTACAACTTAAGTACTAACTTGTAAAAAATAACTTGCCTCAAAGAAACTTAGCAATACCAACCCTACTCAGCAACTTGTATGAATCACGAAATAAGGTATGAGTGGTCGTTTCTGTCATCATTTACACAGGCCACTGACAGCGACAATTCTCGTGTCGAAATGCGAGCTATTATTTTTTTCTAGTCCTGTCATTTTAGCATTAACCTAATTTTTGGCGTTCATGTTTTTGTCACGCACGCCTGTCTCATATACTCGTAGACACTTACTTATTTGTGGAGTGCAATGGTCTACTTTACTATTTACTATTCCGATTCCGTCTTTTGACGCTCTTTTTGTCTTTCAAAGATTCAAAGATTCAAATGTTTATTCAGTAATTAGACCTTTACAGGCACTTTTACACGTCAATAAGTATAATTTATGTTACGTGTAAAGTATATTAAAATTTAATTTATTTTTAAAGAAAAGCTACCGATACCAGCGCTTTGTAACGACCACTGCTGAGAAGAAACGCCGAAAGATTGAAGACGGACGCTAGGTGGCGTGCTGTGAAAGTCAAGCTCCGTATTTATTTTGATTTAAAAATTGAAAAGTTATCGCTAGTTAAAAGTTATGGAAGGATTCTGCGAATAGTGTAACAATAACTAAGTGACAGTGTTATTACCACAAAAAGAGTACATGTTGAAGTGATATCTGGATATTAATAGCTGTGGTCAAAAACTCTAAAATCTGTGAGTACCTGGACATATGGAACTGAAATATTACACCTACAATATCTGTGCGCGGTTTGTTGACTGATAAGCTAAATAAACATTTATAAATTAAGTGAAATAGTGATTAATTTTGAATTTGCAATAGTAACGTACCTGTTGTTTACATTCGTTTGTGGACTTCTTTACTTTCGCCTCTCGGTAATAGAGAGCGCTGCGAGCTAAGAAAGAATCGTGATATTTACCGCCATCTACAGTTCTACTAAGGAACTAAGCATTACCCCATCGATATAGTCGTTCGTGGACTTGTTTAATGTTTGCCTCTCATCGATAGAGGGCAGTGCACGCTGAGACAGAACTTTGATATTTACTGCCATCTACAATTCGTCTAAGAAACCAAACAACGGCCCATCGGTGCATTCGCTTGTGAACCCTTTTAATACGTTCGCCTCTCAGCGATAGAGGGCGTAGCGCGCTAAGAAAGAACTCCGAGACTTACCGCCGCGCCGTCTCCAATTCTACTACAATACTACTAAGATTCAGCCCTTCGATCGACGTGATTTTCCCTGTTTCTTCAAGTTGCTCATAGAGGTCATTACTGCCTGCATTTTAAAAAAATGAATTCGTCAAAGCCTGTGGTTTCGGAGCACTGTGCAGCATGTACAGGCTCTTTATTGAAGAAAGAATACCTACGTTGCTCTACGTGTAAATCTGCTTATGATATATTATGTCTGAACATGTCTAGTCAGCGCTTCCGCTCCTTTTACGCTGGGAATACTGAACGCAAGCTTACTTGGAGGTGCCCTGAATGCCTAAGTAAGGTACCCAAGCAAGGTAACCTAAATACACCTGTTCGTGCAAATCCAGTTACCTGCAATTCTAGTGACAGCGCATCTGGTTCTGTGAGTCCTATCAACGACAGCCAATTTGTCACTTTTAGAACTAAATCTTCAAAGCTACCTGAATCCATAGTATCAGTCGATGATTCCATCGACACGGAATTTGAAGGCTTACCTGAGCCACATGCTGTGGATGTTGCTGGGGAGATGCGGGCGATGCGCCTGGAGTTAAGTAGGTTGTGTGATAGGATGACAACGCTTACCGAAGCAGTGAACAACCGAATGGATAGGATCAATGCTCGTATGGATTCAGTGGAGAGCAGGATGGGTGAATTAGAAAATGGAAAAATAAAAACGTTAGAGGAGACAGTATCTCAATTAAAAATGGAAATACAGGACCGAGAGCAAGAATCACTTGGAAACGACATCGAGATTGCGAGTTTCCCTGAAACAAAAAATGAAAACACGACACATGTGATTTTAGCAGTCGCCAAGAAACTTGGAGTGGAGTTAAAAGAGCACGATGTTGTCAACGCCCGGCGTGTAGGGCCGTCGCCGGTGGCAGTGGAAGGCACCTCGACCCCGGCGCCCCAGCGCCCCCGTGTTCTCGTGGTACGGCTGGCTCGTCGAACCACTCGGGACGCTATGATCAGTGCTGCACGCGTGCGGCGCGGTACTACCACTGAGGGAATGGCCCCAGGGCCACATCGCCCGTTTTACCTTAACGAAAGGCTCACGAAGCATAATAGGCAGTTATTTCAAAAGGTTCGTGAAGCGGCTAAGCGTTTTCATTGGAGGTTCGTGTGGACCCGGGAAGGGAAAATATTTGTTAGAAAAGAACAAGGAAAACCTTGTGTTCGGGTCCGATCTGATGTTGATATTAAAAAGGTTTTTGGGGATGAGAATGTTGTTGGCTCTGAACCGAGTAATGTGCAATAACGTTCTAATACTTTTTAATTGTTATTTTATCGGATATTATAGTTTGATTTTAAATAATTGCCTGTATAAATATATATGTTTATTATTTTTGTATTTGTTTTCACCAGAATACAACTTTGTGGTGAAATTGTGCAGATTGTTAAGGAATTATTTATCGTGTATTAAATTATTTTGCAATGTTTTTATCAATTATTATTCATACATGTCGTCTATCTCTAGTTTTTCATTTTTATATCACATACAATTTATTGCTGACATTTATAAAATAGAGAGGCGCCATTTAACTGTTTTGAAATTATATTTAATTAATTGTTATTATATAGAAATTTCTTATAATTTTGCAATAAGATTCATTCGACAAAAAAACTTAACATTAGGTCTTTTGAATCCGGGGTCCCTTGGTAATCGCCGTCGTCATGATGAGTTTAGAGTTGCAATGGAGCGCCACGCGGTGGACATTATGGCTATTAATGAGACGTGGCTGTATGAGGGCGAGGATGCTCGTGCTCCCTCATTACCTGGTTTCAGGCTGCGTCACTCAGCTCGATCATTGAATGCTCCGCGGAAACGTGGAGGCGGAGTTGGATTTTACATAAGACGCGAAATCCGTGCACAAATCCTGGAACATCCACCAACTCCGCATGTCGATCAGATGTGGCTTAGTATAAAAATTAGTGGCCAAAAAATTGCTATTGGGACTGCCTATAGGCCACAGTGGATAAGTGCCGACACTTTTATTGATGCAATTACGGAATCTGTGTCTTATTTCTCGTCATATGATCATGTAGTTTTGGTTGGTGATTTTAACATGGATCTTTTAAAGCCTAATCAAAGTGAATCCATCAAACTTTTGAGCTTCCTTGATTGTATGAGTCTTAATCAATATGTTAAAGATGCAACTCATTTCACTGACCATTCGGCCACCTTAATAGATGTTGTTTGTAGTAGTGCGAAGATTATAAACCTTGTTGTAGACTATATACCGGATTTAAGCCATCACGCATTTATATCATTTGAGCTTAATATAAAGCAACCTAAAGCAAAGCCTCATTGGATCACATATAGACCTCTAAAGGACATAGACATTGATGAGTTTAATCGTGATGTAAATTTAATTTTGTGGGAGGATTTGCTTTGCGACAACCTTAATGATTCGGTTGCTGCTTTTAATGAACAAATACATGTTTTGTTTGACCACCATGCTCCTATCAAAACATCCTACGTTAAAAAGCAGAGTTACCCTTGGATTACGCAAACCATAAAGGAAATGATGCGACTAAGAGATGAAGCACACTCTAGGAGTCGTAATACTAATTCTAATAAAGATAAAGAGACGTACAAGGAACTTAAAAAAATTGTAAATGTGGCTATATACAATGAAAAAGCAGCTTTCTTCCGTCATAAAATTGACAAAAATTTAAAGAACTCACGAGTGCTTTGGAAAAATATTAAACAACAAGTTGATTTTAAAAGACAGCAATCTGACTTACCTGATAATATCAATAATCCTGATGCTATTAACAAGCATTTCCTGGAAGTCCCGGGAAATTTTTCTATAGATATACCACATTTAATGAATTTTTGTTTCAATAGATTTTGTCATTCTACATTTAGTCTTCAACCAGTTGATGAAGAAACAGTATTTAATATTATAAAACAAATTACAACCAACGCCCAGGGTGTTGATGGTATATCGTCGGATATGATTTTACTCACACTGCCGCGTACACTTCCTGTTATTACAGCTTTAGTAAATAAGTCTATTGAGAGTGGTGAGTTTCCAGATCTATGGAAAAAAGCTATAGTTCGACCTTTGCCAAAAATAACCAACCCTAAAGAATTTAAAGATCTCAGACCAGTCAGTATTTTACCATATCTATCTAAAATATTAGAAAAAATTGTGTGCATACAATTAGTAAAATATTTAATAGCTAACGATATACTGCCTTCCAAGCAGAGTGGGTTTCGAGCAGGAAGAAGCACAGCCACGGCACTCCTGAATGTAGTAGATGACATATTAGCTGGAAGAGATGTAGGTGAAGCTTCTATTCTCGTTTTACTGGATTACTCATGTGCTTTTGACACTATTAATCATACGTTACTTCTCGCTAGACTCGTGTTTTATGGTTTTGATGGTGCCACTGTGAAATGGTTTCGTAGCTATCTTTCTGGTCGATGTCAGAAGGTTGAAGTTACTTACAGTGACGGCACTAAACGATTCTCTGAGGATCTTCCAGTGGTCAGGGGTGTACCACAGGGGTCTATATTGGGGCCAATACTTTTCATATTGTATACGGCAGACTTACCAGACTTCATAAACAATAGTGAACATCATCTATATGCGGATGATTTGCAAATTTACCAGAGTTTTAAGCCCAACGACACTTGCTCTGCAGTCGAGAGAATCAATGAGGATTTGGAACGGGTGGCTGAGTGGTCGGATGCTAATGGGCTAGTCTTAAATCCAAATAAAACAAAGTTTCTCGTGTTGGGTACAAGGGCTCAAATATCTAATACTTTATCTCACACACCAAGTCTTAAATTAAAAGACACTCATATTGACCAAGTAACGGAAGCAAAAAATTTAGGTGTAACTATGGACAGTGACCTTAAGTTTGAAAAACATGTCCGTGAAGTAGTCAAAAATTGTTACTATAGGTTGAAAGTCTTGTACCAGATACGAGATTACTTAAATGTGGAATCACGAATGTACTTATGTGAAGCACTTGTTTTGTCTAAACTTAATTATGCCGATGTAGTAATGGGAAACTGCTTGTTGGTGCGCTCTCAAAAACTTATACAACGTGTGCAAAATTCATGTGCCAGATTTTGCTTCCCTATTCCTCGTAGAGCACACATCACTCCTTATCTGAACAGGAACGAGCTCATGAACATGAATTCTCGGCGTACACTTCACTTTGCAGTACTTCTGTTCGGTGTAATTAAAAACAAAAGTCCGTCTTATTTGTACAATAAATTGCAGTTTACTAATCGTGCAAGAGTACCAGATCGCCTTATGTGCCCCAGACACAAGACCGCTGCTTTTCGAGGCAGCTTTAGATATGCTGCTACTAGATGCTGGAACAACATCCCTCCGCCGATTAGGAATTCGATTTCTGTTAAATCTTTTAAATATAAACTCAAACAGAGAATTTTACGAACTCAAAAGGGTCAATAATTGTAGCATTATCTATTTATTGTACAAGTAGGTCAATAAGTGTAATTATAAAATATTCATAAGTTTAATGTTATAAATATTGTAATCTATGTTCAAATTTTAATATTATTTAAATTCATATACTTTATTCTGTAATTTATTTTGTAATTTATTTTGTTGTCGCAATTTCATGTATTTTAATTCTAATTTATTGATATTTATATTATTATTTTTTTTCGGCTTCCGCGGAAGACCAGCGTCGTGGCTCGTACCACGGTCCACGACACATGCTGAGCGTGGCCGTTTTGGTACATACTTGTATTCATGCAGCCAAACAAATTGTTACGTTTTATAAGTGTGCTACCAAATAAACAATTTTTCTTTCTTTCTTTCTTTCTTTAAAGAAACTCATTTTCACAGTATTTGTCGCCTACTCGCCAGAAGGGCTTTGTCATATTATTATAATTGTCTTTTAATTAATAAATACTTATAATATAATACAATGTTGACACATTATAACATGTAATGCTTGCGAACCAGTAAACAAACATAAATTGCGTAATAAAAAATATTAAGTAGTCAAAAAAGCGAAGCCGAGCGCACGGATCAGCCATCGTTAAACTCAACCATATTAGAGGGAATCCAACGACCCGACCAGCGACGCCACCACCGGATTGGACATTTTAGTGAGCATGAAAAACCCGAACTCGCAGACCTTGTCAAGAGAAAATATTAATTATATGTTGGTCACTTATTGATCGCAGAGCATTTACATGTTTTTACAGTTAGCTTATTATGGTAACAGAAAATGCAGCTATTTATGTTTCATGTGTGGAGTGTAATGGAAAATGTTTAGGTCTTCATTTGCGATCAGCGATGTTTCGCTTTAAGCAAATTTGTTGATGATTATTGTGGCTTTTTGAATGGGTCCTCCAGCAAGAGCCTCTACTCATCATTCAAGAACAATACGTTTTCCCTTTTGAATCGCTTGAGTAAGTGCGTGTTGTCAGCCCGGCAGCCAGTTTATTGGGGTGGAACTCCAATTTCCCCTTGTACATATCAAACACATATACTATTTCTTCCTTCACTGTGTTCATCTGTAATTGTTGATCTTTTTTCAGCGTTATTAACCAGCCAAAGCACAGCAGATATTGTTCTAAGGATTACATTCTGCATTCTGTGCGAAATTAATAAGTTAAGTTGCTACAACTTCCCCAGAGTTGTATGCCATATGTTCATGACTGCCTCCGTAGTCCAGTGGTCAAGGCGTTCGCCTTGTGACCCGGAGGTCATGGGTTCGAGTCCCACTGGGAAGCATACTTTGTGAAAAGTTGTTTCCAGTCTGGATAGGATATTGCAGGCTTGAATCACCTGATTATCCGAAAAGAAAAGATGATTCCGTGTTTCGGAAGGCACGTAAAACTGTGGGTCCCGAACGCCACCTAGCGTTTGATCATCAAACTATCCAAGGATTGGTTCCTGGTTTGCCCTTTGGGTTGTGGAGGTCAGACGGCAGTCGCTCTGTGTAAAAACCAGTAACCTCGTCAAATCTCCTCGGTTAGGTGGCAGACCCCGGGCTCTGAAGCGTTACTGCTGAGGATGCAACCGGGAATACGCTCGGATGATGATGTATGCCATATGTTCATATCGGCTTGAGGATTGCTTTGTTTATTAAAAATTTATTGTTGAATTGACATAACCCCGTTACGATCATCAACCGTTCCGTCGCCAAATGGCAAGAAACGGAACCCTTATAGATTTCTCATGTCTGTCTGTCCGTCCGTATGTCACAGCCACTTTTTTCCGAAACTATAAGAACTATAATGTTGAAACTTTGTAAGTAGATGTTTTCTGTGTACCGCATTAAGATTGTTACACAAAAATAGAAAAAAAAATAATTTTTGAGGGTACCCCATACTTTCACAAACAGCGTTCACCGAAATTTCGTCTGTCTGAATTGAGTGATAGACTCCTTTTAAGCTGTTTGTTTGTTTTTCGCGTATGTTAGTGGCCAATATTATTGTCAGATTTTTCAGGCAGCCTAAAGGCACCTGAAATGACTTGGCATACAATGATGACAGCTGGGACCAACGGCTGTGCCTTCCGAAGCACGGTGGAGCTCAAGAATTTTTTTAAGCTACTTGTGGTCACCCATCTAAGTGGAGGCTTGCGAAATCGCTAGTATCGCTACCGCCGAGCCACCAAGCTTCTTTACTTTTTAGTAGTACCCAGGGTTGCTTAACCCTTAAATTGGTGACCACAAGTGCCCCTTGGATGATGACTTCCGTGGGAAATTAGTTTCACGCTACTTCGTTCCGTTCTGGGTTTGATCCCCAGCCAGGAAAAGTTTAAAAATGTTTTTTTTAATAATTGTCCAGGGTGTTGGGTATAAGTGGGTGGGTGGAATAGGACCACTCCTAGTTTTCCCATGCATGTCGTAGAATTCGACTCAGGAAACAAAGCTTATGAACATTAAAGACGATCCTAACGATCTCTGTGGCCTACTGGTCATCATGCCCCGGCTTCGGTCACCGGTCAGGTCAAGAAAGAAAATGATTCTTTTCGGATTGACCTGAGTCTAGGATGTTAGGTAATCGATATATGTATTTATCATAAAACATAGTACCGTTGAGTCAGTAGGTATCCCATATTACAAGTTTAAAATTACTTTGAGGAGTTTGAGGCTAGCTGAGTCATTATCATTTGTCCTTGACTATTTATTTATTTCACATGCTAACACAACGCGAATAGAAAAGACCAATTAATAGCTGGACTTAGACTCAGGAGTTCGCAGATGAATAAAAACGACAAATATGTATAACTTGGCTTTACTGTTGTTAACAGTGTAGCGGTTGTGACAAGAATTGAATTGAAATAACGGATGCAACCCCTTTTAAAACATTTGTCCCCGCCGTTAAAATCGTTACAATCATGAAACAACTTAACAACTCAAACTTGATCCGCTAGTCGTTACATAACTTATTACATAATCTATACTTATTAATCATATCATTAGTTAAAGCATTGATTTAATTAGTTATCTTCAATTTACAAGTATATTATAATATAAAATGATCAATCGAACCCTATTTTCAAATAATAAACAGTACATTTGTCTGACGAGTAATTCAGTAAGAGTTCCTTTAGTCAATTGATGAATTGATAAAGAGTATTTATTATAAGAATAATGAAAAGTAAGTATAGATATTAATATTATGAAGTATAACTGTAAATATAAGCATTAATATCTAATACAATGGACCATATTTTTAATTAACTATTTCTTCTATTTACATAAACCTTCAATAAATTAACAAAATCTAAATTAAAAACAACAAAAACACCATTTATTTATAACTTGCAATAAATTAAGAGTTAATGTCAAAACAAAAACTAATGGAAACCGTCCAATAAATCAATATGAAATGTTGCAATGTTTTCCATTACGTTTTGCTATTTTTATTTTTATAATTAATTAAATTAATCAGAAAAAGTTATTTTCTATATATACACGTACAAATCACACAGATTGAGCTAGCCCCAAATTAAGTTCGAGACTTGTGTTATGGGATGCAAACTCAATGTTACTGTATTTTTTATAAATACATATGTAAATAAACATCCAAGACCCAGGAAAATCTCAAAAACGATCTTTTTCCATCTTGACCTGACCGGGATCGCATTCGGGACCTCCCAGTGTGACAGCCTAGCCACTAGGCCACAGAGGGGGTCAATTCAGTTTATTAATAATATTTTTAAGTGTGTAGTTTATGAAATTACAGGAACACCCCGTATGAAGACGTTGCGAACCGGTTGTTTTGGAAATCCTAAGAAGTGGCATTTGTCTAGCAGTTTTTGGATTATGACCTTGTGGCTCAACTGACAGCACGGAACAGCCTTTCATATGCTGCTATACTTTTTTAGGATTTCGTAGTAAACAAGGAACCTTTATAGTTTCGACATGTCTGTCTATCTGTCTGTCCGTCCGCGGTTTTACTCAGCGACTATAAGTACTAGAAAGCTGAAATTTGGTATAGATATGTATATTTATTATGCGAAAAAAGTGGTTAAGTAAAATACTGAAAATATTTTTTTTAGGGTAGCTCCCATACAAGTAAAGTGAAAAGATATTTTTTTTCTCGATTAACCAAGCATGTGGGGTATCGTTGAATAGGCCTTTAAAAAATATTATGAGCTTTTAAATACCGTTTTTCAATTTAGCGATCCGTTTTTGAAATATTTGGTTTTGAAGTGAACATTTTTGTTAGTGTCAAGTGTCCCCCCCCCCCATCTATCTGCTAAACGGTTATATATGGACACGTGAAAAAAATCACAGCTATAGTATATATAACGAACTTTAAAGAAAAACTATCAAAGCTAAGTAGGGTTTACAAATTAAAAAGTTATAGGCGATCAACTTATAAAATGTACTCGGAAAAATAAAATTTCGTACAAATTCAATAGAAAATTTGTTTTTAGGCGTTTTTACTGCTATAAACCCAAAGTTGGCATTCGTTACTACGGAACCCTACACTGCGCGTGGCCCGACACGCACTTGGCCAATTATTGTCGCTTAGAACCGTCATTTGTGAGAGCGAGAAAGGGCGACGATACGCCACGGAACCGGCCATGCTGAAAAGTTCCGTCGCTCTTTCTCTTTCGCTCTAGCAAAGGACGGTTCTAAGCAACAGAAAAAGATAGCAGCATAAGAAAGTTCCGTTCCGTGCTGACAGACGAGTTCCAACCCTTAGATCATGCCAGTAGACTTCGGGTGGCTGATGTTATGATAATGATGACAGTCTATAAGAAGAACGATAAGTTTGTTTTGTTGTTTTTCGTGTTTGTAAGTGGCCACAGATATTAGATTTTTTCAGGCTGCCTTAAGGCATCTGAATTAGATTGACGACTGTCATACAATGATGACAGCCAGGACCAACGGCTTATACGTGCCATCCGAAGCACGGAAGAGCTCGATAATTATTTTTTCCACTTGTGGTCACGCCCGGCGTTGCCTTACTTGCGAAAGCGCTAGTAATGCGCACTTCCTCCGGGCCACTGAGCTCCTCTACCGACGAAGAAGTACTTAGTGTAAGAAAGAACAAGCCGTCAATCAGACCGTCAATATGAACAACTTTTCCTATGGGAACAATGATTGAAACTCGAAAAATAAATCAACATTTTCATACAAAAGTGTTCGGCCGGCCCGGCAATTTGTAAGAAAATGACGATTTTTTCTTCGAGTTTCAAGCATTGGTACCATAAGAAAAGTTGTTTATATTGCCGGTCTGAGTTGATACAAGGTTCGGACAGGGTTTTTGTTACATATTGTATATTTTCTATAGCAGTAACCTGACCAAAATATAGTGAACATCAATAATTTATTTTTACTACAGTCGCAAGTCGCAACTCTAAACAATGTTTCAAGCTGTCAAAGTACAATGCGCTAACAGTACTTTGCTGTATATCATTATGTTTTATGAATTGTAAATTTTGCTTTATATAGTCTTTAGTGGGCCATAATTCAAAACGTAGACTTCTAAACAATAGATGAATTTAGAAACGTAAGAAAATAATAAAATACTGTGATGGTGGCGCTATATCTGTCTGGTATTGTCGGCATATTGTGTAATTAACTAATTATTATTTAGGTACTAATTTAAAAATAGCCAATAGGGTGGAGTGAAAAAACTTTTTTCGTGTTATTGTTATGTAATAGCGTGAAAAGGGTGCCTTTAGGGTTTATTACAACACACACAAAATATAATTTGAATAAGTTTAGTGTATCTGCCTCCGAAAGGTCACTGAACTTTTAAATAAATTGATTTTTAGACCCACGTTTCACGCTACGTAAAATTATCATTTATAAATATTCACTATGTTTTTAATTTATTACTTGATAGTTACAATAGTCTATTTTGATTATTTATCATTAAAAAACATATTCTTACGTTGATTTAGGTACTTAAAATAAGAAGAGTGCGGGGGCGAGCGGGGAGGCAGTTCGTTACGCGGCGTGCGCTTGTCGACACTTGTCGTTTCAGTGCACTGTTATTACTCGAAGTGACAGGTCGGACGTTTGTTTTAAAGTATGGAAAAGACCCGTAGTGCATTTAAGTGTCCCCTTTTTGGTGGTGTCGTGGATATTAAAGACAATTCTCTACCTACTTATGAAGATGTAATGAAGTATTATGAATGGACGAGACATCAGCTCAAATTACAATTAGAAACTGCAAAGGAACCAACATTTTCACAAGTAGCAGATATAGTGGTACCTAGGATTGAAGGTATATGGCAAACAGCATCTATTCCGACTGTAACACGAACGAGAATCATACAGATGTTAAAAGCATATCACTTGAAATGCAAAAATTTACTTAAGTCTATTAAAAAACTTTCCCCAGAAAAATTGGAAAGTTTTCGCGAAAATAGTAAGCTGCTCTTTGATATTTCATCTTGCAAATGTAAAGAACTCCCACATTGCACCTGTCCAACTAATAAAAAGGTTCCCAAACAGGAACAACCCTTTTTAATAGATCAACGAACTTCTCGAAATATGTTTATCGGTAAAATTGACATTACTACGACAAAAAAACTACAAATGACCCTTAAACGGAAACTAGATCGTGAACACTCCGCAAGTAAATCCTTGAATAACAGTTTTATGTCAGCTGGTACAGAGACTAACGTTGCCATCATGTCATCACCGACATCCCCGACATCCGAGCGGAGCAGTAGTACAGCTGATGAATTCCTAAACACTACAGAGGTAGGCAATGGCGTTTCTAAAACAAAGAAAAAAAAGATCTCACATATTAACTTACCTACGTTATCGAAGACATGCGACAGATATGGAGTCTCTGACAGGGCGGCGGCAGCGATCGCATCATCTGTTTTGCACGATATTGGATCTAATCTTGAGGTTATTGATAGACATAAATTACGAAGGGAGAGATCGAAAAACCGACAAAAATTAGAGAAAGAAGTCATTAATATAGAGCTTTCGGCTTTTTACTTTGACGGAAAAAAAGACAAAACTATAAAAATTGTTAAAAAAGGTAATAAATACTATAGAACTACGTGTATTGAAGAGCATATCTCACTTGTTCAGGAGCCGGGTTCTATTTATATGGGGTACATAGTACCAAGTACAGGTTCAGCGAAGGCAATACAAACAGCAATTACAGGATTTTTGGCCAAGAAAAAAATTTCTCTACAGCATCTTATGGCGATTGGCTGTGACGGAACAAATGTTAATACTGGAAAATATGGCGGAATTATACGTCTCTTGGAAAAAAAACCTGCAAAGACCTCTTCAATGGGTAATTTGTTTACTTCATATGAACGAACTTCCTTTGAGACACTTGTTCCTACATGTCGACGGTATCACTTCGGGACCCAAGTCTTACACAGGCCAGTTGGGAAAGTCACTGGAAACTTGTGAACAATTGCCAATTAAAAAATTCCATCCGATCGAAGGAGAACCGCTTCCAACAATGGCTGTAGATTTGAGTACAGATCAAAAATACTTGCATGATATTGTCTCAGCGGTACAATCAGGTGACTTCCCAGAAGATCTGGCGAACAGGTCTCCAGGCAAATTATTTCATGCTCGTTGGCTCACACGTGCTAATCGTATACTACGTTTGTATGTAGCAACAGAAAATCCATCAAATAATTTGATAACCCTGGCTACATTTGTCATAAAAGTTTACGCCCCGTGTTGGTTTTCCATTAAGTGTAAACCTTCCTGTAAAGATGGGGCTCGGCATCTTTTTAAAATCATATCGACCTCTAGGTACCTGCCAGAAAATCTAAAAAAGGTCATCGATCCTGTCATTCAGCGCAATAGCTATTTTGCACATCCTGAAAACATCTTACTGGCAATGATTACAGATGACAAGAGACACATTCGTGAACTGGCAGCCCGGCGTGTATTAAAAGCTCGTAGTATGTCGCAACTTCCATCACCAAGGCTGTTTGAAGTGACAGATCTTAACTTTAGTGCGTCGAATTATATCGATATGATAAATTGGCAACAAACTATTACCGAACCTCCGATCTTGAAACACCTAACTGATCAAGAAATTCAACAAATAGTCCAATCTGGTGGCGAGGGTGAACTATTGTTTTTACGTCTTCCCTGCCACACCCAAGCAGTTGAAAGAGCTGTAAAGTTGACGACAGAAGCTGCCACTTCCCAGTGCAAGGACTCATCACGATTGGGAGCCATAAAAGCTAAATTGGAATCCCGTAAGAAAATGCCAAAATTTGAGACAAAAAGAGATTTTAAGGCCAACTGAAAACTTGTTTTTTTATTAGTTATATAACTAAAATTGTACTACTTTAGTATTTAATTACATTATTATCATCTTAAATATATAATTTAATATCATTTATCCTCCCTATATATCTCTTATATACTTAACAGTGAACCCTGAAAACACTACGATTTTTCATAAAATTTTGAAATTTCTAGGCCCAAGCGGAGGCAGAAGATATTATAAAATTAAACTGAAAAACTACAGTTATTTTTACTTTAATATAAGGCACTAATCCCCCCCTATTAGAATTCAAAACAAGGAAAAAAATTTTTTCCATACAGCCGCGCTCCACCCTAATAGCCAATAAGGTGGAAAGTGATTTTTTTTTCTTAACTCAATTTCTCCCTAAGACTTAAGTTTATTAAAGTAGCCTTTCTATTGTATGAACATAGTAGCATGTCTGTTTAGCAAAATTTTGTCTTCAAAATCAAAGTATCGTAAAGTACCATTATCATGTCGGATAGCAGATTTTTAATAATAAACTAAACAACTATTTAAGATCAAAGGAGAACTACTGGACCGCATCATTTATCTTAACGTTGGCAACATATTAATATAAATAATAATAATAAATAAATAAATATATACGGACAAATCACACTAATTGAGCTAGCCCCAAAGTAAGCTTTTTTAATTTGTATTATGGGATACTCACTCAACGCTACCATATTGTATAATAAATACATATATATATATATAAACACCCAAGACCCAGGACATTTTTTCAACTTGCCCTGGCTGGGAATCGAACCCAGAACCTCCGGATTAGCGGACTAGCGTGTTGACCATTACGCCACGGAGGTCGTCAAATATCTTTCATGTTACTCAATTTTAAAAGTAAAAGTAAAATATTTTTTATTTATCGTTACATTTCCTGTGTTTTCTATACATTTTACGCTGATTTCAGATACATAATTTTTACTTATACTAGTCTGTATACGTGTCTGTCTGTCAGTCTAAGTCTGAATAATAGTGACATGTCTATATTTTTTTAAGTCTTTCTCAGCGGGCCATATTTCGCCTCACATTAATAGCTACCGTCAGGGTTGACTCGTTCATAATGCTAGAATTATACGATTTCTGAGTTACGAGTATTTGTTATTTACATTTACTTATTCAATCGGAACCTTCAACACGTCACGTCATTTATTAAAAGTAGTACAATAAATGTCATAAAAGTAAGTAGGTTTCATTTTTTTTTAAGTGACCTTAATTTTTTATCAGTTTTTCTAAAGACGAAGTGATAGCTAAAGTGGCGACCTCATTTAAAATAAATTGTTTAAAACTAAATATGGTGATAATTAAAAATTTGATTTGTATCACTGTCATGTTATTCATAAAATAGTTTAAAGGTCTTTCTAGACATTTATACAAATTAAATTTTTAATTATCACCATATGTAGTTTTAAACAATTTATTTCAAATGAGGGCGCCACTTTAGCTACCACTTCGTCTTAAGTGAATTTTAAGTAAGTACTTAGAACTCAATTATTGTATTTACGAAATGTGTTAATAGAGAAGATGCATAATGAGTAGATTTTGATAAAATGTCTCTGATTTTGTAAGTATTTACGTAAAAAAGGCCTTTGAGCACTATTATATGTTTTATCGATTTAATAACTTTGGTTTTTAGTTGATTGAAAAGGTAAATTTAAGAAGTTGGATTTTCTTAAAAAATTAAAGCTACTTTCGTTATGAGGCCAATCCCGTAAATGTAAGATTTGTTTGTCAGTTAACACAATAGAAAGCTTTTATGATTTAAGAAAAATCTGTTTTTTTTTTAATTGTAGTAGATACTGCAGTTATAATAGTTAAAGATGACAACGTGACGTGTTGTGTACTACTTTCTTTGGTCGCCTGAAGATTCTAGCTTCGTTTCAAAATTCAGGCAAATGCTTGACATTCACAGGTCTGTGATTCTGTACATTTGTATTTGTGTCTACAGGATTTAAGGTATGAGCTTAGTGTTTAGTGTATTTATTAGTGTTGCAAGCAATAGTATAAAATATTGATAGCCTATCGATACTATCGTGGCCTTGAAAAACAGTCACAATATCGATTAAATAACCGATACTATCGATAGTATCGAGTAACCGATACTATCGATAGCTATCGAAAAATTGCAAACTACTTAGATCATTTAATACAGGATAAGCCTTACCTGCGCGTTCCCCTCTGCCAAAGTATAAGAACAAAAATCTAATACGTTCATAAAAACTAGTTGCGTAATCGATTATGATCATTATGTGAATCGGTAAGGCATCGAAAAGACGTCTAAAAGTGTTCCGTTAAAAATGCCATGTTATGTAATTTTCTCGTGTAGAAAGAGGTCAAACACATTTAATCTTCCAAAAGATGGCATAACCTTTCATTAGTAAGATTTTTTTATTTTATAAATGTAATTTCTGAAAAATCGGAGGAATATCTATAAGTACCTATCGATTACAAAAAAAATAATCGAATCACGTTTGCAACTGAAGTGCCATTTTTCAAACGCGGAATCACCTAAACGAATGGTTTTTCCATACAAAAAACCATACGTTTAGTGACTCCGCGTTTGAAAAATCGCACCAATGATTCCCAGAGACTATAGCGCACTCACGAGACTATGTATTTATGATTTATACCCTTCGTCTTTATTCCCTGTGCATTAGAGTTGAATATATTTTTCTCTTCTCTCTCTTTCTTGCCAAGAGTGTATTATTATGTGTATTTACACATTTTTTTCAGTGTGAGCCTTATTGGTGTGCAGAAAATAAGCTAGTGTTTGAGTTTTTTGTAGTGTGCATTTATAGCGATACAAATTATTTGTGGGAATGTGTGATTTTGTTTAGATTTAGTAGTAGCTTACCCCCGCACCAAAAGCGGCAGAAAGTTTTGTAAGAAGATTTGTCTGCGTAACTCATCCTGTATTATATGATCTAAGGCAAACTATTAACAGTCGATACTATCGATAGTATCGGTTATTTAATACTATCAATAGTCCTAACGATATTGTGACTGTTTTTAAGGTCAACTATCGACAGTTATGCAACTCTAGCATTCATGTATTTATTTAACTTTATACATGAAAGTGTAATGGCGGACGCGTAATGAGTGTATGTTGTTGAGTATTGTCCATTAACCATTTAAAGCCTAACGTCATAGTTGAATAGTTTGTTATTCGTCCGTCACGCTCAAATTAGTTGGTTAATCGATTACGATCGTTTCAATTTATCGATTCAATTAATCAGTCTTGTATTTACTTACTTTACTAATTCATTATGCAGTTTTTGTTGTACGAGTGTAGTTATAAGGTAAAAAAGTGACCTCCCATACTAAATACCAAGTAAGAAATAGAACAAGTAATAATCAAAGAAATATTTATCGAAAGAATCTTTTATTTAAAATAATAAACGTATTAAAGTTTTAAATGCTCATCAAACGAGCCCAAACTCGATGGAGGTGCGTCTTTTCATTACAGAGTTCCTATGTCCACCTTCCATCATACGCTGGCCACCTTCTATCATCACGCGATATACGTGCAAAATTTCAGCTCAATTGGAATCCGGGAAGTGGGTCAAATTTAACTTGCAAGATTTGATTGCAGACAGAAAGACAGACAGACAACAGGACAGGTGAAACTAAATAAAACCTTGTAATATTGGACTTTACATGCTTCAAATAACCAGCCAAGTGCGTATGGCCATGAGCATAGAATTTTAGAGAACTTTTGCTTTTCCGAGTACATTTTATAAGTAAATCGTCTTAAGTTTTTAATTTGTAAACCATTAATTATAATACCAAATATTTTAGAAACGGATATCTTAATCTAAAAATGATGTTTGCAGGCTTAGAATATTTTTTAAATTGTTGTTAATTCTTACTTGCCATCATATATTTGGCCATGCTGTGTAAAATATAGTGGATTACTGACTAGTTTTGTTTTTCTAATGCTTACAAAATTCTCTTGATCTGTATTGTCTGTAATCTGTGTGTGTGCCTTATAACACTGTAGTACTGACAGTCTTTGAGTAACACCTCGGACAGACAGACAAACGGGTTCCTTGTTGTCTACCCTTTAAACTGACTTGAAGAGACTGTAAAAAAATATATGACTTATACAATGTCTAGTACGTAAAATTTTTACAAGGCCGAATAACAACATAAATTACTATTACTCGCATAATATATTACACAAATAGTCATATTCATATTTCTGAGTATTCGCTATATTCACGAAATATAAAATTTTATGACCCAAACTGACATAGTAAGCGCACTATAAATTTTGTTCATTTTATATTTGTATATCGTTTGTATGTCATGACTATCTTACATTATGCAATTTATTGAAGAAATAACAATTTTCGAGGGCTTACGACATAACTTTAAAGTTTTATAAAATTTCTACTGAAACAAAGTTTGCTGTATTAGTTGACTGTTTATTTTATCGTAGGAATAAATGGTTTTAGAGCTTTATATTACTTTGATTACACTTAAAAGAGTAATAGAGTAGACTACTTTAAATACACATTTTTTTTATTTGTTGATTTGATAAATTACCATCTTAATCCAAACTGTTCAATGTTGACGTCCTACGAAATTGCAATCACTCATAAAAGAAACGAGAATCAGTAACCATGAGATCATTTCAATATCACGTATTTGTATAAGCCGTCATCAAAACAAAATCAACCAAGATTATATATAATTAATCTCAAAGAGTAATCTCATTGATTAAAGCACGCAGAAGAACGAAAACACGGTTCCTTTCCAACACGATGATTGATTCCACGCTTAGAAAGACAGATATCATTAATATTGTTTACATATGATTGATCACCTCTTTATTGGACAAAATACTCATATATCATTCCACATAATCATTATTCGTAGTCACGTTCAATAGAATGGATTATATTTTTTTCACAATCACGAATTGGTAAGAAATCCGCCTTATTAATCACTGAGAAACATCGAAATCAATAAATTATTCGACGAAACGTTTCAATTTTAATATAAGGAACACCGATTGTACAGGCGATAAATTTAAATTTATCGACTTGAATTAAAATCATACGTTTTGTTACTTTCTCGAATGATAAATCTTTAAATTTCGACAACCTTTGTGAATAAATATTTTCATGTAAATAAAAATATAAAAAGAGAAAAATAAGTCTTAAAGTAAATAATAATGATATCCTTAATGACAAATTTAAATGTGAACCGGCGCCTCATAAATTAGCTTAAAAGTTGAAACGAGAGCAATTATGTAAAAATAAGACGTAATTGACATTACAAACTAGTTTTCCTTTCTTTAAAACTATTTTTATTGATAGAAATTGAGTAACTTTCCAAAAAAATATTGGAATTATTTAAAGCATATACTATATAAAGACGGCACTTTTATACGGAACACCGCCGACCGCGGTGATAAACAATATAAATTTAATAGCGACTAAATTGAGCACCGTCTCGACGGGAGACTTTTTCAATTTGATCTACGGCGCTATTTACATCGCTCTAAATAATATAAAGAATGGAAATTATGATGTCCGCAGCGGCAATAAAACAAAAATATATTAGCAACCCTACGCGGGCCGCTCATAAACAACTTTTGTGTGGAAGGCAGCTCTCGAAGCGATTCATAAATTTCTCGGCGCGCCGCTTAGTTTTATATGAAAGATTATATCTTTGAACACGCACACTAGTACGCGAACACGCAAACGCCCTCTGACTCCTCCGACACAACGAAACGTCACCAAACGTCAAATAATCTGACATGACAATGACGAGTACACAAAAGAACATATTTTTTACTCACAATACACTGTTATTACTCCATACATAAACATGACTGATTAACGCGCAATGAAATTCAAGAAAAAGGCGAAATGAGTTGGCAAACAATCCATTAACGGGCGTAGACACTCAGGATATGGTAAACGAGCCTTGTACGGAAAGCATTAACATAATCAGACACATTCGTCGAAGTAATGTATGTAAAGAAGTTTAATGAAACGTCCCCGATAGCGGCGCGGCGAGTCATGAAATAACTATCATTAAGCTCGACACGATACGGACGATAATCATCGGTTGCGGGCAAAAACCCATGGCAGCGGCTCTGATGCAAATTGCAAATGTCATAAATCAAGTACTTAATCACCGTGCTGCGAGTTGCGACGTAATAATGAGATTACTTGAAAAAATTACATATTTGCAGCATATTCTCAAGATAGACGAACAATCACATTACATTGTTGACAACGGCGCAAATAGTAATTACGTGGTACGATTGTCTCTAATCATCAATTGTAGCTTGAAATTATGGTAAAAATGAATGAAGACAAAGAAATTCGAAACTTGAAATGTAGAATTAAAGCTATGAGTATAGAGACGATACTGAAAACTATGAGAAAGGTGTAATTACGCATGTTCGTGTGCACATTAAGAGTCAAATGAGTGACATATAAGTAACGACGTATGGTTGCGCATACAATGATATCGAAGTGGCATATAATTTAGAGCTAGTTAGCTACACATAATGAGAAAACAATTACTGGTAAGGTTTCACTTCTCATACACATAAAATATGTATAAAAAGTTATATATTTTAAATATACTACAAAAATTGATACGGATGACTAAACAAATAAAAAAATTAAATATCTTAAACATCTCATAATGTAATCGACAAAAACGATACGAACTTGATAATATGAATCTTAAAATCGAAAGAGACGAAAGCGATTCAAAACTCGAAACATAAAATTAAAACCATACAGACAAGAGTGAAGATGTAAAGGGCGATAATATGAAATTGAACGGAGACGCAGGATTTACAGTCGCAGCTAAAAGAACAAGCGATGACGATAACTCAACGCGTACAATAAAGAGCGCTATTGATCTCGCAAAGGCGAATCGGCTCGTAACAGCGAACAAAACAGGCTACCGCTGAATGTCGTATAAATCTTTATTATTGCCGCAACAAGCTTATACCAAGTCATTTCGAGTGCTCCGACCGGATCCGGCTCAGAAACTCACGACTTCGAAAGCATTTTTTCGCTCAATGAAATATGCTACATCGCCCCCGGCCCGGAGGAAGGATACCCATAAATAAATAATAATACAACCATTTATATTACCAAAGGGTTTCGCCCGACGTGTCTATTATCATCTGAATTGTTTAAATATGATAATGTATCAAAATAACAGGTCCGTTCGCGGCCGCGACTTCTGTTCCGCCATTATCATAAAGATTCACTTAATAGACTGTTTCAAAATTATTATGGTCTCTGGCATTGGTTTATTGCTTTAAAGATTACCGTGTTGACTTTTTGCTTGAATGTTTAATTACTTTAATTTACTAGACAGCTTTGCAATATTAAAAATGGCAGAGGCGCAGGTGGTCGCTTAGTCATTATTAATGATCTGAATTTTCCTTAAGTTAAAGATCGAGTCTTCCGATTTCTTCATATCTCTGTCGACAAAATACTTTCAAAATTTCAATGCAATAACGGAACGTATAATCATATTTGCAGATTAAAATCAAATTTAATTATACCATCCGGTTACTCCGACGTTTTAAAGCTCGCAGCAGCGTTTTGCATTAAAGACGGCGTATAAAGGGGTAATAAAGTACCCCTAATAAACCCCGAAACGCACTGACTCGCTGGCAATAACCGTACGTAGACTAAACAAATGATTTTCTCGATAATAAAAACTTCACAATAAAAGCGTTCACGAAATGTCGGTCATTAAGTGTATTTACGCAGCGAAACGGATATAGGGGCCGTAAAAATGTGAAACGGCTTATTGAGACGTTGGCAACAGACTCCCAGATCCCACTTAATCTATGGCCTACACGCACCGCTGGTCTAATTCGGGACTACGCTCGAAGCAAGATTAAACTTGGCTTTAAATTACTGACAAATTAAATTTTCATCGCAAGAAACACAATACCTGAGAACAATATTATCAAGATTGCATAAAAGACTGCCCTTTGTGTTTCATATTTATGAGGTCTGTCGTGAAAAAACCGTTTAGGTAAACTCGGCGCTATAAAACACGCGAGAATGCATTCGCGTTTGTGTGCAGCAGCGTGAAGTGCATTTAAAACCTAAATTTATTCAGTTGCTTTATCGCTAACATACGAGTTTACACTAGCCGGTAGCGGGCAATTAAGTCGCTTGAAAGCCGAGGCGGTAATAACTTTATATGGATTAACTGTGTCAGATGCATTTAAAGATACCAACTGGTCTATCGCTGACGGCTTGGGCACGTTTCAAACGCATTAATTACAGCTGTCGAAGAAATTTCACTCGGAGCTACGCTTTCAACAGACGCGACAATTAATTTATTTCCCAACAACAATAAAGATAAAAATGAATCGGCAGACGAAGAATAAACTCGACGCACAATGGGTATTAAAAAGAGTATTACAGAAACCCATATTTATAAGTCTATTGTTGTAGATACAACAGCTTTTTGTTGGTGAACTCTAAACACGAGTCGATGCTATTGAATCGGAATTGTTATTTCATTCATAATTTATCACTCTATCTACCTTTGTATTTAAATGTCTAGAAACGAATTTCATGTGAACAAGAGATTAATGTGGTTAGGACCCTCCATGAATTCATATTTTTCATTACGCCATGATTTGACACAAAACATGCGCGTCATGCCGCCATTTTCTATTTATTACTTTAGGATAGAATTTCAAAGTTTTAGACCTGATTTTAACATTAATAGAAATCCTTTCTACTACGTCAAGTCTTTGAAGTTAATTGCAGTATCCAGACAGGAATTACCGTCGTCTAAATCATGATTACGATCGCGCCGATCATTACAATCAAGTGAGCGTACGAAACAAGGTAATAAATTTAGTTTAGATTGTCTTATGATTTCCTGCGGGTAACAATACGATAGTTTGTCAGGTCTAGGTGGTTGTTAAGGCATGTGGGCGGGGAGCTAGGGTCATCAATCACGCGCCGTGACTCTTTCAACCTGCCGCGGAGCGCGGGCGGCGGAGACAGGGCTGCCACACATAAATTATACTGTTTTTGCCCCGCCGAGAAACAAAATTTGTTGGAGACATTGTTAATTAATTATATTTATCACCTTACGATGTTCACAGCCTTGTGACTGATAATGAGGGTATTTATTCTGATATAACTAATGTGGTAATTATGAAATGTGATATTTATTTATGATGTTTGTTTTAATGTGTGTTTTGATGATGATATTAAAATGTATACAGACATACCTTGTTTAAATTTTAAAAATATATTTTAGTAGATTATTATAAATAATCTATAAAAAAAACGCTAGACATTATTTGCAATGAATTTGATTATAATACGTAATGTAATAAACGTACAATACAAATAAATAAATAATAAATATATAGGGACAAATTACACTAATTGAGCTAGCCCCAAAGTAAGTTTAAGACTTGTTTTATGGGATACTAACTCAATGATACTATATTTTATAACAAATACATATATAGATAAACACCCAAGACCCAGGACAATTTGAAAAAGGCCATTTTCCAATTTGCCCTGACCGGGGATCGAACCCGGAACCTCTGGGTGGGGGACTAGCATGTTGACCACTACGCCACGGAGGTCGGCAATATAGTTTGTTTTATTAAACAAGCTATTTTGTCAAACCTTGATCAAAAAATCAAGGATTGACAAAACAGACATCATTTAAACGTTTTTACATCATAATGTACTATGAAATTGACAATGTGTTCAATAAAAAGATCTAGTCATTGTATTAGCTATTGTTTGGAATAGATTTATAGCAAGGCTATCATAATTAAGGATAAAATACTGCATATTGTTATGTCGGCTCAAAGCAACATTGTCTTTTGATGAATAATGACATAATTAGTAAATTTTTCATTCAGTTTCACCGTTCGCAGTGTCTGTCTATTTGTATTCAAAACATGCAAGTAAAATTTGACAAATTTAAATATTATTTCTGAAATTCTACATACAGTGATGTCAGATGACAATGTCAAACATTATATTTAATATGTCTATATGACTTCCTGTGCATGATATGATGATACTTAAGTGTCATCATTATTATATAAGTGTCATTAAGCTGTGGAACCCTAATAAGTATGAACTAAAAACATATTTTGAAGTAAGGCGTTCCGCCATTTTTATGTGATCGAAATGTGAATTTACACTTTGGGGTGAATTACTAGTTGCATTTTGTTTATTAATCTTGATAAAACATCCAATGCAATAAAAATATCCATAAATTAATTTCGAAATAACTACATTGCTACCAAATTTCAGAGCGCTGAACTTTCTGTCAATCTCTTTAAGTTGGTAGATTGTATTCATTAAACGACTTATTAAGGAAAGCAGAAGGGTTTTACCAACTCAGAATTCAAATTTCAAATGTTCATTCAGTAATTACCTAGGAAGGCACTTTTATACGTCGTCAATAAGTGTTATACTAAACTGACGTATAATGTTGATGTAAATGTTATGGACCAAGTCATAAATTTGGACATTTTTCATAATACCCGGGCAAAATGAATAATGACAAGCTACTTTTGAATAAGTAATTAATTATAATTAAAACTTCTTTATATATCACATTGCCGACATTATCATTATTATCATGTGGTTTTCGAGCAATGTCATATTACGCAAGTACAGTTTACAGGGGGATTCACCTACAGATGATTTATCTAAGGCCTATCGACCAAGTGATGAAAGCGACCAATTTGGCTAACCCGAATTATGTACATGTCATGACGTAATATAGGTTATGGTGCGGCACTATAACCTGTACTACATATCCTGGGTGGTATGCATGACTCTGGAAGAACACTGTTGGCGGCGCTCCATAACCTGTATACTTCATGACCTGGGCGGCCTACATAACTCTGCAAGAACGAGCCTGCTATTAGCGGCTATTTGGCTTTATAGCCGATAAGCACTATGATAATGTCTGGACGGTTTGATTATTTTAATAGTTTTTATCACTCCACACTGCTCTCATTCATTTTGGTCATTTTTCAAACTGCGCGGACATTTATACCCGCCATTTAAGGGTTATAACCCTACAGCTGCTCGGCGCACTTGATCATAGTCAGCGCAGGCTGACGTTTTTGTACCGACGCGATGGATCGCCGGGTTATCACGGAATTGCATACAAAGTTTATTAAGCTGACACTACGAAGTATGGCATAGCTTAACCTCTCGTATGCCGTTGCGTAGATCTACGAGAGAATGCATTGTTTAATATTGTGTCTGGTATTGCGGCAGGCAAGGGGTTAAAATACATATCTGTCACGTCTCTATCTATGACGGGGCAGACAGACCATTTTGGTTCTTGCAGCTATAGGCACATAATAAGTACTAGTACTCACGTACAGAAGTCTCGCTCAGAATAGAAATTCAAAGAAATATCTACTCAATATGGTTTAATTTAGCTCGCGTTTAGATACCTAGACATCCATTGCAAGCAAATGTCATTTTTATTACTCTGGACAAACGATTCAAGTGACTGAATTTTCCCCTTCGAAGCGGTCGCTGCGCGCATAGTAATGATGTAGGTATATTTTCGATACCTATACGGAGAGTGACACAGACCTGCTATAGGCAAAGGCTAAAAGGCCAATTAAAGCGTGATGGTTGGCGAAAAAGTGGAATAAGAAAGCACAAGTTTAATTGCTAGGCAAATTAAAAAACCCCCGACTCTCAAGCACGCCATCTAGTGGTGAGTAGTGGAACTACCAATCTTGTATTTTTTATTGAATGCCCTGACTTTCAAGGGTTCACCCTCAATAACTTTTAAACGGTCGAACCGATTTTTATTAAACATAGCTAAGAACCACCGCAAGGAAACTTGCTTTCACGTAAAAAAATCGGTCCGTCGACAGACAGACAGACAGAGTTAAAAATAGTGATGGGTCGCTAGCCGAATTTCCTAATGACATTATTCGCACATTCTCCCATTTCCTCCATCGGCTTACAACAATTTGCGCCGGAAGAGAAGCAACATTCAATTTTTTTCTCGATTCCAGATAATTCCAGTATCTTCGAAACTTAATGGAAAATTTGGTATGGAGGTATGTTAGAAAAGACAGATTATAATTATTTTTCTGAACTAAAAACAACAAACACCAAACTACACAACCAATTTTGATAAAATTTATGAATTTGACTATATGAAAAACTGAAAAGTATGCCTTTTCAGACAATTTTTTTTTCAATTTACCAAATTGGTCTAGGAATCTTCAAATATTCGGGGTAATAACTAACGTTCATGAAAATACAAAATAAAACATAATTATATACATTCCAAATGACAGCCTCCTCCTTTTTTGAAGTCGGTTAAAAGAACCTTCCCCCTTTATATTTCGAATCAAGCTATTTTTTTCAGCATGAAAAAAACAAATCACTTGGCTAGAATTACATGATGAAAAGGAAATCTTTTTTCAAAAAATCCAAACAAAGAATTACTAAATAAAAGACACGGCAGTCTGCAATTTCATGGCAACAAAAAGTGCAACTCATACAAACGATTACTTTTTTAGGGATCCGTGTCTATCTAGAATTTCGTTTTTGTTTGTTATGTAATAGATAAAAAGGACGATTAACAGATCTTAATAGAAAAACTGGTATCTTTTAAGTGCATTAGCGGGTAATAAACGGGCAAATACATATTCAAACAATTTATTTTAAGGGGCTACCTGAATTTTTCGGGGTCCAGTGCTGCCCCCATTTGAAATAAATCATTTGAAAAGAAATGGAGACATCATTTAAAATTTGGTCTTGATCAGACCCTGGATAACCCTTTAAACTATTTTATGAACTACAGTTTACATTTTTAAGTGAGAACGTGAAGCTTTTCTACGCACATACGCCACAAGTGGCCGTTTTTCGCAATTGTGCGTAGAAAAGCTTCACGTTCTCACTTTAAACTGTAAACAGTAGTTTATAAAATAGTTTGAAGGGTTATCTAGGGTCTGATCAAGGCCAAATTTTAAATGATATCTCCGTTTCCTTTCAAATGATTTATTTCAAATGGGGGCAGCACTGGACCCCTGAAAATTCATGTAGCCCCTTAAGAATGTTTCGTGCCTATAAAAATTTTACTTCATGGATGAAGTGAAGGACAGAAGCCGTGTTTTTTTTTTAATAATTATTTTACGGCTCTGGATACTAGTTCTTTAGAGCCTATCTTCATTTTATCACTTCTTTATTCCTATCCTAACCCTAACTATACAAGCGAAGGTAGGTGTAGGTCCGTTGATTGCTTCAAGGGAGTTTCTGGCAACAAATCTATACGAGTCCACTGGTTTTCATTGCCGAATGAGTGGCGGACGGCGCCTAAAGACGCCCACCACAGTCCGCAAATAAATATCACTACAGCCGTACTATGAGTGTTCACTTTAACCATTTTACATATTGTCCATGAGCATTAGCATTTATAACACTAAACTACACGGATTTTATATTATAAAGTCCACTAGAATCAATTTGCAAAATAATTTAAAGCAAGCTCTAACTGAACCCCTTGACTTCCCGCCAAAAACCCAGAAGCCGTGCTGTATAGGGGGATGTCAAGCATTTGGCAAAAGATTAGTAAAAAAGGAAGATATTCCATCAATAAAAAAAAGGTTTATACAAGAACATAGTTATTAAGTTTATTGATTAATAAAAATCTGGGCAAAGAGAGTAAATAACAAAGGAGCCAACAATTTAAAAAAAAAGTTATTTCTAGAGTAAACTATTTTTAAATTTTTGTGTAGAACAAAGAAAAAGTTCTCCTAAAGAATACCACAATAAGAATGTTCTGTAATATCGTGAAACATGGTCAATCCAAGGTTGACTGGAAGAAATCTCTATCTGGGATAAGTCCGCCTTTGTACTGTGCTTGTTCTCTTAACTCTTCATCTGTTGCAAATAATAAAACAATAGATAAGTAAACAATTGACCTGGGACGAATTCCTCCCAGTGACAGGTAAGGGGTTAAATTGTATTTATGTGTGTACAAAAAAGCTTTTACAAACAAACAGAAAAGTCTCTTTGTTAAATTAAAATGATTCACGTTAACATTAAAACATCTCAATTTAAATTTAGGTGTTTTTTGGACGAAGTTTCTTATCGGACGGAATGGACTTGGCGGACGGAGGCGGAATAGGCGAAAAAAAATGTAAAAATTTTCCGTCATTTTTAGCCGTCACGAATTTGTTTTCAAACTTCGTCCAAACCGAGTGTTCTGCGACATCCACGCATATTTTTTTTTACAAACTCTTAGCTTTCCTTACACAGTACAGAACCTTAATGTACAGTTCCAATTCGCACTTAGCAGGCTTTTTGAATATACACAAAAAGGCCCGGTCTACGCGACACAATGAAAGATTAACCTTAGGAAGATGAATGAAGTGCATGTTTGACAGATGCTATTGAATATTTTAAGCCCTAGAGATTTGAAGACTCCAGGGGAATCATTTCGTGTTTGAAATGGTGTAATTGATTTTGGGACTTATTCGCTTGTTAATGTTTGTGTGGTACATTCAGTAGTAGACAGATAACTGACGTGTTCTCTTTTTCTGTTTTTTATGTCGATGATTTGATCTTAAGCTCCTTATATATAATAAAAAAGCCAACGTCGTTTGGTTATTTTGTATTTATGTTTTGAGTAATTCTGTTTCTATATTTTGTACATATATAGACATACTGAACTTTTGATAAAATTTTAAGAACTTATCTACTTTACATAAACATACAGATATGTAGGTACTTAGGTATTTTTTATGTATATATCTAGTACCTAATTTTATGACGTTCATGTCTTAACTTGTTTAAAAATTGCTTTAAAAAAATTTCATTAAAAATACCTGTCGAATTAAATATAAGGATAAACGTGACAATTAATTAAAAAACCGGCCAAGTGCGAGTCGGACTCGCGCACCGAAGGTTCCGTACAAACCTGTAGGTATAATATAAAATTATTAAAAATATTTTTATTATATGATGTAACTAAAAATCTACGGTTTTCGCAATTTTTTCTTTATCTGTGCCATAAGACGTTGTTTCGTACCAAATTTCAAATTCTGAGTTCGCGGGAAGTAGTCTGTAGGTTTTGATTCCCTTGCGATTGTCGAAAATTTGCGACATAAACGGCTATATTTTTTTAATTGCGTTGGCTTAGAAGTTTGATTTTTTCACAGCTCCAAAGAACAGCAGACTTGAGTATTTTATATAAATTTCAGCTTGATACTTTCACGAGTTCCTGAAAAAAAGGGACAGACAGACAAACGGTCGGACAGACGGTCAACATAGTGGTCCTATAAGGGTTCCGTTTTTTTCTTTTCGAGGTACGGAACCCTAAAAGGAATCTCATTACATAACGTGCCTATTTAAGAAGCAATGAATTCACATACTTTCAGCACCCATTACATACAAATAAGTAATTCTAGCACTAACATATGTCCAAATGAACTAACAGCAGTGGCTGCCCACCCAACCTTTTCGTCATTACTCAAATACCCTCAAGATATCGACTTGAGGTCAGGTCTGAATTAATCTTACACCCTACTGTGTCATCTGACAGCTAACATACAGACTGTCAAAGACCAATTTAACAATTCTACAGATATAACACCTATTGTTAAAGAGATAAGAGTAGTTTTTGATAAAGATGATAAAGTAGATAAGTTTGTTTTCAATGAATGCTGTCATGTTGAAAAGCACTTTAGTAAGCAAATGTGTCGGACATGTTTGATTGTGATTTATTTTAATGGGTTTGTTAATGTCGCGAGTAGTGAAAGTATAATTAGGTGTTTTAATTTATTGACAGCTGGTTGAAGGTTAATAAATAATGGTCTCAATCAATATAATAAAGCGGTATTAAAATTGGTTTATAATAATAATGTAACTTAGCTACATTTCTTTAACTTTGTTTCATTCTAGACCAATAAGAAACTTAAAATATAAAACGCATTCGTTGTAATAAAAATGATGGAAGATTATAAATTATAATGCACAATTTTTTTTATTATAACACTTTATTAAATATTTAATAGTTATATTGTGTTGTTATTCAAAAATATCAAGAAACTTACATTATTACTCTCTTAGTTAAAATTTGTAAGCAAGTTAATTTTAGTTACAAAAAATAACATTGACAAATTATTACAAAATTCATATAAAAAAATAATTGGCAACCGTGTCAATGTCATTAAACATCAACCCCAAAATCCTAACTTGATCAACCCGCACAGTGACAGCTCCAAAACTTCCCCAAAGTATTTACATTACGGGTAGACTGAAATTAACCAAACAATATTAATCACGTCCCTCGCTGAGTACACCATAATGATATATGCGATATTTGATGATAAACAATCGGGGTCATTTATTATCTGTCCGTTATTTGACAGGCGGTAGGCAGATGTCATTTGTCATTTTCCTGAATCCGTGGGTCCCTTCGTTACGCCGCCGCCTACGCCCCGACAGCGGTTAGCTACCATCTGACAAACCAAACTCTAAAACTACAAATCTAAACCATAAATCTAGAGCAACAAAGTCGAGTTTGAGATGTGAAAAGAATCAATCTTGATTGTTTTCAGCATGAACGATTATGATAGATGAAAGAGTTAGCGCTCCCGCAAAGCCAGAACAATTTTATAGGAAAGTAAACGTTAAAAATAAAGTTGTTAAGGTTGATATTGGTGTGACTGGTGTTGATGGAGAAGCTGCCTCAGCGAAACGTGTTATTGAAGATGAAACAGTAATGGATGGGCTTTGGGAATGCGTGAACGCCGCCGGAGATGTATTGTTATCGGCTTGTTTATCGGAATACGACGATCGTTCCTGTAAATAATTACCTTTTAAAAAGCATATTCCTCTCGCTACTGGTAATATATTCATTATATCTGACATCTTACAAAGCGCCATTGAAATAAATAAAAATACTTTATGGCTTCGTCATAGAGGTTTTGTTTTGTTTGTCCGTCCGGTTTTTCATCTCAATTATATTTGTGTGTTGTTTTTTAAGCTGCATGATCTATGACTGGTAGCTGTGAAAATTAATAGTTTGATTTCAACCATAAAATTTTTTCGATGTGCTGTAGAGTAGACACAATCACGTCTTTACCCTTTACGTTACGGACAGAGCCCAGGGCCATAAGATACAAACGCCATTTTTAGCATTGCTGAGCATTTAGGTAGATAGGAAAGATACATAATCAAAATAGTAATAGGATACAGGCTGCATCATCTATTGAAATGATTTCTCGATAGTTTAGTAACTTTCATCATTATAGAAAAACTTACTACAATGTTTTATTGCTTACATAAATATTACTGAGATATTTAAAGGGTAGGTAAGATAAACTAACTTTCAGTGATTGGACGCTAGCAGTCAGTCAGCTGATATCTTTTTAAACTCCTATATTATATTAACCTTAATAAATAAGCTTTTATTGTGTTCTTTCCAATAACTTTTACCGTACAAAAACTGGAAGGTTACCCTATAACAGCAAAGTCTTTGTCGTTCTTATTACCCCTTCTTTCTTATAGGCGGTCGTCGACTTACCCATTACTATGCTCTATCTGACAAACCGGTTGTAGGGGCAACAAAAAAGCGAAAAAGGCATATCTGTCATCAAACGCACACAACGTTTCCTCATAAAGGGGTGTACACAATACCGTGTTCCGGCAGGGAAATTAAACATTTGATTTAGGAGACACTTCCGCAGCGTGACGCCCTGTGGGAACCTGCATATAATCTAAATATATATAACTCAAGGGTGACTGACTGACTGATATAGTGATCTATCAACGCACAGCCCAAACCACTGGACGGATCGGATTGAAATTTGGCATCTTCTATCTTCTTCTTCTAAATATATATAACTCAAGGGTGACTGACTGACTGACATAGTGATCTATCAACGCACAGCCCAAATCACTGGACGGATCGGATTGAAATTTGGCATGCAGATAGATGTTATGACGTGGGCATCCGCTAAGAAAGGATTTTGATAAATTACACCCCTACGCAAGCGAAGCCGCGGGCAAAAGCTAGTGTGGTATAAAACAAACAGTAGGCGTTTAGTAGTGGTTTGAGATGAGCACAAAATGATGAAAGACTAGTAAATATCGTCGGACGATGGAACCTCATCAGTGGGTTGGTGGTTGACTTGCCGATAATTGTATAAATAGAAAAGATAAAACGGTATTTTCGGCCAACAATTTTAAGTAGATGTTAATTGATGAACCGAAAAACGATGTTTTACCTGATTACGGCAAAGCCAAGAGGAAGGGTGATGATTCTAGCAGTCTATGTATGTATGTGGGTATGTATGTCTGTACCACCGTAGCATCCGAATCGCTTGTCAAATTTTCACAAATGATATGTCAATCGATTCATTAATATAGACGACCTCCGTGGCGTACTGGTCAACACGCTAGTCCGCTAAACCGGAGGTTCTGGGTTCGATCCCCAGCTAGGGCAAGTTGGAAAATGGCCTTTTTCAAATTGTCCTGGGTCTTGGGTGTTTATCTAAATATGTATATATTATACAATATGGTTTCATTGAGTAAGTATCCCATAACACAAGTTTAAACTTACTTTGGGGCTAGCTCAATCAGTGTGAATTGTCCGTATATATTTATAAAAAAAAAATTATAAATATTGTCCGGGTGGCATAGGCTACACTACAATTTATATGCAAAAAAATATTTATAACGAATGTTAAATCCAAAAAAGAGATTTCTTTCTTGTTTCTTTTTGGAGTAGGGTATCAAATGAAAGGGGTATCAAGGTAAAAGGGGTATGTAGGGTATCAAATTAGCACATTTCAAAAATATATACATTGTTAGTGTATAAATGACTCACGTAGTCGGTTATTAGTTTTTTATACATACAATTTGTAACAAAAACCCTGTTCGACCCTTGTAGGAGCAACTTAGACCGTCAATATGAACAACTTTTCCTATGGGACCAATGCTTGAAACTCGAAAAAAAAATTCGACATTTTCATACAAATTGCCGGGCCGGCCAAACATTTTTGTAGAAAATGACGATAATTTTTTCGAGTTACGAGCTTTGGTCCCATAAGTAAAGTTGTTCATATTGACGGTGTGAGTGTCTCCTACAAGGATCGGACAGGGTTTTTCTTACATATTGTATATCTTGTTATAATAAACAATATATAAGATATTGATAATTCAGATAAACATCGTGAGCTCCTTATGTAAAGAACTTATCAAACAATTTTATTTGTATGTCTAATTAAGTTAGAATGCAAAGTACCAAAGTCTGTCTTTATGACGTCTTCAAAACTCGATGAATAAAGTCATGTGTATTTATTTTTATTCTTCGACAATTAGGTAAGTTAAATCGACGCGAAGCAAATCAAAACGGGAGTTTTGAGTGATAGACAATTGGGATTCAATTGACAATACAGTAAAATAAGGGCTGAGATTATGACGTAGATGTGCAATTTTAACATTGAAATTACATTAAATTACTATAACAACATAAATAATTGGCCAAGTGCGTGTCGGGTCACGCGCAGTGTAGGGTTCCGTTGTTACGAATGCCCATTTTGACTTTATGCCACTTTTCTATTGAATTTGTGTGAATTTTTTTAAATTACGGGTACATTTTATATGTTGATCGCCTTTAACTTTTTAATTTGTCAACCCTACTTAGCTCTGATAGTTTTCCTTTAAATTTTGTTATATATACTATAGCAGTAATTTTCACGTGTTTATATATAACCGTTTAGCAGATAGATGGGGGGGATACTTGACTCAAACAAAAAATTTCACTTTAAAACTAAATATTTAAGAATCGAAAAACTCAATATTTTTGAAAGTCCTATTGAACGATACCGAATATGACTGGTTAGTCGAGAAAAAAAATACCTTTTCACTTTACTTGTATGGGAGATATACTAAAGATTTTTTTATCAATATTTTATTTTACTCCTTTTGCCGCCTAATTTATATACATATCCATGCCATATCACAGCTTTCTAGCACTTATAGTCGCTGAGTAAAACCGCGGATGGATAGACAGACAGACATGGCGAAACTATAAGGGTTCCTTATTTACTACGAAACCCTTTAAAGCTACCAAATGAAAAAGATCAATCACATTTCATCCAAGTAATGACAACATCAATCGTTTTAAAAACCATGAGCAGATTTACCAACAGCCATTTTTCATGACCGCACCCAAAGGTGATACATCAAAAACAGTGTGGCGAAAATTCCGCTTTGCACCAGTCACTATTCGTGATTCGTATCAAGTTACAGTGCTTGAAATATTTAATTCTAACAAAAATTTGGAGACAAGTTATTTTATTACTTCATCATCATCATCATATAAGCCACAGGAAGTCCACTGCTGGACATAGGCCTCCCCCAAGTATTTCAAAAACGACCATTCGGAAACGGCCCGTATCCAGCGCTTTCCTGCAACCTTGCTCAGGCAATTTTATTACTTGTGACTGATGAACCAAAAACTTGAAACGGTGGCAGAGAGAAGAGAGAAATGGAGGCATCTCCACCTTACTCAATCGACAAGGACAAGCTTTTAAATTACAAGAAGACTGATAAACATCTGATAATATGGTGTTTGGTCTAGAACAGACCACTATATTATAATTTTTTGTGGATGTCGTAAGAGGAATACTAATTAAAAACTAAAATTCCTGCAAAAACCTATTGAATAAATATTTAATCATTTGGTCACAAATTGTTTTCGACCATCCCAGCCTCTTACTCAACGGGGTCACCTTTTTTCAGTGGTCATTGACAAGTATTATATCATCATCTTTAGTGAGGAAAAAGTCTGAAAGCACAAACATGGCTCCGAATCGACTCAGTTTAGGATGCAATCGAGAACACGCAAAGATATATACAATTTACAAAAACAAGATAATTTTGAAAAAAATGAGTCAGCAAAATCAGACAAAAATCCTCAGTATTATTGCCGTCAAACCAGAATTTGTACCGCGGCGTTAATTTCAGAGCACACTAAGCTTGATAAATGAGTGCCGGAATTCAAAGGGGACAATGCAGAGCTGACCTGCGATCGTTAATCAAAAAACGTCTATGACGATGAGGTGGGAAGGCTGGAGGTGGTAATAGACACGTCAAGGAACGAAAATAGTTTGTTCCGTAATACAGAAGGATAACTTTTTTATTTATCTCAGAACGTTTTCTGTTGTATCCTTAGCCATGCAACTTTGGAGGCCAAGGTCCGTTTTTCTGACTTTCAATTTAAATGTTCTTCAACTTCTTTGTGCAAATGTGGACCTGGTCTGCGCTCGTCAATTGCCAGCAATTCATAAGTCTACCATGTCTGCCGGTGTTCGACCTGGTGATGTTGGGACATAAACCATTATGAAAAATGTCATTGCATCTAGTCATATTATTCCTTCTCCACTTTATCTCAGCATTTCCCTGTTGCATTTTTGATGTGCTATTTTGGTTTGGGGGATTTTACTTTTCAGTGTTATCTTCTCCAAAGCTAAGTAAGGAAAACAATAAAATAAATACATAAATATGATCACGTCTGTGCTCCTTGGTAATAGGCAAAGACTATGAAACCTTGGGGGATGCGTATGTCTAGCAGGGAACTTTCTATGGCTTAAATTAGTATTATGATGATTATCGTTTCATCAACACTTATTATCCTTTTTAAGCAACATAAAATTTGTTAATAATGGGTTGAATGGCTCCTCTAAAAGATCTTTTGCAAAGTCTTTTCCTACATTCACGACATGATAGATCTCTCACACTGTTTCCCTCGTTATGACACTAGACGATCAATGTCAGCTGTAATGCGATTAGTGTCGGGGTTCGATTCCCGTCTGCGACCCTCGAAAATTTAGTTTGTAGTCCTTGTCATGGTTATTTGTCATTATTTTGACTTTGGGTATTCATCTTTGATGTATACCTAATAGACACACTTTTTGCTCACTTTATCTAATTCAACATCAAAGTAAAAGAACATTATACTAAGAATAATTTATACAAGTATGTATTTAAAACATGTTTTATGTAAGTAAAACACCTGATACTACAAATGATATCTGCTGCATTCGTAATAGAGCCGTCTGCTCCATTAGTAATAAAGACGAAATTATGTATATATATATGAAACTACAAATGGAATGATAACTAAACATCCATATTATAGTTGCAGCACAGGTAAAGATGGAACCAGGAACATGCTAAGATGATCATCATAATCAATATATTTAAGAACTATGTTCTTGTCGGTGGAGTATTTTCCATACCTCCTGATCTTTAGCGCTAAGATGAAGAAGACTAAAAATGGAGATAATTTTTGACGTCACCACTCACCAGTCCATAAAACCCAAGAAATGTTGTCTTGACGTTGTCAGGGACGATACGCGTGCTAGTGGTCTTATGATTAAGGATGCCGAAGACCATGCGAAGTGGAGAAGAAAAATCTGAAAAGAGTACGCCGGGCTTTACAGTATTACAGCTGAGGATGCTACTGAGAATACGCTGAGATCAAAGAGAGAGAGAGAGAGTCCATAAAACATATACAAGTAGCATCTATAAACTGATGTACGTGTAAGATAAATACCGAGATACCAATAGAAGTTTTCATTAGATACATAAGATTCACCATAACAGAGAGAATTATAATGACACAGAATATTTCACAAAAACATTCTTTGAAATTACTTTTGATGTTGACAGTGACAGGTATAACTAATGGCGATATAAAAATTATGTCAACATAAAATATTCAACATTCAACTTAAAGAATAATAACAGAACAATTTGAAACATTTACGATCAACAATGTATTTTCTTAAAGCAATATTAGTACACTTTGATCCGAAGCCAGAGTTTTAAATATTTGAAATACAGAAGAACAACTCATATACATTACATACAGTGTGTTCAAACTTGGCCTGACTTAGAATCGAATCGAAAACCTCTAGAATGGCGGATCCGCATGTTAACCATAACGCCTTATAGGGGAAACCAGATAGTTATTGTCCATTTAAGTAATAACTAAAATTTGTTGTCTAATATAATATTTATTATAAAAGAGATCACAATGAAATCATTTCATCACTTTTTCAAAAGGGGTCTTATGATATTAATAAACATTTAATAGTGTCATTTTAATCTTAAATCCAACACAATTTGGAAAAAAAATATAATAATCAAAAAACATCAAAAAGTTATATGTAGTGATTGTCCGTCCACTCAAGACAAAGATTGCCATTGGAGATACCAGTGATTGACCACATTGATTGAAACTTTATAAAATAGGTATTTAAACAAAAAATCTTTATAACTGTGCAAAAATAACTGTCGTTATAATTCTACCTTAGAATTTTTTTTTAAATATTAACAAAACAGTTTCTTTTTGGCATTGTTGAAATCTTCAGGTAATGGTAAAGCTATCGAGTCTGAATCTCCTGAATCATATCACAATCATTAATTTTATAGCAAATATGACAAACTAATAAGTTAATATCACTTTTGTCAAAAATATGGTTCTTATGACTCCTTGGTATGCAACGAATGTGGAAATTTTTGAGCAAACGTTGCAGATTAATTCAATTTTTTCGAAAGAAAGAAAGATGCACAGGTTTCAGTAGGTTTCACGATAACTTCAAATAGGATTTTTATTATCTTAGACTCAGGAAACATCTTCACATTTTCTTCACATTTTAGTATTTCTCGATCTTTACATGTTGTTGTTGTTGGTTCTTCCTTGTAAACTACATTTTTTTCCATTTGTTGAAGTCTCCTTGTTTTCTTTAGTCAGTCTTTCGTTTTCGTTTTCAATACTCATGGGTAATGGTTTCTGTTTCTTCCTTTTGTTCTCTCACCTTTTCCTTGCTCTTAAATCATTAAGTAGCTATCATTTTTTCTTTAGAATTTTTCTTTCATTGTTCTCTTTTTCTTTTGCAGCGTTTACTTTCTTTATCATTTTCTTGCCTACAGCTTCTTTAAATGGTTTGGAACTTATCTCGAATGAGATAAGTTCCAAAGAGTACTCTTTTTTCGGTGCTTTAGGCATTCTGCAAAACAGAGAAAAACAATGCAATACAGCTATTGTCCGGACAATAATTATAGCTATTGCCATATGGCAATCATTAAAATAGGGATGGACAATAACTGAAAAGTTTTGATATTTACTTCAGTGATTGTCCACCTTTGTAAATAAGAAATACAAGCAGCAACCGGCAACAATTTCTTAATTAAACTACACTTTATACTTTTACGTATTAAATAATATTCCGTTGCAATACTTTTACAAACATACATAGTTTTGCTTTATACAGATTAGAAATTTCTTATGAAAACTGCTAAAAATCTTACCTTTTCACGCAAGTGTATACCTCGTGTCAGAATTTCGGCCATTACTGGTATTTTTTTTCAGAGAATGTTGCCAGAAATTAAATTTATTTCGTACTACAGGACCTACAGAGCCATCTGGTTTATTTTTAATGTATTATCTTCCCATTTAGAGGCAAAATTTAACTGCATTATCTTAGCACGGGCAATAACTGTCAGTGGACAATCACTCTCTGGTTTCCCCTATGTCATTAACGTCACAAATAAAAAATAAAAATTTAAAGAACTGCGTTGAAAAAACAACGAATTTTTTACAACGATTATTGTGAGACGCGTCGAAGTGGAATCGGCATCGAGTTTGGTAATATAATGAGCAATGTAAGCGCCCTTTCTGTAAACTTTCTGTTTTATTTAGCGAGCGCAAATAAATGGTATAAATGACTTCTCAGTTTTACGAGCAACGGAATATATTATACAGTTCCTTTGATGTCATTTTTTGGAACATAAATTTTTCAGCGAACATAAAGAGCTCCACGCGTTATTAGACATGGAAATCGGCTTTTGACACACTGACCACTTTAACACATAACTAAGATGAAATTGCGTTATGCAAATGTAAGCCTAAGTTTTTCAATCATTGAATACACCGCGAGTTAGTAAAGTCGATTGACTCCTCAACAATTAAACATTATTATTTGAAAAAATTAATGCTTATTATTCTGATTGCAGGCCGCTATATAACGGTCGTTTTCAAAAGCCTTAGCGTGAGGCATATTTCCAGCAATGGACTTCTTGTGGCTAATATCATGATGATGATGACAAGTCAATGACTAGACTATCATCGTTTTATCTTTCATCTCTGTAAGTACGATGTACTGTTCTCGCTGTTCTTAACTAAATTGACGTTAAATTCGTCCAAGTTGTTGCATCCACTTGAGGTGCTTTGTATTAATTAATAATAATAGCAATTAACTATCTCACATTTTCTTTTTTAAATAACGTAGTACCTTCTTACATAATTTCAAACCTACCAACTGAACTTACTTTAAAAATCGATTAAGACTTAAAGGCGAGAACAGCCGAAAATCTGGACATCTGCATTCAGAGAGAGAATTTTACTGAAGCTAAACGGAGACGTTTCGCTTGTTTGGTCAAATTTATAAGATAAAAATGACAACGCACTGTACTTTGTTCGTTAAAAGTTTGTCATCCTCCAAATCCGTGTGTGTTCGCCTTCACACGTCGCCTCCTCACAATAAATCCTCTTTACAACTGCATAAATTTGTCGATGGAGCGATTTTCGTATCCGGCCGGACTTGCCCGCATCCTGTTTACTTTGTAACCGCTTTTCTAGGAAAACCCGGTAAATAGCTGGTCGTAAAAACTTGAAAATATCTTCGCTTCTCGAAAGTCGGATGGGTAATGTGAATTGCGTCATAATTTGTCTAGTTGACGGATGAGTGGTGAGTTTGTAGGCAATTTGGAATTGTAAAGATGTCGAAGAAACGTGATTGAAATTATTGTTGGATTTATTTATTTATTTATTAATATAAATTTATTACAAATGTATCAGGCGAACTTAAAGCCATAGGCTTTATCTACCAGTCAACCTACTGGTGATGCCGAGATTAAGAAGTCTTTTGAAGGAGGCGCAAAATATGTAATTTTGAAAGATATATTACTTATAATAAGATATAAGAATATATTTATTAAATAACAATACATATCAATAAACTTACATTCAAAATATACATAGATATAAGATATAATAACCAATACGTCATAATCATCATATCAGCCACAGGAAGTCAACTGCTGGACATAGGCCTCCCCCAAGGATTTCCAAAACGACCGCTCGGAAGCGGCCTGCATCCAGCGCCTCCCTGCAACCTTGCTCAGATCACCTAACCATCTAGCAGGTAGGTGTCCTACGCTGCGCTTGCCGGTACGTGGCCGTCATTCGAGAACCTTTCTGCCCCATCAGCCATCGGTTCTTTGCGCTATGTGCCCCGTCCAGAGTCCAGTACGAGCCTTCTGGATATTGATTGGTAGGGCGTTTCAAAGCTTTGCCGCTTGAACAACAAACGAACGATTTGTTACTTCTGTAGTCTGTCTGTTTACACCATTGAGCTATTTACATGCTTGTCTAAGAGAAAAGAAAAAACGAATAAAATAAACGTGTAGGAGTCGATCGAGGGACTGGGAGTAATAATACGCATCATGTTAAAAGGCGATATGATCATGGAAAATCGAACTTACTTTGGGGCTAGCTCAATCTGTGTGACTTGTCCGTATATATATTATTTATTTATTTATTGTTTTGGAAATCCTTGTGGGAGGCCCAAGTCTTTCGCATTCTGCAAGCAGTGGACTTGCTGATTATGATGTTTACATAGAAACATGCAGACCAACACGCATAATTATTCATAAGGTTTTATTCGAGATTTTTTCTAACCAGTGGTAATACCAAAAGCGAGTAATGCCTAGTAATTTTCTAATGTTAATCTTAAAACATTATTTAAATTGATAAAAAAGTATCTGCAAAGGCCTTTAATAAAGATTTAATAAAGAATAAAATTGGAAAACATGACAAAAAAGCACAATTTTTGGTAAACCATACTAATATTGTAAATCAAGCTCAATTTGTTTGTTACCTCTTCACGCTGATTACTGAATCGATTAAAATTAAATTTGCTGTGTTGATATTTTGGACCCAGGGAGAGTCATAAGATGATATAACGACATCCGTGGCGTAGTGGTCACCATGCTAGTCCGCCACCCAGAGGTTCCGGGTTCGATCCCCGGTCAGGGCAAGTTGGGAAATGGCCTTTTTTCAAATTGTCCTAGGTCTTGGGTGTTTATCTATATATATATTTGTTATAAAATATAGTATCGTTGAGTTAGTAACCCATAACACAAGTCACGAACTTACTTTGAGGCTAGCTCAATTAGTGTAATTTTTCCGTATATATTTATTTATTAAATAAAAAATAAATAAATATAAACGGACAAATCACACAGATTGAGCTAGCCCCAAAGTAAACTTAAGCTTGTGTTATGAGACTTATGAGATACTAACCCAACGATACTATATTTTATGATAAATATATATATAGATAAACACCCAAGACCCAGGAAAATTTGAAAAAGGCCAATTTCCAACTTGCCCTGGCTGGGGATCGAACCCAGAACCTCCAGATTAGCGGTCTAGCGTGGTGACCATTACGCCACGGAGGTCGTCATATTATATTATTTTCCAGCCATTCAGGTCCAATTGTTGGGCAAATGCCTCTTCTTGTTGCCTCCCAACCCGCACTGGACCAGCGTGGCGGGTTACGGTCCAAACCCCCTTTTATGATCCCAATGGTTTATATCCCAAAAATCATCCACTAAGGAAATGAAAAGGGAAGTGGAACTTTTTACGGGGTATCCAGTGGATACCCCGTAAAGTCTGCAGTATAGTGGATACTATCCACTATACTGCAGATTTTATTACAAAGTATTTATTTACCAATTTATGTACACGGAAAATTTATACAGAGAATACATCAAGATAAGTAGTTTCTTTGTAAAAGTTGTACAAAGGCACTACTTATCTCAAAAGAGATCTCTTCCAGTAGTCCTGTGAGAGGAGATGTTTTTATAAGAGAGGCATTCAAGCATCATCATCATCCGAGCGTATTCCCGGTTGCTTCCTTAGCAGTAACGCTTCAGAGCCCGGGGTCCGCTATCTTACCAAGGAGATTTGACGAGGTTGCTGGTTTTTACACAGAGCGACTGCCGTCTGATGAGGCATTCAAGCATGTTTAAACAAAAAATAAAGGAGGAAGAAAATTAAAATGACATAAAACTACACAAACTACAAATAAACATACATATATTATTTATTACACAAATACTTAAATAAATACATATGTATATTTATAAGTTACAATTAAGATGATTCCAATAAATAATGATCTTTTACTCGTCTTTTAAATACAGAAATCGTTTTAGAGTCACGTATAGCAGGTGGTAATGAGTTCCTTAAGTACTAAATTTATGCAGCTGAAGTCACAGGTAGGTAGTCATAAGTACATGAATCCTTAAATATTATTCAAAACTAAAAGCATTACAAACATGTTTATGAAAATGCACGAAGACATATTCTGTCAGTTCACCTCATGCACAGCTATTTTCATTTCCATTCGTCTCATTATAGCTTCTGTCACAATTTGCCATCGTCACACGCCGCGTCTGTCACCTGTCAGTCTGCCAGGTGTCATTGACAGCGCCGTGTCACAGCTTCAGAGAATATTCATGATTTCTCATTAAAATTCCTGTTTGTTTCGTAATGGGTGTTTTCTGTTGTTAGAAGTTCAAGTATGAGAAAAATGGATGGAGATTCCATGATGCAGATGAACAAAGCCTAGAAACTTTAAATGGAATTCACCAAAATAGATTCACTGTAAGAATATTTCAATGACGACTTCTGTGGCGTAGAGGTCACCTTGCTAGTCCGCCACCCAGAGGTTCCGGATTCGATCCTTGGTCAGGGCAAATTGGAAAATGGCCTTTTTCGAATTGTCCTGGGTCTTGGATGTTTTTTTTTATATGAATTTGTTATATAATATAGTATCGTTGAGTTAGTATCCCATAACATGTCTCGAACTTACGTTGGGGCTAGCTCAATCTACATTATATATCCATATATATTTATTTATGTAGCTGCTTTTTTTCCAAGTCGATCGTAAAATCAAATCGAGGGAATGGCATGAGCAAAAATGCGAGTCTTCTTTCATCAATACTTCGATTCCTTTTCTATCTTCTCGATCACCATTACGCTGGCACGGAAGTGGCTTTAAGGTCTTCTGTCTGCTTAAAGCCAAAAAACCTCTGTCTGGCCATGGCTCTGTGACATGGATTTCTTTTTTATACTACTTAAATTTCAATGCCCTTACTCCACCTATCCCTCGCTTTCCCGTTCGCCAGCATCCTTCTGCCTTCTGGAACCCACAACTTACTTTTTTTGCCCATCTTTCCGGTCTCATACGCCCAGCATGTCCAGCCCTTTCCCGCTTCAGATCTATCAAACATCATCAGGTAAAAGAATAAAATATTTATTCAGTTATAAGACTTTTACAGGCACTTTTACATGTCAATAAGTATAATTTACATCAAGTGTAGTATGTTTTGAAATTGATTTTATTTTAAAAGAAAAGCTACCGATACCAGCGCTTCGTAACGACCATTGCTGAGAAGAAACGCCGAAAGAAGCTCATTTTCACAGTAGCATGGCAGCAGGCTGCTATGGATCGTGAAACGTGTAACCGAGAACACGACATAAAACTAGTAGTTTACCCCCGAACTGTGCAAACGGGAAGAGATTCAAAGATTCCAAGATTCAAATTTTTACTCAGTAATTAGACCTTTACAGACAGTAATTAGACCTTTACAGACCCTTACAGACACTTTTACTACAAGTATAATTGTCGTTACGTGTAAAGTTTATTAAAATATAATTTATTTTTAAAGAAGCTACCGATACCAGCGCTTCGTAACGACCACTGAACGCGAACCCCACGTCTCGGTAATCCCATAACGAATTTGACTCATGTCCAAACTTAAAAAATCTATTGGCGACTTCTTTACGCAAACCGAATTTCATGAAGCTGCGATCAAAATACGAGATATCGTTCAACAAACATACAAACAAACGCCGGATTCTTCAAACAGATTGGAAAACTTCGCTTGTTTCGCTCGCTCGTTCAATAACTAAAAAAGAAAATAATAAATGAATATACACGGACAAATCACACAAATTAAGCTAGCTCCAAAGTAATTTTGAGTCTCGTGTTATGAGATACTCAACGATACTATATTGTATAATAAATACACATATATATATATAACACATAAACATTTTGGGTCTTGACCTAAGTCAATCTGAAAAAGATCATTTTCCATCTTGACCTGACCAGGGATCGTACCCGGGACCTCCGGTGTGCCAGACTGGCATGATGACTACTATTGTGTAAATGGTCGTCAAAATAATGATCAGAAAATCTGGTGATTGGCATGATGTTTGTCTGATGACATTGTGTTAACTTTCTATTTCCTGAATATTTCTGAATTGTTCTGCGTTAATTTATGTAAATTGAATTTGGTATGCACAATGTAATGACACATGTATCATGAATATTAATAGTAACCAAAATTGAGGATTTGTATGACCAAACTTCGCCTAAAGAATTGTGTATTAAACTTACGTACAGGCACAAGATTTTTCCTATACGCCATTTTTGGTGAAAATATTATCTTCCTCTTAAAACTGATTTGATGCAAGTATTCGGTCGGTTCTCTCAACTCCCTCTCTCTCCCCTACTCCCTGAATGCGAATATCTCCTACACTCCTTTATCCCTATCTACGAGTCCAACTGGTTTCTCGAGCCATGAGAGTGGTATAACGAGGATTGACGTCGCCATGTTTTAGGGACTGAGGACGATATACATGCATCGGCTTTGGTCTGCAAGCGTGATGACGTACTCTCCAAGGTAAACCTCATTCATAAACTCTTGCAGCGTAACTGCTGGCTGGAACAAAACAGAACAGAAAATATTATCTTTCCCTTAAAAGCGTTAAGTATTCTTATAGCTCTTGTCCGTATTTGGTATGCCCGTATAGCTTTGTACCACTTCTGCCCCAAACGCCATGATAAGTAAACATTCCTCTCAAATACTGGCCGGTTGACTGGAAGAGATACATTTTATAAGAAATATACATCTCAAAATGTATCTCTTCACTTTATTTTGTAGTTACAACACTTTGCACGTTATGGACATCCACATTTGTAGCGCAGCGGTAAGAAGATCAAGAAATCAGCTAAGCTAAAATGGGATTGGGCGGGTCACGTCGGCAATATCCATCCTGACGAAAGACAGAAAAATGACGGAGGGAGTTGAGATACGGACCCCACGCCATGGGAAAACAGAAGGCAAGGAAAGAAAAACAATCAAGCCTTATAAACAAACAAACAAGCCCAATTTTATTGATTTGACGACCTCCGTGGCGTAATGGTCAACACGCTAATCCGCTAATCTTAGCCGAGGTTCTGGGTTCGATCCCCAGCCAGGGCAAATTGGAAAATGGCCTGTTTCAAATTGTCTTGGGTCTTGGTGTTTATCTATATGCGTATTTATTATACAATATGGTATCGTTGAGTTAGTATCCCATAATACAAGTTTAAACTTACTTTGGGGCTAGCTTAATCAGTGTGATTTGTCCGTATATATTTATTTATTTATTATTTATTATTCAAGACAAACGACAGTATGCTTGCGACATCTGTCGCCAACTTGTGTCACCGATTATTGACGCCGGTCGCCGACTGTGTCGCAGACGGTCGCGTGACATCAACAATCTGTCACCTACTGTCAAAAACTACCACGCGACCATCAGCGATAGAAGTCGATAGTCGGTGATAGCCGGCGACCGTCGGTAATTATCGAGGACTATCGGGTATACTGTCTCTCGTCTTTAAAAACGTTCATAACAACAAAAAAATCCCTAATAAGGTTCACAAACCACGTATTTCTCACACACGAAGAAACAAAAAAAAAAAGCTTTTTGGTAAACAAAAGGTATATTTACATAGCCGCCTCAGACTTCCACTTTATTAACCCCGAACCGAAATATTGTATTCGATAAAAAACTCGATCAATATTAATGCCGCCTCGATTGAAATCGTTCATTAAATTATTCCAGTCGGATGGCTTTACGCGCGGAATATAGAGAGCACAGAAGTGCAACTCTAACTTGCCAAGAAATTACATGTCCTTATTCCTAACTAATACTACAAATGAGAAAGTGAGTTTGTATATTTGTTTGTTCGTTTATAACTACTTCACGCTTTAACCACTGAACTTTTTTAAATAAAATTTGGTATGAATATAGTTTGAAACCCATGGAAGGACAAAGGAAATTCCCACGGGGAATATTTTTATTAATTTATCAACAAATGTTGTTTGTCTATATACAGCTTTTTGTTTATTTACAGCTGAGTTGAACACGATTGTTTTTTTTTTTCAAATAGAATAACAATATATACATAAACTAGATATAAAACTTTAAAAATTATAATGAAACCAAAACCTAACCTTATAACCTATATTAAAAAAACTATAAACTAAAATATTCTTATACTAAAATTATAAAATAAAATATATACAAAAAACTGACTCCACATCGCTGAGATTACAGCGCAGAGTGTCTAACAAACTGGCAGTATTGCCGCGTTGGATGGCCATACTTAATGTTTCGCCAAAATGCACACTAGCTCTTAGGTCCCCAGAAACGTCGATCAGGCGTGAGGAGTTTCTTTGTTCTCAAGTTGAACTAAGATATAGCGTGAAGTATCGATGGATGCCCCATCGGCCATTGGTTCTTCTCGAATAGTGAACACATACCGGCAAGCGCAGAGGACACCCACCTGCTTACGAGACCTAAGCCAGGTTGCAGGAAAACGCTGGAAGCAGGCCACTTCGGTCGTTTAAGAAATTTTTGGGGGAACGTCTATGTCCGCTCCAATTCAATTCAATTCAATTCAAATGTATCTTTATTATCATAGGATATTTATAATATCTCTAAATAATAGTCACTTTGTTTTGTTGCACAATAATTGTTGACGTCAAAAAGTTACTTAGAGCTAAGTTTACTGCTGCCTCCAAAGCGCTAGTGCAGAAGAAGCGGTAACAAACTGCACTGCAGCATTTTCTCCAAGAACGTCAACTGACAATGAAATTAATATTTATAGTTGATAAGTGGACAGAGAATACATTGTTTGTTGTCATAATTTAAATAAAAAAATTTAAACGTCGAAATTTTAAAATAATGTCAAATCAAGTTGTAGATTCAGTATGTACCTAATGTACCAAATTGTGACATTTCTGGTAAACAGCTTTTAAGAGGGACCCGCGCCAAGCTCAAGACAGACTTTGTTGTTTTTAAGATAGTCATCGGTCCTAAGCTTTCTCACAGAGCTCCGGACTTTCTTTGGCTGGTATGATGAATATTAATCACAAGTATCAATACTATATGCATTTCAAAGGTTGTATCGTTCTGTGTCATAATTATTTTTCATATTACGCTTTCATACGATAACGGGTAGTGGGTTCGGTTTCTTTAGTACAAAGGGTTTGAATAATGCTTGTTATATGGTTGCATTAATGTGAATTGTATTGTGTGGCCCCGTGTGTTGAAGTATTCAACTTGAATAACAATATTATAATTTGTATTACTTGGCGTTCCTTCAGTATGGTAGATCTAAAGAAAAAAAGTTATAGGTCTATGGCTAGGAGTATCGTTTTGGCGAAATAACGACACATGTACTATATTAGGAATAGACTATAGACTTTTCTGAAATCATATAATCTATGTTCTTATATTAGTGTTTGGGACCATTTAAAAGACAGATAACAGTACAGGAGTAGAAAAAAATACTTAAAATATATACAAATAGTTTCTTTTTCCACACAGTTCTCATTTCATTTCATTTCTTTATCATTCTATCTTATTACATTTACAGTTTTACCACCAATGCATAATATGAGATAACAGGATTATTCTACATGCACTTAATTTAGATACAATTTACACAATTTTCTTATTCTACTATTTTTCAATTATTTTGCCTTATTGTCTCATTATATCATTTTCGTTATAGTTTATCATGTGAATTTAATTTTTCGATACATATATCACAGTTGCTCTTTCCAATTCCGCCACTGTACAATGGTACATTGTGACACAAATAAGTTGAACAAAAATGGCGAACTTCAAAGCATTTTTGTACAAACCAGCACGTAGGTTAAACCGAAATGGCGGTTATCGACGCAAGTACAAATAATGCACCGACGACTGCCATTTTAGTTCAATTTACGTTTCGGGAATTTGTATAAGAATGCCTTGAAGTCAGCCAATTTTGTTCAACTTATTTGTGTCACATTGTATATATCTATGTCTCGGGATACTTCGTTTATCATTACTATTGCCCGCGTCATTAGTGCACCTTCCATCAAGTTTGTCTGAACCGTGGGGACCGCTAGCACTCTTGTTCTCGGTTCTCGTCTAAGCCTTAGGTTGGGGTAGTTAGTACATGATTGAGTAAATAGGTGACAATCATCATGGTGCTCGTAACTTGAAGCTATTATTATGCCTCAAAATAGAAGAGGGGTGTTATACCTAAGTTTGATGCTAATGTCTGTCAGACTATGGGTCTGTCTGTGGCATCATAGCTCTCGAACGGATAGACCAATTTCGATGTACTTTTTTTACGTAAAAGCAAGTATTCTCGTGGTGATACTTAGCTGCGTTTGATGAAAATCGGTTACGCCGTTTAAAGGTTAACGCTTGAATTTTTGAAGTGAAAACTTTAGCGGCGTTGTACACTTTTTGTAATGGGTAAAAAATGTTGAACTCGCGTCAGGGCGTCAGGGCGTCAGGACACATGACCTGATCGAAAATTCGTTATGATTCGAAGATAGACGGCGCAGCGCGGCGCGGCTTAGGAGAGGAAGTATCCCCCTCTCTTTCTACGGCGCGGCAAAAATGTATGCCTGCGCCTGCTGTTTCGTTGAGATGGCGCAGGGCGCTTGCGCGAATGTTCGTTTGTGTTTATGTTACAGCGTGCCACGCGCATCCATGGAAATGCACAACGTTAATATTCAAGTTTTCACTTCTGCCGGCACTCCCGGAGTGCAACCCGTCGTTTTATTTTTTCATTTGCCTGGCTAACGAAAGAGGACGCTACAGACATCCATTTCAGTTATCATTGGTTGGAATATGTAGTTCCGTTACTCATCACTAGATGGAGTCGAAGTGTTTTTTGTAATTTGTGGGGTAAAAAACTTTTTCCACGCCCTATAATCTCTACCCCGCTAGAGTAAAAGACGTTAACGTAAATCTGTACTTGCTTTTTTTATTAATATTTTACGGCTCTGGATACTAGTCCTTTAGAGCCCATGTTTATTTTATCACTTCTTTATTCCTAACCCTAACTATACAATCAAAGGTTGGTAGTAGGTCCTTTAATTGCTTGAAGGGAGCTTCTTGCGAGAAATCTATACGAGTCCAATGGTTTTCATAGCCGAATGAGTGGCGGACGGCGCCTAAAGACGCCCACCACAGTCTGCAAATAAATTATAGCCGCACTATGAGTGTCCACTTTAACCACTTTACATATTGTCCATGAGCATGAGCATTTATAACACTAAACTACACCGATTTTATATTATAAAGTCCACTAGAATGAATTTGTAAAATAATTTAAAGCAAACTCCAACTGAACCTCTTGACTTCCCGCCAAAAACTCCATCTGATCTGACAACCTGCTTACAATCAGTAAGCTCACCAATTTTCTTAACATGGCGTTTTGCTAATGTAACTTTTAGTATTGGACGGACCGGGAAATAAAGGAGTCTACCTGTTCACACGTTGCTTCAGACGACTTCCATGCGCTGGTTCTACTCCCGTGCCTCGTACACAGTTTTAAAGGGGGTTGGTCACAAGCACTCACTAAAATTGCCACTTTCTTCTCTTATTTTAGCGTCTTTAATGTTTATTGAATTTTTTTACACAGCGCGTCCGTACGGAGATCACATTACGCGGCCATCTTTTTTCAACAGGTGCGGAAGGAAGGGGCGGGGGGGATTCGTAGGTTCGTAATTGGTAAAAAGAGTGTGCGTGTTATATGCGTATGAGTACAAATGAGTGTATGAAATGAGTGGGTGTTTAAATTAAACTAATGAATAAATAATGAAAACATTTGGCGTAGACAAGTATTATCATTTAAAAAAGAATAAAACTATAAGTATACATAGTTTTATGTTTTAGTGTGTAAAGTATCAACTAGATTAGAAAAAAAAAATCAGAAATCATCATCCTCAAGTATTCCCGGTTGCATCCTCAGCCGTGACGCTTCAGGGCCCGGGGTCCGCTACCTAACCTAGGTGATTAGACGAGGTGACTAGTTTTTACACAGAGCAACTGCCGTCTATCATCGGCCTTGGCTAAATTGCCTCGGCAACGGGTAGACCAGAACCAATCCTTGGATGGGTTTGAGCAAACGCTATATGACGTTTGCGAACCACATTTCATACGTGCCTTCCGAAACACGAAATCAGCTGTCTTTCCAATATCCTGATGTTCTATGATATGATATATGATCATAAAGCTTCAAACACCTTTAATTTAATCCTTCAATATCCTAACTAGAATGGTAACTTTTCACTAACTATGCTTTCCAGTGGAATTCGTACCTTTACTACTGGACTACAGAGGCAGTCCTATGTAAGACTGATGATGTGTGAGTATCCAAGGACTCACTCAACCAAAATGCTAAGTATAATTGCAATCCCTTCAAACCACCTCACGTCCACAAATGATTACGACTCACGGTTTGACTCCCAAATTATATGTGTTCAGTTAATGCGCAGCGGTGGAACAAGTCTGTCATTAGCTTGCAGTTTTAAAGTGTAATGAATGGATGAGCCAAGGGTTTCAAATGTATACCAGATGAAAATGTTCAGACTACACCACAGAATAAGTACTAGTACTCACGTACAGAAGTCTTGCTCAGTATAGAAATTCAAAGCAACGTCTACTCAATGTGGTTAGCGTTTAGATACCTAGAAATCCATTGCAAGCCAGTTTTATTCTAATGACTCTAGACAAATGATTCATAATAGGTAGGTAGCTACAAAAAAACGGATTGGTCAGAGTAATAAGTATGAAATTGACTTGCAATGTTTTTAGGTACATACCTAAAAACATCGTTTACATAAACGAAAAGGTGCAGAGTTCTGACGCGAGCTAAAAAAAACATACCGCTAACCACATTGAGTAGATATTTCTTTGAATTTCTTTGACGAGTGGGACTTACTTATTCTGCGGCAACGCGTAAGTATATTTTCGATATCTAAACGGGGAAAGACACAGACCTGATAACACAATGCTTAATTTGAAGCGGTGGTGGCTAAGCGGTTGAGGCGTTGGCTCTACGTCGTGTAAGGAACAAGTTCAATCTTTACTAGGCGCCACTTTTACCTCTGTGTTTGTATTCATGTATGGTCACTCTCGACTGCCACCACTTGGTGTGAAAAAGGAAAACAACGTGACGCATCACTATATATTTAAAGAAGATGGTGGACAATGATCATATCTTGCAGGAGAACCGAGAAAGGAGAACCCTATACAAAATGACAGCAAAAAAGGCATGTTTCCCATTAACAATGTTGAGGAGCAGGGTTAAGGGGCTACATGAATTTTCCGGGGTCCAATGCTGCCCCCATTTATAATAAATCATTTGAAAGAACACGGAGATATCATTTAAAATTTTGTCTTGACCAGACCCTAGATAACCCTCTAAACTATTTTATGAACTATCGTTTACAGTTTAAAGTGAGAACGTGAAGCTTTTCTACGCACAATTGCGTAAAACGGCCACTTTTGGCGTATGTGCGTAGAAAATCTTCACGTTCTCACTTTAAACTGTAAACAGTAGTTCACAAATTAGTTTGTAGGGTTATCTAGGGTCTGATCAAGACAAAAATTTAAATGAAGTCTCCGTTTCCTATTAAATGATTTAATTCAAATGGGGGCAGCACTGGACCCCGGAAAAATTCAGGTAGCCCCTTAAATGATGTGCTGCTGAAAATATTGCAATTTTTAGGGAATATTCTCTGAAATTTCCATTGTCAGGTCAGGTATTGTTTGTTGCCCAAAACTCCCAAACATCACTAGCTCGGTGACCTAGAGAGTGAGTAGTTGAGTACGCCCGATGGTTAAGCAACCCCAAGGATGGTTCACACTTGGATTAGTGACAGCAAATATCAAAATATATTTCGAGCTAATTTCTATGCTTCTGAATTAGGGAGTGTAATAGCAATGTTTAAAGTTTTCCAATTATACAGATATACTAAGTTTCTGATCTTGCACCATCAATACGTCATAGCTCTGTGTTCTGGCAACCCGTCATTACCTGCAGTTATATGTCCGTTGCCTTATTGTGTTATAATGCACCTCGCCTTACATCGTTGGAGCATTGTCTTTGTTTGACTCCTTGACTGATGTATAATTTTAATTCAATTTTTATTTAATTTATAAATAATAACTTTTCTACACCTCGTGTAAGTCGTTTTGACCCAGGATAAGACCGCTCTATATTTTCTTGTATGTAGGTAATGAACTATTTACAAACATCAGGTACAACAACTACATTCCCGAGGAGGATAGAGTAAAACTGCATATTGTTTGAATATAGTTACGGCTTTTAGGGTTCCGTAGTAAACAAGGAACTCTTATAGTTTCGCCATGTCTGTCCGTCTGTCTGTCCGTCCGCGGTTTTACTAAGTGACTATAAGTACTAGAAAGCTGTAATTTGTGTAAAATAAAAAACTAAAAAAACTTTTTTTTCAGGGTAGCTCCCATACAAGTAAAGTGAAAAGTATTTTTTTTCTCGATTTTCCCAGTATGTGGGGTATTGTTGAATAGGTCTTTCAAAATTATTATGAGCTTGTTAAAACCGTTTTTCAATTTAGGGATCCGTTTTTGAAATATTTGGTTTTAAAGTGAATATTTTTGTTAAAGTCAAGTGTCCCCCCCATCTATCTGCTAAACGGTTCTAAATAGTCACGTGAAAAAATTTACAGCTATAGAATATATAACGAAATTTAAAGAAAAACCATCAGAGCTAAGTAGGGTTTACAAATTAAAAAGTTATAGGCGATCATCTTATAAAATGTACTCGGAAAAGGAAAATTTCGTACAAATTCAATAGAAAATTAGTTTTTAGACTTTTTTAGTGGCATGAAGTCAAAGTTGGCATTCTTTACTACGGAACCCTATACCGCGCGTGGCCCGACACGCACTTGGCTAATTATTATTTTCTGCGCTCTACCAAGTATACGACAGCAAATGAAAAGAAGTAAAAAGAAGAAAAATACGATGTCTTAATACAGCAAAAGAGGTTAGCAAGGATCGTAGCGAGTGGAGATCCATAGTCACTGCCTACCCCCATGGGAAACAAGTGATAATAATATGTATGTATTGATATGCGTGTGACGTGTGGTAACGACAGAGTAGCCACCCCCTTAGCCTCCTACGGGTAGCTTAAGAAGCGATTAAGAGAGGTATAGAAAACAGACAACGGACAGCATCGTCTTTTGTGCATTAGACTTTAAACCTGGTCCCGTTCTTAGTTTCGAATGACGCCAAAGCACGTTGTGGCGAAAATATTTCAGCGTGGTACACTGGGGCGAAATCTTATTGATACGAATTTCACCAAATCAAATGACACTACAGCGAAAACATTACGGAGATTTTTTTTTTTTGTAATTTAACCCAAAGAACTTTTAAACGGGTGAACCGATATGCATCATACATAGCTAAGAACCACTTTAAAGGAACTTGCTTTAACGCAAGAAACCCGCATCAAAATTTGTCCATCCGTTCGAGAGCTACGATGCCAGAGATAAACACACAGACAGACAGACATTAGCGTCAAACTTATAACACCCCTCTTTTTTATCGCGGGTTAAAAAAAGAAGACATTAATATGATCACAAAAGCCGCAAGCAAGTTTAAGACATCATTACGATTCCACGCAAATCGATACATCGTTGAAATCGATTCAAACCTATGTTTATGACGATTACGATACAAGCCGGCAATTACCGATGATTGGCGATGATTGGAGATGATTACTCGATGTATTTATTACCTGATTGTTCATGGTAATTATAGAACATGTTCAGTTGAAGTAACGTGACGGTTAATATGTTAGTTTGTAATTCTTATGTAGGAGATAAGAATTATAATGATTGATGGATTATTGAGCACTGTAAGTATTAGTTGTGTTTGATTTATTGTAAGAAATAATTTATCGGAGTCACAGCTCTGGTGGTTCCTAGCTATGTTCCGTACAATTAATTATCTAGACCGTCAATATAAACAACTTTTCCTAAGGGAACAATGACAGAACCTCGCAAAAAAAAACGAACACGAACATTTTCGTACAAAAAGTGTTCGGCCGGCCCGGCACTTTGTATGAAAATGTTGATTTTTTCTTCGAGTTTTAAGCATTGTTCCCAAAGGAAAAGTTGTTCATATTGTCAGTCTGAGTTGCTCCTTCAAGGATCGGACAGGGATATTGTAACATATTGTATGTGTATTGGTCAGTGACAGTACAGAATGTGGCAGACAAGAGGCTTACGCCCAACCGTGTGGGTACGTGAAAGCCAGTGCTGATGATGCATTGATGATTGATGATTGGATGTCTAAAATTAAGGATATTGCTAACTATAACTTCTAACACAAGCTTTTTTCCAGGCAAAATAAGAACCCCCGACGACACCGCCTAGTGATCAGTGGCAAAACTACATATTCTTATAAGTCGAAGCTAACCGTACCGTAGCGCCATCTATTATTTGCCAGGTAAATTTAAATTCCCCGACTTTTAAGCGTGACCCCACAATAACCTTTAAACTGCTAAACCGATTTTTTATCAAACGTAGTTAAGAACCACCGTAAGGGAACTTGTTTTTATGTAAAAACCACATCGAAATCGTTACGTCAGACAGACGCACGCACAGACAGACAGATATAAGCTTCAAACTTATAACAACACTCTTTTTGTCGAGGCTTAAAAGTATATTAAAACTATTTTAAATGCAGACACAGTACAAACTATGAAATCTCTTTTTTGGAAATATCGTATGGTTTTTATTAATAGCTGTTTCCTATTTATGTCACAGTCTGTTTAGCATACCTCTTTTTTACAAAAGGTAAAAAGTAGTAGTAGATACATTAGTCGACAACCTCCGTGGCGTAGTGGTCACCATGCTAGTCCACTACCCAGAGGTCCCGAATTCAATCCCCGGTCAGGGTAAGTTGGAAATTCAAAGCTTACTTTGGGGCTAGCTCAACCAGTGTTATTCCCTATATATATTATATATATATATATATTTTATTCAATATCTAATTTAGCCTATACATAAAGATGGCTGATCCGTGCGTCAACTCGTGAACGGGAGCTGCCGGGAGGAACTGGTCCGCTCGGCTTCGCTTTTTTGACTACTTAGTATTTTTAATTTTTTATTATGTAATTTATGTTTATTTACTTGTTTGCAAGTATTACATGTTATAATGTGTTAACATTGTATTACATTATAACCCTCATATTCATAAAAAATTACAACCTTTTGCTAAACCTATTTTAGCTAAAACATGTTTTGTCCCTTTTCCTCTTCTTAATATTTGACATTGAAAGAACGAGACAAAACATATTTTAACTAAAATGTTTTGGCAAACGTTTGTAATTTTTTATGAATTTGGGGGTAAGTGTTTATTAATTAAAAGACAATATATATGACAAAGCCCTTTTGGCGAGTAGGCGACCAATACTGTGAAAATAAATTTCTTTTGGCATTTGATATAAATCAAATTTTAATAAAGGTTCTTTACACGTTACGTAATTTATACCCCTTGACTTGTAAAAGTGCCTGTAAAGGTCTTATTACTGAATAAACATTTGAATCTTTGAATTTGTCTCAATGCAGGGCATAGGCCTCCCTTCCAGCACTCCAACTCTTTCGGTCGAGGGCCTTTGAGGCCCAATCCCTGCAGTAGGAGTCAAGCTCGTGTCTCCATCTCTTTCCGGATGTTCCAGGCTTCGCTTTCCGTTTTGAACAGAGGTTCCCAAACTTATTTTGTCAAACGCCCACTTTATAAAATCTGTTATTTTGTAGCGCCCCCCATTTTTTTCACCATAAAAACCTGAATCACATATTTGTCTTGCCTTTAGTTTAATTCAACCTACATTCTAAACTAGACTTTATACTAGACAATAATAATACATACACCAGTACATTACAGTATCTTTTATAAAAAATAACAATAATCAACATTGTTAATTTTAGATAAAAAAAATAGCAATAATAATACAATTTTACAATAATAATGAGTATCGGAAGTGGGGACCTCACCTGCGAAACTTTAAAACACGAAATTTTTTCAGTGTTTGATTCCTTTAACGATATAAATAGCGTTGTGAAGGCATTAAAATAATAAATATTAATTACATTTTTAGTTTATATTTGTACAATAAAAAAGGATATAAATATGAACTAATAAATGAAGTGGAATGATGTTGTGTAGTAAGAGGATTTTAATTTCAGTGAATTTTAAAATATGAAATAGCTGAAGTTATAAATCACTCATTGCTTAAATCACATCAGCGCCCCCCAACTTTATTCTGGGCCCGTTACCGCCCCCCTTAAAGTCTCCAGCGCCCACAAGGGGGCGTTATCACCCACTTTGGGAAAGACTGGTTTTGAGGAATGTATTGAGTCGCTGATTTGGCCGGAGTTCGTCGGGCATACTGCAAACTTGTCCTGCCCAGTTTCACTTTATAGATGCAGCTTTTTGTCCATTATTCTTAAGTTAATATCTTTATAACTCTTTCAACCTTTATATCACATTGACATTAAAAACAAATTTTCCCATTATTGAAAAATTTAAACAACATTATAGCAGCTTTTTGAGGACGCAAGATAATTATGTAAATCATTGTTTCAGAAAACAATAAGTTAATTATGGCAATAAAAGACTGGATGCTCATTATGTGCTATTATTTTGGGTCGGAAATGTTATTATGGTGTAAATTATGATTATAGGTATGGCATAAATATGATATAAATATTTTTTTCTACTCCTGTACTGTTAATTGTCTTTTAAATGGTCTCGAACACTTATATAAGAACATAGATTATATGATTTCGGAAAAGTCTATAGTCTATTCCTAATATAATAGCACATGTGTCGTTATTTCGCCGAAACGACACTCCTAGCCATAGACCTATAACTTTTTTTCTTCAGATCTGCCATACTTCAAACATAATAAAATCGTTATTTTAACATATGGTGCCATTTTTCAAACGTGGAGTCACTAAACAAACGGTTTTTTGTAAGAAAAAACATTCGTTTAAGTGACTCCATGTTTCAAAAATGGCACTTCTGGTCACTAGGAAGACGTCAATAAAAAAAATGTAGTCTTCCATAGATACCTAGTATCTAGCAAACATATGGTAGTATTTCATACTTTTTTTTATTTATTTTTAGATTTATTTTAGTAAATGTAGTCGTAGAAAAAGTATTGTATGCAACGTTGTATAAGTAGTCAAAAAATGCTCGATGGCGTCAATTTACGATTAACTAAATTGACGTAACTTGCGCCACTCGCATTTTTAACCCTCCTTATACAACTGTTCATTAAATACTATAGTAAATATATAAGGACAAATTATACAGATTGAGCTAGCCGCTAAGTAGGTTTGAGACTTGTATTATAAAAAACAATATTGTACCAACAAATAAATCTACAACATGGAAGGAACATACCCGTAATAAATCAAACCCGTAATAAATCAAATCACTATAGTATAGTGAATAGTATATTATGCAATTAGTGAATAAAAAACGGATTTACTTCGAGGGCCATAGATGAATCACGAGCAGGTGAAGGATTCTAACGACTGAATCACGACCGTAGGGAGTGACTCATGATGATTGAATCACGAGCGTAGCGAGTGATTCAAGTGTTAAAATCCTGAGCAATGCGAGTGATTCATGGCCCTCGATGTAAATCCGCTTTATTCAAGAATTTCATACTAGACTTCATACCATGACTACGAGAATAATTTTTCAAAACTAAAAACCGATTTCACCACCAAATTACACAACTGGTTTAAAAAAAAATATGGGACCAGCTGACATGATTTTCCCTTCAAAAAAAATATTCTAAATCGGTACAAAAGTCTTCGAATAAATCAATCAACATATATAAAACATAAGATTCCGACGAATTGATAACCTCCTTTTTTAGAAGTCGGTTAAAAAGAAAAATTTAAGCGAAAATAGACATTTAATGAAGAAAAAAGGAGGTTTAATTAATTAAAATGGACATTAAATTGGAACAATTACTAAAATTAAAAGTAAATTGTTCTAAGTTAGAGTAAAAGTGCATTTTATTCACTGTTTTCAGTGAATAAAAAAAACTTTTGAGAGGAGGAATGGTATAAATGAATATAAAAGCTAAAGCATATAAACAAAAATGGAATTTGTATGGAAATGTCGTTTTTTTTCGCTTGTTATTTTAATTTCATTAATTATTATAGTGGTCTAGTATAGCCTGGGTTTCATTTATTACGGGTATGACCCTTTCACTTTGTATAGGTAAACATCTAAGACCCAGGTCAATCTGAAACGGATCTCCATCTTGACCCTACCGGGGATCAAACCCGGAACCTCCAGAGTGACAGCTTGGCATGATGACAATGGGCCACATAGGTCGTCATATATACTATCATATATGACATAATTTTTCAAAACTAAAAACCGACTTCACCCCCATACTACACAACCGATTTTGATAAAATTTCTATGGTACCACCTGGAAAGTATACCCTTTCAAACAAAAAAAGAATATTTTAAATCGGTCCAGGCGTCTTTGAATAATCGGTGAAAATACATAAAAAAAAAATAAAGGATCGCGACGAATTGATAACCTCCTCCTTTTTTGGAAGTCGGTTAAAAAGCAAAACATCGCAATATCAGAATCAGACTACCCAACACATTATAGATCTGCAAGAAAAAAGACAAAAATTGAAGAAAAAAAAAATGGACCTCCCATACAAATACACTGATCGAGACTTATATGGAGAGTCCAAATTTTTTCTTAGATTTTTTATTTTTTTCTTGCAGATCTATATTACGTTAGGATTCTGATTCTGAGGTCAAGAGGTTTTGTGTTAGTTACCAGTAACGCTGCATAGGTACCTATACCTACTTCTTCTAATCTTAGCTTTTCGCTGTTGAATCATTAGCTGACCTGTTTCTGACCCAAAGCCTCGCGTTTTTATCCCCTACAAAAAAGAGGGGTGTTATAAGTTTGACGCTCATGTCTGTCTGTCTGTGGCATCGTAGCTCGCGAACGGATGGACTTTCGATGCGGTTTTTTTTTTCATGTGAAAGCTTGTGGTGGTTCTTAGCTATGTTTGATGGAAATAAGTCGTTAAAAAGTTATTGGAGGTTGTATGTTTGATGAAAATTGGTTCAACTGTTTAAATGTTATCGAAGGTTGAAAATCGAGATTTTTTTTTATTTTACTAGGAATAATAGATGGCGCTACGGATATCAATTCCATTTAACATCGGTTGGAGTAGTTCCGCCACTGATCACCAGATGGTGTCGTCGGGGGTTTTTTAATTTGCCTGGTAAATAAACTTGTTCAGATACATATGTATACAGTATCAAGTCATTATCCCTAACGTGATAAACAGGCAGACAAACGAGATAAACAGAGCCTAGGGACGTGATAAATAAATAAATAAATATATAGGGACAAATCACACTGATTGAGCTAGCCCCAGAGTAAGTTCGAGACTTGTGTTATGGGATACTAACTTAACGATACTATATTTTATAACAAATACATATATAGATAAACATCTAAGACCTAGGACAAATTGAAAAAGGCCATTTTCCATTTTATTTGCATTATATAGAATCGTTATCAGTGATGTTAGTAAATGTTAGTAAGTTCAGGTATGGTCTAGTAGGGTTGTTAGGCGTTTCGGACCGCGGTCCGAATCGCCCAAGTAATGTTTCTGACGGGGGTAATTCAGACCGCAGGGGTTGAAGCGGTCCGAATGACCCAAGATATGTTTTGTAACTAATAAACATATTATGTATTTTAAAATAAATATACAATTTAAACTTGGTGTAATCACAGTTTGAGTACAAACTAACCGACTTACTACAAAAAAAGAAATTATTATAGGATGTGTAATAAAACTTCATAATGTACTCTGACATAATTCAATCCACAAGGGAACTATATCGTTTTCCTCGAATCGACCCATTACAAAATTGTTTTTCGGCGATTCGGATCGCGGTCCGAATGACCCCCTTCAAAAAAAGTACTTGGGCGATTCGGACCGCAGTCCGAAACGCCCAACAAACCCTCTGGTAGACAAGCAGCCGTGGTAAGACCAGCATGCAACAGATTTATCTTATCATGTTTAATACCCAATATCTCCATTGCAACATTTTTACAACATTATATTATTCGCTTATTCAATTTTAACGTGAATAAAAGAAGTCCTCAATTAATAAAATCATAAATCCACAATCTCGATTGGTTGTTCTGAATAACAAATGATAATGAGGGTGAAGCAAGAAATAAATTATAGACGCGCCGAGCGGATTATTAAATTATGGCGCACACGTATTAAAACATTAATCGGTGCCTTTAAATACATTGACAATATTTCCTAGTGAGGCGTGGTGCGACTGTAGGCGACAAGCAAATATTTTTCGTTGTGATTTTGATTGCTTTTGCCATTAATTTCATATTATATGTTTTGTATAATATTTTCTAGAGAGGCGTGGTGTGAGCATAAACGATGTCACAAATATTCTCCGCTGTTATTTTGAGTGCATTGGCCATTTATTTTGTGATCAGACCAGCGAATTGGTGGTTATCTAACTTTCCTATGACTACATTTTGCAATTCTACGCGCCTACGGCCATCTTATCTCCTGTTCATGTGTCCAGCCCGTCTCCAGTTTATCTTGATTACTTTTATGAGCGTTTACACAATTACACATTTTTCACCAATACGACGTCTCCACCTAAGACTTTTAGTATGTATTTGTTACACTGCCGCGGCTTCACCAATATAAAGGCAGTACAAAAACTAATAAAATCATCTTGTAATAATTATAAGTTCTTCGTTCATCCCTTCATGAGTACTATTGAAAGTATGTTTCGTACTTGTAAAAGTACTAAAATTAATAAGAAAATGAGCGTGTGATAAAAAAACAGGAAATTTATGTCCGAAAATCAACCACTCGCATATTCTCTTACAACACTGACAGGCCATATTATGTCTTACAGTGATTATAAATTGTACCTACTCGTATTTTTTTCTCAACTGATTTTAACAGCGTATATTTCCGCTTTCCGCTTTCCGCTTTCACCAACACACTCGTATATCCTCTTACAACACTGACGAGCCATATTATGTCTTAGAGTGATTTCATATTTTACCTATGTTTTTTCTCAACTGATTTTAACAGCGTATTTTCCGCTTTCCGCTTTCACCAGCACCACACCCAAACTCAAGTAATTTATGTCCGAACATCAACCACTCGTATATCCTCTTACAACACTGACGAGCCATATTATGTCTTAGAGTGATTTCATATTTTACCTATGTTTTTTCTCAACTGATTTTAACAGCGTATTTTCCGCTTTCCGCTTTGACCAGCACCACACCCAAACTCAAGTAATTTATGTCCGAACATCAACCACTCGTATATCCTCTTACAACACTGACAGGCCATATTATGTCTTAGAGTGATTTCATATTTTACCTATGTTTTTTCTCAACTGATTTTAACAGCGTATTTTCCGCTTTCCGCTTTCCGCTTTCACCAGCACCACACCCAAACTTAAGTAATTTATGTCCGAACATCAACCACTCGTATATCCTCTTACAACACTGACAGGCCATATTATGTCTTACAGTGATTATTTAAACGACTGCTTTCGCCCCGCGGCGTCGCTTGTGGCACGGTTAGATATGAAAATGGCTGCCCTGTCAAGCAATTTGTACGTGAATGCTAAGTAGAAAGTGATTGCCTTTTTTTAGGAGTTAAGTTCTTGTTTAAGGCTTTGTTTTATTATCTTTCTACTTTTTTAAAATTACATATTATTTGCTTTACGGTAATTTAACACAACATGGCATGTTAATCAGGAATCAATATTTTTTATTACAAGCTATGCCCCGCTGTGTTACCCAGGAAAAAGTAGCCTTTATTTTAATCCAGGGTGTCAGCTTCCTGCATGCCAAATTTTATCAAAATTGGTTCAGCCGTTTGCCCTTGACGCGCAAACGAAATAAAGATTATACTCATAAGGACTCAAAAAACTCGCTCATATTTTTCTTAAATAAAATACTTTAGTGTTTGCGATATAAAAAGCAAATTAACTAATTATTGCAGTAGCTATAAACAACGTCGGTTGCAATTAATATAACTTTACAGCCGGCTTGAGTAACTAAGTAGTCAAAAATAAAGCCACCCATTCACTGACACATTTTTTTTAGATATTTAGGCGCTATGGTAAGGAAAAACCACAGACCACATAACCTAAAGTTGCACTTGACGTTCGACAAAGTTTTAAAGTACAATACGACTTTTTAAATACTGAATTTAATTTTTTCTTTAAGAGCACACACACTGTTCACGCATCGAATGTTAGTCGCAGAATAAAAAGCAAAAAGGGGGCGGGGCCGCTTATAGGTTATGATATAACCTAGGCATGGTGCGCCGGGCCTCGGCAAAGCGTGGTCTTGTAGGTTGAGTAGTCTGTGGGCAAAACCCACCCTTTTTTAATTTTACTCTAGCTGTTCCTGTTTTTGATTTTCACTGATAAGAGTGATAAGTCAAGTTATATTTTTGGAACGAAGTTCCTTACGGCAGGCTTGGAGGAGATAGGGATTTTGCTGCGCGACCGAACTGAAAAAAATGTGATAGTAAAACCGTAAGGATGACCTCGTTAAATAAAACCGTTAAATGAGACGTGCGCAGGCGCGACAGTCGTATACACAAGAACTTTTGAACTTCGTTCCTACCTGGTGTCCCACGACACCACATTTCTTTTATTTTATTATACCCTGTGTCACTTTCACAGTTAATACGAATCTAACGACACCTCAGGCTGCAGAGCGTGCCAAACCATTATACATACATACATACTCTCGAAAAACATGACCCTCCTTCTGGCGCGGTCGGGTAAAAATAAAAAGTAGAGGTAGTCGTGGGCGGAAACTAGTATTATAAACTTGATATACAGCTGTGGTGCGGCAGGTTATGACGGCGTGAAATTAAGAGCAGTTCGTTTTATTGTGTTCGTGCTGCCTTATAACTACTGTGTTATGAGAATGGCCCATGCGAACACGCAGAGTGCGCGTTTGTTTTAGTATTACGTAACCAGCAAGCTATAAATCTTAAAAAAAACTGTTTACAGTTTTTTTTTGTTGACGACCTCCGTGGCGTAGTGCTCAGCATGCTAGTCCGCCACCCAGAGGTCCCGGGTTCGATCCCCGGTCAGGGCAAGTAGGAAAATGGCCTTTTTCAAATTGTCCTGGGTCTTGGGCGTTTATCTATATGTCGCAGACGGATGAATAAAAGGGGGCAGAGCGTGGCGTGATTGGCATCTGATATCTCAAGTGACGTAAACTACCCACTTAGTTACTTACAGTACGAGAACAAACTGATGTCAGGATGAAAACTTACTTACAGTCACGTCACCTTACCGATGCCGCCACATGAGAGATCTTACGTGAGCCTTATAAAAATGTGACGGAAATCCAGTGCTCCGCCTCCGCACTGAATCATGAATCGCAACCACCATGTCTGGATTCCCTGGCCCCACAGAATTGAATACTGTGTATACACCTGGGCTTTCCGTCTTGCTTAAACAAACTGTCATTGTAATAAATCGGTTCACCAATCCACATCTATTACAATAATCACAATTAAATGACTCATGGCCAAGCTACAGCAAACTACACAAACGAGTTGTGTACGATACGGCCGCCTGAACAAGACTGTCCCTGTCGCTAGGTCGACCGGTCTTATAACTTGTTGCTAACGAGTATTGCCATTTCAAATCCAACGGTTGCATTTTGTAGTAAATAACTTTCTCTTTGCACGTGTAAAAAATAATAAAAAGGGAATTGTACATTGAACTCTCCGACACGGCCATTCTGACAAGTCACACGTCCCAGTGTGACGCATTTGAAAATAATTGAACCTAACTGCAATATCAAATCATCTCTACTCGGCCTATCCTGATCAAACGATTTAAAACAGGGCTTAAAACAAACTCTTTTAATAAACCAAAACCTTTTTCTCTAATAATTTTTACCAACTATGAAATGACCACTGACCATCATTAACTCACTGTTCAACCACACTTCAAAAAATTAACCATTCTTAAGACTCTACTTGCTCTGTTAAAATACTCCTGTCGACTCTATCGATCATGGTCATCTCTATCGCCTAATTCGAGCAAAAGGACTCATGCCACCTTCGCAAGGTGACGTAATCTCAGAAGCGGTCGTCCTATCGCCTAATTCGAGCAAAAGGACTCATGCCACCTTCGCAAGGTGACGTAATCTCAGAAGCGGTCGTCCTATCGCCTAATTCGAGCAAAAGGACTCATGCCACCTTCGCGTGGTGACGTAATCTCAGAAGCGGTCGTCCTATCGCCTAATTCGAGCGATAAGACTCATGCCACTTTCGCAAAGTGACGTAATCTCAGAAGCGGTCGTCCTATCGCCTAATTCGAGCAAAAGGACTCATGCCACCTTCGCAAGGTGACGTAATCTCAGAAGCGGTCGTCCTATCGCCTTATTCGAGCAAAAGGACTCATGCCACCTTCGCAAGGTGACGTAATCTCAGAAGCGGTCGTCCTATCGCCTAATTCGAGCAAAAGGACTCATGCCACCTTCGTAAGGTGACGTAATCTCAGAAGCGGTCGTCCTATTGCCTAATTCGAGCAAAAGGACTCATGCCACCTTCGCAAGGTGACGTAATCTCAGAAGCGGTCGTCCTATCGCCTAATTCGAGCGATAAGACTCATGCCACTTTCGCAAGGTGACGTAATCACAGAAGCGGTCGTCCTATCGCCTAATTCGAGCGATAAGACTCATGCCACTTTCGCAAAGTGACGTAATCTCAGAAGCGGTCATCCTATCGCCTAATTCGAGCAAAAAGACTCATGCCACCTTCGCAAGGTGACGTAATCTCAGAAGCGGTCGTCCTATCGCCTAATTCGAGCGATAAGACTCATGCCACTTTCGCAAAGTGACGTAATCTCAGAAGCGGTAGTCCTATCGTCTAATTCGAGCGATAAGACTCATGCCACTTGCGTAAAGTGACGATATCTCTTACTAACCGGCGTTACTACCACCTAAATCGAGCGGTAGCAACTCATGCCACTTGTATTAAGTGACGATATCTCAAAACGGCCGTCGCTACCACTTAAATCGAGCGATAGCGACTCATGCCACCTGCATCAGGCGACGATATCTCAAACTCTATCGCCGCTACCACCTAAATCGAGCGATAGCGACTCATGCCACTCCCCGAGTGACGATTACCTTGCCACCTCTATCGAGTGACGCTCACCATGTTGCCTCCCCAGAGCAAACAACTACAATTTAGTAACTCGACTAAATAGTGGTCAATGGGCTCACACTTACTCATTCGCTTTTAATTTAATGCCCAGAAAGTATACTGATCTCTAAAGTACTTGAACAGGTGCAAAATCGTCATAAATAGGAAGCACTCATCACGTCGCTCACCAATCGGCAAATGGCTGAAGGGGAAATACGACAAAATACATCTTAACTGGGTAACTAGTAGTCAACAAAAATAAACCTGTACAGAGTCATTTACAGTGGTTTTGCACTAAGGCTATCGCAATAAGAATATTGTTAACGCATTTGCAATCTAACCTATTTGGTATAGACTTCCTAAAAATAAAAGTGGTATTGCTTATCGGATTATTGTAACGTGTTTGTAAAATCTTTTCGAAAAGTAAATTATCAGAATGATTACTCGTCTTGAACTGTCTAGATTAAAATTGACTCAAATAACGGGATTTTACTTCAAACAACACAGCAATGAAAGTGTAGTTTTAAAATAATATTACGCACATAGTAAACAGTGAAAAGCCCTCTTTAAATCATGTCAACACCATGATCATGACCATTGTAGACTTGCCGACGTAGCCGTTACCACCTTAGCATCATCATTACCAGCTATCAATGATGATATCGTCAACATCATCACCGCGTTTTCATCATCAACAGCGTCAACATTTTCATCATCATCACCTTGTCATTATTGATGATAAAACCATCATCATCACCAACTCTTCATCATCGTCGTCATCATCATCATCATCAGCCACCGTAAGTCCAATATTGAGAAAATGCTGGGAGAGGTTATCTCTACTACTATACAAAGAATGAGTACCTATTATCATCTTTGACCAGTATTCACGCGCCACAGTACTGTATTGCAAGTTCATAATTCTCAATACTCAAAAATGACTCAATTTGCTACGAATGGTAATCTGGCGCCACGGTCGGCTCCGTCCGATACCGACTTATGCCACCTTATTGACAATAAATTCGGGCGTCACTGCTGGCACCAACCGACAGCGACTCATGCCACCTCCAGTGACGATAACCTCATGTTGCTTCTACACAACAACCAATATTCCGGCTCCAACCGATTGTTAGCTTACTAAGTTTAGCAAATGTTACACACTCTTCGTAAAACTAGCGTACTCAAAACCAATTTACTGCTTGAATAGTGGTCAAAAAACTAGATTTTATAAAACTTTACACTTAAAAACTAAAGGATTTAAAATTAATTGCACTCTGCTTTAAAGTCGAAAATAAAATAAAAACTCACCAAATTTTATTGGTGATCCAGCAGACAAGCCATGTGCCGCGAGCACAGACACACATACACGAGCTCCGCTCACATTTTTTCTTTACTTCACCAGCCAGCACCTGCTGCGTACCGCTGCTAGCTCCCATCCGGCCGTAACATTGTAATCACTTGTTAACACTTTAAAACCTTACCTCGAGAACTAACGCTCTGAACAACGGGCAAACCACAAGTAGCATTCAACAGGATCTTCTTCCGATGTGAGCTCCAGATACAAATCTTACCTCAAATGTGAGCTACAAGTCCAGATCTCACTTCTGATGTCGCAGACGGATGAATAAAAGGGGGCAGAGCGTGGCGTGATCGGCATCTGATATCTCAAGTGACGTAAACTACCCACTTAGTTACTTACAGTACGAGAACAAACTGATGTCAGGATGAAAACTTACTTACAGTCACGTCACCTTACCGATGCCGCCACATGAGAGATCTTACGTGAGCCTTATAAAAATGTGACGGAAATCCAGTGCTCCGTCTCCGCACTGAATCATGAATCGCAACCACCATGTCTGGATTCCCTGGCCCCACAGAATTGAATACTGTGTATACACCTGGGCTTTCCGTCTTGCTTAAACAAACTGTCATTGTAATAAATCGGTTCACCAATCCACATCTATTACAATAATCACAATTAAATGAGTCATGGCCAAGCTACAGCAAACTACACAAACGAGTTGTGTACGATACGGCCGCCTGAACAAGACTGTCCCTGTCGCTAGGTCGACCGGTCTTATAACTTGTTGCTAACGAGTATTGCCATTTCAAATCCAACAATTGCATTTTGTAGTAAATAACTTTCTCTTTGCACGTGTAAAAAATAATAAAAAGGGAATTGTACATTGAACTCTCCGACATATATATGTATTTGTTATAAAATATAGTATCGTTGAGTTAGTATCCCATAACACAAGTCTCGAACTTACTTTGGGGCTAGCTCAATCAGTGTAATTTGTCCTTATATATATATATATATATAAATATAATTATCTATATATATCTTTTATATATTTTTATTTGATAGGCAAACAAAAAGAACTCCGACTTTCAAAAGTTCACCTTCAGTAACTCTTTAACGGCCAAACCGTTTTTCATCAAACATAGCTAAGATCCACCGCAAATAAACTTGCTTTAACGTATAAAAAAAACCGCATAAAAATCGATACTTACTTCCGTTCGAGAGCTTTGATTGCATATACAGACATACAGACAAGCAGGGCGAGAAGATGGAAAAAGAAATTATGACGACCTCCGTGGCGTAGTGCTCAGCATGCTAGTCCGCCACCCAGAGGACCCGGGTTCGATCCCCGGTCAGGGCAAGTTGGAAAATGGCCTTTTTCAAATTGTGCTGGGACTTGGATATTTATCTATATATGTATTTGTTACAAAATATTGTGTTGTTGAGTTGGTACACCATAACACAAGTCTCGAACTTACTTTGGGGCTAGCTCAATCAGTGTAATTTGTCCGTATATATATTTTTTTTATCTTATCTTATCTATAAGCCTGCAATATTCTAACCAGACTGAAAACAACTTTTCACAAAGTATGCTTCCCAGTGGGATTCGAACCCACAAGCTCCGGGTCACAAAGCGAGCGCCTTGACCACTAGACGACTGAGGCAGTCAACCCATATTTGCAGCATAATTCCGCGAATGACCCACTCCAACGGCGCCAACCACCAATAAAAAAATTCCAACACAAATATTATTTTAATTCCCAATACACACCGTCGCATTGTTAGCGTAATGCCAGGCTACATTGTAGGATATTACGCATTAATATTACATGTTGATGAAGATATTACCTACCCGTAATTAGAAAAGGACATCGACTTTTAATTGCAGAGTTTCTTTGTAATCAAAGGTTGTAGTTTTAAAAATGTCGTTAATAGTATACTCATATTAAGGACTGTGACTTTGTTGTACTTAAACTATTATTTATATATTTCATCGCATTGTCTAGCAAAAGCTCCCCCCGTTACTCTAGCTAATTTTATATTTTTAATATTAACTTGTATATTTAAGTGAATGTTTATGTGAATTTATAAATATTCGAATTATAACATTGTTATAATTCCATTATTTTATAATCGAGAGCAGAATTTTGTATAAAATAATTATTTTGAAATGCTTTATTTCATGGTTTTAATGTCCTTTTTTTTAATTTGTTTGCACCTTTTTTAAGTATTTAATAATTTCACATATATTTATTTTTTATTTAATGCAAGCTTCTACTATTTATTTTGTCATAAATTTCATTGCATATGCAAATTTTACTTATTTTTTTTATATATATATAAACCATACTTACACATTTTAATATAAATATTAATTTTAAAAGACTCCGTTTTTTATCGTTTTTAATTATAATATTTCTATTTGAATCTTTTAGGCGGATATTTAAATTTGACATTGAAGTAATACATTATATAAGATTTAATAAAATATATTCATTATAGTTGGTATATTCGATTGAATATGCCAGTGTATCATGACCTGTATTATATATGTATGTACCTGTAAAAATTATAACAGTATATTTTTACCTTAAAAACTCACATTACATGAACAATTTAGTAAAATTACTTGGAAATTACACTATAACCACTATGAAAATTACTGAGCCGACATAAAATTACTGACATTTATATAGAAACAATAAAAATAAATCACGTCTTGACATTAAGGTGTCGTCGACGTGATTAATTCGCGACTGACATATTGCGAAAACATTTTGTAATTTGTAATTACGTGTATAATGTTCGACGTAACTACACTTATTATTATTTATGAGCTGATAGTTTTTGCAGGTACTTGTCAATGATCTTGAATTAAAGGTAAAATATCACTGATATTTACGGACTATTAAGTTTATGAAAGTATTCCTATACCTATGTACTTTTTTTTATTAAATGTAAGATTTTTCAGGCTGCTTAAAGATGATTTAAATGTAGTATAAAGTGACAAGAGTAATTTTAACCTCCGACAAAAAAGAGGGGTGTTATAAGTTTGACGCCAATGTCTGTCTATTTGCGTGTCTGGCTGTGGCAAGATAGCTCTCGAACGGATGGACCGATTTCCATGCGGCTGTTTGACGTGAAAGCAAGTTTCGTTGCTGTGGGTTAAAAATGTCCTAATGCAGCTTGGAGACTCTGATATTGTTACAGAGAATACAATATATCCTCTGTCCACATATCAACTATAAATTTTAATGGTGACTAAATGGTAACCACTACGCCACGGAGGTCGTCATAATGTCTAAAGTCCATTTGTTTAGGTATTTACAAGAATGTTAACAATCTTGAGATGTCTTTTTATTAAAATGTACACTTTATAAATTAATACTTTTGCAAATTACGCAAAAAATATGTTTATTATAATTTTTTACATAATGGTTAAATAAAATAATTTGCAAAGGTATTGATAAGTGTATATTTGAATAAAAAGACACGTCAAGATTGTTTACATTCTTTTAAATACCTAACTAACCAAATTGACTATAGGCAATATGATAAATAAGGAAGTTCAAATTATAATTAATTACTTCGCCCAAAGTAGCTTGTCAATATTCACAATGCGCGGGCATTATGAAAAATGACCCAATTTATCACTTAGTCCTTAACATATTCAATACAATAAATAATACAATAACACTTATAAGCTGACATCACTACACAAGTCTCAAGTGAGTCGTTGTTTTCGTGACGCGTTGTCACACACTCGTGTCACTTGTCACATGTCAAGTGAGAGTGGTCAATAGGCGATTGTGACATTGTGTCTCGATAATGTATGTCAATGATCATGTTAGACTGTAAGTGGGTACTTGTTGGTACTGTTTTTATTCACTCCACTTCACAAGGAAGGTTATATTATTTAAGCAACATTCGTTTTATTTTTTGGTCTATGCAGAGTGTATGCCTCTATAATATTGTTATGGAACTGGGGTTCGAGATAAGGAGAAAAACGCCAAACTACATATGAGAGTTTTTATTTACTACGGAACCCTAAACAGACGCGTGAAGATGTCCTAGTCGCGTAGCAGCTGAGGTCCAGGTATCTCGCTGAGGCTGTCGTAGGTATTTCCACTTGCCGCACTGAGGTAGGTTTCCTTCTAAGTGATCGCTTTCCTAGCTCGTACTGAAAGGGCGTGGAGCTTTTTTTTCTTTGAAATGACATACGTTGGTTGCCTCGGAAGGCATTTCCTACTTCACCGGCCAAGGTTTGAGAAGCGAGCCAGAGTCCCGGCTTTCTAAAGGGCCTCTAGCGGAAAGGGCTCCCAAGGGGGAAACCTCGGCTTTGGGCGCGCTAGGGACTATAACAAATTTGGGGTGCTGCAACACTTACTACCTTACTTTCATTTTTAACAAGAAGTTACTTTGCCACGCAAATTAAAAAAACCTCGATTTTCAAGAACGCCATTTTGTGATGTGTAGTGGTACTACATATTCTAATTGATATCCAAAGCTCCATCTATTACTTGCTAGGGTAATTTAAAAAACCCTGACGGTCAAGCGTTAACCTCAATAACTTATAAATGTCTAAACCGATTTTCAACAGACATAACTAAGAACCAGTGCAAAGGGACTTGTTTTCACGTGAAAAAAACAACACCGTAATCGCTCTATTCGGTCGAAAGCAACGATGCCATAGGCAGATACACATACAGAAATTAGCCTTTAACTTAACACCCCTTTTTTTCACAATGGTTAAAAAATAACTAAAGTTGCAACTCACATTAGCCCAAGCAATATTTTTCCTCGATACTGTAAAAAAATTCTCGCGTCTAATAAAACATCATGCATTTAAGATATTAAAAGCACCGGACGCGGGCTATATAATGACATTAAAATAAATTACGAGTAGCCATTTTAATTCAAATTTTAGTAATAACCCACTATTAAGGTTTATCTGAGCCACCGTTTTAACTAAAAAATGGTTTAGTCCGAGTTTATTGTTGTAACAAGGGTTCAGTATAGATATTAGAAAGTACAATTTTTCAGTGATATGCAATCTTGGTATAAGTAAAAACAAGTCATGTTGACTCCATATACAATAAATTTTAAAATAAAATAAAATATATTATCATAGAAAATAAGAAATAAACAAAGTTTATACCAAGCAGAAATTATTTTCTATTTTGTAGGTACTTTTTTAATAACATAAACAACTCATCTTATGCATTTCTTAATCGTCTGAATTTTATAAACTTAAGATATTAATACCCGTCAAGCATATAGATTACTGACACATTTTAATTCAATTATTCTTTCGGCTGGATCCTGCCGATCGGTGCTTGAAGGAACACGTCATTTAAAGACTTTAGTGTAAGTAATTAAAGATATGGTAATTGCACAGAATAAGAACTAGTACTTACGTACAGAAGTCTTACTCAGAAAAGAAATTTAAAAAAATTACTTAATGTGGTTAGCGCTATGATTTAATTTAGTTTTATTCTTATTACATAGGACAAACGATTCATGTAACTGAATTTTTCCCTTCGAAGTGGTCGCCGCGCGTGGTAATAATGTAGGTATATTTTCGATACCTAAACGGGGAGTGACACAGGCCTGGTAATAGATAGAATACAAGGGTGGTTGACTGGCAATAGATAACCTCAAATAGGGAGAAAGCGAGGAAGATGATATTGATATAATAACACTTGTAAAATGTACTCCTAGGCATAGATAACCAAAAAAAAGTATGCATTTACAAAATTAAAACTAACAGTAGAACCCAAAAAACATAACACTGTAAGGCAATAAACAACAATAATTAAAACGCCCTTCAGAGCTGTTGAAACATTACCTATTATTTCCACCGTCAGATAGATTGAGTAAAACTACTGACTAATTATAATTACTATAGCAATTATAAGAGTTCACGCACTCCGGAAAATTAAAATGCTAGTATGATGGCACCTTTTATTGCCGAAATCAACTGCCCGTATCCTTAATAGAAGAAGATCAAAAACAACTCAAAGTGTACCCTAAAATTACAGCATTAAGATAAGTTTTTGATTGTGAAGTTACGTTAAAAAATGTTTGAACTGACAGCATGATAAAGCGTGTTCTGTTTAACATAAATATTCATTTTGATGTATTATTTTTTGGGGTCGAAATAAAAAGCTTTTGTACTATCCGAATGAGTTATAGGGGAAATGCGATTATATTTAATTTATTACTTAAATCGGTAGCCTTATTACCCGGTGGTAATTTATGTTTATTGTGTTTTTTATAGTCAGTGTCAATGTATCGTTAATTGGTATGTTGAGTTTTTGCGCTGTTTTTTCTTGTGGAAATTAAAGATTGTGACTGCGATAAAGTAAACTTTTATAATAAATACGTGCTTTTTAGTAGAGGTTTCTTTTGCATTAAAGTTTTATTTATAGCTCATTGCGTTTACAATTACGATGAAAACTATCAGTATAAATTACTATAGTAATAATCTTAAAATTAAACGCCTTTAGAGGTTCAATATTAATAAAATTTATAGAATTGACATTTACTGACCGAACGAGCGAAGCGAGCGATGTCTCTAGATCGAGTTGGGGGCGAAAACACATTGTTTTGTATGTATGTTCTTACCAAAATAACTGCCGAACTGTAGTCCGATTTTGATAAAATTTGGTAAGCATGTAGGAAATATCAATTGAATTTTCATGTTCATGGGCATCAAAATCGGTTTAGTAGTTAGGTATATTAATAAAAATATATATTGTAATTGCGATGTCTAAGTTCGCGGCGAACTACTAGTATTTTACATTCGGTTCATAAATAATACTACTTGTGGAGGTTTTAATAAACATTTTTATAATTTTTAAAGGTGATATACAATATGTAATAAAAACCCTGTCCGATCCTTGTAGGAGCGACTCAGACCGTCAATATTAAAAACTTCTCCTATAAGCCAATGCTTGAAACTTGAAGAAAAAATCGACATATTCATACAAATTGCCTGGCTGAACACTTTTGTATGAAAATGTAGATTTTTTCGAGTTTCTAGCCTTGGTCCCATATAAAAAGTTGTTCATATTGACGGTCTAAGGATTGGACAGGGTTTTTGTTAAATATTGCACATATACGTTTTAGTCTAGTTGATAGACTATTTTCGTTTAAGAATATTCGATAAGTACTTATTCAACTGTGAAATCGCGAATACTGTGTCTCGGCAACCCTTTGATAGATTTGGCTTGTAAAAGTGCCTGTAAAGGTCTAATTATTGAATAATAAAAAAAAACTTAAAAATTCTATTAGCGGCTTCTAGATGCCTATCAAATTTCATAAAGCTCCAAACATTATGGAACAAACATGCATACATACAAACGCTGGATTGTTCAAATCAAATCAAATCAAAGTTTATTTGCTAGAAAAGTGGTTACAAGGGTACTTAATTAAAATATATAGTACATACAAGCACTTTTCATCAGAGTCTGGCATGCAAAATTTGTTTTAAGTACAAGTAAAATATATCTAATTATAAATAGTTCAAGAAGTGACACAGAAATAAATATATACGGACAAATCACACAGATTGGGCTAGTCCCAAAGTAAGTTCGAGACTTGTGTTATGGGATACTAACTCAACGATACTATATAAACATCCAAGACCCAGATCAATATGAAAAAGATCATTTTCCATCTTGACCTGACCGGGGATCGAACCTGGGACCTCCGGTGTGACAGCGTGGCGTAATGACCACTAGGCCACAGAGGTCGTAGTCTCGGAGAACTAAGCTCGCTAGTTCAATTAACTTGTCTGAGAATTTAACCGTGTAAATCCTAACCATCCATGACTATACCCTTTTTCGTCACTGGCCATAAATCAATAGAAACCGCGAAAAAAAGATGGCCGCCACCGAAAAACGAAAAAAGAATGGCCACGTTTCGTTTGCTTTACTGCATACAGTTTTCGCGCTTCGCTGACTGTACATATTATTTTGTAGCTGTTTCGGAAAATTATGACCTTTTTTGAAGTTAGGTTCATATTTTAACTGCTTTAAAAGAAACAGGAAATTTAGATTTTGTAAATTGAAATCCCCCCCAACCGTTGTTTTTTGCTGCTGTTAGATTACCTTATTTTATTTTGTGGTGGTGTAGTTCCTCTTAGTGGCCGTAGAGGTCGCCACAATTTAAAATGATAATAATTTTATTTCTTTTAGACGGTTCACATGGAATTGCAACAAAATCCAAGACATGAATCAAACTAACTGTGGTCTAAAAACCCTTTTTTAGGGTTCCGTTCAAAAATGAAAAACGTAAAAACTTATATGATCTCTCGTGCGTCTGTTTGTCCGTCGTACTGTCACAGCCAATTTGCTCCGAATATACTGGACCAAATCAGGTAAAATTTGGTAGGATGGTGTAATTCTATGACCCAGATTAAAACTAAATAGTTATTGTTTTTAAAATAAGGATCATTTTCAAGGGACAAATTAGGAAATGAAAAAAGTAGATTGCTACAAGGGGTAAAGGTAATAGTTTTAAGGCGAGTCGCTACTTTGAATCTAGAGCGAAACGAAGAATTCCACAGTTGGATCACCAGCGTAGCGAGTGATTCTGCGGTGGGATTCTGAGTGAAGCGAGGGATTTATGTAATTCCAATAAATACTCCAAAGAGTAGATGGTTGCTTCAATTTTGATAAATGCTGAAAATATGCGAAACGTACATTTTCTGAAAAGAAGGGATATCTTTCATTTCACTTTTCCAACATAAAAAAATTCTTATATGTTTTCATGTATATTCTTCTTGGTTTTTCGGGAAATAGGGTTTTAGATACGATTTCTGCTACATCCAAGATATTTTCAGGTGTTAGCGCAATGTCGCTTTCAGTACTTGAATCCATTTTAACTTCAAACAATATTAATTTATTTTTAACAATAACCAAAAAAACAAAGTCTTCTTTTACTCTTTTTTATTTTATTTTTTTAATTCGCAAGGGCAAAATATCTTGTAGTGTCAAAAATCTTGTTTGCGATATGTCTTCCAAATTTGAAAAATGACGACGCATGTGCCTATATTGTTTTGTTTTAATCCTAACTTCTTCGATTTTCTACATTATTACAAGGGATATTTTAGAAAACTCAATTGAAACTGAATTTGCCTTTTGAAATTAAAAGGAAAGAAAGATGACGGCTAAAAAATATATAAACATAAATATTTAGGGACAAATCACTCTTCGCTCTTCAAGCAATCTCCCTCTTGCTATGCCACTTTGCCGGACTGCGTTCTATAATAATTCATTTATTTGTCGTTCAAGCTGTGCGGCTTTGGAATGCCTTACCAGTCAGTATCCGGTGAGTCGAATCTCGTCTTGCGTTTAAGAGAGCAGTGCGTGCACTTTATCCCCAGAAATTGTCAGCAGCTATATAAGCAGTAATTATATAGTTTATTTATGGTTTACTTTTGAACAATTATTTATGTATGTAGATTTGAGGAGGTTTTTCTATCTTCGATATATACGAGTATATGTATGTACTTACTTAATAATAATAAGTTTACTCTCTTTTCTTTGTTGTTTTTAGTTAGTTCTGTTGTACTTACTCCAAAAAATTACTTTCTCAGCATCACCTGTTGGTTGACTGGTAGAAAAGGCCCCTGGGCTTCATTCCGCCATTTACATATATTTTCATGAAGTTAAATAAATAAATAAATGATTTAGCTAAGATTGATAACTGAGACATTTGTTTCCTATGGAATATGTAAGCTTTAAAAAGAAATGTTACATTAAGACCTTTTTATCAGTTTTAAAGCAGGGCAAAAGCCCTCTTATCTTAACTAGAATATAGCGATGATTTATTAACTAGCTAGAAGTGAGTACACATTTAGCAATTTCTGTGTACAAAAATTCAAATTTCATGTTTTTATTCGTCGACCCAGCTGAGAAGAAAGGCCACAAGAAACTCATTTTCATAGTATTGTCTTTTAATTAATAAATACTTACCCTCTTATTTATAAAAAAAAAAACCACCAATTGCTTAATCTATTTTAGTTTAAATATGTTTTGTCCCTTTCCCACTTTTCATTAGTTGACATTGAAAGAACGATACAAAACATATTTTAACTAAGTTTTAGCAAACGTTCGTAATTTTTTTATGAATAAGGAGGTTATATAATATGATATAATTTTGACAGTTTATAACATGTTATGCTTGCGAACGAGTTAACACAAACAAGTACAACGCAGCAAAGCGACAAATCACGACCGTAATCTACGACATCTGCACATGATTCGTGCAGCGGCTATGTTTTATGGCCACGAACACGGACGAATAACATACAGTCTTTTTGCAAAATCTTCTTTCATACTGGTCTGGAGGTCTTCTTTCATACTTAGAATGTACTAGCTGCTTCTTTTCCCGCGCAGATCGTAATCCAATCGAGGAAATGGGCGAAAAAGTTAATCATGTTAACCACCTGAAAATACCTGAATTTTCCGGGGTCCAGTGCTGCCACTTGATAGGAAACGGAGATTCATTTAAAATTTGGTCTTAACCAGGCAATATTAACCCTTCAAACTATTTGATGAACTACTGTTCATAGTTTAAAGTGAGACCGTGAAGCTTTATGTGCGTAGAAAAGCATAACGCTCTCACTGTAAACGTTAAACAGTACCTAGTTCTTAAAATAGTTTGAAGGATTATCTAGTCAAAGACAAAATTTTCAATGATGCCTCGGTTTCCTATCAAATGATTTATTTCAAATGGGGGCAGCACTGGACCCCGGAAAATTCAGGTATTAAATAGGCGATGTGACTAGCAAACACTATATTGATTGCTTCTATCTTCTCGCTCACCATCACACAGGGTTGGGTTAGGTTAGGTTACATCTTGATGCTCCGCAAGGAGGCGGCGGAGCGAGAGCGTGAGGACACCACTGACCACGCAATCCGCCGCCGGCGCACTGGGCGCAGGAGGCGGGCCTATGGCCTGCACCAGCAGACCCCACAGTAAGGGCCGGTCGAGTGGTGGAAACGGGATTCTGCTGCTCGGCTTAACGGCCCTCCGGGTTGTAAGGCGTCGGGTGTCACCACGCCTTAACCCTTTTGGGTGGAGTTGGCGGCCGAAAGCCCCCCCCCCCCCCCCACAGGTTCCAGACCCCCAGAGCGAACAGGGACCGCCACAGCGGTCGCCGCGCCGGGGCTATGGAGCGAGAATAGCACACATAGCGGCTGAGAGGTGACACCGCGGAGTTTTTAGAGGTAACACCACATAACCTTACCGGTTTCCCGTGACTGGTGAGGTATCCGAAGGGATTTTCTCCGCGACAAAAAAAAAAAAAAAAAGGTTAAGTTACATCTGTTAGCACGGAGCAGCACTTTTGCATGCTACTTTCCTTTTCTGTCACTCAGAACCATCATTCGCTAGAGCGAGAAAGAGCGACGGAACGCTTTAGCACCGGCTTGCTGGATAACTGGTTTTGAAAGACAGAAAAGCATAGTAGCATGCGATAGTGGTGTTCGGTGCTGACAGCTATGGGGCGCAACCCTAAAGGTGGCTTTGAGTTTGCGGCCCTTGGCTCTGTCTGCTTAGAGCCGCAAGATACAAAATGCTCTGTCTTCCCCGTTACGGATAAATAAATAAAATAAATAAATATTTAGGGACAAATAACACTGATTGAGATAGCCCCAAAGTAAGTTCGAGACTTGCGTTATGAGATACTAACTCAATGATACTATATTTTATAACAAATACATGTATAGATAAACATCCAAGACCCATGACAATTTGAAAAACGCCATTTCCAACTTACCCTGACCGGGGATCGAACCCGTGACCTCTGGGTGGCAGACTAGCATGGTGACCACTACACCACGGAGGACGTGATAGTTTGTATGTATGTTATTACAAAACGCAGATCAACTTTAGCACTAAGTGCAACTTGATTTTGGTCGATGATAGTTCAAATCAAGTAAATATGTATATCTAATGTAAACCCACCATTTGTAATAAAATAAAGCAGAAACACGAAAAAATATTTAGTTTTTTTTTCTCTTGTATTATGTCGATCAAGAGAGATAAAGCGTGGTGTTGGAAATTCTCTCAAATAGGCCGAGAACTAGCAACTTGATTGTGTAATTTGGGGAAGAATTTGGGTTTTTAGTTTTGAAAAATTATTACTTGGTCTAAAGTTCTTGCAGAATAAAATTTTGCTTATTTCAGATCGTTTATTTAGCGAAAAACTGTACACACATACTCACAAACAAGCAATACATAAATGACTTTTTGATATTTACAAACATTTTGAAAATAACAAAACATATTTTTATTTCACTCTAAGTGACCTTAAGGAATAAAGAACATTGTTACATTACTATATGACGTTATACAATACACTACAATCACATCTCAAGAAGTTAACGAGACAAGTCAGCTGTCGCTCGAAGCACTTTCTTCACAATAAATTAATCGCTATGTCGCTGCAAGCTGTAAACATCCTGCTTTTGAGTTTTGCCTGCTTTAAATGAACTTAGCCACAATGCGAATAAAATAAAATAATAATCAGTTTACAGTTTTTACAAACTATTTTGATAAAAAAAAAAACAACGGCCAAGTTCAGGTCGGACTCGCGCGTGAAGGGTTCTGTACTATTATCTCTAATAAATCCCGTTTGTTGTATGGGAGCCCCATTTAAATATTTATTTTATTTTGTTTTTAGCGGCAACAGAAATACATCATTTGTGAAAAATTCAGCTGTCTAGCTGTCACGGTTCAAGAGATACACGGTCTGGTGACAGACAGACGGACGGACGGACGGATGGACAGCGGAGTCTTAGAATAAGGGTCCCGTTTTTAGCCTTTGGGTACAGAACCCTAAAGAGCTTTAATGTAGTTTCACCTGTCCCGTTGTCTGTCTGTCTGTAATCATATCTTGCAAGTTAAATTGACCGTTTCCGATTGAGCTGAAATTGGGCTAGCATGGAGCTGATCTGATGATGGAGACGGAAGATGGCCGTAGGAACTCTGCTCTGTAATGAAAAGATGCAACCCCACCGAGTTTGGGCTCGTTTGATTCGTGTTAAGGAGCACTTTAAACTTGTAAGTTCATTGTTTTAGATAAATGATTGTTAAAACAATAGCTACTTGTTTACTTTGTGATACATTAATGACATAAAAGGCAATCCAACTTAAATCGTTACCAAGAAACATACTTTGCAATACTGAACTCAAACAACAACGTGACTGAGGAAGCGAGAAAGGGACAGAAACACCGATTTTTTTTGGATTTATCGGTACTAGAATTTTATCGATATATTTTATTGGTATATTTTATCGGTATATCGATACAAATACCGACAAAATTACAGTATCGATACAAAATATCGGTATTCCTGTCCCTGGCGAGAAAGCGCTTGATAGCATCTTATAATAATCGGTTGTTTTTGAAATGTAAATGATTTCGAAAAGGAAACTGATCACACGAAAAAATCTTCGTTACATTATAAGCAAATACACTCACTCAATTATAAAAAGAATGTGAGTATCGGGGAACACTCGATTGGAACGAAGTAACTTTTTTATTAAATTATTGATTCGTGACGAAAAAAGTGACGAAAAATTCTTACACTTATTTTCTGGTGGTCTGGTAAAGTAGTGACATCTGAAAAGGAACTTCGTTTCTAAAACAAACTTATAACAAGTCTCAATTAGTGGCCGGTTGACTGGAACAGATTTCTTTACTGGATAAGACCACCGTTGTGTGTATAAATGTTTTTGTGTCTTTTTTATTCTTTATTAATAATAGCTTTATAAGAAAACAAAAAGGTTCAGTTAAGCACTAAGCCCACGTAAAGTAATCATAATTTTACACGCACGGGTCTACTTTCCCCGCATACAATGGTAATAATTAAAAATTATTAATGCGCTGTAATTTGTTAGTGTCAACTGCGTTCGTCATAAATAATACCTTGGGAGTAAAGCGACCTTTTGGCAGAGAATTGACAAGTAAGCCTATTAATGAAATGATTTTTCTATGAACCTAGCTAGTACTGCTTCAGACTAAATTATAGGTTAATAAGAATAAGACCACAGAATAAGTACTAGTACTCACGTACAAAAGTCTCACTCAACAAAGAAATTCAAAGAAATATCTACTCAATGTGGTTGGCGATATGGTTTAATTTAGCTCGCGTCAGAACACGGCACCTATTCGTTTAGTTACCTAGAAATCCATTGTAAGTCAATTTCATTCTTATTTCTCTGGACAAACGATTCATATAACTGAATTTCCCACTCCGGATTGGTCGCCGCGTGCATAGTAAAAATGTAGGTATATTTTCGATACCTAAACGGGGGAGCCTACCTAAACAGGCCTGATTAGTAGTAGCGTTACCAGTATTTAAGTTTAAGACTGCCATTAAAAATCACTTAATCAAAAATGCATATTATCACGTAAATGACTATTTATCATCGTCTGATCACAATTCTTGGAAATAGATGACTGCAAATTTTAATTGTATTGTTTATATAATATAATGTATACCTAGCTAAAGTGTAAATCTGTATTGTAACTGTAAACACAGGCCATCAGGCTGTGTAGGGACCAATACTGAACTGGGTTTCTTTCGGCGTAAACTTCCCAGCAGCGGTCGTTCCGAAACGCTAGTAGTTTTTAAGTTTTTGCACTAAAATAATATTTGAAAAAAATACCCTAGGTATATTGAATAAAAAATTTTGACTTTGTCTTTGACTTTGATAATACTAGGCCTACTTCTTGCTCTGTGAGCTGCAGACCTTGAAAGTCTGGCTTCGCAACTTCAAATTGAAGTAATGTTGATTTTTTGGGTTTTTGAATAGCGTCCACGTACCGGCAAGTGTAGCGTTGGACACCCAAAAACTAGGTGGTCGGACGACCTTAGCAAATTTGCAAAACGCTGAATGCAGGCCGCTTCCAATCGGTCGTTTTGGAAAGCCTTGGGGAGGCCTATGTCAGCAGTGAACTTCATACGGCTAATATGATGATAACTAGACTATACTTACATACTTTGCTGCTGACTGTACTTTTTTTCTTTTATGCCTGACAAGCATGAAGAACATCCAGTTTTGTAAATATGTGTCAGGAAATGTCAAGCGCATTGTTAATTCATCAGACGAACTCAGCAAGTTTTCAATTCAAACACTCTCAACCCCTCATTAGCAGCAACATCAAAGAGTGACGTGACGTCACTCGAACATGATAAATAGTTGTGCCGCTGCTGCCTAGTGATGTCCGTGGACAGCACTTGTCACACACGTGTCACTCGAGGAATGGGAACCATTTTTGTCGATTACCAAAAACAATAAAAAATATTGAAAAATATTCAGAAAAACGAAAATCCCACCAAAAACATAAATGTGGAAACGGGAGCCAAGAATTTATCTGAACACGCTTTGTAATAAAGTATCTACCTAAGCGAAATTCGAGAAAAATGTTATCTACCAAGACTTGGCATTAGACTATTTGTATGTAATGGTTTTCAAATTCTAATTCCAAAGTGCCGCATAGTGTATTTTATATCTAAATATATATAACTCAAAGGTGACTGACTGACTGATATAGTTATCTATCAACGCACAGCCCAAACCACTGGACGGATCGGGCTGAAATTTGGCATGCAGGTAGATGTTATGACGTAGGCATCCGCTAAGAAAGGATTTTGATCAATTCTACCCCCAAGGGGATAAAATAGGGGATGAAAGTTTGTATGAATCTTTGTCAATTTTAAACCGATCGGGCTGAGACTTTGCATGCATAAAGCTACTATGACGTAGGCATCCCCTAAGAAAGGATTTTGATAAATTACACCGCTACACGAGCGAAGCCGCGGGCAAAAGCTAGTTATGCACATATTCTTAAAAAACCAGCCAAGTGCGAGTCGGACTTGCGCACGAGGGGTTCAGTTTCCGTACCATTATCTAGCAAACGTCACGTTTGGTGTATGGGAGATTCACTGAATTATTTATTTTATTCTGTTTTTATGTATTTGTTGTTGTTGTTGTAACAAAAATACACCATCTGTGAAAATTTCAACTGTCTAGCTATCCAACTATCTAGTCTAAGTCTAGTCTAGATAGCCAACATCTAATTTTAATATTAGTATAATTGTAACGTTGACGTTTTTGGAGAAAATGCTGCAGTACAGTTTGTTACCGCTTCTTCTGTACTTGCGCTTTGGAGGCGGCAGTAAACTTAGTTGTTAGTAAATGATCTGACGTCAACAACTAACTATTAAGAAATCGAAAGAAATGACAATTATCAAGTGATATAAATATCCAAAGATAAATAAATGATTTTTGACTTTTTTTTTTGACTTTTGATCACTATTCACGAGATACAGTTTGGTGACAGACAGAAAGACAGACGGATAGTGGATAGGGTCCTGTTTTTACCCTTTGTATACTTAACCCTAAAAACAGTCAAGAAGGCTAAGTTTATAACAATATTTCTTGTAAACTCAGCTTAATTAATTGTTTTTGATTGATTGTCTATTGTTCAGATTAAATCGTTATTACAAATCGAAGCTTATTCACTAACTAAACTCAAATTGAGATCAAGCGACAACACTACACAGATAATCAAATTTTACATCGATAACTTAACCCCATCACTAGCCCAACCGCCCCGACATAAATTACTTCAAAAGTGATTTACTCGCGCCATACAAATCGGCTAGCCGTTGCGGCCTGTCTCCGCCCGTCGCGTTCAAAGGGGCTGACAGGTGTGAATGATGGCCGACTAGACACACGCTGACTGACAATCTCACCAAAAGACGTTCTTTGAAGCTAATCGTTTTGTTTTTGTTATGCTAAAGCGCGTTAAACTGCTATTATGAGGAAGAAAACATTAGTAATGTGTTTGAAATAGAACAATGCGGTGACGAATGGGCAATCGTTTTTGCAGATAGCTCTGTTGAGTGCCATTTTTAATGAGAGTGCTTACCTAGTTTTTATTATAAGATATTTTTATTTAGAAAATATTGACATAGATTACTTTTTCTGAATTTATAGATATGAACGTCTTTCCACATTTCTTAATAAGGTAATAAGTTTCGTAATAGGTGTACCACGAAACTTATTACTTGTCTAGATTTAAAAAAAATTTAAAAACAAAATACGGTACATAGGTACAATTTAAATAATTAAATAAATTAATATCTGCCTCAAAGTTCTATAAGAAGATTTGTTTTTAAATCTAAATGAAATAAAAAGGGAATAAAGGTATTAAGCAGACAGTAGACAAATCCTTTATGTTGCAAGCAAAGTTTGGCTATGGTAATCAATTACTCACCAATAACTATTAACCTACTCGGTATATTGAGAAAAATAATTAAACAGATTAAATTTTTTGTACTTTTTAGGTAGCTCTAAAAACTCTTTTGAACTCGCGTAAAAGTGCCTGTAAAGGTCTAATTATTGAATTAACATTTGAATCTTTGAATCTAAACATTTGAATCTTTGACCTCCTATTTTACATATAAAAATGTATACTTATAAAATATATCCGTCTGCTTTTGAAAATAATTGAATAGAAGTAGCCGTAGCTAGAAACAATAAGGGGAGGCCTTTGCCCAACTGTGGGACCTAAATGGCTAGTTTAAAAAAATTACACTTAATTAATTTCAACAAACTTGTTGCATAGAATGTTCATCAACAAAAACTGCAACGAACTGGATGCATTGACACAATTTTATTTCTAGATAACACCAAACATAGCTTGCATTCTCTCATACAATTGTATTTCAAAGTCCGCCGGCAAAAAATTGCGGTCGCATGTCAGAGATAATCGAAAAATGTTTTACGCGAATTTTTAACAGCGTCAGAATTTCATGCGCCGTTCTAACTCGCCATCTTTTTGCGTCGTTCTCTTGACGAGCGTCACGTCCACCGCCAAAATAAAACACGTGCCGAGTGGCAGCCACAAATCACATTTTTTAATCGAACGCACGTCTCAGCAAATGTACTAAATCACAAAATCTTCCAACACAAACCTTAACTCGAAGAAATAAAGACTATATTCCTTAAAGTGGTCGATAAAGGTAATTTTAGCGGGATTTCAATGTGCAGGCACGTCGTGCCGAGCGGAATGCTATCGACATCCGCTAAACTATCGACATTTGCACAACACTAATTGCTCTTTTTACATTAAAGCCCACAATGATTTAAGGAACCTTTTGTAAAGAACGTAATTCTAGCATTATTGCTTTATGTGACGTTAACTGCCTATTTGAATGATTTAGATCGATTTCCGAGCAGTTAACCGACTGTCAATAAACGGTGTCAAGCTTAAGTAGTGAGATAAAAAGGTAACTTAATTTATTTATAGTAAGAGATAGCTCAGCCACAGCTGGAAGATAGGACAGCCCACCTAACGTGAAAAAGCTGGTACATTTATAGCACATGTGCACAAAGGATTCCATACCATTATCGATAAAAAATCACGTTTGTTATATAGGAAATATTTTAACCTATTGCATAGCTTTTATCGCGGGCCTTTAGCGCGGCGACCGAATCAAGAAATTCCGCAACGAAAATAAAACGTAACACCCATCGTCTAACGTCGTTTCAGTTCTGCAGACGTCGGTACGGTGTTTGTGTGCATGCGACTAGACGTAAGCGTGTATATTAGCTGCTAACTGCTCATAATAAAAAATCCTGAATAACCTACATGTATTATAAAATAATAAAAATATTTTATACGATACTAACTTCTCATTTATTCAATAAAAGAAAAAAAACTGTTTTCTTATCGGTCATCACGCTCAAAAGGTGTAACTTGAATTAATATCAAAGAAAAAAATATACTGCATAAATAAAAAATAAATGAATAATTATAATTGCATAAGTTAATTAAAATGCTATGCAATAGTTTTACCGCGGCAGTCCCCGAGTGCCACACGTTTTTTTTTATCTGTTTTTAGTATTTGTTGTTAAGGTGGCCCTTCCCGGCAGCTCTGTCGTCAACGCGAGCGTAGTTTGGAAAGCTTGTTGTTTCGTTCGGGGTACAGCTAGAAAAAGACGCAAAGCAAAAAGAGAGAGATAGCACAGGAGGGCTCGGTTTGCATTCTATTGAGCGAAATTAGTATTATTATTAACTATCAATTGGACGAACATTAACTATTCATAGGGTGTGAAAATTTAAGGTGTGAATCAAATGTTTTTTACTTAAAATTTTCATAATATTTGCGAGGTTTGTATCGAAGTATTTTCTTTACCTTTACAATTTATGTACTTTAAGAACGGTCGAAGTTCAGCAAAAAATTGTGCAAAAAAGCAGATTTTTGGAGGCTTATACTGAATTTGTTATTCCAAATTTAAATATTTTATCGAAAGTAACCTAGAAATAGCGCACAAGATACCTGTTAGTTCAAAAAAACTCAAGCAAGATCAGTTATAACGTCATAATCACGTACGAACGTTTGTATGAAAAGTAAGACGAGATTAATAGCGACAACAGAAATACATCATCTGTGAAAATATTAACTATCTAGCTATCACCGTTCATAAGATGCAGACTGGTGATAGACAGACAGACAGACGGACAGTCGGATAGACGGACAGCGGAGTCTTAGTAATAGGGTCCCATTTACCCTTTGGATACGGATCCCTAAAATATTTTTTTGCCTGTTTTTATGTCCCACTGCTGGACAAAGGCCTCCCCTTGTTCTCTCCTCACGTTTCTATTCTGAGCACTCCGCTACCAGCCACTCATAAAAGAGTCTATATCCTGCCGCCATCGCTTCCCTAAAAATATAAGTAAATAAAACCTTAGTGCCATCACCATGGGACAAAAAGGTCCCTCTTTTAAGAGGGGATTATGACCATTTCTGAGTATACAAACCTTTAGGTTTGTATACTCAGAAATGGTCATAATCAGATACATTAAGTACATACTGAATTTACAACTTGATTTGACATTATTTCAAAATTTTGACATTAAAAAAATTAATTTTAATTATGATAACAAACAACTCTGTCCACATATCAACTATAAATATTAATTTCATTGTGAGTTGACGTTCTTGGAGAAAATGCTGCAGTGCAGTTTGTTACCGGTCCTTCTGCACTAGTAGCGCTTTGGAGGTGGCAGTAAACTTAGCTCTAAGTAACTTTTTGACGTCAACAATTATTGTGCAATAAAACAAAGTGACGATTATTAAGAGATATTATAAATATCCTATGATAATAAAGATATATTTGAATTTGAATTTGAATTTGGTCATTTTTATGACGATAAGAGTAAAAGGGACTCACAAATAGTATTGGGGTAAGTTGCATAAACTACTGACATGATTCCTCATTTCACCAATTCCCTCGATCGACTATTATAGGAATGTGGTCTAAGGGACAGGTACAAAAAATAATTTAATTGGCTTATTAGATAGTTTATCAAAAAGTTTGGTATACCTATTTTTCTTTTTTCTGATCAAAAAATAATGAGGAAGATACAGCACATTTCAATTTCGCGTGACGCCACGATCAGCTACGATTTTTAAGGCGACGTAGTCGGAAATCAACCCACTCCGAAACTTTGAAGCGCTGTACCTTTGTGAATTTTTACTACTAAAATATGGGTCCTTTATTTTTACCCGACTGCGCCAGAAGAATGGGTTATGTTTTTCGAGAGTATGTATGTATGTATAATTTTTGGCACGCTCTGCAGCCTGAACTGCTCGATGGATTTTAGCTTGAGAGGTGTCGTTAGATTCGTATTTACTGTTAAAGTGACACTGGATATATGAAAATAAAAAAACAATTTAAAATTACCAAAAAAAAATAAATAAAGAAAGGCCGTCGGGTTTTTGTTTTTGTAATAATTACTTGTTGTATAATCTAGTTACTAAATTAAATATTATATGTTTTACCCAGTTCACATCCCCATTACAGTCTACATGGTGAGAAATTGCACCTGTTACATTTTCAAAACTTCTTTGCTCTCAGACCAGTACTAAAATCAATATATTGTTTAACAAAAATATTTTAAAAATGTAACATGACTACACAAGTTGTCAGATAATCTTAAAAATCGACTTTTAAGTATAAATATTTAATATTCCCAGTGACCTTAGCAGTAACGACACCGGTTGTCAGTCTTGGCTCCTTTAAGTAGCGGACACACAGACAAGATAATTACTAATGCCTTCCGCTGACACCATGGTAATTACTGATGTTTGTTCCCGTTTGTCTTTTCCAATTCGATCTACTATTGTTGATGAATAAAGCAAAAGCACAGAATTAATATAAGTACCTAGGTACTAACAAACAGAATAAGTAATTGGAATAATATATAATATGTAATAAGTGCTTCGCAGTTTTTGCAGCAAGGCTTTAAAACAAACTGCCTTCAGAAATCAAAATGTCGTCATCTTTGCATTCTTTTAAATTTAGACTGAGGAATCTTGTAGAAAAGTCTGAAGACTCGAGTTGAGTTATATATGTATATTAGTATAATTGTTGTATGTTTATTACATATCTGTGTATATTTTATGTGAGTATTCATATAATATGTATTTATATTTACTGTGTCATAGTTTAGTATTTATATACAAGTATTTAAATAGTTTTAGTGTAGAAAGTAGTTTAGTGTAATTCAATTATGTTGTGTGTTTTCTGTATATTGTAGCCACTCACTACCCTGTGTTGTAAATTGTCCTCATATTTCAAGGTTGACTGGAAGAGATCCCTATCTAGAATAAGTCCGCCTTTGTACTGTTCTCTAGTTCTAACCTGTATTTTTGTCCTGTTATTATCTACAATGAAGATTTTACAAACAAACAAACAAACAATATAGAGAGACACAGGTAGGCAGACAGGCGACCAAAAGCCTGAGCACAAACGTCTCACGTACTACAACTGAATTCTCAAGGGAGTTGGCGTCGGGCAGCTGCTGGTTGTAGAACTTTTCGTACAAATGCATTTCCAAAGAGGTTTAACCTCAAGAGGCGACAAAATTAAAGCTAAATCATTTAAACTGTTCCGGTTATTTCTTCTTGATTACTTGATTACGCATGTTGTTCTACATCTTTGAGTGACCAAATTGAGTTTTGACATGCATATTATGTTTGAGACAGTATATTGCTTAAAAATAACTTAAATCTTTTTTCTAAGTGTGTAAAACATCTATTTCATTGTTTAAAAAAAAACATCGTTGTTATTTAAACAGTACAATGGGCAGTTAACAGTTTGTGGCAAACATCTAGATTTTTTTCTCTCAGAGGATAAAATACGGAAGACCCAATGAGAATACAACTGCAGTAACTCCCGAGTAATTATACAGGAGAAATAAATCGTAGTCTGACAAGCCATAAGTGGGACATGTCACTTGGCTGTCTCTTTCAATGGTGTAGAAAAAATAAATGTTATGTAACTGCACTTACTTGATGTTTCAACTGTATTGACATAGGGTATTGACAAATAATTAGTGTCAGATAAATGTATTTTTATTATTTGTAGGCTAGACATATATTATAATCACATCTTCTTCTATACTGGGTAGACAGCTCCTAGGACCATAAAACTTAAAGGCTCTAAACAGATCCCGAAAAGTAATCAAATACAACAACGCAGGATGTGATTCTTTAAATTTAAGCATTTTTGTACTAAGATAAATTATTTTATGAAAAAAAGCCTCAAAACAATAACTTATATTAAGTTTTTCATAAAAATAAATCGTAAATGTTCTAAGTCTAATTTAACGATGTAATAAATATTAAAAATAATTAAATACCTTATAATTTCCTTCCTATTCGGATTGTATATCCTACATTTGATACATTGATCCTCTTATATAACGTCAAACATATAAAGAAAGTTAGCGGATATTGTTATTAATATAAGTAAAAGCATAAATAAAAGCAATTTATTGCGTGTACTTACAAATAATGATGTACTTAATCTTTTATATTACATCAATAGTCCATAAATTACTATCTTATTGACCGTACTATCGTTGTCAAATATAAAACGATTAGAAGAAGACCTCATGACGCCAGGATGAGAGCTTAACATCAATAATGTTGAGGTTTTATTATATAATTGTGAGTTGACGTTTTTGGAGAAAATGCTGCAGTTTGGTACCGCTTTTTCTGTACTTGCGCTTAGGAAGCGGCAGTAAACTTAGTTGTAACTAAATGATCTGACGTCATTTACTTAGTTAGTAATAACTACCTAATATTAAAAATGATTTTTGATGATTCGATTTTTTTTAACTTACAGTACCAAGTTAATGAACTGTCTAAAGATATCGAATCATCTGCCATAAGACAATCGAACACATCAAATTTTTATATAATTATTGTTTTATTATAGCAATAAGAAATAAAAAAATAAAACTAGTAAAAGACCATGTGTAAGTTTTTAATTATTTTTCTTAATTCCAACACTTATGATCTCCTTCTCAGACTTTCTAGCTAAAAAAAAACAAATTGTTATGTGGATTGTTATGTATTTAAAAGCTATTCTCTTGTCGGTGGATTTTGAATTTTCTTCTATTCGTTTATTTCGTTCACTAGCAGTTTTACTTCGCTATTTGACACGATGGTCACACATATTATTACATTTTTTTTTCAAGGCCATCGTATTGCATGCGCTGGTGCACCGGCTTAAAAGGGTCGTATCTGTCCATACATTATTTGTGCCAACGCCTCACTAATTACAAATAAGAATCGCTTCCCGCACAAGGCGCAGATAGCAGCCATTAATTTTTATAATCTATGTACACTTTACATCTTAATTACTGGGGCTTTTAGCAATGTCACTCTCTCTCACAACTAAAATAAATAAAATTGAATTACTCACAAGTCACATGATATCAAGTATATAGCTTTGTTCAAGGCCATCTTATTTCATGCGCAAGCGCACCGGCTTAATAGAAGTATCGTATCTGTCCATACATTATTAGTGCCATCGCCCCACTAATTACAAATGAGAATCGCATCCCGCCAACGCGCAGATAGCAGCCACTAACTTCTATATTCTATGCACACTTTATATCTTAATTACAGGGCCTTTTGACAATCTCACTTCTCGTAATAGCTAAAATCCTAAAATAATAATAAAATAAAATGTGTGAATTACTCACAAGTCACACGTTATAAATTATATAGTTTTGGTCAAGGCCATCCTATTGCATGCGCAAGCGCACCAGCTTCACTACTAACTTCTATAATCGATGCACACTTTATATCTTAATTACGGGGGCTTTTAACAAACTCACTTCTTTTTGTAGCTTTAATTGAAATAAATTGTGTGAATTACTCACAAGTCACATGTTTTTAAATATACAGTTTTATTCAAGGCCATTTTATTGCATGCGCAAGCGCACCGGCTTCACAGAAGGGTCGTATCTGTCTATACACCATTTGTGCCATCGCCCCACTAATTACAAATGAGAATCGCTTCCCGCCAACGCGCAGATAGCAGCCACTAACTTCTATAATCTATGCACATTTTATATCTTAATTACTGGGCTTCTCGCCGCCGGAGAAATAAAATTTTAATTGAACCCGCTCCGGCTTATCGAAGCGATTACATGACAAATGCACCTTGTCCAAGACTTTAACAATTAAGATAAGACGCCATTTTATTGGGGTTAGTAGGAAATGGTTGATGTCAGTTTACCAGTTTTGATCGAAATTGATTTTTTGACTTTTCATGACTTTTTGTGCTCACAGGGAGAAAAATAATTACCTAGTGCCAAGTACGTAAAGCGCGATCTACGGCTTGGTTGTCACATTTATTTAACTTATTTTTTTATATACTGCCTTGGTCCTATTACGAAAGATTAAGTTAGTCTTAAGCAGTAAGGACCTAAGTTAGTAATGAGAAGATAAAGAAAATTCTTTTCCTACTATTTACTAAGCAAAGGTATTTTTGTCTGTGCTCGTTTTCAAAATTTCTAAACTCTTTAAAACATTACAATTACAAAATTGTTTGAAAATTACCTACTTACTAAATTTATTTTCATGTTTTTGACTTTTTTTTTCTATTTATATAGATATTGTGTATAAATATTAATATGCCACATTGTATTAGTTTGGATTTAAGTTTATTTATCTGACAAATACGTAAGCGTGCCTTCGTAATTAATGTAAACTTAAATATATATTTCACACAACATTAAATATCTTAGAAAAATCATCGCACATTTCCACATAATGCCCTCATTCATTCCATTCCCAGCATTAGCTGATAATAATCCAAAGCACTCACATTATGTCGGATACACTGAATCATTTTAAATTTATCAATTTATATGCCATGCAACATAGTAAAGCCAATTTCCGTCATTCGATACAAACAGGTTAAAGTCAAATATTAAGTAAACATTTATTTATAAATCACATATTATAAATCAGTCGATAATCGTGTCCTCGTAATTGACAACTTTATTACGATAAACGGTATTAATCGATAAATGTCGACATTTACTCGATATCACTGACATACTTCGATCAAATGAATATTGCCACCGTTGATGTGTTTTTTTTTAAGTTTTTACGGCTGCTGCTAAAAATAAACAAAGAATGAATTAACATAACCTAATGTTAATAGTTTTTTTTTTATAGAAGCACAAAAACTAAGCTGTTGTCAATATTAAAAAAAAAAACTATTAGTGCCTAAGTTGTCTGAACTTAGTACTAACTTAATTTAGTTCTTACCACGAAAAAAAAACAACGTATATATGCAGAGGGGTATTTATAATATTTTTTTGTATTAAAACGATTTGGTAAATAAAGAAAATATATTTCCCATGCTGGTCTGGAAGAAAGGAAAAAAACTTAGAATGTACGAGCTGCTTCTCTTCTCGCGTAGATCGCAAAAGCCGATCAAGAGATGGGCGAGATTTGAATCATGTCCAAAGGCGATGGGGATAGACACCCATTACTGTTTCTATTCCTTTTCCATCTTAACGCCCACCATCATGATAAGCGTTGCTTTTGGGTGTCGGCCCTGGGCTTTGTCTACCCCACCAGGAATAAAGACGTGATAATGAGTCTGAGTGATGACTTATGGCTCTGAAACGTGGTCCCATACTAAGGGTCTTATAAGAAGGCTCAAGGTTCAGCGCGCTATGGAGAGGGCTATGCTCGGTGTTTCCCTACGTGATCGAATCAGAAATGAGGAAATTCGTAGGAGAACAAAAGTCACTGACATATCCCAGCGGTTTAGTTCGTTGAAGAGGCAGTGGGCGGGACACATAGCGCGAAGAACCGATGGCCGATGGGAGTAGGTGATTATTGGGTCTTTCAGATCAAAGAGAGATTTTCACCAGACTCGCTCACTTCATTCGCTCCATCTAGTAAAAACTCTCTTTTATCTGATAGCCCCAATAATCAATATGGAATATCGTGGGTTCAAAACGTTTGTTCATTCAAAGGAGTGAATTAGGATGCGCCCATTATCCCCCGTTCAGAGAGTTTCCAAAGTAAAGCATTCACATTCAATCGAAAACAAACATGTCAAAGATCTACATCTATTTGGCCTTCCAGTCACATTTTATATCGATGTATGGCATTTTTGAAAACGTATCTTCCACTTCAGTCATTGATACTTCTTTTCTATCTATTTTGGTGACTTGTAATCGAATTTTAGATCGTAATTTAGTCCATTTTTGCGAAGGTATTAGAATAGCATCATATTGCTCATAATTTATAATTTTAACTATGTGAAGACCACATAGTCTCTCAGAAGTAATTATTATATCCACGTAATCTCCAATATTTAAAGACATGTCAATTGATCTGATGTTGAGTATTGTCACCATGTGAAAACCACATACACTTTTAGAAATAATCACTATATCCACAAAATCTCCAATATTCAAAGACATGTTAATTGATCCGGTGAACAGGAAAATAGTTTTATAACAGCAGATAAGAACTCTGATCCCAAACTGCTTCGCAATAACTGATCAAAATTGTAACTGAATCACTTACTTATACCATCTCATTCAGGTATAGATTTTTCAAAGTGAGGCATTCACACGGTCAGTTCGTTTTCAATATATAAATCCTTACTTTACAAATTATTAACATTCAGTCAAAAACAGTATTAGTGGTTAAAAGGATGAAATTTGTTAAACAATCTCAAAATTTACAATTGAGTCGAGTATGTACAGATGAAAAAGTAGCTGTTTCCCGCCATGGTGACCTTTTACCTAATACAATTCGGTGTATTATTTGCGGTCCCTCGAATTGTGGGAAAACTAATGTGATTATAGGCCTTCTATTACATGAAAATGGTTTACGTTTTAAAAACGTTTATCTTTATTCAAAATCATTTTATCAGCCAAAATACGTATTTTTAGAAAATGTTCTTAATTTAGTGCCAGATGTATCGTTTGCAAAATATAAAGACAGTGAACTTGTTTTAAGCCCTCACGATGCAAAACCACACTCCATAATAATATTTGATGACGTCGCATGTGAAAACCAATCCAATATGAGGGATTACTTCGCAATGGGGAGACATAAATTTATTGACTGTTTTTACTTGAATCAAACGTATAGTAAGATACCTAAACAGCTAGTAAGAGACAACGCAAATCTTCTAATATTATTCAAACAGGATAATGTGAACCTCCGTCATATATATGACGAACACGTTAATACCGACATGACCTGGTCTGAATTTCGGGAAATGTGTTCAAAAGTATGGAGCGAACCCTATAACTATTTGGTGATAAGTAAAGATAGTAAAAAGAACGAAGGCTGTTACAGGAAGAATTTTGATACTTTTATCTCGTTCGATGAGGAGGAAAATACAAGCATATAAGAAGATTTATTTGATAAACATCTTCAGTCAAACTATTACCGTATTAAGCAAATAACGTATATTCACCAAGCTCGAAATGGAAAAACAGTTGAAGACTCAGATAGTTAAAATAGCAGAAGCCGTTAAAAAGAAAATCAAAGATATGAAAACTGTGGAATCCTACAATGAAAATGTTTTGAATACAGTTTTTAGACCTGTTACTGACCCAATGCAACAGTTGATTAAAGATGGGAACCATAAAATTAAATTAAAAGAAAAGGATGACTTCATGAAAAATTCTTTTGTAAAAGAGAATACTCCATCGCCTGAATCGCAATTCAACAAAACTCTTAAGCACCAAATTTCCTCAAAAAAATATTCTGAAGATGATTCTGATGAAGATTTAGAAAAATCGGGAGACTCTACCAATACTAATATTAGTAATATGTCATATAAAACCATTGAGTCAATACCTAGCCCTAATCAAAATACTTCGTCTTGGTCACTTTCCTCTGAAATATTTAAAGATGTACCATTCGGCGTTAGACAGGAACGAGGTAAATTAATGTTGGGTTCAGCACGTGTGCATATAAATGATCGAATTATATCTGTAGCAGGACGTGATTATCAAATAACGCCAGGGTTGCAGGAGTTATTGTTGAAAAAAATACCTAACTTGGAAGTGGTGACAGAAAATGATTGTCAAGAATATAAGACTATGTTAATAGACACAAACGCTCATCGACGAGACTTTGATCCCACTAAACCAATTAAATCTAATAAAGGAAGGAAGTACTTGCGCATCATTAAACCACTTTTTAGATTGCGAAAGCCTTCAACATCTTCTGTCAGTAATGCTGATGATATAAGCGCTGGAGAAGGTTTGATGCTTAAAAAGAAGTTTAAAAAAAATACTGATTACATTTACTGGGATGACCCTAACGAGTTAGTAGAAAGGTTGAAGTTATTAATAGCATCTAAAGATGCAGGAAACACTGGTCTGGATAACGAAATAATTTCAATTATAGAAGAACTACGTGAAAATGGTAGTATAAATTAATAACCACACATCCTATTTACTTCATTTGTTATATCACTGTGACCGACTTCACTCCAAAATGAATGTTGATAAATTCGGTCACCATGTTCATAAAAGACTTCGGTTGTCTGAAATACTAGATTGTTCAACTAATCACCTAGTTAGATCAGAAACAGGTAGTTTTGATTTACAATCATCTCGATTGAGGGGAGTTCCAGAACCTGTAGCACATGATGATGTGGTGAACAAACAATATGTTGATAAAAAGATCGCAGATGAAATTACTTCTTTTATAAAGACAATAAAAGAAGACGTGAGAAATAATCTCATTCAGTTCGAAAACAAGTTTTATACTAAAGACTACATTGAAAAAATTATTAATCTGCAAAATGGAAAAACACCAAGTGGTAAATGAAATTCATAGATCGGCACGCAGAAATTTTGATCGTCGTAATGTGATCTTGAAAGGAATAGATGACTTATGGCAAGCAGACCTGGCTGATTTTCAATCATTAAAAAAGTTTAATAATGGCTACGCTTACATTTTAACTGTAATTGATGGTTTTTCAAAATATGCATGGATGATTCCTTTAAAAACTAAATCAAAGAAAGAGGTTCTTAACGCATTTACTCAAATTGTAAGAGATAGTGGACGCATCCCTAAAAATCTACAAACTGACAGAGGCACAGAGTTTTATAACGATGAATTTAAGAGACAAATGCAGTTAATGAAGATTAACCACTATTCATCGTATTCAATAAAAAAAGCTTCTATTGTGGAAAGACTAATCAGAACATTGAAGATTAAATTGTATAAATGTTTCAGTTATAATGGTAACTATAAATGGATAGGAAAAACTGTGAATGACGTTTTGTTTTCATATAACAATCAAAAGCATAGCGTCACTAAGTTTAAACCAATAGAAGTAAATGTAAAGAATGAAAACCTAGTAAACAATAACATTAAAAAATTTCAAGAGAAAAGATGTATATTAATCAAAAATAAATTTAAAATAGGTGACCACGTTAGAATAAGTAAATACAAGAGTAGTTTTGCGAAAGGTTTTACACCTAATTGGTCTACAGAAATTTTCACAATTAAAACGGTTAATAATACTAAACCAGTTACATATTTAATACAAGATCAACGAAAACAAAATATATTGGGATCATTTTATCAAGAAGAGTTACAAAAAGCTAAGTATCCAAATATATACTTGATTGAAAAAATTATGAGGAAAAAAGGCAATAAACTGTTCGTCAAATGGTTAGGACTTCCTGAAGGGGAAAACAGTTGGATAGATAGAAATTCTATTGTATCATAATACATATAAGTGTTGGCATCTTATATTTTGTTCATTGTATAACAAGAAATGAAAGGAGGTGGACTTGTCAATAATTTGATAAACAATATCCCGTTTGAGCTTCACTTGCCAGGTTACAACTATTGCGGACCAGGCACTAAGTTAGAAGAAAGATTATCGAGAGGTGATAAAGGTATTAACCAATTGGATGAAGCTTGTAAATACCACGATATTGCATACAAAAATCCAGAACTCTCCGTACGTCATAAAGCAGATTTACAACTGATGAAAATGGCCAAGAAGCGATTACATTCTAAAGACGCTGGCAAAGGTGAAAAGCTCGCATCGTGGATAGTTAACAAAGTTATGAAAGCAAAATTGAAATCAGGTGCTGGGATAAAAAAATTTAAAACCATCGTGTCAAAAATACGATCACATATAAAGAAACTGAAATCAAAGGATAACAAAACTGCTATTAAATATGCATGTGAAGCAGCAAAAAAATTGTTTCCTAAGACATCTCACGTGCGTTTACCAAGAATAATACCAATCCCTAAAACAGGAGGGATTTTACCTTTGATACCAATTTTTGCTGGTTTATCAGCACTGGGCGCTTTAGCAGGAGGTGCTGCTGGTATAGCTAAAACGATAAATGATTGCAAAACCGCACAACAGAATTTACGTGAATCTGAACGTCACAACAAAACCATGGAGGCTATTGCGATAGGAAAAGGATTGTATCTTAAACCGTATAAAAAAGGAAGCGGGTTATTTTTGAAATCTACAAAAAAACTAATGAACAGGCTACCCAAACATGCTCTTTCGAATATCGATATTATTAAATACACTAAAAATATTCCATATTTTCGAGGTGTGTATATGAGAGATAGATTGCCATGTAAACCACAACCCATAGAGTGTGGTATATTAAACCTAGACAGTTATAATAATAATGGAACTCACTGGGTAGCCTTTGCTAAAATAAATAATTATTGCGAATATTTCGATAGTTTTGGTAACTTAAAACCACCCAAAGAATTGGTGAAATATTTAAATGTTAGTGACATACATTATAATTATACTAGATTTCAAAACTTTGATACTGTAAATTGCGGCCATTTGTGTATAAAATTTTTGCAAGATTTTTGGTGTAAATATAGTATATAATAATTATTACGTTTAAATAAAACTTCATTCTAAAAATGTCTTTCACTCTGTCCATATCTGGAAACAGCTCAGTACTAACAACGAATTATTCTCCCCCATTGGAACTAGATGGTCAATATGAGTGCTCTCTTTTACACTTATCTACATTTAATTCTATACCAAATATTACAAAAGCTAATAATAAATTTTATTATGGTGTGGATGAAGTGGTTGAAATTCCTGAGGGAGCTTATGAACTCCAAGACATCAGTGAGTTCTTACAATCAAAAGTAAACAATTGTGTTTTTAAGTTATTGTGCAACAATAACACATTGAGGCTCTCGATGTTCTGCTCTAAAGATATTCATTTTGAAAAACCAAATTCTATTGGACCTTTACTAGGTTACGGTAAAACTTTTCTCAAGAAAGATAAATGGTTTATGTCCCCACTGCCGGTGAACATTCTATCTACAACTGTGCTACGGGTTGAATGTGATATTACTGGAGGTTCCTACATTAATGGAAAATCAAGTCATATAATTCACGAATTCGCTTTGAATGTCCCTCCTGGCTACCGAATAATAGAAATTCCAAAAAATACCATATATTTTCCGGTGAACAGAAGCACGGTGAATAGTATAAATATCAGAATATTAGACATAAAAAACAATTTAATAAATTTTCGCGGAGAGGAAGTACAATTATACTTACATTTGAAGAAAATATGATCGACTACAATAAATACACAACTCCATCTTTTCAAAAGATTAGTACTCATCGAGCAATCAAGAAGATCACACATACTCGTGATAAAAAAAAGAAATTAACAGCTGCTAATATAAATTTTCTCAAATCGATTGGATTGCTAAAATGAGTATTTTAAATATAACTAACCCACCTGTTTATGACAACTCCATAGAAAGTATAGAAATTCATTCATACAAACCGTACATAACTACTTTCAACAGAAATGATGAAATTCGGATACCCATAAACCAACAAGATTTATATGTGCTTCCATGTGCAAGTACCTTGTATGTTGAAGCCGTAGTCAATGTTATCAAAGGTGAGAGCAGGGAAGCAGTTCCAGTAGTACAGTTTACAAACAACCCTCTTCTATTTCTTTTTCAAGATATAAGATATGAATTAAACGGTGTTGAAATCGACAAAGTAAAAAATGCCGGCATAACTTCAACTATAAAAGCACTGGTATCTATGAACGAAGCTGAGTCGAAGGTATCCAAAGTGTAGGGTTGGGATATTAACGGTTTTAAAAATGAAATTGGAGGTCATTTTGCTGCTTCAGTACCTCTCAGAAACATATTAGGTTTTGCAGAAGATTATAAAAAAATTATTGTCAATTGCAAACATGAGCTTGTTTTGCTACGAAGTAATACTAACCTCAATGCTCTAAAGCTAAACACTGGTGAAGAGGTTGCAAGCATTGATATTAAAAAGATTGTATGGCGCATGCCTCACGTTAAAGTATCTGATAGAGAAAGAATTAATTTACTCAAAATACTCGAAAAAGACAGACCAGTTCAATTAGTGTTTAGAAACTGGGATCTTTATGAGTACCCTTTGTTACCAAAGACTACAAAACACACCTGGTCAATTAAAACTTCATCGCAAATTGAAAAACCTAGATATGTTATTTTAGGTTTACAAACAAACAGAAAAAACAATGGGATGAACGATATGTCACGGTTTGATCACTGTGATATTCGAGACGTTAAAGTTTTTTTAAACTCTACATATTACCCGTACGAAAGTTACAATACCAACTTTGCAAAACATAACTATGCACTAATATACGAGCAATACGCAAATTTTCAACAGTCTTATTATAACCGCCCATGCAACTCGTTGTTGACTGCTCAAGAGTTTAAAAATATTGCACCATTATTCGTGATAGATTGTTCTAGACAGAACGATAATATCAAATCAGGGCCAGTAATCAACATTCGTCTTGAACTAGAGTGCAACAGAGAGATACCTGATCAGACAACAGCATATTGTCTCATTTTGAATGACTGTTTAGTAGAATATAGACCTCTGAGTAACATTGTTCGTAAAATATCATGAACTCGATTATTTACGTTGATGTTCAAGGATTCAAGGATTGCTATAATAAATTTATTATCAAAGAGTTTGCATTATCTACTGAGCAGTTCACTCAAGTTTTTTTAATTAAACCTCCATATGCATATAATACATTATCTACGAAAGAAAAGAAGAGTGTTCATTACCTCGAGCGGCAGAGAGGGGTGAGATGGAGCGACGGGCATATTGATTATAGGGAATTTAAAAGAATTATTAGACCAATTATTCAAAGCAAAACTATTGTAATGAAAGGTTTCGAGAAACAGAAATGGATTAAGGAATTGTGCGATGACTGTGATTTAATAGATATAGAAGACAGAGGAAGTCCTAATTTTTTTACTTTATATGAAACTTATTGCAAAAACGAATGTAATTTCAATTGTTTAAGTCATAAGAACTTTTGTGCACTAAAAAATGCGATTTGTATAAAAAAATGGTACTTAGAAAATATTTAGTTTTTTAATACATGTTATTAATAATAATTATTATAAGATGAAATAAAATTCTTTGAGAATTTTTTATATAAAATATAATAGAAAATACTCTATTTTTATAAATTTATTTGTAAATGCATTTCATGTTTATGATCAATAAAACCACAAAATAAATTAACACTGTTTTTTATTTCTTAATTTATAAGTAAATAAAATACTTAAATGAAATTAAAATCTAAAACTAATAATAATTAATTTATAAATTTCATTTAACTATTACATACATATTTTACAATGAAAAGTTATCTGTACTTAGCTTTTTACTAATTTTACTAATAACGTTTTCAGTAAGGTCCATAATTTCATCAAAAGTATCACTCAACACATATTGCGCACTAAGCATCACGTTTTCAGAACCATCACTGCACTGCGATGAAGAATAAGTAGTAGCTTCGTTTTCCAAATCCAACACCTGAATTTTTATCATCCTTATGCCTTTCCTCGCTTTGCTGATAACAAAAGAGGAGGATGATATTCCACTTTTCTTTTTTGCAGCTTCTTTCTTTTCTTCTATTTTCTTTAGCTCTGTAGCCCGATTTTTTAATACTTGAAAGTACTCTTCAAAACCTTCGTTGGGATCTTGTGTGTGTTGTGAACACAATATGCAAGTCTCTTGCGAGTCCGACATGATCTGTAAAGAACAAAATATAAATTAAGTAATAAGTAACACACATAATATTTTAACATACATCATCAAGCATTATTCATGAAACATACGTCTACTTACATTCAGTTATAAATTTGAAGCACTGGCAGTGAATCGATGTATTGAGTGATGATGTATCGCAGTTTGGCTGTCCAATATATAACTGAAAAACCATTATAAACAGCACGAGTCTTTTATAAATAAAATTTGATTGTATTGCAAAACATGGTGTTTCAAACAATCAAAATAAACAAGAGTAGACATGTCCGTACATCTTCCGCCTTGTTACTAGCACGTATTTCATACAATAGCTATCATATTTCATATGCGGCTCAATAATACTCTAATTTTACGTATTGCGTTTGACAACCTCTGTGGCGTTACGGATAATATCCTCGCCCGCTAATCAGAGGTTCTGGGTTCAATTCCCAGCCTAGGCATGATGTAGAATGGTATTTTTTAAATTCCTAGGGTCTGGGATGTTATCTAATTTTAAATATATCATATACATCACAAAAAATATCAACGGGTTGGTAATAAATTAACCATTAATTTTTTGTTTTCTATGTATTTTACTTATTACACATTTAACAACTATTGGGAAAAAAAGAACTGAACAAAATATCATTTAATTTTGTTAAATAGTTAAAATTACAAACATTTAAATATACTTGTACGTTTTTCTATAATCACCATATTTGGTTCTAATATAAGTCCAAAATAAAATTTAGGGAAGTATCAAGAAATTTTAAAATAAAATATGATTTTCATTTCTTAAATATTTATTAAAGAAAATGTAAAACAATCATATATAATAAAGCAAATAGTTATTCTATACTATAAACATAAACATATTTATTTTCACTGACAAATAATAAATGAAAATAAATTGAATGTAAAACAATCATACATAATAAAGAAAAAAGTTATTCTATACTATTATTGTCACTAACAAATAATAAATGAAAATAAATTGAGAATATCTATTTTATATGCATTAATAAACCATGGTAAGTATTATTTTGAATGATTTAAAAAAAGTTTAAAAAAAACTTGATGTATGTCCCCATGATAGTGTTGATATTTTATCTTTAAGGATAATGCGCTTATCATCATTGGAAGACAGAGCTACCTTGTCTACAGCTTGAGTAAAAAGCTCGTGTTTTAGTGATTTAAAAATTATATTTCTTTTTCGTATTAGTGAATTACTTAATAATACATCATTATAGTCCTTTAAATTTAATCCTTTTACTACGGTTTTCTGAACTCCTTTAGCTTTTTTAACTTCGCAATCAACAGTTTTTATACAATAAAGCTTCGATCGCAGTCCTACGAAAGAAATTATGGGTATTCCGCTGTATTCATCTTTGAAGTACCCAGGATTTTTTTTATTTCTAAGAGGAATACCATAACTATTATGGGTGTTGTAATTACTGGTATCAAAATAAGATTGGAAATGATATTTTATATCTTTGTATATATCTAATGTTTCTATTGAATATAAAAAGCTATCAGTATCAGTATAGCACAGTTTTAACCGAGATTCATAAGGTTTCATCACGGAATAATGAAAATCATACATATGGTTTTTAGAAATTTCTAAAACAGTAAATCCTATATAGATGGGTTTATCTAAAAGCACTGTATCTGGTTTCATTTGAATAGCTACAAAATTTTCAGAAAAAACAGTTGTACTATGAAAATTAAGACTTGATATTAGTTGTTCAGCTCCATAGTATTTTTTTGTTTTATTATTAGTGTCACACCATTGGTTTACCAAATAAACTTTTAACCTAGTTTCCGTGTTTTCCAAAGTTTTTCCAAATATGCTATTATTCAATAATTTGAAAAAATCTTGTTCGAAAACGGACGTAGCCTTTTGACGTAACTTAGTATTCAAATCTATGTATTGCTTTAAAAATGGACTTTGTTTAAATGATATTACCCTATGAATTTTTTTCAATATTAAACCATTTTTTATGCATGTTTTTAAATGTACATAATGAATTACATATCTAAATTTATCGTATAAATCGGGGATTAACTTTGGTATCTTAGATCCGGGTGGTGCAAATTTTTGTGGACAAAAAGGGTAATCATTATGGAGATCGTGCAAGTGTTCTGGATATTCTAAATCTACTTCTAAAATGTACCCATACATTGAGTCATTAGGTACTTCAAGTATATTTAATTCTATAATTTCTGTCGGATCTAAAAACCGAAAATTCGAATACGGTAAGTGCGAACACATTGCATAACCATATAAATTATTACAATCAATGTATAACAAATAATTATTGGGGAGAGATGGATCGTAATTTGGTACATATTTATTATTTGCTTTGGAGTATCTATTAGAACACAGACAAACACCGCCACGAATACCTTTTTGAATCATACGTATCATTTCTAAATCATTCATAAGCTCCAATTTAATTTTTGTCTTAAGTAACATTGCATCAAAAGAGAGCGAAGGTGTCGTGAGGTAGAACGCAGCATCGAGTTGGTAATGCTTTTTACAGGTCTTGCGGAACTTTTCAAAAATATCAGCTAGTAAAAGAACATCTGTTTTCAAATATAAATCCGTATATTGACCCATATTCTTTAAATTAAAAGTACTCCAAATTTTTTGAGCGTGAGAATATTCCGATTCAGAAATGGTACTATCGGATAAAATATTATAGAAACAATCACGTGGTGGCAATTTGTTTTCTTGATAACAACTCCATTTACTCATATATCCATAAGGATATACGCCTTTGCGTGTTAAAAGATCAAAGTGTTCCTTCTTCGGGAAAAAAATATTTAAATGAACGAAGTCAGTCTCGTTTAAGTTATCTGCTAGTTTTTCTAAACTAGTACTTAAAAATTTGAATGAATCAACAAACCGAACTGCTACATGTTCTTGAGGGCTAACGTAAATATATTTGGTGAATGATACATAGTTTTCTTTCGTTTTTGCTATTACACTTATCCTACCAGGTGTTGCACCTAATTGACGTATAAACAAATGACAATCATAACCGGATAAATTGTGAAAAAATATGGGGACAAATTTTGGTAACCGAAATTTTATGTTGCAAAAGGAATGCGCTGCCCCTCGATACCGTCCTGTCAAGTGGCAGTGGTCTCTAACTTTGTCATGAAATAATAAACCATCGCAAAGAAAACAATACTTTGAATTTTTAAATTCGTTTTGTTCTTCTGTAGTTAAAGGTGTTATAGAAACAACATTTTTCAAAATCTTGTGAACATTGATAACATCTCTACGAAGATATTCTACGAATTTCTCTACACAATCTTTACCGCGATATGTAACATATTTATTGAGAGAAGTATCATACGAACAGATAATATAATAAGCGAATGCAGCTGGTAAATGTTTTTGTAATGTAGTTGTACAATTGGAGTTTATTCCACCGCTACTCGAGTTGGGTTCCAATAAAGATTCAAAATCCGCGTATATTACGAAAGGCACAGATTGCATTCTTTCGTAATGAGTAAATTGGATAAAACTACCGGGCTCAGGAAGCACTGTCTTTACGCCGCTACACACATGACCATTTAATTTATCTTCACTGTAAAAAAAATTCAAGCAATCGTCACAGAAAAAAACTTTGCTATGGTGTTTTGTCAGTTGAGTTTTAAGTAATTTACCTAAATCTTTTATTAAACAATAATGATTAAGTCCCTTTTTTTCTATTAGTAACAAGTTGACATGTTTTTTTTTTCTGTGTTCCGTTTTGTACAAGGGTCCAACGATATCGGAATTATTCGCGAGGCCATAAACGTTAACACTTATATGACGATTATTTTTCTCAAATATTTTTATATCCGTAAATCCTACTGGGAATGTCATATTCTCAATATCGAGAATACTTTTAAAGTGAGGATAAGAAGATATCCGCTGAACATTATTTTTAGAAGGATACAATGCCGCTACTATACACCATAAAAAACAGTATGCATCATTGTTTTTTATATTAACACAGGCCCGTTTAGATTTAATACATTTTGGTAATTCAATGTATTTCGACGCTCTGGTAGGATTGTACTTGTTAATATTCACTTCCAGGTATAAATTTCGTAGAAAAGCCCACCCGCTATCTTTTAGTTGAAACTCATCAATTTTTGATGAAATAATATCAATCACCCGTAAATATATCTCGCTAAAATCAAAATACTTATGGAAAACTATATTTTCTGTGGCAAAAGATTTTATTTCACAGGTGTCGTTATTTGGAATAGTGAATTCGGCAAAAAGTTCGAAGTTTACTTTAATAGAATTCAAAGTCGACAACCTAACAAGAATTAATTCGCAAACGCGTGACTTTATCTTTTTCAAGAAGTCAGCAGGTGGTCTACTATTGTTATCGCTTTCACTTATATCGCGTACTCTATACGATGCAATACGACTTCTAAACGCACTATATACTTTATCAATATCACCACTAACTTGTATAGAGCTATTATTTTTGTGCAATCGACTTCGCAAATGCGCTGAAAATGCGTTGTTTTTAATTGATTTATCACATTCCGTGCAATATGTAGTTTTGTTACCCATATTATTTTATTTCAGAAATCCTAATAATGATCATAAGGTGAACTAGAAAATTTAGGTATAGTTACCTATCTATCTAAAGTAAAAATTAAAATAAAATCAATTATTATTCATAGTCATAGTGTATAGTGTGTTTGTGTGTGTGTGTGTGTGTGTGTGTGTGTGTGTGTGTGTGTGTGTGTGTGTGTGTGTGTGGTTTTATATTTTACGTATTTAATTAGATTAGGATTAATTCAGACTATTAACCCATTCATAGTTATTTATTAAAGTAAAAAAAAGATTACTATCTTAACAAGAACTCTCTAACTAATATTATAAAAGAATCCTGTAAGTATAAAATACTTATATCTGTAAATATAATAAAAATATTTTACTCAAAAATAAACTAAAAATCTAGTTGAAAAGTAGACTTACTTAGTTTGGTTTATTAATGAAAATAAAATTTGAGTCAGTACATACCTATAAAATAAAAACGAATTATAAAGGGAATACAAAGCTATTAAAAACAATCAATTCTCCAGGAGACCGCTGGTAGGGGTGGAATGAGTTATTTTTTATTTGCAAAGAAAGTGCCCTCGTTTATAAATTTTTTTTCACAAATTTTTACGACTTTTTTCAAAGTTTCCGATTCCTGGGAATCGGATTCGCCTTGGTATTTAAGTGAAAGGACCGCCTTCTCCCAACGGTCTCTAGGGTTAACACCTTCTATATCTTTTGTATTATACACTTTTATTTCAAAAAAAACATCGCCTGGTAAGGATGTTGTACGACGCGTCACACCGTTGGCTACTCGGCGCGTAAAGCAAGACACCAGAGCTGACGATTGCTTAATGTTCGTGACCTCTTCTTCGTCATCGCTGTCCAGCACCCAACCAGAAGTAGCTTTCGCAGGGCGAGCCTTCTTTTGTTTCGCTCCCTTCGAAGCAACCGCACCCTGCTTCCTCTTCGGTATATGCTTTAAACTGTAGAAGAAATAGAATAATATAAGTAAAGTGAAACGTCAATGTGAGATTGTATATATATATATATATACATATATAAGTACTAATAAAGTATAAGTACAAAATTGTAGTAAGATAAGGAGGCATATTGTACATAAGGTTTACATATTTTAATGTGTAACCTATAAAGTGTTTTTACTTACTTACTTAGTTTTTTTTTTTACCGTACTTAGTAATACTTGTTTGTAATAACTTTATTGTACATTCTAAAAACGAAAATCTTATATAAATGAAAACAACAGTCTACACCGTGTTTGCGGTGATTAAATCCTTTCAAAATCCGCCAATACCGAACACAATAGTAAAACAATACCCATGACATCATATGATGCCATGCTGGTCTTGAGAGTGAGAGTGTAACAATGAGCTTTTTACAAGAAATTTAACTGATAAATAATCGTGAGTATAAAATAAAATAAAGTAAACAATAATTTAAAATAAAAACATACTTTGTTCCCGAAGTAGAAGCTTCTTCATCAGAATTGAAATCTCGAGCAGTCGCACCCGAAGTTTTTTTTGATTTTGGTTGGTACTCGGAGTATTCAGAGTCCGACCTGTAACAAAATATTACATAATAATTAATAAAATTAGAGTTCTAATACTTACTGGTCAAACTATAAGTTTTACCTAGTTCATCTCATAATAATAAGTCGTAGAAAGAAAAAAAAATCATCGATTGACAGATGAATTTAATGTAACTATATAAATTTTTAAAAACAATCATAAAATCTGTAACATAGATAAATTTTCTGAAAGAAAATATTGTTAGTATTATAATGTAGTTTACGAAAATAAGTTAAAAACTTACGAACATGATTGAAACACAGTGAATCCTCAGTTTGCCAACTGATAAGTTTTTCGACTTCACTAGGGTGTTCGCTGATGATGGAGCTCGAAGAGTTAGTGAGTGGTGGTGCGTGAAGAAATGTCGTAGATTTCACGTAGTCACAGAAATAATTCAATTCGTATCAAAATTATGACGACATTTGGGTTATATGGGTGTATTTTAGCTGACTGGCTAATATTAAGCAGGAGTTGAAAACATTGACGAAATATTGAGTAATGAATTTAATCACCGAATATAAATCAATATTTATATATTATAAACTAACCTTTACCTGTGACTTCGTCTGCAGAAATTTAAGATTAAGTAACCCATACTTACACACAAATGATATTTTTATAATATTTATATGGTAGCAATATATAAAGATATTTTTTAAATTTCATCAATAATCAGTTTCTAAATGTTTAGAAACTAGTAATTCACCCCAAACTGTAAACTCGATAACCCTTAACCGATTTGGGTTATGTTCAAACTCAAACACGCCTACTATATTTCATGAAACTCCGATCAAAGATACTTAAGTTAACGTCGCACAAACATACATACATACATACATACAAACGAATGATTCTTCAAGAAGACTGAGAACCTCGTTTACTTCGCTCGCTCAACAAATGGTTCACGAACAATGCTTTTTTTGTGTCAGCAATAAAACCATTTTTACGTCAAAAACAAAAATATCATATTACAAACGGTTCCTTTCGGTTCCTTTGTTGCAAAAGAACTTAGAAGCCGCTACAATCATAAAATACTTTGCGTACAGAAGGATAACTTCTGTTATAAACGTTTTACTGTTTTATACCTACTTACGCTACAACACAAAGTATAGGTTTTCCGCGTATAACGTCTCGAATATTTTACACGTGTGATTCGCTATGCGCAGTCGATAGAATGATAAGTGAGTTGTAGCTACAGAATTGTTGTAGTCACTGGCTCTATAAGACAGAAAGGAAAATTTAAATTTGTGTTGCTAAAATCACATATGAATCAATAATCAATAAGTATTTATTTAGATCTGAAGACAGTTACGAGTGAAGTAATTCACATTCTGTGAAGTGTCACATCATCAATCTATACGGATACATATTCACGTCTTTATCCCTGAGGGAGCGAATTGATGAAAAAAGAATCAAAATAGTGATGAGTTGCTAGCCGCGTCACCTATTAACATCATTCAAATCTCATCATTCGCTCTATCAGCTTTCGTGGTCTAAGCGGGAAGAGAAGCAGCTGCAACGTTTTAAGTTTACACATCTATAGCTTACTATATTTTATGATCGTTGCATGAATATGATACCGTCTTGCATATGTTGCAATAACACCACTGTGGACTGTGGGAAGGTAAAAATGCTACGTAACCAAAATATGCGAACGCACGAGTCTGACGACAAAATGGGTGGTAAGCAAAACGCTCCAGCGGGGCAAGCATGGTTAGAGCGACAAATTTTTATGCTTGTGATTTGTTGCATTTCGCGTACTTTGCGACGAAATTGAGTGACCGGTGACTCCCGACGGCTGTTTTATTCTTTATGTTGGCTGTATGACATAAGTTGAAACGTTCCGTTGATCATTTACTTTGATAAAATTTTATTTTAATAATTTTTAATACTCGTTGTTGCAATATTATTTCCAGGAATTATTATGTCCTTATACAATTCTTTTATCTAACGTGATTGTTTTACAAAACACATGTTTAAATATAAAATTTTTATATTTTCTTAGCAATAATTAGAAACATTGTTTAAAAACAGTCTGCGTGTAACGAATCATTTTACTACGTGTGCATTCATAAATGTTATTTTATCATGTGCATTTTTACAGAGGAATGATATGTAAAGACCTTTCAGACAAAACACCATACTAAGGCCGCAGGCCGCAGCTAGAGCATGACAATGTAAAATGTTCCTGTTTATCGATCATTCAAATGTTTGGGATACAGTATGGTTTATTGAACATTCGCAATAGTAAAATCTTTTAAATGTGCGTTTGCCAATAGATTTCATTGCAATAAGTGAAAATTTAAGATCTCAAATCAAAAAATTGTAACTATTGAATACGTACTTGTATGTACATATGTAATTCGTTCTACCACAAACTTATTCATTTTTAATCATAAATATTAATTTGATTAATAAGTACATTTGTTTTAGCCATCTAAATAATAACAATTACTTATGATAAATTATCGTAAACATTTATCGATATCGATATTTGATCATCGAAGTTAAGTTCTCAGCATTACGTATGTTGAAACAATCCCCCCGCCGCTTTAGTTGTGTCAAAGTCCTTCGTGTGTTAAGTTGTGGATAATAAGTAATATAAAATTTATTGGAAACCTATATTTCGATCAAAAGTGACTTAGTGATAGGAAATATCTTTTATAGAGTTGCCAACAGTTGAACTAATTACCTACGCAGTTTATAGTGATAATTTCACTAGCATTGATGTCTATTACCTAGATTTCGGTGTTTTCGTTGTATAACAATCGTTTACTGAGTATCCCCAGCCAATGACATGGTCACCGACTTGTATAGTACCCATTTAAAGGGATAACCCTAGCGTTTACCGTTAACTATGGATCCTGTCGTTTTTGCTATGGAATAATTGTTCTCTGGTCGTCAGCACTCAATGTTTCGGTCGCTGACATGAAAAACCAGTTAACAAGTTAATCCATGCATTATACAATGGAACCAATGTTGAGGTTTTGCTTCTGGGTAAATTGATCTCTGGGTGTCACCAGCCAGTCTTGGTGCTTGATACGATCAATCGGATCAGTAAACGATACAATTTATAACGTCTATCAATGACTATCCTGAGAAAAACTTAGTGCTAAGCTGAAATAATCGCTTATACTCGTAAATCGGAATTGTCCAATGACTTTTTTTATTGGTAGTTATTTAACGACTCTTACCAAAAGTGTTTGTGATAATATTATTATGTGAGTGTTGTGAAAACATATCGCAACGATTAGTGGTATGGCAGCGAATGATTGTTTTTAATTTCAACATTTGTCATCTCACCATATATCGTTCGATCTAGAAAACTTCATGAGCTGTAAAAGAAGATAGCACGTAAGTTTTTCTGTTTCATTGACATTTCTGTTTTCGATTGAATGTGAATGCTTTACTTTGGAAACTCCCCTGAACGGGGGTTTATGGGCGCACCCTAATTCACTTATAAGTGAATTAGGACGCCCATAAAACACCTACTGATGGGACAAAAAGGTTCTCGAATGGCGACCACGTACTGGCAAGCGAAGCGTAGGACACCCACCCACAATGTGGTTAGACGACCTAACCAAGGTCGCTGGAAAGCGCTGGATGCTGGCCGCTCTTGATCGGTCATTTTGGAAATCTTTGGGAGAGGTCTATGTCCAGCAGTGGACGTCATGCGGCTGAAATGATGATGATGATGATGAATGAGTCTGCATCCCAGCAAGAAGAAACGCAAAGCGAGACTTACGGATACCAAGCGACATGTCCAGACAACCCGGGACCGAGCGTCCTGATGCCGCGCTACATAGAGGGCCGACCCCAAATAACGCACAAGCCATGGCAAAAGAGAGAGAGAGAGAATGAGTCTGCATCTGTATTTAACTGTAATAAAAGACATTTTCCCAGCACTGAAACGGTAAATAAAGGAAGTATACGGTTTGAATCCGAAACGATGATATAAGAATTCTTTTGTCAAACAAAGTATGAAACGATAAGTATATATATCATATTTTCATCAGTCACGATTGGCAGCTATAGTTATGATAATAGTAAACATTACACACAGCTAATAATAGTCGCAATATTGTAGGTGTCATGTAATTATACTGTTTGTCATTAAAGTTGAATATTGACTCAACTAGCGGCCTGAGGCTGTACATTTATCGCGTTTTCACACAAGGCAAGAAGGCAGTAACGCACGCATACAGCGAGAGTACAGACTATGACGTAAAAAACAAAAAAAAATACAAGTCGGAGAGTTCAAAATAAATTCACTCGAAATGTCAGGTGTTGATCCGGCTTAGCCCCCGTTCCTCGGCTGTCCGCGAGAAGTATAATAATACTGTGACATAGATTCTCATCTGATTCGCGACTTCAGAAGGACAACTGGAACGCTGGCCTGAACACTTTCAGGAGATTTTTAGCATACCATCTGCAACTGCACCTCCTTCTCCTGTACCTTCAAGTTCAACACCACCTCAGCTTTTGGACATCGATACCTCACCACCGTCTTCAGAAGAAGTTGAAGCGGCTATAGTTTCTCTTAAGAGTTGAAAAGCACAAGTCTCGACCTTATAATAGCAGAATTGCTTAAAGCTGACCCGACAACTACTGTAGAGGTCTTAACATCACTCGTAGAGAAAATATGGATCACTGAAGAACTACCCGAAGACTGGAACAAAGGCGTTCTGATCACGGTTCCCAAAAAAGGTGACCTTAGTGTGGCAACTGGATCTTTATCACGCTGCCCTCCATACCATCAAAGATTCTGAGCACGATTCTGCTGATCAGAATAGCAAAAGCAGTGGAGCCAATCCTGCGGCAAGAACAGGCCGGATTTCGCCCCAACCGATCTTGTACGGACTAAATAAATATCATACTCGAAAAAGCAACAGAGTGGCAAAGCGATGTATACTTTACGTTCTTCGACTTTGAGAAGGCCTTCGACACGTTGCAGCGGCCCAGTATTTGGAATCGTCTTGACGAAATTGGAGCCCCGCCTAAGATTAGAGATCTGATCAAAACTTTATACACAGAGTACTCCTGCAAAGTATCTCACGACTGTCTGATTTCGGAGGATATCGCCGTACACCATGGAGGCAAACAGGGCTGTCTTCTTTCGCCTCTGCTTTTTCTGATCGTACTGGATGGCGTAATGCACAAGGAGAACGACGGCAAGCGACGCAATATAAAGTGGGGGTTGTCCAATCAACTGGATGACCTAGACTACGCTGAAGACTTATGTTTGCTTAGCCATAAGCCTGACATGCATGCCAAACTGGTCTGAGGCTGCCAAAGTTGGTCTTAAGATCAACTCTAGGAAGACTCAAGAGATGCGCACAGGAAAGAACCCGCGACCACTATTGCTAGGTACAGAGCCGATACAGCGAGTGCAACAATTCGCGTATCTAAGCAGCATCATTTTGAAAACTGGAGAAGCGGAAGAGAATACGGCTTCTTAAATAGCCAAAGCGCGGGGAACCTCCGCACAACTTCGACTCATATGGCGGTCCAAAAAGTTGACCCGCAGAGTCAAACTCAAAATCTTTAGATCTAACATCAAATCTGTTCTACTATATGGGTGCGAAACGTGGAAGTTTACCAAAGAGATCACGCAGCCGATCCTGGTTTTTATCAACCGCTGCCTGCGGCAAATACTTGACATTTTCTGGCCTGAGAAGATCTCCAACAAAAGCCTATGGGAGGCGTGCCGGGACATGCTAATAGACAAGAAGATCATGCGACGCAAATGGACATGGACATGCCATACTCTCAGGAGAGAGCCCACACACATTCCGAGGCAAGCCCTAGAGTGAACCCCTTAGGGCAAACGAAAAATTGGTCGTCTCAAGCAGACCTGGCGGCGCACAGTTGCGGCGGAGATGAAGACTGGCCCGAAGTAAAGCGCGTAGCCAAAGTCTGTTCGCGACCTAGGGGCCTTAGGGCCTTAAGACAAGTAAGTCAAATACCTAATAATATAGAACTATGTTACTTATTTTACGTTGACAATTTATTTTTAAATTTTATATTTTTTTAATTTTTGCAGTATAGTCATTTAAATTAAAATTAAAAAAATCCCGTCATTCAAGTGTTTTGGAAACAACGTCGATTTATTCGTTAAGTGAATTAGTTATTGTATCAGAAAGATCGCTAAGACTTACACGACCGCCTAATTTGTTTTTTCTAGTTCTTTTTTGTTTTGCTTTTTATATTATTAAATTACTATCAGCTTCTTTGCATAACTTATTATTACAGATGTAAAACTACTTCTTATGGTATCCTGTGTCTTGTTTTAAATTTTATTCTTCAATACTTTTCCACTTTTATTTTACCGAAACTAACTCACTAAAATACTCGCCACTGGTCTCACAATAAATGCTCGTACCATGTGAATTTACTCTTGCCCGCTAAGTAATAGTTGACGTATCTATCATAACGATCTCGACAGCTGACCTTAATTAAATCGTCTCATTGAAAAGAAAGATTACCATTCAAAATGGAATAATATTGACACAGAGTAATAACTCCGATCATGTAGTTTAATTAAAATGTGTGTGAATTGTTAAAAAATGTTTATGAATTGTAAATTTTAATAACAACTGGAGATTAAGAACTGTGACTTGTATACCATTATTTTCAGGTATCTTTTTTTTATTTATAAAACATTGCACTGTTATTTATTTAAAAACATTGCACTGTTTTTTTTTTATTTATAAAACATTGCACCTGACGACTGAAGTGTCTTAGTTTCGAGATTGGCCAAAAATGCTTATGTTCATTTGTTTTCGCCTATAAGTCGCATTTCTCGACAAATGCTCGTGAAATTGAGTGAGAAGCTTTGAAAATCAAAGATTATTTTGTCGATTCAGTTTTTCGAAATATTTTCTCCTGTCCTAGTAAATAGTTCATTGTTAAAGGCAATTTTAAGAGAGGGATTTAAAATTTTAGGAAATTTTATCTTCGTATAATACACAAAACAACACACTAGAAATGCACCTACGAAACACGTCGCTCAGTCAAAAACTAAAATATCCAATGATTTTGGATGCGGTATAACTAAACTGTAAAGAAGGGTTGGCCACTTACACAAGAGACGGCCTGATGTGGCAAAAAGCTGGCGGTAGCGGTTTATCACACGATCGCGACACGCATTCGGTACCGCGAAACACACCGCCCATACACAAACAATGTGATAAAACTGTTGGATACGGCATCTTCTTATTAAAACAAAGAAAATTCTTTTTCGGACGGTACGGACTTGGCGGATGGGAGCAAGGCGTAAAAAGTGTAAGAATTTTTTTCGTCATTTTTTCAGTTCTTTAGTCTATAATATCAGTTCACTCTAGACTAAAGACCTCTCCCAATAACGAGATTGCCCGTAATCTCCACGCTGGACGACGGGTGAATGGTACATCTATCGCAATAAATGGTGAAACGTCCTTGCACAAAGGGTGCTACTCTTGATACCTTCTTCGTCGCTTCTTACGATACCTGAGAGAGGAAAAGGGTGGTGACAAATCGTATTATACTCTGTAGTCACCACATGGCCATACCATTGCGATTTACAATTGTCATTAAAATCATGACCGATTCATAAATTTTAATTGTAATTATCATACTCGTATAAGAAGCATGTTGAACCAACGACTGTACTTACGCATTATTAAGAACTAACCAGGCTTCACTCACTTGTTATGTATTATTGAAACCACTTAATTACTCCAATTGTTGATTTATTTAAAAGCACGCACGAAGTGTCTGTAACACAGCGAGAGAGAGATGACAATATGTGTGAGAGAGATATGTTACAAAAGGATAGTGTTGTGACTACGATATCTACAAACTCTTAATTCAAGATAGACTCGAATGGTCTTAAACGCAAACAGTCTATGAAACGGTGGTCTAAAGTAATATTTCGTCAAATGCCTCATCCACTGTAATACACTCCTCAAACCCGTCACATAAATCAAGATGCAGCGATAACAAGCCACCAGTCATAAACGCAGCAGCGGGAACCATTTTACGATTCATAATTGTACTTTATTAAATCGCCGCCGCTCGCATTTTAATGGTACGATTCTTGGCAGTTAAACTTATGATCGCCACAGAGCGTTATAAGCAGACGAGTCAGATTGAGTCTACTAGAACTAGGAGTGTCTTTCTGTATTTTAATTTTCAAATTCTGAGCTATATCTCGATAAGTATTGAACTAACAGCGCTGGTTCTCATCTCAAATTGTAGCAATTTTAGTTGTCCTTAAAAATTTATGGATTTCTTTTTTAAATATTTAACGCAAAGTTTACGACTTCTAAATAAAATAAAATATATATAGGGACAAATAACACTGATTGAGCTAGCCCCAAAGTAAGTTCGAGACTTGTGTTATGGGATACTAACTCAACGATATTATATTTTATAACAAATACATATAAAGATAAACATCCAAGACCCAGGACAATTTGAAAAAGGCCATTTTCCAACTTGCCCTGACCGGGGATTGAACCCGGGACCTCTGGGTGGCGGACTAGCATGGTGACGACTACGCCACGGAGGTCGTCCACTTCTGCTGGGATGATACAGAAAACGTGCAGAAATTTCACGGTTTTTTGAGTGCTGAAAAGTTAGCACAGGTCTTTTTAATCTGCAAAATTGGATAATACGTTACTGGTAGTGGTCGTCAAAATTAGATAAAGGTAAAACATTTTCTTCATCTGCAGGTTTTGTATGAAAGAATCGTGTTAATACTTTCCCCTTAAGACAAGGTGGTAGCTAAAGTGGCGCCCAAGTGTTTTTCGCCAAAAGTGGCCACTTTTGGCGAAAAACAGTTTTAAAACTAGACGGACTAATAGTAATAATTTCAAAGGTTATTCATAAAATAGTTTAAAGGTCTTTCTAGACATTGATATAAATAAAAATTTTAATTTTCACCATATTAAGTTTATAACAATTTATTTCAAATGAGGGCGCCACTTTAGCTACCACTTCGTCTTAACACACTCTATAAGAAAAAGAAGTTTGAAACCCCGTTAATGTTACTAAAACTGTTACGGAACGAAAAGTTGTCATTGTCGGACAAATAAATTACATATTGGTAAACTTTGATATTTTTTTTTATTTTATTTGAATATTGATTGAAATCAGGTAGATATTAAAGTACGTGTTTAAGCAATTAGACGGATTCATTTAATACTGGCTTTTATCTTATGGTAATTTTTTTCACCCATTTAATATGTATCGGCCCACGACTATACATGAATAAATAAATAAGTATATAGGGACAAATAACACAGATTGAGCTAGCCCCAAAGTAAGTTCGAGACTTGTGTTATGGAATACTAACTCAACGATACAATATTTTATAACAAATACATATATAGATAAACATCCAAGACCCAGGAAAATTTTAAAAATACCATTTTACAACTTGCCCTGACCGGGGATCTAACCCGGGACCTCTGGGTGGCGGACTAGCATGGTGACCGCTACACCACGGAGGTCGTCATATACTTCAGAGAGTGGAAAACAAGGTAACAAATTACACAAATACCAACAATTTATTATTTATTTGCTAAACATTTTTGTACACTGTTTAAATAATACTCACTTCCTATGTTGAGTTTTATTGCGATGTAAACAAAAGATAAAAATATAATTTATTTAATTGGTTCAAGCTTAGCCTTAACATTAGTATGCGAATGAGGTGATAAAATGAAGGAAACTAGATTTATGACTGAATTATTGCAATGGAGCCGCATTTTCTAAACCTACGCCATTAAGCGAGTTTTATGGGCGTGAAAAGAAAAATTAATATGTATAATTATGTTGTAGTCATATTATAAATAAATAAATAAATATATAGGGACAAATAACACTGATTGAGCTAGCCCCAAAGTAAGTTCGAGACTTGTGTTATGGGATACTAACTCAACGATACTATATTTTATAACAAATACATATATATATTAACATCCAAGACCCAGGACAATTTGAAAAAGACCATTTTCCAACTTGCCCTGACCGGGAATTGAACCCGGGACCTCTGGGTTGCGGACTAGCATGGTGACCACTACGCCACGGAGGTCGTCAATTATGTTTATGTATATATTAAGCGAGTCTTCGAGTTTTCTCAGTTTGTATTTTAAAGAAAGTTTAAAAGTTGCTCCTATAGTAGACAAGTTGAAAAGCCATCGTCTTACGTGGTATGGCCACGCCACGAGGAGGGATGCCTGGCTAAGAGGATGGTTCATTTGGAGGTAGAGGGCTGCAGAGGTATAGGGAGACCGAGAAAGACGTTCGACGAGAAGAACGCATCAGCATGGCCGGTTCCGCCACGGAACCGGCCATGCTGATGCGTTCCATTGCGCTTTCTCGATCTAGCAAATGAAGGTTTCGAGCTACAGTTAAGTATAACAGTATACCAAAATTCTGTTCCGAGCTGATAGAAGTGCCCCAACCCTGTATACATTATATAAAGTAATAACAAATGCAACGTATCTTTTAATTAATGACGTAGACTTTGTTCTTAAAAATATGTTAAGGTTCAGTTCAATCTTCACTTCTGAAAAAAATCTTGGATCAATGTACTTTCGCAAACCATAACTACCTCTTATCTAATAGAAACTACAGCCATTATGTAATCTTTCTGTTTTATTAAAAAAAGACTCTTATAGATATGTTCCAGTTTTAATAATTTAATATACTCGTAGTATCATATAATTTAATAAAATATAATAATAAATAATGGAGTTTTAATTGAAACATCGTAAAACATTTTTTTTAATTAACTAGACGAATGAAAAAATACCTAATTTCAAACCTTATTTACAACTTCAGAACAATTTGCATTAATACGAAGTAGCGAGAACAATTAAATACTTGTTTTAATCTAATTAATCTTTATATAACTACTTTAATAACAGAGTTATCGTCGTTGTATATGCTAATTTTTATATGTCCGTAATTATTGCAGTTTGAGCTGTTTTTTACACTAGTAATTAATATTTAATTACATTAAGAACCATCATTTTATCTCATTCTGTTGTTTTTCGAGTATAATAATTAAGTACCTATGTATTTAAGTTTCAACAACAACATTTTGTTGCTAGTTTGTATTTTATTTTTAATATAGTTTAAAATATGTAGAATTAAATAATATTAATTTAAGTGGTTATAAAATCTTATTCAAAACTGTTAATAAAACACTAATTTTATTTTTAAATATCAGTGTGCCGAATAAAACTATTTAAAACACTATTCGATTGAGTATAATGTAATATCGGTATAAAGCATGAGGTGGGTAGGTACCTATATCGACTGAGTAATTGACCAATGCAAATAAGCCATTAAATGCATTGAAAGTTCTTATTTTATACCATAATTTGTACGTTTATGCCGCAAGAATATATTAAAATTGTACAAAGTTTAAAAAATCTAAAGGTCCGACCCCCCCGCATTCGTCGTAATCGAATACGTAGGCGTAGGAACATTAGCTCGTTCACTAGGTACCGCCCGGCGGTACCTGGATGATTTGCGTCCTAAGTAGGCCCTTCTGGCACCGTAGCTTCGGCCCTTCCGGCAAAACATGGGTGTTGCAGCACCCCAAAATTTGCCATAATCCCTAGCGCGCCCAAAGCCGAGTTTTCCCCCTTGGGAGCCCTTTGCGCTGCTGCTAGTAGTATATAAATATAGGATGCCGGGCCTCTGGCCCGCTCCTCAAACCTTGTCCGGGTGAAGTAGGAAATGCCGTCCAAGGCAACCTGTGTATGTCAATACAAAAAAAAAATCCAAAACAACTAAATTAAGTGGAAATTAGGCTAATATCTTCTATTTATCCAGTTGTTCGCTTTTCCTTTCCAATCCTTTTCAAAACGACTTAACTCATCCAACCACCTTGTTGTTGGTCTGCCATCTGTTGATATCAGTTAGACAGTGACATTTGTAAGAACCTCTCCGGCTACATACGACAGATGTGGCCAGATCCATCTCATTTTAGTAAACATAATTATAATTCTACAAACAGACATAAATATAACTATTTATTAAAACTAATTATGCGTCATTGGATTGTAATTAATTTATCTTTAACAACTTAGTCGAAGAATGTGTAATGTAAAATGTAATTTAACTATTTATATTAATTTTGTTACATATCAGCAACGATTTTAATTACGTTAAAGCCAGAAGTTTTAATGACCAAACATATATCATAGCTATCTCGCATCTTAGTGATAGCAAAATTAAACTGCATTAATTAAGAATATAATCTAAGTGCAAAAATAAGCTAATTAATTATTCATTTATTTAAATAAAGTTTATTGCTATGTATATTAGATAATAATGAACTGTTCCTAACTTTCGATCTAGATAAACATTCGTTATTACTAAATTATGTGTGCATTAGAATTTGTTTGTTTTTGAAAGTGAATGAATTTAATAAAATATATTCCGTCTTGTTCATTGACATAAATTATACCAGCTATCTGAAACATTGGTCTCTGTTTTATTTTTGAATAGTTTACCATGTTTAAAAATAGTTTTCGTTTATAAACTGTCAAAATACTTGGAGAATAAGGCTTTACTCACACTGGAATGAAGAGACGAACAGCCTACTTTACTGTCAACACATAGTCACCTTTATCTATGAAATGTATAAAATGGCTTGAAAAAATCTCGTCTGCTTGACGTTGCTGGCAGTCGCGGGGCTTTCGTTTGAATCAAGCTAAACTGTGCATTGCTTAAATAACGAATAAAGGTGAATATGGTTTGATAGTGAAAGTGCGCTGCCTGCCACTTCTCTTCCGGTGTGGGTTAAGCCTAAGAGGAAGCGTAAAGTCAAAGTCAACAATCATTTATTTATATTTGGATATTTGTATCACTTGATACTTGCCAGTTTTTTCTCTTGATTTAATAATAGTTAGTTTTTGACGTCAGATCATTTACTTACAGCTAAGTTAGTGCCGCTTCCTAAGCGCAATCACCTAGCGACTAAGTGATGTTTACGGAGATGGCTACAATTAAAAGAAGAAAAAAAAAAAACAGTGATATGTGGTGTCTTGTCTCGTACTTTATATCTGTAAAAAGTTAGTAAATCGAAGCTGTCTTCTCAATTTAATTGGTATGCTTCCCTTGAGTAATTTAGCCTTTTTAGCTAATTTTAGCAAATGATGACATTCAGATACTGTATTGCAGGAAGTCTTTATTTTTTGGGCGGATAATGGTTTAAATGAAGTACTAAAGTTAGTTTTATAATAAGACGGTAAAAGTCTTGTTTTTATGGCAAGAAGCTCAGCATTTATATTCTACGATGTGTCGTGCTGAACCCTCGTTCGTCGGCACATTAGCATATCGGAATTATTCCATTACTGCGCTAATAATTTAAAAATAATATGCCTCTGGCGCACGCGAACCCAAGTTATGGCTCCCCTGAGATGCAACTGCCAAGCTTTTGTATTCACGCAAAAATGAACTTTATTATTATTCTAAGAGAGTTGAAATTTGTTTGAACGCGACATGCAAATTTGTCAGAAGTGCTAAACATTTTGCGAAGTAAATGCGAACACACAATGAGAAACGATTATTGTTCTTTAAATTAAGTATGCCAGTGAAAAACAATGATTCATTACAAACCATTTGTATTCAAGTGTAAAATATTGTATGAACGATTACGATACGGACATAAGTTTATTTGAAGTTATGAATTATTCATAATTGATATTGTTGATTTATTAGTGTGAATTAAAATATCTCGAGCGGGTTGATTAGTATGCGGTGGCTGGTATGATAAAAGTGCTATAAAATTTTATTATTAGAACACGATGTGGGTCGTAATTATTCTTTAAAGTCGCAGTAGTTTAATAAGTCACATTGTAGGTTTTTTTATTACTTTACACTTTATTTATTCATATTTTCTTAGATTATTATTACTTTATTGTTACGTTTTACAATAGTGGCTCTATTTATGAATGGTCAGGATATCACGATTTTTCATAAGGAAATTTCTATTTTTCCTTTTATTGGAATGAAGGGTAGAACTTGTTACTTGTTAGCTAAAATGTGTTAAGGGGCTACCTGAATTTTTCGGGGTCCAGTGCTGCCCCCATTTGAAATAAATCAGTTGAAAAGAAACGGAGATATTATTCAAAATTTAGTCTTGACCAGACCCTGGATTACCCTTTAAACTATTTTATAAACTACTGTTTACAGTTTAAAATGAGAACGGGAAGCTTTTCTACGCACAATTGCGAAACGGCCAGTTTTGGCGCATGTGCGTAGAAAAGCTTCCCGTTCTCATTTTAAACTGTAAACAGTAGTTCATAAAATAGTTTAAAGGGTTATCCAGGGTCTGATCAAGGCCAAATTTTAAATGATGTCTCCGTTTCTTTCCAAATAATTTATTTCAAATAGGGGCAGCACTGGACCCCGAAAAATTCAGGTACCGCTTAAAAGTCTCAATACCACTGATGATAAAAAGAAGGGTAATCTCCTTTGACTCAGGTCCAACGTCAACTTTACCCACGAGGCAATGCTTTTTTTTTCACAAAGATGATGTCTAAACTGATATCATATTTCAGCTGCACAACACACCTATTTCCAAAATGAACTGATACTTGCATACCGCTTTTTCTAGGCAGTAAGCACTTATTTTGAATTTTTTGCATAGAAATCACAAGTTGTTGTTATTACTTTTAGTCTAGATTAGGAATACGTTTTGAAAAGACTAATTGTTTTACTTTCCTGCGTATAGATAACACATTTAAATATACAATTAATGAATTGTAATCTATTTTTTTTTTTTATTTATTTTATATAGGGTTAACAAACAGTGTAACTTTACATATATCGTAATAGAATTCATAATCTTAAATATTACTAAAAGATACACCAACGAAATTAACCTCATTTATAACAATAAATCAGATAAAATAAAAACAATCTAATAGTCTAATTTATTGTTGATTTCAACACGTAACACGAAATAATTGTAAATCAATGAAAAGGTAATTTTCAACTAAATTACTGCAAGTACTGAGCGCGGTACTTAAATGAGACTGTCTACTATTGGACTTTATTTTAAGTTCCAGAAAGTGTTTCTTCCATCTACATACATTTAAGAGCAGAGTTCTTGTAAGTGTTATTGTATGGAACAAGACTGATACTGAATTCATATGCTGATTTATATACCTTCATTGCCTGAAAAATGTGTGTTGACGAAGCGAAAGAGGTTTGCGAGAATAGTAGCATACGGAGATCCATAATATCTGCCCATGGCAAAAATGCGTGAATATGTATGTACGTAAGTATTAATTAAAAGACAATAATAATAATATGACAAAGCCCTTCTGGCGAGTAGGCGACCAATACTGTGAAAATGAGTTTCTTTCGGCGTTTCTTTTCAGCAGTGGTCGTTACGAAGCGCTGGTACCGGTAGCTTTTATTTAAAAATAAATTAAATTTTAATATACTTTACACGTAACATAGATTATACTTATTGACGTGTAAAAGTGCTTGTAAAGGTCTAATTACTGAATAAACATTTGAATCTTTGAATCTTTGAATCTTTGAATCTTTGAATTCATCACCTGTTTTTCTACTTTGTACTGATCGATCAAGATTGGGTAATCTTGATCGATCAGTACGAAATTGGCAATTTTACTACATTGCCAATGTAATATAAGGTCTAACAAAATATACTGAAACTATTTTAAGGGTAAATTCAGTCCGTGTTAGTGAACAACTTTCCCCAAGTTAGTGAACATAATGTCGCGATATATAAAATTGCTTGACGACCTCCGTGGCGTACTGGTCACCATGCTAGTCCGCCCCCCAGAGGTCCTAGGCTCGATCCCCGGTCAGGGCAAGTTGGAAAATAGCATTTTTCAAATTTTCCTGGGTCTTGGATGTTTATCTATATATGTATTTGTTATAAAATATAGTATCGTTGATCTCCCATAACACAAGTCTCGAACTTACTTTGGGGCTAGCTCAATTAGTGTTATTTGTCCCTATATATTTATTTATTATTTACTTATTATATGAAAAATAATTTTTGGCTTTTTATATAAACTCGGATCAGCTAATCGGTCAACTCGAATGGGAGGCCAAAATTACACTTCATATTTCAATACGTATTCCTTTAGGAAAGTGGTTTAGTATCATGGACTGAAGTCACCCTTAAAATAGTCCCAGTGTATTTAGTTAGACCTTATATAAAATCAGCATCTGAATTTAAGATGTGCAATGCAGACATGAGGCCAAAGCTAGCTTAAAACAAGCAATTATGTCAAAAAAATATTTTAAACAAGCATTTACCTAAAACAATAAACTTAAACGTTTGGAGTACTCCTCAAGACGAATCAAACGAGCCCCTACTTGATGGGGTTGCGTCATTTCATTACAGAGTTCCTTTGGCCATCTTCCGGCTCCATTATAAGATATGCTCCATGTTACCATATTGTATTGTCATGCGATATACGTCGCTATGTCTTGCTATAGCGGTGCGAAACGTGGAAGGTTACCAAAGAGATCACGCAGCCGATCCAGGTTTTTATCAACTGCTGCTGCAAATACTTGGCATTTTCTGGCCTGAGAAAATCTCCAACGAAAGCCTGTAGGTGGCGTTCCGGGACATGCTAATAGATAAGCAGATCATGCGCTGCAAATGGACATGGATAGGCCATACCCTCAGGAGAGAGCCCACACACATTCCGAGGCAAGCCCTAGAGTGGACCCCTCAGGGCAAGCGAAATGTTGGTCGTCCCAAGCAGACCTGGCGGCGCACAGTTGCGGCGGAGATAAAGACAATCGGGCTAACCTAGCCCGAAGTAAAGCGCGTAGCCAGAGACAGTTCGCGATGGCGAAAGACTGTTGAAGCCATCTGCCCTTAAGTCACGTAAGTCTGACTTTAAGTCAAGTAACTCAAACATTTTATTAACATTTCTAAGGATCGTTTACACATACTCGTGCATAAAAGAGTGAGTAATACGCTCATTTCATAGATCCGCAAATGCAATATAGAGTGACATAAATCCGTCTCTTAGATCATACACACAAATCAAAGACTCTTTGAAGTTATCAGAAGCGGCACAAATCATGTAGGCAGAGCATCAGGGAAGGGGGCGGGTGACAGCGGCCAGACAAACGGGGCGATAAATCAGACGCGATGCCGCGTGCAGGTGTTGCACTACCGAACCCGTTGAAATATTGCGGCAAAGAGTATAATATATATAAGTAACAGAATGCCCATTGAGAATATGTTATAGTACCTATACATATAATTATAAACTTTTTTTTTGTTTCTCTTTTAAGTTAGACAATTTTTGAAATTTTAAATTTAAAACTTAACAACCTACTAATTCTTCAAAACAGTAGTTTTTCTTATAATATTTTCTTTATAAAAAGTTTTTTTTTCTGAATAATACATGGAGTTACAGGATCACCAGTGGCGCCCTCTTTTTGAAATTACCTACGCAAAAAACATTAAAATCAAAAACAAGTTTTACTCAATAGTCAATCATAAGGTGTTGTAACATAATACAAAAACTATATTTATATAAAAATCAACTGTTTATTCATTTCATAATATGTATATAAAATTAATGACTTCTACCTACACCCTACACGCCGACTATTCTACCACAGTTTAAAATTAAAAATTGAACTGTATGTCTATAATAATAAAGTAGATTTTAGAATGAGTTTCCTAACAGTTGTTTAACTAAAATTCGCTATTCATCATATATCTACCTATTAGCAACATATGAATAACAGTTTTTTGTCCCTGTATCTGCTTTTTGTATGAAATAATTATAGAAATAATGTTTCTAAAAGCTTTACCAATTTAAATAATAAAAGCATTAGATTTATAATTGATCACTTCACGGTAATCTGTTTGAATCGATGATAACAAATAATAAATCCGAATAATGAATATTGATTCGACCTAATAGACATAAAGATCTATTTACAGTGGTTGCTTAGTTTATTGCATAAGTTGTATCTATTTATTCAAAACTTAAATCGAAATCAATCAACCTAATAATACATTTATTTTTTATTTTAGTTCAATACAGCGTGAAAGGCACACCACCCGTAATAAATCAAACCTCAGGCTGTACTACATCACTATAGTATAATAAAATTAAAATAACAACCAAATAACCAAAAAAAAATCGACTTTACCATACAAATTGCCCGAGCGTATGCACACTTTTGTATGGAAACGCTGAAAAATTTTTGTGTTGTGGCTGTTTGTTTTATTTTCATTATACTATAGTGATCTGGTATAGCTTGTGGTTCGATTTATTACGGGTATATCCCTTCCACTTAGTATAAAATTTTTTTTTTTCTTGGGAACATTTTAGTTGTCTATGTATACCTAAATGAGCAAAATTCTGTTGAAAGAGAATTATATATTATAAAGTTTCATTTATTTTCATTTAGTTTTATTTTATTTTTTCAAGTAATCTCTGACCTATAATAGCATAACAAACAAAGAAATGCCGAAAATTGTAAAAGGCACTGACAATGCGAATAGACCCTTATTTGTTACGAATCGACACAACAGTGTTTATGCAATCGTAAATATTAAACCGAAGGGCAATTTAATAAATATAGATGGAAAATTAACGGTCTACAAATGAATTAATAACAAAAAAATAGATATTTACTGCCTTATTCATTACCAAGCTGTAAAAATTAATCGAAGCATGTAATAGTACTAATTGAATATTTGTATTAAGTGAATTAATTTTATAAGGGCAAGTACAGTCAATAATACTGAATATTTTTTAATAATAAAATCAAATCAAAATACATTTGTAGACTATCTCGTTTCAGCCACTTTAAGCGTGCACAAACATTTTTAGACTATCTCGTTTCAGCCACTGCCTCACTAAGCGTGCACAAAAAAAAAACTATAAAATTTGTAATTTATTATCATCTGGTGTATAAATAATAAGTAATATCGGTGTTTTTATTACTCCGTCTAAATTTATCTGATACGGGAAATATAAAGTAACTAATTGAATGTCATTCTTTATTTATGGGCATTCGATTTATCAGATTGACAAGCTCAATGTAAACATTTTTTGCAACAACTTCGAATGTGGGCCAGTGCTACTTGTGATTAGGACTACTTTTTACAAGCTTTTATTTCACTTGCAATGTATTTTTGTTTCTGTCAAATCTTGTAACTCAATTTTCAACTAACCTCAACCGATTGAGCTGAAATTTAGCATACTTGTGTAAGTTGGATGACCATACAATATTATGGAGTCAAACAGGCTGTTCTGATGATGTATACGGGAGATATTAGACGAAACTCAGTTATAAAACAACATAACCTACGGAAGTTCGACCATGTATCGGCATACCGGTGTATACTCAGATGGTTTCCTATCCGACAACTTCGCAATTTGCATATTCTCACTACCCTATTCTCCATACTTTTCGACCCAAAAACTCCGATGTATCTCAAAAACAAGTTTTTTTTTCAGGATGATACCCATTTCAGAGTTCTTCGTTCTTCCAACAATCTTCCACTCGATGTGCCTCGCCGCCGGAGTGGGATTTTCGATCAATCATTCACTCAGCAAGCCGTGATGCTTTAGAACGCCCTTCCCGTTGATATCCTGAAACTCCTAGTCGCGAAGCGTTTAAACGTGCTGTGTGCGCTCATTATCTTCACCAACTATCATAAAGTATTATAAATATTTATGTAGTCTATGTAGGGTTTATGAATTTATGCAATATTTGTGTATTTTTTACATGTATGTTTATGAATACATAGATAAGTATATAAATAAATAAAATTATTGTTAAATTTAATGTATTCATTTATGTATTTTCATTAAAATTTGAAGATAGTAATTAGATTATAGTAAAATTAGAATGTACCATGTCGTCCTAAGTTAGCTTTTATCGGCATCACCTGTAGGTTGACTGGTATAAAAGACCATGGGCCTTAAGTCCGCCTGTTACAATTTTTGTAATAAATTTAAATAAATTAAAAAAATAACCTCATTGATTAGGGCTCGTTTGATTTGCCTTGACAAGCACTTTATCGTGGAAAATATCTAGGGTCTGATCACGGAGACGTAAGGTGGTCGATGCGACTCAGTTATAAACAACGCAACACCATCGAGTTTAGGCTAATATTCACGATAAAAGCTTGTAAAAAAAAATACTTGTATAAAAAAATTGTTTTCATGCTGTTCTGGGAGTATAAAAAACTGAGAATGTACCAGCTGCGCGTAGATTATATTCTAGTCGGCAATTTTTCATATTTCGATACAATTTGGAGAAAATTGTTCAGTTTCATGAACTGAATTCTACTTTAAAATAATTTGTATCGAGTTAAATTATATGGTACTTAGATAACAGTTTGATTTTTTACTCCAAATATTGAATAAATATTTACCTATAAATAATAAATACATTAGACATAAAAATATACTCTCTGTTATTTATTGCCTCGTTTAAATGTGTACTGTATTAGTGATATTATTTTTAAACATGTACTAATTTTATGCGGATGCAATTTTTTATCGTTAATTATTCTGAGTATAATCTCCGACATAATGTATATTGTAAATGGTTAATAATAAGCATATTTCTATATCGAAAAATTTATTTTTAACTTAAAAAATATCTAATACTTACGAATGCTAAAATTAATAATCTTTTGAAATATTTTATTTTAATTGAACTAAATATGAAACAAATTCTAAGTCGCACCTATATTTACAGGTTTTCTGTCCAATTAATCATATATGAACAAAAAGGTTTATAAACTATTCAAGAAATATTAAATATCAATAAATAGGAACATACAATGAAACGTACAAAATTACGCCAATAACATAAAAGAACAAGTTATAGCAACGATATAAACTAATACAATTAAACATTCAAAAGAATGTAACACATCAAATATATTTATTATCACGTCAAAATGATCACATATACGAGCGGCAATTATACCAAGCCATAAATCCGTGTAAGTAGGTGGCAGAATACATTACCGGCCGTTATCATTAATATATTTCACCTCCATAATAAACGATAAACATTTTTAATTCCTACATTTAATGTCATGATAAATTATGTAGTCGAGAGAACGACCCACGCAGTCCCAATTTATAGTCCAAACTTTTTACGAGCCAATTCTGCATATATTTTTCGTACCCGTTATAATACTCTCGTTTTTATATCCTGCATATTTTATGAAATCAATTTAATTTATTGTTTATGCTAGCGATTAAATAAACATAAAATTAATTATTTAAAAACCGCAATTTTAAATATCTTAGATGGTTTTGTTGGAGAGCATTACAAAATGTGTATAAGACAAATACAATTTTTTTTATAATGTCGGGGGCTGCTATTTTTTATAAAAAATGAACATTTCTTATATTAAATTTAAGCGTTTATAAAATATGTTTTCAAACAAAAAACCAAATAAAATTAGCAGTTAATTTTGTTAAACATATAAAATTATATAAATGGTAACAATTAAATATGATTTTATCTTAATTCAGCTATTATTAGTACTATCAAAATGTCAAGGTAATTTAAAGCTCTCTTTGAATCTTTTTTTGATATTAGACTATTAAATGTTGTAAAGTACCTATAGAATTGACTCATCTTTTATTAAATTGATTTATTCGTGATTTCTGAGTTCATCGAAAAACTTTCGTAAACCTCATCCTTAACATAATTAAAGGTTTAAAAATGGACTGCTTTCTGAAAAATATGCCACACTATGAATACAGCTAATAATTATTGAGAATGTCAGTCAAAGATAGTATGGCGCAGTTGAAACAATTTTTATATGTCGATTCAATGCTCGAAGGATTTTTAAGAGCGTTACTTTTGAAAGTAGATAGTATGTTGATTGCATTGATATTATTTATATGGTCTGTGCAGGAAATGTCATATAACTCGGTAATTAACTGTTACTGACACATTTTGTATGAGTGTTTATTTAATTATGTTTGGGAACAAGTCTTGAAGTAATATTTATTTGGTTCATATTGTGTGCTTTTAAATTTATGTGCGACCTTAAGACGAAGTGGCGCCCTCATTTGAAATAAATTGTTTAAAACGAAATATGGTGATAATTAAAAATTTGATTTGTATCACTGTCTAGAAAGACCTTTAAACTATTTTATGAATAACCTTACCGGTCAATATTTTTGTCAGTGTGTCGCGGAGTGCTTCGTGTATACGCGTCACTTTTGCCGTGATGAAGACCTCCGGATGAAGTCGAAACATTTCGGCCAGAAGCTGACTCTCCATGTAACTAACCCGTACTTGTTAATAATATACGTAAGTTGGTCGCAACGACCAATACGGCCCAGTGTGCGGTCAGCGGCCGTTGCGTCCAAGTGTGCGACGTTTATTCATTCATTCATTTTCGACGACCTCCATGGCGTAGTGGTCACCATGCTAGTCCACCACCCAGAGGTTCCGGGTTCGATTCCTGGTCAGGGCAAGTTAGTACATGGCCTTTTTCAAATTGTCCTGGCTCTTGCGTTGAGTTAGTATCCCATAACACAAGACTCTAACTTACTTTGGGGCTAGCTTAATTAATGCTGTACGGGAACATCTGCAATGAATATGGCAGCCGGTATGGTGTGCGGTCGCCCTTACGGTGGCGTAGCAATTCTCTGGCGGCGCAGTGTTTTTTCTAATGTTGTAGTAGTGCAGTGTAATAATCCTCGTATATGCGCGGTTAAAATCACGCTTAGTGAACGAAATATCTTAATTATAAATGTGTATATGCCTACCGATAAACCTGAGAACCTAACGGAATTTACGGACATCCTCGGAGCGGTAAGTGCGATTATAGACAGTTCTTATATTGAGTGTGTTTATGTACTCGGCGATTTTAACGCACACCCGACGGAAAACTTTTATAAAGAACTTTCATTATTCTGTGAAGAACAAGAGTGGACGTGTGTTGATGTAGAAATGTTAAAACATGTACCTACTTTTACTTTTGTATGTGGGGTGTGGGGTGTTACTAGATGGTTAGATCACGTAGTTTCTACGAAAGCGGCTGTAAGTTCTGTGCGCAATGTATATGTTAACTATGACGTGTTTTGGTCGGACCACTTTCCTCTTACGATTGAATGTGACCTTCAAACTTCCTCGTTAACTAAGAGTTACAAAACCCTTTCAACTCCTAACAAGGTGTTATGGGGAAAAAGAAGTAAAGAACAAATTGAATTATTCTGTAAGGAAAGTCATGAGAAGCTTAGGGTCATTCAATTCCCTATGGAGTTTGAGGGGTGTGCAGATCAAACTTGCAATATTGTAGAACATAGGCAAATCATTGACAGATTGTATGATAACATTACCACTGCATTAACAAAAGCAGCAGTTATTAGTGGGGGGCTTGTTCGTAAAAGGAAAAAGATTGTAATAGGATGGAACACGCATGTCAGTGAGGCGCACAGGGAGGCTAGGAAGAAATTCGAACTTTGGATGTGGTATGGAAGGCCAAGAGTTGGTTATGTTTACAATGAAATGTGTGAGGCTAGAAAAATCTTTAAAACAAAATTAAAGTGGTGCCAAACACACGAAGAACAAATAAAAATGGACATTCTGGCCTCACATCATTCTAAAAATGATTTTCAGTCTTTTTGGAAGGCCACAAAGAGGATGAACGTAAGACCTAGCCTCCCTACTTGTGTAGACGGTAGGAATGACGCGAAGGACATAGCGAATATTTTTAAAGACCATTTCACGGTAAAATCCCCGCTTGGTCCTTCTCGTTCGGTGCTCAGTGTTGAGGGTGGCATGAATCTGGGAATCAGATTTACTGCAAAAGAGGTAGACAAGGTAGTAAGGTCTATGACCAGAGGTAAATCTCCCGGGCATGACGGTCTCAGTATTGAGCACTTGCAGTTCGCTGGCCCGCACTTGCCGAGACTGCTGGCCATGCTCTTTAACCTATGCTTGAGTCATTCATACATGCCAAAAGAGATGATTAAGGCTTTAGTGATACCCATAGTAAAGAACAAAACAGGTGATCTATCTGATAAAACCAATTATAGGCCAATCTCCCTAGCTACAATTGTGTCTAAGGTATTTGATAGTATGCTTAATACACATCTGGCTAATTACATCAAACCTCACGATAACCAGTTCGGATTTCGACCAGGGCTGTCAACGGAGTCTGCCATTTTGTGTGTTAAGCATACTGTCAGGTACTATACCAGGCGTAAGACATCTGTATACTCTGGCTTCCTCGATCTTTCAACTGCGTTTGACCTGGTTTGTTATGACATCCTATGGGGGCAACTTCAAAATGCTCAAGTTCCTCCTGAGCTTATTAATATCTTTAAGTTCTGGTACAAAAACCAGGTCAACAATGTTAAATGGGCAGATAGTTTATCTGAGTCGTACGGGTTGGAATGCGGCGTTAGACAGGGTGGGTTGTCTTCACCGTTGCTCTTCAACCTTTACATCAATGAACTAATAGTCACGCTCAGTAATACCAGTATTGGTTGTCATGTAGATGAAGTTTGTGTAAACAATATAAGTTATGCAGATGACATGGTATTGTTGAGCGCGTCCCCGTGTGGTTTAAATAAGCTTTTAAAAATATGCGAAACATATGCTAAATCCCATGGTCTAATATATAATGTGAAGAAAAGTGAAATAATGGTCTTTGGGGCCGGAGGCAGGGATGTGGTAAATATACCGGCTGTAGAGCTTAATGGTGTAAAGCTCCGACGGGTTTACCAGGTTAAATACCTGGGCCACATCCTTGCTTCCGATCTCAAAGACGATGCTGACATAGAGAGGGAACGGAGGGCGCTGTCGGTTAGAGCAAACATGATAGCCCGAAGATTTGCACGATGCTCGAACGAAGTGAAAATTTCACTTTTTCGAGCATATTGCACATCTTTTTATACATGTGGTCTATGGGCCACTTTCACCCAAAAATCGTACAGCGCCCTCCGCGTCCAGTATAATAATGCATTTAGGATGCTGATGGGGCTACCTAAGTTCTGTAGTGCTTCGGGAATGTTTGCAGAAGCGCGAATAGATTGCTTTTATGCTATTATGCGTAAGAGGTGCGCTTCCCTGGTACGTAGGGTACGGGCCAGTCCCAACAGCATCCTAAAAATGGTGGCCAGCAGGCTGGACTGTGCATACGTCAATCGCTGCTGTGCAGTTTCACATGGAATTGTACAGCAGTGAGTAGACTTTAGTATAATTTTTTTTTTTTTTATAATACTAACATTAGGGTAAGAATAGCATTGTTACTAACCAAAGTGGACGATAGTCTGAATAAATAAACTTTATTATTATTATTATTATTAATCAGTGTAATTTGTCCCTTTATATTTATTTATTTTCTTGAGTTTAAGAGATGCTCTTGTCAGTGGCGTTTCTTCCATTCTTGTCTGTCTTTAGCCAGCCTTTTGACATCTTGGTACAACACCATTCCTAATTTCACATTCGTTTGGTTTCTTATTTTTTTTAGTTAATCTGGTCTTTCTGCGGTGTCCAGTGGTCAAGGCGTTTGTCTTGGGATCCGAAAGTCTTGGGTTCGAATCCCACTGGGAAGTATACTTTATGAAAAGTTGTTTCCAGTCTGGTTAGGATATTGCAGGCTTAAATCACCTGATTATCCGAAAAAAAATATGATTCCGTGTTTCGGCAGACACGTATAAACTGTGGGTCCTGAACGCCATCTAGCGTTTGCTCATCAAACCTATCCAACGATTAGATCTGGTCTACCTTTTGGGTTGCGGAGGTCAGACGACAGTTACTCGGTGTAAAAACCAGTAATCTCGTCAAACCACTTAGGTTAGGTAGCGAATCCCGGGCTCTGAAGCGTTACTGTTGTTGCCTTGGATGCTGCTGAAAATACGCACGGATGATGATGATGATGAATCTGGTTGCTGCGGCCTTTGGTCTTGGTCGTGACCCTGTAGTGCGCGAGGTGTCTAAACTAATATGCCACCGTGTTACGTTACAGACAAGTACAAACAACTGTTAACACATTAAAACCCTGTTTTACAACTCGCGTCATCATTAATTCTACGTATTCAGTATTCAAACCGTGTCCTCGGCTCCTAAAAGTCATATCCATAAAGCCGAACAAAATATATACACATAAAATAACGTTGTAAACCCCAACACCCGATGAGCGATAAATTTAACTGCCGTTTTCTAAAATTAATAACGCATAATTCTAATATAAAACCTTAATGAGTGGCGAATAAAGCAATAAACACAATATTTATGGTCAGTCCGCTCAATAAAAATATACGATAGAGATCTACATAATGGAAATCAATTACCTTGTTTACGTATTTCGTGGAGATTCCCTCAAATGTATTTTATTTGTTGACGGCAGAATGTGTTTTTGTAATTTATTTCACAATACGTGAAAGAGAGATTTGAGTTTACATTCGAATGTTAAAATTATGTACATAAGTGTGTTAAGGTTCTTCGGTAAAGACAATGGCGCCCTCGTTTTTACTCCTCATCATCCAAGCACTTTGTTCGCCCACTGCTGAGTATACTCATGCGATCGACGACTGACTAATTCACTGGTCGACAAAATTCTACATATTTTTTTTGCCACTGGAACAAGACTAATTGCCTTACAGATTTTTGTATAGTGTGTATGGACATAATTAACTTTTGTTTCTAGGCGGTCAGAATTGGGAATAATGTTATATCAAAAATCCGTTTTTTCCCAAATTCTGATGTTTTTTATTATTTATAGTAAATAACTAATAGTGCAGGCTATCAATTTTGTAACTTAAAATGGTGTAATTAGCCTTTAAAATCAAAATAAAATCTGTTTTAACTTTATACCTTTTTTATGTATACAGATATAGAAAGATTTAAGTTACCATAATATTTCCCATACATTGTATACTACGCGCATTGTATGGCGTTATACCGACCCTCAAAAAATCGGTAATAAGTAAATTTCTTAAAATAATTTCGCAATGATGTAAAAATATTATAAAATGTATGGTTTGTACAGTGTTAAAATGGTATTTGAAAATCGGAAAACACCTAACTGAATTTATAGTATAATTTTAAAATTACCAACAAAATAAGAAATTTGAATTTTTGACGTGTTATATTTGAAATTTTAGACGTCCTACACATTTTTTATAACTAGATTCATGTTTTCTGTACTGAATTCTTTTAGAAATTGCTGCAAGTATGCTTGTGACAAAATCTTGTTGTCCAGTGATCAACCCATCGCATAGCCGAACGTCTGACGATTCTCTCACATGTTATAAGCTACCATTCTGGTAGTGCCTTACTCCACCTGCTTACTCAACTCATCAATCTATCGAACCGGAATCCCTGTCCAGTTCCACTTTGTCCGTCGCTTTGTTCCAAATATATCTCAAGTTTTCGGATCCGATGTTAGGAACGCAATCCTGTAATTTGATGCCAAACATTTGCGCTCTATGGCTCTCTGTGCGAATTTCAGTTTGTGCATAGCCTCCTTTGTCCATATTTCATCACCGTACGCCGAAGTGGGCAGGACATTCTTGCTAATATTTATAATATAAAATGTTAATTAAGTAAGTAAGGAGGTTAAACGTTTTCTACAAATGCAAACTTTCTTGCAATGTTTTTATTCTTCCAAAAGATGTTTGTGGATAAATCTTTTAGTTTCTTCTTGAGTATTTACAGAAAGAGATGGAGAGAGATAAAGGAGTCATTATGCCAGAAACCATACGGCGAACTACTCAACCGATTTTGATATGATTTCATAGGACCGACGGAGTTCTGAAGTAACAATTATCTATTAAATGAGACGCCACTGACGTCAATGTACTGCCTTAACAACCAAATGTTAAAATTATGTATATACGTGTATAAAAGATAGTGTTAATCCATTTGATGGCCAAACGGAGGTCGGATTATGATCGTTTCGGAGTTTCTATATCGTAAAATGGTGGGAGTGACATAACAATCAGTAATGTAAGATTAAGTTCATCCAAACTGACTCAATGATGTCTCAAACTGTTGTGTAATGCTAATTTACTACTTAAGCAATGTAAAGCAATGTAATGTTTTGACGACCTCCGTGGCGTGTTCGATCCCCAGGCAGGGCAAGTTGGAAAATGGCCTTTTTCAAATTGTCCTAGGTCTTGGATGTTCATCTATATATGTATTTGTTATAAAATATAGTATCGTTGAGTTAGTATCCCATAACACAAGTCTCGAACTTACTTTGGGGCTAGCTCAATCAGTGTTATTTGTCATTATTTATTTAATTGTGAGGAGGCTCGGTGGCCCGGTGGGATTTTGAACAACTCCGTGCCTCGGTACTTTCCTAGGTCAAACATAATTCATTTGGTACTGTCAAAAATTAGAACGTCACAAAATAATGTCACTTATCATTGATCATTTTCAATGTCTTTCTAGATTTATTATTCCAGAAAAATTGATATAAAAAGCGCTGTTTGACAACAAGAAACTATGACGTCATTAGGCTGAATTTCATTCAAATTTCGTAAGTGATGTTTGTTTTGTCGTTAAGAAAAAAGTATCTGATTTGAGGAAATTAGTAATTTGGATGGGCGACAAGTGGCACAAAAAATATCTCAAACTTCTTCGTACTTTGGCGCACGTTCAGAAGGCACGTGAAGCCGTTATTCCCAGCTGTCATCATTACATGCGTTAGATGCCATAAGGCATCTTGAAAAATCTGACACCAGTTTTAGCCAATCACACACACAAACACTTAAGTAAAATTTTAAAGAGATCGTTTTATTTACAAAACAATATAAAAATAAACAAAGGTCCCCTACTAAATTAAATAAAAATATAAACACTACACACCAGTCGCAAGGCCTCCTTAGAATCCGGTTCCCATTTAGTTCCCTACAGGGTTTCTAAAATAAACGTATTTATTACTAACAACAATTAAAACCTACAGATAAAAATAAATAAATAAATAGAGACAAATCACACTGATTGAGCTAGCCCCAAAGTAAGTTCGAGACTTGTGTTATAAAATACTAACTCAACAATACAATATTTTATTAAAAAATCATATTTGTATAAATAAACATCCAAGACCCAGGATAATTTGAAAAAGACCATTTTCCAACCTGTCCTGACTGGGGATCGAACCCGGAACCTCTGGGTGGCGGACTAGCATGGTGACCACTACGCCACGGAGGTCGTAAATACAGATATCGGCGCACCGCGCATTAAAATATCCATTCACTATTTTCATAAGCCGTAAACTAGCAGTATGATTGTATTGAACACACCCACATATTCAAAAAACAAAATTTTTCACTGGTTATTCAAATACACTCACAATGATATTTGTATAAACACGTTCAGAGACATACTGCTTACACTAAGTTAATACAATAAAAACATGCGAATTAAAAGCCGGAATTAAACGGCTTATTTACCATTATAGAACCTAATTAATAGGGTATTTAATTCGTTTCATAGTTTGAAAGCTTTACTAACCCAGTTTTACTTAACGCATAGTAGCATTGGGTGAGAATTACTGATCTGTAATTAGTGATAATTACTACACACTATAATATTTACAAAGAAAATTTTATATTAGGTAAACCCTTAATACATCTAGGCTCAAGAAGCCTTTAAGGCATAAATTTATCGATTAAATTAAACATCATTACAGATTAAAAAAAACTCACTATTCCACACAAGACTTTCTTCTGATGAGATCTGATACCAAAATGGAGAATACCACTTTTGTTTATACAGTGTTGGGACACGATACTCGTAAAACTCCATTTTGGTCATCAGATATTTTAACAGGCAATCTTTAAACGTAATTAGGGCAAAACATCCAATTTGATCGAAAAGGACATATGTAATAAAATGTTTATGTAAAGATTTGACTAGTGTAGAAAAGGACATGGTAACTGGTTTTAATTGGAGATGACCTCCGTGGCGTAGTGGTCACCATGCTAGACCACCACCCAAAGGTTCCAGGTTCGATCCCCGGTAAGGGCAAGTTGGAAAATGGCCTTTTTGAAATTGTCCTGGATCTTGAATGTTTATCTATATATCTATTTGTTATAAAATATTATAACACAAGTCTCGAACTTACTTTGGGGCTATATATTTATTTATTTTTAATTTCAAGCTTTCATTTAGCTTGCCCTATTGGTTGTTTGTTTATTTATTTGTTTGTTTAGGTTAAATCTTGCAAGTTAAATTTAAGCCGCTTCACGATTTCCGATTAAGATTAAATTTGTTTGCGAATGTACATCAGACTACAATGCAATATTATTATTACAAAAAGCTGATTTGATTATAGCTATAGGAACCTTGTATTAAAAGGACGCAACCCAATCGGGTTTGGGCTTATATTATAGATTTGTGTTGATAACTAGGCACTTAGACATGACAATAAAAGCTTGTACGAAAAAGGTTTTTTTTTTGTCAAAACAATTAAATTTATTTAATTTGACTTTTTTCATGCACTTTGCCACGCTAGTTGCCTCTCTTTTCACGTAGTAAACTATGAAAGTCGGGCTATTAAATGGGCTAAATTTGAAACATGTTGTTAAGCGATGCGTTTACTTCTTTCTATTTTATTATTTTGGTATCATTTTTAGATGTTAATGAGTAACCTGCTGACACTGTTTATGTAATTAAAAAATGTAATAACTTTTTCAAGTCTAGACTAATTGTTTTAAATACCAGTTACCAAGTTCTACCTGTGATTAGCAGCAAGCAGTATCCTTAAACAGATGTTGTAGCGTGTAGAACATGTCTCAAATGCCGATGGTATGTCGGTATGTCGCTCTTTATAGTTGCTGTTCATTAGTATTTTATGATTCACCACTTATGTATCTATTTTAGTTATGTAGATATTTTGCAAATTATATTTATATCCTTAGTAATATATCATAACTTACTAATATATATGACGACCACCGTGGCGTGGTCACGTGGGCAAAACATTCAATTTGATCGAAAAGGACATATGTAATAAAATGTTTATGTAAAGATTTTACTTGCGTAGAAAAGGACATGGTAACGGTTTTAATTGGAGACGACCTCCGTAGCGTTTTGGTCACCATACTAGTCCGCCACCCAGAGGTCCCGGGTTCAATCCCCGGTCAGGGCAAGTTGGAAAATGGCCTTTTTAAATTGTCCTGGGTCTTGGGTGTTTATCTAAATATGTATTTGTTATAAAATATAGTATCGTTGGGTAAGTACCCCATAACACAAGTCTCGAACTTACTTTGGGGCTAGCTCAATCTGTGTGATTTATCCCTATAAATTTATATTTATTTTATTTATTTTTAAGTATATATAATATATAAAAAGTTTACTTAATTACGATTAAGTCCTAATTTAAAAAAAATGTAATCAAAATAAATTCTCTCCATATAGTTTGCACAAATTTACGTCACATAAGCAATGAAGAAAAAATATACCTGATAATAACAAGTGTTTAACTTTTAACGCTCACATAAAAATAATGGTGCCGCTAAATTATATGTCACTTATCGAAAACTCTTACGCCAAGCAATAAGCATAAAATGTCGATTCCAGTTTCGATATAAAACGTTCTTGGTTGATAATATCAATGATCTCTATACATTACTAACTGGATTAAAGAGAACATCTTCTTATGGTAAATTCTCAGGTGATCTTTTGATATATTTTTTTTATGTTACCTTGACGGTAAAAACAGACGCGTTATAAGATCACTTGCGGGTTTTTATGTCCATCTGTCACTGAAGTCCAACTAACTGTAATTTAATAGACATAATTATGTAAATAAGTGACCCAAAGAAGGTATGTGTAAAATATTAATTTTAAATAATTTGTAGCGTAGTTAGTAGTTAAGTGTAATTGATTTCTGTTTTCTGTTGTGTGTCTTCTGTATTTTGTACCCGCTCTCTACCCTGTGTTGTATATTGTCCTCAAATTTAAAGTTGACTGGAAGAGATCCCTATCTGGGATAAATCCGCCTTTGTACTATTGTTCTCTAGTTCTAACCTGTATTTTTGTCCTGTGTTTATGTACAATAAAGACTTTACAATTTAAATGAATTTAATTTTTTTTAGCTGAAAAATCATTGCAACTTAAAATTTGAGTGATTAAATATTAAAAAGATATGATTATTTGTTTTTTAAGAAATAACCAGTTCTAACTTATGTCTCTACCACGTCTTTTTACAAACATCTTGTTCGACTTATAAAATTTATAAGAAAATATAATTTATCACAAAGTAAAGCTGAAAACAATGTTGCTGAAGTCTACAAGAAACATCTTTCAGAATAGACTCGATGAATAAAAAAAATCATTTTTTTAAAGTTTTCTCCAAAAACTAAGAAATTTTTATTAGGAAGTAGATTTGACATTAGTCTCAATAAATAGTAGATAATTTCTAGTTCAAAAGAGAGTAGAAACAAGATTGAACTATTCTTTATACTCGTAAAATATATTTTATCTAGGTGTAATTTTGTACAAGTCAATGTATGACATCAACTCAAAAGTTTAACGGGCTGATAGAATCGAACTGATAACAAGAGTGGTGTATATTTCTCTTTTAGCGCACTTAACAACTAATCCAGTGGCGGTAGTTGCCACTGAATTTGTTAGTTTATTTATATGAAGGCCGTTTCGCCTTTTACTTACTTGTTAACCGAAAACATTTAACCAGTTTTCTTTAATGTTATTGCTTTAAATATAGCTGGTTTAGTATACAAGGTCCATTTTAATTAAGTTCAAAATTTTAAACGTACTTATGACCTCCGTGGTGTAATGGTCAACACGCTAGTCCGCCAATCTGGAGGTTCTGGGTTCGATCAAGTTGGAAAAGGCAAGTTGGAAAATGGCCTTTTTCAAATTGTCCTGGGTCTTGGGTGTTTATCTATGTATGTATTTATACTAAAATATAGTATCGTTGGGTTAGTATTTCATAACACAAGCTTAAGCTTACTTTGGGGCTAGCTCAATCTGTGTGATTTGCCCCTATATATATATTTATTTTATTTATTTATAAGTATTTCCTGCCGATGATACTGAATAGCTTATATCAATGGACTTATTACAAAGTAAGCAATAGCTTCGTATCAGAAAAAAACCATTCTGCCAAATGATATTTGAGAGTGAACGATATAAAAAGTCTAACAAAACACAGTAAAACCATTTTAAGGGTAAGTATATTCTATGTATGTCCAGAAAAAATAGTAAAACTATACTTGTGCTCTCGTTTTCCATCTAATAGCTAACAGCCCAACTTGCTAAAAGTAAACGAGTTTTTTTTTATCTTAAGACCCTCGGCTTAGACCTTATGGGTGCCAGAAGGACGCAGCGCAGGGGTAGACCACGGAAGAGGTGGTAGGACGATATAGACTCTTTCATGAGTGGATGGTAGCAGACTGTTCAGAATAGAGACGTGTGGAATGAACAGGGGGAGGCCTTTACCCAGCTGTGGGACACAAAAACAGGCTAAGAAAACAAAAACGACCCTCGGCTTTACCTCGATGGGACAAAACGAAAACGTAGACGTGGGATGAAAAGTGAATAATAATGTTATATTGGACACATAGTGTAGATATATAATTATTTCTTCATTTTAGATATTTAGTATTAAAATATAAATTATTACTATTTTTAACCGACTTTCAAAAAAGGAGGAGGTTATCAATTCGTCACGATCTTTTTTTATGTATGTTCACCGATTATTCAAAAACGCCTGGACCGATTCGAAAAATTCTTTTTTTGTTTGAACGGGTATACTTTCCAGGTGATATCACAGAAATTTTATCAAAATCGGTTATGTATAGTTTGGGGGTCAAGTCGGTTTTTAGTTTTGAAAAATTATATCTTATACTTTTCTTTACCGTTCTGATTTTTCGGAATAAATCCAAGTTCGTTATTTAAATAAACATGCTGAAGTCATAAATTTTGCTTTTTGCAATAAAAACCAGGTCCAATAAATCAGTGTTATTTATTATACAACATGCATACATTTCAGTAAATTACGTATTTCTTTGATTAATGTGTTTAAATTAATTTCAATTAAGAGTTCCTTTCTACATACCAATACACATTGGTCAAGCGTGAGCGGCTAACCTTGAAGGTTCCGTATTTATTACTCCCGACAAAAAATAGTGGTGATATAAGTTTGACACTTCGTCTGTCGGTCTGTCTGTCTATAGCATCGTAACGCGCAAACAGACGAATCGAAATCGATGCGTTTTTTTAACGTGAAAGCAAGTTCCCGTGCGGTGGTTCTTAGCTATGTTTGTTGAAAATGGGATCAGCCGTTCAAAAGTTATTGGGGTTAACGCTTGAAAGTCAGAGCTTTCTGTACCAAAAAAATAGATGGCGCTAAGGATATCAATTGGTATCGGTAGTTCCGCTAATCATTACCAGATGCCGTTTTAGATAGTCGGGGGTTTTTTAATTTGCTTAGCAAATACAAACTTGTAGATATTCATTTGGTCAACTTTATATAACGTCTTATAAAATGTACTGACACAAATTTAAGAGAAGTTCACTCCATTATACTAAAAAACTTTTCTTAAGGAATATATATGGAAATAAGTGAAAAAAATTGTCTTTCCGTAGAAACTCGGATAACCTGATGGGTAAACTTTTATGGGAGATTAGAATTTATTTTTTATATTGCAATATATTATATTTTTTAACTCTTCTCAAAATAACATGCTTCGTCAACATTTTCACAGTTGGTAATCCGCAACACGCTTCGTCAACTTTTTCACAGTTAGTAATCCGCAACACGCTTCGTCAACTTTTTCACAGTTAGTAATCCGCAACATGCTTCGTCAAATTTATTAATCTAAGAGACCACCCCTTATCGTACCCGGCTCAAATGTTCCCATGATACTGGCGGCATTGCCGCGCTGTATGGCGATGGAAATTCTTAGACCCAGATAAGATAAGGAGCGTCTATCATTTGCCCGTTCAGATATTTTATATATTGCAATATATTTTATATTTCAGAAAGTTGTATCTGAATAATTGTTTTAGTGTCAGTTTATTTTGTTAGACCGTACGAAAAAATGTCTCAATTGTACGACTTATAAAGTGAAACCAAGCCAAAAGCAGCAAAAAAAAAAACAGCTGACGTATACATATCATATAAAGTACCTAGTGTCACGATATGGCTTATTTTAAGTCTGGAAATCACCATGTCAGAATATTCTGACAGAACCCTAAAAAGTTGTTATCTCAAGCACATTTCGAGCAAGTTTCCTTACGCGTCCACGATAATGTAATGCCAACAAAATTGCATACATTTGCATGTGAATGCGTTAATTGATATGGTACAGTGAAATGAAATGAAGAATGGATAATTGGAACCGATATGTAGTGAGGTTAATGTTTATATCTCGCAGAAACCGATGAAGTTATATAATTTATAGTAATGAAGTAAAGGTTTGACTGATGGGTATGGCTTATAATACAATAGCAGAATATACGTGAACGGGTGCTGCCGGGAGTGACTGGTCAGCTCGGCTTCGCTTTTATGACTACTTAATATTATATTTTTTAGTACGCAATTTATGTTTGTTTACTTGTTCGCAAGCATTGCATGTTATAATGTGTCAACGTTGTATTATATTATAAGTATTAATTAAAATAATTAAAAGACAATAATAATAATATGACAAAGCCCTTCTGGCGAGTAGGCGATCAATACTGTGAAAATGAGTTTTTTCGGCGTTTCTTCTCAGCAGTGGTTGTTACGAAGCGCTGGTATTTTACTAAATTTTAAAATACTTTACACGTAAAGTAAATTATACTTATTGACGTGTAAAAGTGCCGGTAAAGGTCTATTTACTGAATAAACATTTGAATCTTTGAATCTTGAATCTTTGACGTGCACCATCGTTTCAAATTATCAGTTTAGTTCATTAAATTGAAAATATTTGATGATGAAACAAACATTATTTAGATTTGTATGTAATACCGGATTGTGCCGTCATAGTTTCTTGGATTCAAATAGCGCTATTAAAAATAGTTTTTCTGATTAAATAAATCTAAAATCACGTTCAAATGGATGTGGTTAATGACATGTGGCAAAGATTCAAGAAAACGGAGATATTATTTAAATTTGGCCTTGATCAGACCCTAGATAACCCTTCAAACTATTTTATGAATCACTGTTTACTGTTTAAAGTGAGAACATGAAGCTTTTCTACGCACATAAGCCAAAAGTGGCCGTTTATCGCAATTGTGCGTAGAAAAGCTTCACGTTCTCACTTTAAACTGTAAACAATAGCTCATAAATAGTTTAAAGGGTTATCCAGGGCCTGATCAAGACAAAATTTTAAATGAAATCTCCGTTTCCTTTCAATAGATTTATTTCAAATGGGGGCAGCACTGGACCCCGGAAAATTCACGTAGCCTCTTAACATCGGTTGCAATATGTAGTTCCGCTACCCATCAATAGATGGTGTCGTCGAGGTTTTTTTAATTTGCCTGGAATAAACTTGCACTCTGTTTTGTTACAGTGAATTTCCTCATCATATTACTAATGCATTTGAAGCATGCATAAATCTTTCATAACTATCTACTATTTAGAAAAGTGACATTATATTAGAACGAAGTTCCTTCTCGCAGGTTACACGAAATGCTGATTAACATAATTTTATAACCGGTTCTAGGGTAACAGGGGTAATTAAGGATACCATCGCATAGTAAATAGGATGTTTTAAAATCAATTAGTAAAATCCGAAAAGTTAAAGATCACTGGATCTTGACGTCGAAGAGATAGAGCCTGCAGAAACGGTTAAGGTTGAGGAACTTTGTTCCCACCGGAAGAAAAAAGTAATAATAAATGGACAAATAACACTGATTGGGTTAGCTCCAATGTAAGTTCAAGACATGTGTTATGGGATACTTACTCAATGATACTATATTTTATGACAAACACACATATACAAATAGATAAACATTAAATTACCAGGACAATTTGAAAAAGGACGTTTTCCAACTTACCCTGACCGGGGATCGAGCCTGGGACCTCTGGTTGGCGGACTAGCATGATGATCACTACGCCACGGAGGTCGTCAAATGGTTGAGGAACTTTGTTTCCGCCCGAAGAAAAAAGAATGTATGATAGATGTCGTGGTGTGAACCATGACACTCATCTCCTTTTTTATTCAAAAACGTATTTTTCAAGTCTTAATGCATTTCCCTTCATTTCTGCATCACACAATGCCATCGTAAATCAAATTACAATGCAATTAAAGTCATAATTGCGGTCGAGAGCGCCGCATGTGTGAACATGGTTTGTGCAACTTTTTGCTCAGTTGTGACGTATAGGAAAAATGAGGTAGAGTCCAAGTTTTGTAGTTTATACATTTAAATTATTTTCAAGGATAATATATGTACGAATACCTAAATAACAGATAAAATCTAGTTTGAGTGTTATTGTTCCAAATTGAGAAAACGACCAAAATATCAGTCTACCATTTTTTTTTTGTTATCGATGTATCAATCCATTTCCCTGAAATCCTCGCAACGCTACCACTCGAGATACAGGTTTATTCCTAGTTTGATGGTGAGTTGCCGAGTGAGAAAACCTTCGATATGATTGAATTTCCTCATCATATTACTGATGCATTTGAAGTATGTGTAAATCTTTTATAACTATCTACTGTTTAGAAGAGAGACATTTTATTAGAACGAAGTTCCTTCTCGCAGGTTACATGTTTAAATATATAAGTCACTTTGTAACAAACTGTATGTTGGACAAGAATTTAAGAGACACTACAATAAAGGCTTTTTTTATTTATTTATATGCGGAGCAAAGAAGAAAGAAGGTCAGGTTCAGGGGCCGTATACTTTAGCATTTAAAAGTGATAAATGTTACGGGAATAGTAAACATATGCATTGATAAAAGTGTCATATATTATTAAATTACTGACTCCAGCGCTAAAGAAGTGCGTGTACACAAAAAAAATGTCTGTTTTGGTAATGTTTGTTACACTTTCATCATACATTAAATAACATTGTATTAAGAGATTCTGGAGCGACATATATTGAGATTTAGTCTCATAAATATAGATTGATAACTGCAATAATATACAACAATTACAGACAGCACAAAACTGTCGGAAAAACGTGTTGGTAGCCTAAAATTTGATTTACTCACGGACGCATATTAAAGTTGAGTATTTATTCGCCACTTTAACATTGTGGCATTGTGAATGGACTCTGTATTGTACCTACTTTGTGCTTATGCAGTGTTTTCTCTGTTTTACTTCGAACCTTGTTTATGAGCTTTAATGTTACATGCCTATACACAGACCGTTACACTGGCTGGTTGCGACTTATTAGGAATACAATGACTCATTTAATTATAAATGCGAAAGTTAAATACATGTATGAGTATATGGAAGTGAGTATAGATGTTTGTTAAGCTTATACTCTAAAACAAATGTACGCATTAAAATGGAGGCATGTAAATGGCTTACACTAAGATTAAAACACATTTATCCCTTTCCTACTCCCTCTGTTGCGTAATGGTTAACACGCTAGACCACCACTCCGGAGGTTTCGAGTTCGATCCTCGAAGTTTGAAAGTGGCTTTTATAGTTCCGTCCCCAAAGGGTAAAAACGAGACCCAATTACTAAGACCCCGCTGTTCGTCCATCTCTCTGTCACCAGGCTTTATCTCATGAACCGTGGCTGGACCGTCAAATTTTCACAGATGATGTATTTATGTTGCCGTTATAACAACAAATACTAAAAACACTATAAATTAAATATTTAAGTGGGGCTCCCATACGATAAACGTCATTTTTATAGATAATGGTACGAAACCCTTCGTGCGCGAGTCGACTCGCACTTGGCCGGTTTTTCAATTTATCCTATATGTACTTTTTTTGGGTATTTCGCTTTATATGTATTTATAATAAAATATCAGTCGCGAGGCGTCCATAGAAGACGATTCCCATTCTAATACATATATACGCATTTTACTGACAACAATCATAACATATGACACAGTTACACACACCCACATATTCAAAATACGAAAATTTTCGCTGGTTATTTAAATACAGTCACAATGATAAATTTTGTATAAACACGCTCAGAGATATTTTACACACACTAAGTCAATAAAAATATACGAATTATAAGCCGGTCATTGCACGGCTTATTAACCTTTTTAGAACCTAATTAGGTAGGTATTTGATTAGTTTAATAGTTTGATAGCTGTACTAGCATAAATTCTCAGCCAACGCCACTGCAAAATATAGTATCGTTGAGTTATTGTATGAATAACACAAGTTTAAAACTTACTTTTGGGCTTTGGGGCTAGCTCAATCAATCTATATGATTTGTCCTTATCTATTTATTCATTTTATTTATGTATTTACTAAAAGTCTGACAAGACTCTTGTCTCACCAGACTGTGCGTCTTTTGAAATAGCATTTTACTCAGACTAGCATAGAAGAAACAAAAAAAGAATACGCAATGAAACGCAAACCGCGGCTTGCAACCGCCGGTAAACTCGAAGGCTGTTAAAAGTAGACCATTTAATTCAGCTACCTGGTGACAATTCATCAAAACTAACCACATTAATTACGAAACTAAGCCGAGTTCAGTCGACAATAAATCTTTGGCGGCAATAAATAAACGCGGCGGCCGCTAATTGACGCGCGCAATCGGATCGGAATCGATGTCACACGCAGTTTCGATGGCGACATGTCGCGGCACAACTGTTGCGCTGCACTGTTCAACTTATGAGCGACAAGCGATTTTCTTTGCTCGACTTTTTTTGAGTAGAATAAAAAAAAATATCCCTTCTCATGTAGAAGGCAAAAGCCGATGGTAAACGAAAATTTAGACGAATCATATAAATAGGTAAATCGGCTAGTAACCCCTAATTATTCATTATTTTGACTACTTTTTCCTCCAACGCGCTCAACATCACGCTTAATTTAGCTTTTGGGACCTATAACCTTTTTCTCTGACCACTCTGTGAGAAATAGAGACAGTAAATAAACGCGGCGGCTGCTAACAATTGACGCGCGCAATCGGATCGGAATCGATGTCGGATGCGGGGCGAGCAGTTTCGATGGCGACATGTCGCGGCACAACTGTTGCGCTGCACTGTTAAACTTATGAGCGGCAAGCGATTTTCTTTGCTCGACTTCTGCTTCTATTTTCACGTAGTAAGCAAAAGCCGATGGTAAACAAAAATCTAGAGGAATCATATCAATAGGCAAAGCGGATAGCAAGGATTTATCTTTCCTCTAACATGCTCATCAACACTCTAACCGTAGCTTTTGGGTATTATAACTTTTTGCTATGTCCTCTTTGTGAGAAATAGAGATGTGGTTCCTATGTAATTATGTAGAACGACAACATTCAGAATCTTTAACATGCTTTCGTAAGTGAAAATTAATTCTAGCTCCACTGACGTAAATTATTTACATAACTAAGAAGAGTTCAGTTGACATTAAATAAACGCGGCGGCCGCTGATTGACGTGCACAGTCGGATCGGACGCGAGTCGAGCAGTTTCGATGGCGACATGTCGCGGCACAACTGTTGCCCTGCACGGTTCAACTTATGAGTGACAAGCGATTTTAGGGGCTTGAATTTTTTTAAAGTAGATTTTCTGCTTCTATTCTCACGTAGATGGGAAAAGCCGATTAAGGTGGACGAAAATCTAAAGGAATCACATCAATAGGCAAAATGGCTAGGAACACATCATTATTAATTATATGGACATCTTTTTTCTCCAACACGCTCAATACCACGCTTAATGTAGCTTTTGGGACTTATAAACTTTTGCTCTGATTACTCTGTGAGAAATAAAGACAATATAATATAAACGCAGCGGCTCATTGAAGCCCAATCGGATCGGAATTGATGTCGGACACGGGGCGAGCAGTTTCGATGGCGACATGTGGCTTTCGTTTCTCGACCCTTTTAAAGTAGAAAATTAAAAAAAGTAGTTTGTTCTTTTCTTCTCACGTAGAAGGTAAAAGCCGATGGTGAACAAAACTCTAGAAGAATCATATCAATAGACAAAGCGGCTAGCAACCCCTCATTATTTGGATTAATGTTTCCTCCAACACGCTCACCATCACTGAACACACTGTGAGAAATAGAAACAATATATTAACGCGGCGGCCGCTAATTGACGCGCAATCGGATCGGAATCGATGTCGGGGCGGATTGTTTCGATGGCGACATGTCGCGGCACTACTGTTGCGTCATACTGTACAAGCTATGAGTGAAAAGCGATTTCATCACTTAGATGATCACTGCTGGACAATATATGTCTCGCCCAAGGATTTACAAAATGACCGATCTAGTGCGTCCTGCATCCAGTGCTTTCCAGTAACCTTGGTGGCCTTCCACTTAGTAAGTGGGTGGGTATCCTGGGCTTCGTTTGCCAGTGCGTGGTCACCGTTCGAGAACCTTTTTCCCCGACTGCCGTGTGTAAAGCCGTGAGAAATCTATATCCCGATCTCTTCTATCTATTCCCCTTCCTTAGCCTAAGGCGAGTGAGTAGACAGTTGTCTTTTTATTCTTAAGTTTATGCATATACAGTTTTCCCGTTTTCTTTATATTTATTAAAATCGCCATAGTCTTCAAGTTGTACCAGCGCCCATTGACATCGAAATCACAGTGATAAATATTAATAATTCATTCGCAATTAAACATGGCCACTCGGGAAATAGTGGTCGGTGTAAATTGACTTGTTTTAATTACTCTATCTGTAAATTATCATTTTTGTAGTTCTGTAAAGAGAATCATTTTTTCAAATATTGTGAATTCAAACATCGCGAGGGAACTTACTCCATAGTGACAATTACCTAAAGTTTACTATGGAATAAAATGGAGAATACAATAGCAAAAAAAACTGCATTATTTTTCCCAAAAATCGTAATTTTTTTACGTTTCTTTTCATACAATGAAACTGTAAAAAGTTTAGCTCTTAAATATACAAGATATCTACACTTTGAACTATCACACACCTCCGACGACTCCGTGGCGTAATGGTCAACACGCTAGACTGCCAATCTGGAGGTTCTGGGTTCGATCCCCAGCCAGGGCAAGTTGGAAAATGGCCTTTTTCAAATTGTCTTGGGTCTTGGGTGTTTATCTATATATGTAGTTATCATAAAATATAGTATCGTTGGGTTAGTATCTCATAACACAAGCTTTTAAGCTTACTTTGGGGCTAGCTCAATCTATGTGATTTGTCCGTATATATTTATTTATTAAAAAAACACACTTTGAGGAATACAGAATTAAACTAAAATTCTGGTAAATGTGCTTATATTATCGTAAAAACCAGTAACCTAGAGTCAAATCTCCTTGGTTAGGTTGCGGACCCCGGGCTCTGAAGCGTTACTGTAACCGGGAAAATGATTTTTTAATGCTTACTAACTTGCCGCATTTATAGTATATAGTCTCATAAACTAGACGTCCAGTTATTAATCTATATGTTTAAGTAGACTTATGGTATACTGCCGTAGACTACAAAATACAAAAAAGTAATAATATTATTTAATATCTTGTTTACCACAGATATGTAATATTTACACATTAGATTAATCTGCACACTATACAAAACACAGAATAATCTTGATAAGTATACAATGTGTAATTTTTATACTTGATCAAACGAAATGTGAAGATATTAGACGAAATATTATCGATAAGAAACCGAAAAAAAAACGTTATTAACACTTTTTTTTAAAGGTCGTGTTTTGATTTTTTTTTTCTCCTTAAGTAAACGGCGTATTTTCTTCAAAGTGGTTTCATTTGAAAGCTACAAAGTTTAAGAAGCTAAGAAAGTAAAAAATAATTAACAATACCGAACAGGAAATTAGTTAAAAACAATTAATGAAAAAATTAAAGTACCTGGGTTTTTTAATGACTAACATAACGATTTTTTTTCCATTTTTTTATCGATAACATTTCGTCTAATTTCCGCACACTTCGTTTAATCAAGTATAAAAAATACACATTGTATACACACATCTCATTTATTCCAATAATAGCATAAGCTGGACGTCCGTCGGTTTATCTGCGTTGACGCAGACGCGATGGCTTTAAATGCGGTCGTACATATAGCCCCATAATTGGCATAAGTATAACAAACAGAATAGAAACTCCTAGGGTGCCGCGCAATATACGTCCCCGTTCACCGTCCTCGCACCTCTCTCCCTTGTGGAGGTGTTGAGCGGGCGGCTGCGGGTGCGAGAACGGGGGAGAGGTGCGGGGATAGAGAACGGGGACGCATATTACGCTGCACCCTAGGATGTTTGTAATAAGTACTTAAATTATTTTTCTGTGATCTTGCTTAAAAGTTTGATGGTATAGTTACTCAATTTTGTCACTAACACAATAGAAAAACTTTGATGCAGACCTATCTAGACGGGGTGCAAGTTTCCTGTTGCATACCATTTTATCAAAACAAAAAATGATTTGTGTAACCATGCCTACCTACCCATTTGCCATATAAACATTATTATCATCCATGTTTTTGACGACCTCCGTGGCGTAGTGGTCACCATGCTAGTCCGCCACCCAGAGGTCCCGGGTTCGATCCCCGGTCAGGGCAAGTTGGAAAATGGCCTTTTTCAAACTGTCCTGGGTCTTGGATGTTTATCTATTAGTATTTATTATAAAATATAGTATCGTTAAGTTAGTATCCTATAAGACAAGTTTCGAACTTACTTTGGGGCTAGCTCAATCAGTGTGATTTGTCCCTATATATTTTATTTATTTATGTAGAAACCATGTAGTATTTCATTTTGATCATCCATGTAGAATTGTTAAAAAGTAGCGAATCGTGTACAAACTAGTTCGTAGAAACCATTCCCACTGTTTCAATCCTTCTAACAAACATTTACTAATCCAATAAATATTCTTGAAACTGAGCGAGATGTTTGGCTCAAATTTAGACTGTAATCTCTGCATAACGGATATCCTTTAAACCTGCGCCGACGCATATTTTGACGGCTTAATGCATCAGACTTACATTATTAGTCAGCGTGCGTTCGTTCATCATGCAAATACCTTTAATAGTGATTCAGAATGAAGTTCAAGTACTCTCGTTTCTCTTTGAAAATTGAATTTGAAGTTTTTTTTTTATTTTTTATGAAGGTATTGTTTTTACTCAATAAGTCTAATAAACATTGAAATACTCGCAACAGGCTTCATCAAAATGGTCTGTTAAAGTTGCAAGTAAATATGACGTACAAATGAGAACAAAAAAAAGGAAGAATCTTTAGTCATCTACTACGTCACGATGCTTTCAATAAAACAATAATGGAAGAAAAAAGAGGAATAGGAAAACCCAGAAGAAAACTTTTCTATCAAATAAATGAAAAATTAAATGTAAAAACATATAAGGACGTTAAGAACTTGGTGGAAGAAAAAGACACCAGGTAAGCACTCCTAGAACAAGAGAGCAGCTTTTAAATAAAAGAAGAAGTAGAACTAGAAGATATTAATCTTGGCAACTTGTCGACTGAATTGACTCATGTTTGAATTTTAAATCTCTCCCATCAAATAACACTGGTCAACAAAATTTTAGATTTTTTTCCCACTGGAGTAAGACTAGTTGTCTCTTACCGACTTTTGTATAGTGTATATGGACATAATTTACTTTTGTTTCTAGGAGGTCAGAGTTGAGAATAATGTTATATCAAAAATCCAATTTTCCCCAATTTCTGACATTCTGTTCAGGTTATTTAATTTTGTAACAAAAAATGATGTAATCAGCCTTCTATATCAAAACAAAATTTGTTTTACTTTTGTACCTTTTTTATCTATGGATATATATAAAGATTTAAGTTACCGTAATATTTCCCATACATTGCGTACTGCGCGCATTGTAGGGCGTTATACCGACCCGTAAAAAATCTGTAATAAGTCATTTTTATAAATAATTTAGCACTAATGTAAAAAATATTGCAAAATGTAAGGTTTGCACAGTGTTAAGCTGCTATTAGAAAATTGAAAATCACCTTATTGAATTTATGGTTTAATTTTGAAATTGCCGAAAAAAAAAGAAATTTGAGTTTTTGACATGTAATATTTGAAAATTTTGACGTCCTACACATTTTTTATAACTAGGTTCATTTTTTTTTGTACTGAATTCTTTTAGAAATCGCTGTAAGTATCCTTGTGACAAAATCTTGTTGACCAGTGTAATCGAGTTACTTACACTTAATAAAGTACTATAATCGAGTAATAATCGAGTTACTAGGGTTATCATCGTATAGTTACCACATTTGTAAACACCAGATGATCTCCATCCACTGGATGTCTGAAAGAGAACGCTTTAAGCGATAAAACTGCCCATTGTACTCATTTAATGTAAAATTATTTCTTTACGTGTCATTTTTCTATTTGTGTACAATGAAGAGTTATCTTAGATAACTGTTATCCAAGTGAATTGATAACTTCACTCGCTTATTCATTTAAGGTTGAACAAGCCGCGGGCCCGAACTCACAGGTGGGCGCGGCCTAAAAGTATGCTGTCTCACCTAACATTGTGTTCGGGCGAAGCAGTGAGGTGAAATGCACGATAAATTCATTCATAAATTCGTAAAGTCCTCTGGGAAAAGGGGTTTTATGCAAAAACGACTACATTAATCGATTACAAATAAAGTTTATTAAATTTTTCGATACATAAGCCGTGTCTGTGTGGACTTAGTTTTGGAGATTTCACACTTCTTTTATTACTTATTTACACCGAAAGTTGCGTAAAAATAAGCAACAAAAATTAATATTTGATGGCTCATAACTTTTTAATGGATTTTTATTTTACTATTCTGTATCCATACATACAAAATTTATAATCAGACAAAACGATACCATGGTTAACTTTAAATGTAGGAAATTCACAAACAGTTTAGGAAATCCCTTTCGAAATTTGTATAACAATGTATGGACTAGTTCGCTCTTAAGTATGCAAATCCGACTTAACGTACAAAAATATTCGCACACTTAATTATGAGTTTATCTGAGATTATTTAGTGCATAAATAAATAAATAATCAAATTATATGATCACTCGTTGAAAATTATATAAAAATACTTAATGAAATGCAATTTGACTACCATTCTTCCGGTCAGTGACCTTAATTAATAATTATATCGCTCGTTGCATCCGGAAATAAAATTTAATTATTCATATGATGTTAAATTAATTTTGCAAATAGATCGAAATCGTGTTGAAATGTGATTTAAAGAAAGTGTTTGATTTACTGGTTGAAAGCCTTCACTGATCATATGACATGAATAATATGTATGTATGATAATTAATTTATACAGTTTGCAAAATCAGTATCTAGCTTTTTAGCTTAAGAGTTCCATTACCCTGGACAGAATCTAAGTTTCCCATACAAATGTAGTCTACGTTTTATTTTGAAACGACATGTCGGATGTGGGCAAAATTATGTAATTTTAAAGAAATTGCAATTATCTTGGGTTATGATTGGTATTTGACAGTAAAATTATGAACTTGAAAGAGAAAACAGAGTATTATAATCAGTATGGAAAACTTCTACACCCTTATATTTTCTTTCCAGTTCATAATTTTACTGCCGGAAATCAATTATTACCGAAGATAATTTGCAACTTCTTTAAAATCACAAAAGTTTTGAAGAAATCTGACGTGTCGTTCCAAAATAAAACGTAGCTTACGTTTGTATGCAAAAGTCTAGGGTATTGGGCGTAAAGTGATATTAAAATATCACTTTACGCCTAATGGCACTAATTTAACAGAGCCTAAGGCCGCAAAATTCAAAAGCAACTTTTATAATGACGGTGGGCGAGAAAATGAAAAAAAAAAACAAAATATTGATGGTTTGCTAGTCGCATCGCTTGTCAAGCACAAATATTACATACACAATTGAATTCAATTGTTCTTTCGACGAGATCCGGCCGATCGGAGCTTGTAGGTACCCTTCAAACTATTTTAAGAACTACTAACTACGCCCCGCGGTGTTACCCACGGAAAAAGTAGCCTATGTGTTAATCCAGGGCCAAATTTTCGAGCTTCATGCATACCAAATTTTGACAAAATTGGTTCAGCCGTTTAAGCGACATGAAGAACAAACATAGACACACACACACTCACCCTCCCTCACACACACACACACACCCACACACACACACACATCACACACACACACATTTGTGACACTATAAGTGTGATTGTTTACAGTTTAAAGTGAGAACGTGAATTTTTTCTTCGCACATTTGCGAAAAACGGCCACTTTCGGCAAATGTGCAAAGAAAAGTTGCACGTTCTCACTAACTGTAACAATTGTTCATAAACAAGTCATTATAAAAAAAAAATTATTTAAAAACAAGCTTTTTTTCGAAATTGCTTCTAAAGACGAATCAAACGAGCCGAAACTCGATGGGGTTGCGTCGATTCATTACAGAGTTCCTATGGCCACCTTCCGGCTCCATCATCTGATCACCTCCATGACATTATAATATTGTATTGTCACGCAATATACGTATGCGTGCAAAATTTCAGCTCAGTTGGAAACCGGGAAGTGGGTCAAATTTAACTTGCAAGATTTGACACATGAGATGCAATAAATGATTGAGTATTGAGTATTGAGTATTGACAGACAGACAGACCGACAGACAACGTGACAGGTGAAACTAAATAAAAACTTGTAAAAAGTCTGAAGGGTTATTTTTTATTATTTTTTTTTATTAAACTTTATTGTTCCAAAGTACAAATATACCTACTTTTGACAAATGGCGGACTTCATGCTAAGAGCATTTTCTCCCAGTCAACCATACGGAAACACCAAGAAAGTTATAAATATCTATAGGCCATACTCAAGACAATATTTTCAATGATATCCCCGTCTCCTTTCAAATAATTTACATTGCAATACAAATCAACTTTATTGCACCTTAATAGACACCCAAAAATTACAAAACAACAAGAAACAATATAGGCACAAAGGCGGACTTATCGCTTTAAATGCATGCAAATTTTCCTGCGTCTTTGGTGTTTATCTATATGTCGCAGAAGGATGAATAAAAGGGGGCAGAGCGTGGCGTGATCGGCATCTGATATCTCAGTGACGTAAACTACCCACTTAGTTACTTACAGTACGAGAACAAACTGATGTCAGGATGAAAACTTACTTTCAGTCACGTCACCTTACCGATGCCGCCACATGAGAGATCTTGCGTGAGCCTTATAAAAATGTGACGGAATTCCAGTGCCCCGCCTCCGCACTGAATCATGAATCGCAACCACCATGTCTGGATTCCCTGGCCCCACAGAATTGAATACTGTGTATACACCTGGGCTTTCCGTCTTGCTTAAACAAACTGTCATTGTAATAAATCGGTTCACCAATCCACATCTATTACAATAATCACAATTAAATGAGTCATGGCCAAGCTACAGCAAACTACACAAACGACTTGTGCACGATACGGCCGCCTGAACAAGACTGTCCCTGTCGCTAGGTCGACCGGTCTTATAACTTGTTGTTAACGAATGTTGCCATTTCAAATCCAACCGTTGCATTTTGTAGTAAACAACTTTCTCTCTGCGCGTGTAAAATCATAAAAACGGGAACTTTACATTGAACTCTCCGACATATATATGTATTTGTTATAAAATATAGTATCGTTGAGTTAGTATCCCATAACACAAGTCTCGAACTTACTTTGGGGCTAGCTCAATCTGCGTGATTTGTCCCTATTTATTTATTATTTACTATCTGTCTGTCTGTAATCAAATCTCGCAAGTTAAATTTGTCCCTCTTCCCGGTTTTAGATTGAGCTGAAATTTTGCATGCATACGTATATTGCGTGACAATCCTATATTCTGAAGACATGGAGATGATCTGATGATGGAGCCAAAAAATGGGAACTCTGTAATGAAAAAACGCAACCCCATCAAGTATGGGCTCGTTTGATTCGTCTTGAAGAGCACTTTAAACATTTAAGTTCTTTTTTTTAAATAATTACTTGTTCAAAATAATAAAATATCGTCCCTGATATCAGTGATTTATCAAAGGAAGTACAAATGATCCTTATCGGTTATTTGCATACAATGACACTTCGGCACTCGGTAACGACAGGAAGGGAGATGTTATCAGTGAACAAACGAGGTATTGAAAACTAAACGAAAGGATATTGCTCAGGCTGCTCTTAATTTGGTTAAATTTATGAAACAAACGAGCGAACCGAGCAAAAGTCTACTTTTAAAAAAAAAATCCCTTACCTTAGACTTTTCCATACAAAAGTAGTCTACGTTTTATTTTGAAACGACATGTCAGATTTCGGTAAAAATTTGTAATTTTAAAGAAATTGCAATTATTTAGGGTTATAATTGGTTACCAAAAAATTATGAACTGGAAAGAAAATATAAGGGTGTAGAATTTTTCCATACTGATGGTCAAATATGATATAATACACTATATTCTCTTTTAAGTTCACAATTTTACCGTCGGAAACCAATTACAACCCTAGAGAATTGCAATTTCTTTAAATTTACATAATTTTGCTCATATCCCACATGTCTCTTCAAAATAAAACGTAGACTACGTTTGTATCGAAAAGACTGATTCTGTCCATGGTAAGGTGACTTTTAAACAATCCGGCGTTTAGTTGTCCGACAAAAGAGAGGAGCGATGCTAATGTTTGTCCGTCTGTGGCATCGTTGCGCTCGAACAGATTGACCGATTTTTATGCCTTTTTCTTACGTGAAAGCAAGTTCCTTTGCGGTGGTGCTTTTAAAAGTTATTGGGGATTAACGCTTGAAAGGCAGGGCTTTCTCTAGGAAATAAAAGATGGCGCTACATCAATCAAGTAATAAGTAACGGAACTACCAATATGACTTCGTTAGTTTAGCTACTTATTACTAGATGAGGTTCTTGACAATCGGGTTTTTTTTTTTATTTGCCTTGCAAATAAACTTGTATTTATTTATTTAATTGAGAAGACCAACACCTGTTCTATTTAACATAGATAACAATAATCTCCTCAATTACAGCTCTTCACTGATATTTTTTTTTTTATTATTTATAACATATATTTTGATGACCTCCGTGGTGTAATGTTCAACACGCTAGTTCGCCAATCTGAAGGTTCTGGGTTCGATTCCCAGCCAGGGCAAGTTGGAAAATTGCTTTTTTTTCCAAATAGTCCTGGGTTTTGGGTGTTTATCTATATATGTATTTATCATAAAATATAGTATCGCCGGGTTAGTATCCCATAACATAAGCTGAATCTTTCTTTGGGGCTAGCTCAATCTGTGTGATTTGTCCTTATATATTTATTTTTTATATTTATTTAAGTATATACTTAGGTACAAATTGACATGTATTTAAGACATGTTGTAATTTCATATATGAGAGTGTTTTGATGATACAACTTTATTGAAAGTAAAACTAGATATAAATCTAATAGTACATCATTTATCATCATTTTAGCCGCATAACGTCCACTGCAGGACATAGGCCTCTCCGAAGGATTTCCAAAATGACCGATCTAGAGCGGCCTGCATCCAGCGCTTTCCAGCGACCTTAGTCAGGTCGTCAGACCACCTTGTAGGTGGGTGTCCTACGCTTCGCTTGCCAGTACGTGGTCGCCATTCGAGAACCTTTTTGCTCCATCGGCCATCGGTTCGTCGCGCTATGTGTCCCGTCCACTGCCACTTCAACGAACTAATCCACTGGGCTATGTCAGTGACTTTTATTCTCCTACGAATTTCCTCATTTCTGATTCGAACACTTAGGGAAACCCCGAGCATAGCCCTCTCCATAGCATGTTGAGTGACTTTGCGCCTTGAGCCTTCTTATGAGACCCATAGTAGGGGACCACGTTTCAGAGCCTTAGTTATGTAAAATTGAAATTAGTTGCGGGTCACCTGATGGTAAGTGATCACCGCTGCCCATGGACAACTGAACACCAGGGGAGTAACAGAAGCGTTGCCGGCCTTTCAGGAAGATATAGACTGGTTTTTTGAAGATTTCAATGTCGTATCGGTCCGGGAACACTGCTGCAGGAAGTTGATTCTACAGTTCGGTGGTATGTGGTAAAAAGTTCCTTTTAAAACGTACGGTGGTTTATTGCCAACTATCCAAGTAGTGTGGATGTTAATTTCAGGCGGGTGGTGTGGTGGTGAAATTTTGCAGCAGGTATTAAGTCGACAATTCTCCAAGGCATTCCCCATGATAAATGCGATAAAAAATGCACATTGATGACTCATAATTCTTCTATAGACAAAGAAACTGTGTAATAAAGATTTTTTTATTTATTTTTTAAGCGATAAAGTCGTGGTTAAATCGTGATAAAACTTTCTTACCAAATGGGTTGCTCATTAAAAGGCAATAAATGCAAATTTAATGCACGTCCTAGTTTTATAAAACAGTTTAGTGTTATTGAACAAATTAACGTTTAATTTGGCATTTAAATGCATCGATTTTACATGCCGTTCATAAATTTATTAATTAATATTTAAGTTACAATAAGCGAGTCCTGTGTTAAGTAATGCTTGTAGAGTTTGTTTTTTATTATTTTATGTATAACCACTAGCAAATGTAAAGGTTTTTAAAACTAGCAAAGATTAACCCTCAAATTCATAAAAAAATAACAAACGTTTGCTAAACCTATTTCAGTTTAAATATGTTTTGTCTCGTTCCTTCTATGTTAAATATTGAAAAGTGGGAAAGGGACAAAACATGTTTTAACTAAAATAGGTTTAATAAACGGTTGTTAATTTTAATGAATATGAGGGTTAGAATATACAAGTTGTGAAAACTAGAGACGACTAATAAAAAATATAAATATGAAACTGCGCACAATTTTTTTAGAGCCAAAGTTAATTGTTCTTTCTTTTTTTCTAGTGTCATTTTTAAACATTATACAGTCAGATGATTATTGAAATACTTTAAGGAGTTTCTGACAACCATAAAAAATACACTGGTTTCTATTTATTTATTTATTAAATCTTTATTGCACATAATAGTTTAATAAGTGGGCTTAATGCTTATGCTTTCTCTACCAGTCAGCCTTCAGGAAAAACAGATATAAATTCATTGGCGATATGCGTTTGAAAATACACTATTTTAGTTCACCAAATATATTTGCGCCTTTCGTCCTGGAGACTACTAATATCAAAGCCAAATTTTAAATAATATCTCCGTTTCTTTTCAAATGGGGGCAGCACTGGACCCCGAAAAATCCAGGTAGCCCCTTAATGTACCAACGTAGATTATATTAGGTTTTAGTTTAATTATTTAGTTTAGATTATTAATCGTTCTGTACCTTTTATTTGATTTAAATATAGTTTAATAGCCCTGACATTTATTTTAACATTAATGTTATTAAAAGTAACGTGTGATGTCATAACTAAATATTTAATAACGGTATTGCTACGTAGAGTAGTTGGAAAATGCCGACTACTTTCGATCGGCTTAAACGATCATCATCAAGGCGAGTGTTGTTAAGTGGGACGGCGACGCGACGGTTTCGCTGTCCTCAAAGCACAGACTACTAGTCGGCATTTTCCGACTATACAACGTAAGTAATACCGTTTTTAAATATTTAGTTATTTTAACATTTATTTTTACACACCTCATTAGTGACGCTAAGTAATTATGGTCGTATCGACAGCAGCCATGTGAATAAATTAATACAACATCATTGCCAATATAAAAATATATAATTAACCATTTACAAGCAACGGTAAAAATAGACAATAAAAATTTAAATAAGTTATTGCCACTTAATACTCTTGCGATATTAAAGTTATGAACATAAATTTATTATGATAATAAATTTATTTTTAAATTATGTTTGGTTATTGCTAGATCGGTTTCGCTAATAAATAATTTATGCTCACTTTATTCGGAGATAAAATATGTTTTATGTGCCAATGTCTAATAACTTTATGGCTGATTTCATTTCAACTTTGTATTTTATCTGATTGTTAACTCAATTTATACAGTCTGATGTATAGACAGACATATTGGTCGAAGAATTAACATTAAATGTGAACTTATCTTAGTCCTTGGTTTAAACCATTAAGGGGCTACTTGAATTTTCCGGGATCCTGTGCTGCCCCCATTTGAAATAAATTATTATCTAAAAGGAAATGGAGATATCATTTAAAATTTTGTCTTGACCAGGCTATAGATAACCCTTCAAACTATTTTATGAACTTACAGTTTAAAGTGAAAACGTGAAGCTTTTTCACACGCATAAGCCAAAAGTGGCCGTTTTTCGCAAATGTGCGTAGAAAAGCTTTGCGTTCTCATTGTAAACTGAAAACGTTATCTAGGGCCTGGTCAAAACAAAATTTTAAATGATGTCTCCATCTTCTTTCAAATAATTTATTTAAAATGGGGGCAGCACTAGACCCTGGAAAATTAGGTATCCCCTTAACAAGTTATCACTGACTGATGAAAAAGTTATATATTTTAGTAGCTGTCAACTAGTTTTAGGTCAACTGAATATTAATTTACTTATTTAATGTTTAAATAAAGTATTATTATCAACGTCAATCCAAGTTCTGTAAGAAAACGGTATAAAATTATTGTTTGTATATTTAAACCAATTCATAATAAAAAGGTGCATGTGCGGGACTAAAACCAGCTGATATAAATATATTTATACTAGCTGCGCACTGCTGTGTTAGTGCCGCAACAGACGGGACGCAAGTTGCGTCTCGTATCAGCTAGAGATGGGTAGTGGATAGTACTCAATCTACCCATTTGAGTATTTACTCACTAGATTTAATAAATAGAGTAAATAGAGCGTGCTCATATATTGACATCGAATTTGATGTCCGTTTACTTATTTTAACATAAAATTACGCCTTTGCACACCTCCCATCAAAAAATGATAATTAGTCTAAGAAGCCTACTTTCAGTGTATGATTAGTATGGTATTTTCATATATTTTAGCGTCGCATTTAACGTTAACTGACATTTTAAGCATATTATGGCGTATGTACACACTTTCCGACAAGAATTGCAAGTGTATACTAGATTTAAGTTTCAAAATTGTCATGAAAACATGAAATAATGAATATGAATATAAATATAAGTCGCAACTCATATAAATCAATCTACTCACCAAATGGATAAATTAGAATATTTATCGGGTATTTACTCAATCTACTGAGTAAATATTCAAATGGGTTGATTGAGTATTTATGCAACTCCCATCACTAGCTATTACGCGGCGCAACTTGCGCCCCGTTTGTTACGGCCCTTACCCGCGGAAAAGTAGCCTATGTGTTAATCCAGGGTGTCAGCTTCTTGCATACCGAATTTTATCAAAATTGGTCCTGCCGTTTGCGCGTGAAGAAGTTACAAGCATACGCACACACTCACAAACTTTTGCTTTTATAATATTAGTGTGATAGGGACAAGTTATACAGATTAAGCACGCCTCAAAATAAGCTTAAACTTGTGTTATGGAGTACTAACTCAACAATACTATATAGAAACACCCCCGACACAGGACAATTTAAAAAAGGCAATTTTCCAACTTCCCTGGCAAGGGATCGAACCCGAAACCTCCGAACGGCGGGCGGGAAGTCGTCAATATATCTTCCAAGACTTAAGATCCTATGGGCTTGGATTATATGGGCTAGAGGAAGCCGACAAAGTCTCTCTACGTCTTCTCGATTAATTCAGAGCTCCTTGTTAGACCCTGCTGCCAGTTTTCAAAAAGACAAGAGGCAGCTGGAACATTCCTATTTTTTTCTCAGCTCCCAGACCAGCCTGAGACATTGTTACACTGTGTAATAAAGACAATATTCCCAGAAACAATACACAGAAATAGATCATAATTCTTATCTCCACGCGAACTAATTTAAACCCATATTACAGAGTAAACCAAATACAGAGCTAAGCTTTTTTACAAGCAGTATAGTAAAGTGTGTACGTAGAAAAGCTGCAGTGTAATATTTATTTTTTGTCGAAGTTAAATGAAGTCAAATCCGTTTTTACATGTTAAGTATATCACAGTCATTGTTGTTACGCCACAAAAATCCTGCATATATTGAACCAGCTCTTCTAGCCATTTTCGGAAACTTGACGGGCTGAGTATGTGTCGCACAAATATGTAAACTCAATGTCATTCAGCGGCTATGCTTGGTGTTTCTCTGCGAGACCAGAACCGAGTAATTTTGTAAAGAAACCAAGAGCAGGTTAGCAAATTAAAGTGGAAGTGGCTATAGAGCAGCTAATTAAAGAAGTAGTTCACACAGACTTATTTTTGTCAAGCGGCAAAAGTCTCGCATTTATTGAACCCCCTTCTTTTTAAGCATCTTGAAATGAAGAAGGAAGTTAAGAAAACTGTCATAAATTTTGCGTCAATTGAATGAGGACTAAGAGAATAATGGAAGAAATTTCACTGGCAAAAGTCGTCTTAAATAAGACGATTATGTAAAAAAAAACACAAATTGACGGGCTGAGTGTATATATTAGTATGTGTTAATCAAATATATCGAATCAGAACTAAGAACGTTCGTAAAGAAACCAAGATTACTGAACTAGCCTCGCAGATAAGCTGATTGAAGAAGCAGGTGCACATAGTGTGATGATTCGATATCAGTTACGAGTTGTGGCAAAAAAGTTTTTGTTTAACGACCACGTACTGGCAAAGGGACCACTGTGTAGGACTTTGTTGATTAGACGATCTAAAGTTGCAGGAAAATTCTGGGCGCAGGCCTCTTCAGTTTGGGAAATATTTAGGAAAACCTATACTCAGCTGCATAATAGGAGACACCAAAGCGGCAACAATTCGTTGGCTGGGCTACGTGGAGAGGATGGAGAAAGATCGTGCCGTCAAAAGAGCGTACACGGGGAGACCAACCGGGAAAAGGCTGGTAGGTTGCCCCAGGTACCGCTGGAGAGACGAAGCCGTCGAAATCCTTCAAAAAGATCTGCAGATGGTACAAGCTAGGGAGCAGTGGCGTCTTCTGGTGTCGGAGGCCAAGACCCACTTCGGGTCGCTGAGCCAACGCAGTAAGTGTGCTCAGCTGTGAAATTCATGCAGTATAAATGAGGATGACGTCCAATGGTCCTAGAACTCTCTGTGAAATTTAATCTGTACCCTGACAAAGTTAATTTTTCCGCCGTCATTTGTCATTAACATGACGGCAATAACACTTTTATGTCCGTCTCATCACGATATACAGCCTTTAATTATATGACTATATCCCTTGACAACAAAGCAGAAAATGGACAATCCTGAACTTTATTATGTATGCCATAAGATTAAAAATAGATAGAAAGGATAAATAAAAATTTAAATTTTCAAACAAAACTATATTGCGTTTTGACATGCAACTCTGTGGACAATGGCATTAAATTGGTTGAAGTTAAATAATGTTAATTAAGACATTTATAATGTGGTTTTGAGCTTCTATAAGGGCTGAATGATTAATATTCCTTATTATGACATCCGTGTTTTACTAATATTTTGTTGTTGAAAGAGGTTAAGCTAGGTATACACGGACACCCCCCCAATGGGTTCCCGGTTTGTCGTACCGGGGGGGCTCAGTACCCGTGGTAGTCGGTGGCCACGGGGAAGCTAAGAGGAACCCGCGAGGGGGCGCTCCTGCTGGCGTGCACCAGCAGAGAGCGCCCACATTGGGGCGGCGGGGGAGTGGGAAGTTCTCCCCCCACCCGAGGAGGGGCGCTCCCGCGGGCTCGGCTTCGGCCTTGAGCCTGTAGGGATGCGCCCAATGGGGCGGCGGGGGAGTGGGAAGTTCTCCCCCCACCCGGGGTGGGGCTGCCGGGAGGGGAATGTTTCATTGCCCTCCCGGCGCTTCAGGCGGGGCCACACCGCCGTGGCTGTGGTGGGAGATCGGTCGCGGAGGAGGAGGAGTGTCGGTGTTACGTTGCCGCTCTCCCTATCCTCCGCGACCGAGCGGTGCCGCACCGTGTTTGCGGCGAGGGGCAAGCGGCGGAGCCTTTCATCTTCTCCGCCGCTGGGAGCCGGTTTATCTGGCTCCCATGGGTCCACAGGCGGTAGACTGCGTGGTAGTTTGCCGCCTCTCAATTGGGCCGAGGAGGTACGGCGTCCGGAACTCACGGACGCGCCGACTTGGTGAGTGGGGGGGGCGCTGTGACGCCCCCGAGGAGGGGCCGCTTTGGCGGCCAGCCGCGCCGGGGTTCGCGGATGTATTTCCGTTCCCGTGTCCCCGGCAAAAGCGGTTGAGATGGAACTCCGGAGGTTTTTTAGTGGGTAGGCACGTCGCTCGGCGTGGAGTCCCACATAACCCGACAGCCTCCCCCGCAGGCTGACGGGTATCCGTAACAGGGATCTTTCCTCCGAAAAAAAAAAAAAAAAAAAAAAAAAGGTATACACGGACAAATGCCTAATAACTTACTATTGTTAAATACTAAAAGGCCTTAAGTCCGCCTTTTACATTTTTGTAATAAAGTTTAATAAATAAATGAATAAAAGTTAGTTTTATATAACAAATTTTATTAATTTTATATCAATCAATCAGTAATTTATTTGTCAAACATAGTTTCAAATAGATTAGAAGTTACAATATAATAAACAGTTCGCTATGTATTATAATTTTTAGCATACAAATATTTAGGAACAAAAAATATAAAAATAGGTACTAACTTTACTTAAATGTCAAAAAAAATTGTATAATATTAAAAATGTCATATTATAAAAAGGTAGTCTATAATTATGTCTATGAAATCATTGAATAATGGCAAAATTAAAGCTTGTCGTCTCTTAAAAATTCTTTAACAGAATAGTACGATTTATCTACCTCTATAAGTAGTTAAATCAAATTTTTCACTTGATAATTGTCAATTGAAGTAGTAATTTCAAAACAAAATATAAATAGTTAGCTACATTATACGTAGTTAGACGTTTGTTTTTGTGTGTGTCATATTTTTATTAAATATCACCGTTCACCCTAATATTATCTAAACAGAAAGTTGATGCCCATGTTTCAATTAACAATTTTAGCCGCTCACAAATCATTCCCACCCAATATTTCACGATTCACGCCGCGATCCTCCATCATTCGTGGCCACATCTACACGATTCATTATTCGTACTTTACGACCGCATTGCGTGATGTGCACACATAAAAAACCCTCATCTTTAAGGCACATGAGTAAATATATTTAACCTCTATCAAGAAAGAGGGGTGTTATAAGTTTGATGCTAATATCTGTCGGTCTGATGATTGACGTGTAAAAGTGCCTGTAAAAGTCTAAATACTAAATAAACATTAGAATTTTGAGTTTTAAATTTTGTCTGATTCAAAGATTCAAATGTGTATTCAGTAATTAGACCTTTACAGGCACTTTTACACGTCAATAAGTATAATTTATGTAACGTGTAAAGTATATTAAAATTTAATTCATTTTTAAAGAAAAGCTACCGATACTAGCGCTTCGTAACGACCACTGCTGAGAAGAAACGCCGAAAGAAACTCATTTTCACAGTATTGCTCGCCTATTCGCCAGAAGGGCTTTGTCATATTATTATTATTGTCTTTTTATTAATAAATACTTATAATATAATACAATGTTGACACATCATAACATGTTATGCTTGCGAACAAGTAAACACACATAAATTGCATAATAAAAAATAAAAAATATTAAGTAGTCAAAAAAGCGAAGCCGAGCTGACCAGTCCCTCCCGGCAGCACCCGTTCACGAGTTTAGTTAGAATAGTCTGTCTATTTGTCTGTAGCATCGTAGTTCATGATTGGATGGACCAATTTTGATGCGGATTTTATTGGGAAAGCAAGTTTTAGTGGTGGTTCTTAGCTATGATTGATGAAAATCAGTTCAACGTTTTTTTAAGTTATTGGGGGTAAACGCTTGAAAGTAATAGATGGCGCTATGGATATTAATTCAACTTTATGTCGATTAAAATATGTAGTTCCCTCTCTTATCACTAGATGGCGTTTTAAATGCTTGACCTCCCTATACGACACAAATTTTGCCTTTCCATTCACATCATATATATATGACCTTGTTGGTCTTCCTTTTCCTGTCCTATCTTCCACCATTACTTCCATGACTTTTTTGAAGTTGTCATGCCGTATACGGTAGCAAAACATATTACCTCGTCTTTTCTCTATTGTTTGCATTAGCGTTTTCATTGACTAGTTCCAACACTTCTTTAATGGTTTTTTTTTTTTTAAATTAACCTTTCCCCCAACACCACATTTAAAAGGTTTTTAGACGTTCCCGATTTCTTTGATTCATTGTTCACTGTTATTTTGCCTAGACCTCTATACTTGTCAGCGTCCCAACATATCTTTACTCATGTGCCGTGAAAGATAGATGCAGTAAGCTAATTGTTGTATTCGATTTAATTTACGCCACTATTAATGAGTGTTCTTATTTATTACAGCTGTTGAATATTGTGTCGGTTTTAATTAATAGTTTTGGTTTCCCTTTAACGGTTGGTATATATTTGGGAAAGTGCTCAGTGATTGATCGTACTATTTCACATTGTGTATCGGAATAGGTCAGTTGAAAATATGCTGTCCGATAAAGTTGTTTCTCGTTTTTGTTGATTTTTTTATTTATCTATCTATATCCGTCACTTTTAACGTAAGTCTAACTTGTCCATTGCAAGACTGGTCTTTATTTTATGCTCCAGTTTTTAATTTATACTAACAGTTGACACACAGGCGTTGCAACCCTAACTGTTTAGAAATCTCGGAATCAGAATCACAAGAAATTTAAGAAAAAAGATTTATTATCAAATCATTTTTCTCCCGAATTTCTAGTAAATGGCTAGCCTACTGACTTTCTATCAAGTACAACACATTAATTAACAGCATTTTTATTGATTAACTTTTACCAACCTAATCTACTTAACTATTGTAAACAACTCACCTATCAACTCGTCAAATATGAAGATATATTTTAGTAGTATTGGCGATCAAACTTTAGATTAGTGAATTAAGCAATTTTGTAAATTTTATTTCTACATCTAAATGATTGTATAACATGTAATTAAAGAGTTTCTGGTATTTAACATTAATTATGTTGTTCTATTTTCAGACGGACTAGATACAGATTCATTCTCACGTCTATATTCCTGACGGGGTGGGCAGAGCCCAAGCCGTAAGACCCAAAAGGCCTCGCTTAGCGTAGAATTACCTACGCTAAGCGTGGCCATACCAGGAGTGACCGCACCGTATACCCCCAGATGTGACCGTACCCAATGGTATGGTCACATATGAGGTCTAGGTCCATATTTTGCTGTTTTGAAATGCATGCCTGCATCTAAAATATACTATGAATAATTTATAATTGAAAAAGTTGACGAAGCGTGTTGCGGATTACTAACTGTGAAAATGTTGACGAAGCGTGTTGCGGATTACCAACTGTGAAAATGTTGACGAAGCATGTTGCGGATTACCAACTGTGAATATTTTGAGAAGAGTGAAATAAATATAATTATAAAAAAAAAAATTATAATTAGTTCATTTATGGTTCATATTTTTTTTCTATGTAAGTAATAATATTGTTCAGTGTAGATATATGTTTTTGTACATACACTTCATGCTGTGTTCACATCGAGAAGACTTTGAACTTCCACATGTTTCTTAATAGCTAAGATACATACATAGTGTTACTGTGTAATGTCAGTTTCGTGAACCAAATAAAAAAAAGATGATAGAGGCTTTAGTTTATCAATGACACCCATATTTTTGAAGTGAAAACTTCTTTAGCGGCCTTGTACACTATTTTTTAAATGGGTAAAAATTTTTAAACTCGCGTCAGGGCGTCAGGGCGTCAGGACACGTGACCTGATCGAAAATTCGTAAGACGGATGGAAAGTAGACAGCCGGCGCGGCGCGGCGTAGGAGAGGAAGTATCCCCTCTCTTTCTACGGCGCGGCGAAAATGTATGCCTGCGCCTGCTGTTTCGTTTAGGCAGCGTAGGGCGCTGCAATGTTCGTGTGTGTTTATGTTACAGCGTGCCACGCGCGTCCATGGAAATGCACAACGTTAATATTCAAGTTTTCACTTCTGCCGGCACTCTCGGAGTGCAACCCGTCGTTTTTTTCTACCTGATAATGTGTCCCACGACCTGAAAAAGGTCGCTGGAAAACGCTCGATGCAGGCCGCTATGGATTGGTCATTTTGGAAATCCTTGGGCAGAAGGATCCAGCTGAAATATGTAATGATGATGATGGATGTGTCCTACTGCTAGGCAAAGAGCTCTCCTTCCTTCTTCTATACAATGGGTATCGGAAAGGGGGGTGTCAACCCGAAAGGGAGTATCTAAACATACTACTTTTTCTCGTATCGAAAGCTCGAAATAAAATCATTTTCTTTTCCTTCCAATAGGTTGTTACTTAAATTAAATTAAAATAAATATTTAAGGGGGGCTCCCATAGAATAAACGCGACTTCACGTCACGTGATATACGACACACGACAAGTCCGACTCTCACTTGGCCGGTTATTTCATACAATTTAATAAAAGTAATAACGAAAGTCATGAATTATGTCCATTCATTAAGTGTAAGCTGCAAACAAAATTATCAGCCATAATTTCCAATATATTTTTCCCGCTATCGACTCTTTAACGTCCATTTAACAAATACGTTAAATTGACAAATGCCATCTGACATTAACTTACCACAACTTATTAATTTAATTCACATATTCCCACATACATTCGAATATTTATTTGACAAATACCCAGTTAATCCCACTCGATCATTGAAAAATCCGATTATGCATATCAGGGATTCAAACGCCGCTATGTCAAGATTATTCGAACAAAAAACCCGAATAAAACCTTAAAAAACTGAGCGATCGATCAATTAAAGCTAAACAACTTATCATTTTAAAAAAGGAATAAAACAAGCGCATTAACAAACAAATGTTCACACTTAACATTAGATATATATCTTTCAAGGCAGTTCATTATTACTTACCACCTTTTTTCCTAAATACGGCCCTGTTAGTTCTTACGTCTTTCGCAATAAAGTTGAAAATTGATAAAAAAATAATTTCGTATTTTTCCGTTGGTGTTTTTAACACAGGGGCGTAGTGAGGTGTCGTGGAAAAGTTAATTTATGTTAAAGGCGACCGCTGGACGATTATTTAGTCGGTCTGATGGACGATAAGCAAGATTAATCGTTACGTGTAGAAGTAAAAAATGCGAAGACACACCACTCGTGTGGTAACTGTCTACTGTAGATAAGGTGTGGTGATTAGGTTTTGTGTGTTGAAGGGTTTTAGGATTTTTGGAATTGTTTTATTTATATTGAGAATTTTAATTTAGTGTCAGAGATGAATCACAAAATGTTTACGTTATTAGTCAGATTATGGGTGTAAATGGCAAAAACTACATTTTTAAGTATAACATATAGTTTTTGATCATTAAAACTATTATACAGGGCGGCCAGACTGACGACAAAAAAACTATTGGTCCTTCGTCTCGTGGGGTATCCGAGTCATGTATGTTCCGCGATTTATCACGTCTTTCGAGTTTTGATTTTTTTCTGAATTTTTGAGAATTTCCGAGCTGGCCAACATAAAAAAAAACAAAACAAAACAAAAACTTTTTGTAGTTTTTTTTTGGTAAGTTAGTCTTCATGAATTGTAACTTTTATATATAAAGTAATAAGCTGATGACTTTGATGAAAGTTAAGGAAATTTTTGTGAGAAGAAATTACTTTAAGTGAATTATGACTTAGATTTTCAAATTTAAGTATTAATATTCTTTTTTTTAAATTCATCACGAAACGAGGGACCTTATTTTCTTTCATTGACGTCCATCTTCTGGACACCCTGTATATTATAAGCAATTGTTTGACAGTAAACTGTCCCTATTATAGAGATTTTTTGACAAAAAGGTATCTGAAATTATATTGACAACAGTCATTAAGATAATGTTATGCTTTAGTAATGTTAATGACTTAACATGCTTCCAAAAGCACGGAGGAGCTCGAGAATTTATTTAATGCTACTAATGGTCACTAGTGAATTAAACTGGCACAAGACCGTAAATAATTTTTTAAAACTAAAAACCGACTTCACCCCCAAAATACACAACCGGTTTTAATAAAATTTCATGGTACTACCTGGAAAGTATACCCCTTCAAACAAAAAAGAATTTTCTAAATCAGTCCAGGCGTCTTTGAATAATCGGTGAACATACATAAAAAAAATAAAGGATCGCGACGAATTGATAACCTCCTCCTTTTTTGGAAGTCGGTTAAAAATGGCGCGAAGAAAGGGCCTATTGCAGTGTATTGATGTGGGCTGAGTAATCCTCTATTTTCCAACAAGTCAAATCAGATCCTTTTTCCTAAACGTCAAAACAAACATTTTTACGGGATTTGTATGAAATATAGACAGATGACGTCATAGTTTCTTGAAGTCAAATGACGGTCGTAGTATCAGTTTTTCTGCAATAATAAATATAAAATCTCGTTTCAATGGATATGTTCAAAGACAAGTGACATTATTTTACGGCGTTTATTTTCTCATCAGAAGAAAATAATTTATTTTTGGGATACAATTGGGTGACCAGGATTTTCCTGGTCACCCAATAGGCTATTTGACTTGGTTTGTTTTTGCACAATATTTTATACGAATAACAAATAACACTAACAAGAAGTCCTTTTTCAGAAAATAGAAAGTAAATTGGTTATAAAATGAGGCAGCAATTATCATTTTAAATATAAGAGTGAGAGCGTGGTGGGGACATCTCGCTATCTCTTTCGTAAGCGTGACACCTAATGACAGTGACGTCACGCGTCCTTTTTCTGTTATTTGACAGTTTCCCCTTCCACCGGATTTGAAAGGCTTATAACTTGCTTATTTTTGAGCGGAGTAAAATGATTATTTATGTTTTCGGTTTCATATTATGTTACTTTTTGATAAGAATAAGAAATTGAGTCAAATACCGAATTGTGATGGTCACCAATTTCTAGATTGCTTCAAGGCCGTAAACTGTAGTTAACCCGTACTCCCGTCAGACCATCGAAATCCTCATCCATAGAATATCAAAATAACGTGCATGAAAAATGAGTTAACTGCCAATTATAGCAAAAAAACGTCCACGGTCGCCAATTAAAATGATTTACATAGCGATAAATCTGCGATCCGTTTTATATCGGATCGGATTACAGCTTTATTGAATGTTTCGTGAATTATTGGCGACATTTTTTGAGTTTTTATATCGGCTCGTAGTTGTAAATTACCGTTTATTATCGGTGATCGGATAACATCAGTGGTGGTCGACTAGTAAGATATAATCTAGACAAATTCAGCAGGTATTTCTAAAACAGATTGTTCTAAGTTTGGAATTTCTAAAACAAGAAATAATTTTTTACCTGAGTCAAAAATAATTATTTTTACTGCTAAACAAGAAAACGTCACAAAATAATGTCACTTGTCATTGATCATATCCATAGGATCATTATAATATCTCTTAATAATCGTCGCTTTGTTTTATTGCACAATAATTGTTGACGTCAAAAAGTTACTTAGAGCTAAGTTTACTGCCGCCTCCAAAGCGCTAGTGCAGAAGAAGCGGTAACAAACTGCACTGCAGCATTTTCTCCAAGAACGTCAACTCACAATGAAATTAATATTTCTGAAAACTTGAATATTAACGTTGTGCATTTTTTATATTTTGGAATGGTTAGGAAAAATTTTGCACGAATTTCTTTAAATATCAGTATAAAAGTACTACCATTTATGTGGTAAAATACAATATATATATTTATTATGCTATCGTACACAAACATGACAATTTATATTACATTAAAAAGTTTATCTCTCAGAAAAATCAACTTCCATCCATAATTGTGACGACTTTTTCACCATCAACGCAAGCGCCCTGCGCCGCCTAAACGATAAAGCAGGCGCAGGTATACATTTTCGCCGCGCCGTAGAAAGAGAGGGGGATACTTCCTCTCCCACGCCGCGCCGGCTGTCTACTCTCCATCCGTCTTACGAATTTTCGATCAGGTCACGTGTCCTGACGCGAGTTTAACATTTTTTACCCATTACAAAAAAAGTGTACAACGCCGCTAAGAAGTTTTCACTTACATACATACATACATATTATCACGCCTGTTTCAGGGGTAGGCAGAGACTAAGGACCTCCACTTGCTACGATCCTGACAGACCTCTTTCGCTTCATCTACACTCATCACTCTCTTCATGCATGCCCGCCGGTTACGGGTACTTCTAACCTCTCCTTTTTTAAGAACGTCTGCAATTTGATCGCGGTACGTTCGTCGAGGACGACCCTGACCCGCTCTTCCACTCAAGTTTGCTTTGTAGACTCTTTTAGTGAATCTCCTTTCATCCATCCTTTCTACATGTCCGAACCATGTCAACATTCCTTTCTCAATTTTTGTTACGACATCTTCTTTCAGTCCACAGTTTTCACTTCAATAAGTAATTTTTTTATTACCCTTATTAAGACGCAACTTTTTTGTCTGAAAACCTTTTTTATCGGATAAACTTCAACGGGTCGTGGTGACTCGCGTGTACATCTCACACAACCATGGTATTTATCTCTAGCTTGTATCGAGACGTTAAGGATTCATGAGCTCCCAATTCAGGGCCAGCTACTTATAAATTTAATTTCTAGGCCAAGATGACTCGCACCAAACGATAAAGCAATAACATCGATCATTTAGCAATTTCGGGGAATGTTACGTTTTTAAATCAATTATGACTGTTAGCGTGTTCGCTCGTGCGTATGCTATTTGAGTTATTTGAAGAGTTCATAACTATGGTTATTTCATTTGTCGTATTAGAGCCGTGCTATGTTTGAATGAGTGAATATATGCACAGAGGTTTACTTAGTTGCAATTTTCTGTATTATACAGATTCTGTTTGTGCCCAAAAAGTTAAATCAGATGCTTTACCAAAACGTCAAAACAGTAACTTTTTCTGTAATCAGTTTGCCTTGTGCATACTGATTCTAGAAAAAGTTACAAAGTACACGTAGTGATATAATATTTTCTTGAAGTCAAATAATTTGACATATTGAGCGCTCGACTTAACATCAGTTACTTTGCATTACCAAATCTAAAATCACGTTCAAATTAGCTATAATCTATGACAAATGACATTATTTTGTAACGTTTTATAATATTATCTTTACAAAATAATTAATTTTGGTCCCTGGATATGCGATGCATGAGAATATATGAAGTTTGTAACTTCTCCTTATCGAAACGCGTTTCCTGCAGTAGCAATATTGCTGCAGGTATGCTACTTTGCAGCTAGGGGTGTCATGCTTAACTTTCTCTTGTTTCAAAAATAAATATGTGACAAAAAGCGAAGCTAGGAACTCATCACTAATTTGATTCATTTGATCCACATTCTCGCTCACCATCACATTAAAGTAGTCTTTGAGTTTTGAGGCCCTAGACCGACAGAACCCAGGGCTGCAAGACAAAAAAGAATTCTGCAGCCACGAGACCCAAAGATCCGTCTGTCTTCCCCATTAGTGAAAAAGATGATAGTGTACAGTCGGGGATAGATCAAAGAGACCGGTACGGCCTTTAAAGTCAGGGGGCCAGGTTTATCTGCCAGGGACTGTACAATAGGTGAAAAAGAAAATTCTAGAACCAATAACATGCGCTTCTATATCTTTTCACTTAAACACAGCCACATCTATAACTCTAGTTCTATCTTTACTCATGGGCGTTAGATTGTGATAATGAATGTTGAAATTCGGATTTCACTGTAGACCACACAAATTCTTATGTTCACTAATAAGGTGTGAATTGAGTGATGTTTATGATATACTAACTACGGCTCGAGGATATGTTTAATAAAATAATTGGCCAAGTGCGTGTCGGGCCACGCGCAGTAGGGTTCCGTAGTTACTTAGAACGCCAACTTTGTGTGCATGCCACTAAAAACGTCTAAAAACTAATTTTGTATTGAATTTGTATGAAATTTTCCTTTTCTGAGTACATTTTATAAGTTAATGGCCTATAACTTTTTAATGTTTAATCCCTACTTAGCTCTGATAGTTTTCCTTTAAATTTCGTTATAAATTCTATAGCTGTGAATTTTTTCACGTGTCCATTTATAACCGTTTAGCAAAAAGGGGGGGGGGGGGGGACACTTGACTCCAACAATTTTTTTCACTTTAAAAGCAAATATTTCAGAAATGGATCCCAAAATAAAAAAAACGGTGTTCTCAAACTCACAATATTTTTAAAAGACCTATTCAACGATACCCAACATGATTGGTTAGTCGTAGATTGGTAGCATGGGAGCGACCCAAAAAAAAATTACCTTTTACTTTTTTTTCCGCCTAATTGATATATATATTCATGCCAAATTACAGCTTTCTAGTACTTATAGTCGCTGAGTAAGACGGACGGACAGACAGACAGACAGACATGGCGAAACTAAAAGGGTTCCTTGTTTACTACGGAACCCTAAAAAGTACGTAAACTTTATGTTTACGGGTTTGATAATGATTAATGACACTTGTTTTATATAACTTTCAGATTATAAGAATATTTACTATCCTAAAAGAAAGTGGTGTTCTACACACTTGTTTACTAGGTGAATGCAACTATAGGTCATAATAATCATTATCATTTCAGCCGCATAACGTCCACTGCCGCCAACACGCCTCTCCCAAGGATTTCCAAAATAACCGATTAAAAGCGCTAATTACAGGTTATAAGACTGTTGTAGAAAAAATCTTTTCCTTTTATTTATTTGAGCTACTTATATAATTCTTTACTAAAACCAAGAAAATATAATACACCTTTCTTAAAATAAACTGTATTAGGGTGTAAGAGATCTTAACACAGAACCTAATATTTATCTCGAAGGTTGGCTGGTAGGGAAAATTATTAGTATTAAGTCCGCCTTTTGCACCATTTATTATTGGTAAATAAAGTATTAAATTATAAATATTTAGTTGAAATAAAAACTGAGTTAAAAAATTTCAAAAGAGGTTTTTAAGACAAAAAAAAACTTAAATCAGCATTTGTTTACGAATTTATAAAACAGCAGATATTTTATTATTGAAATCAATAAGAACATTAATAATTTTTGACTTAATAAAAAATATGTAGCTCTATAAATTATACAAAAAGTGTTCAAAACTTGTACACTGCACCTCCGAACTCGCTAATCAAATCGTCCATAACCAGTTGTTAGTTAACTAATTAACATCACTAGTTCAACTAACGAGTCTTATGGATGTTTATCCTTGTGTTAGCACCGTGTAATGGAAACTCATGTGGGGTCCGATGTAGAAAGCTGTATGATAAAATCATTTGCCACAAGCCGATGTATTTGGTTTGTTTCTTCCGGGTTTTCTCTACGGAAAAGCGGTGTTTCTTTATTTAAAACTAGCTGAAACCCGCGGCGTCGTTCGCTTGGACTTTATGATTTAGCGTATCTACATCAGGTGTTCCAGATCTCCGATTTTTATAACTCAACAAAAAACGCTGATCAGGCTGGACAACTTTTGCTTAGGTGTTATTTTTATATTTCTTATAGTTTAGCTGCACTAAGACTCTGCATCAGGTGTTTCATTTTTCAAAATCAATTATAGTCTAGTTTTTGCCCAGACTTAAGAATTCTCTTACCCTAGACTCTCCCATACAAACGTAGTCTACGTTTTATTTAGAAACGACATGGCAGATTTCGGTATTAATTAGTAATTTAAATCAAATTGCAATTATCTAGGGTTATAATTGGTTTCCTACAGTAAAATTATGAATTAGAAAGAAAATAAGGGTGTAGAAGTTTTCCATACTGATTGTCAAATACGATATAATACAATATATTCTCTCTTAAGTTCATAACTTTACCGTCGGAAACCAATTATAACCCTAGATAATTGCAATTTCTTTAAAATAACATAATTTTTCCCATATCCGACATGTCGTTTCAAAATAAAACGTAGACTACGTTTGTATGAGAAAGTCTGTTTCTGTCCAGGGTAAGGGGACTCTTAATAGTTACATAACAAAAAAAATTCATTCGAATCCGACTAAAATTTCTGAAGATTACCGTATACAAGTAGATAAACAGTCATTTTTTTATTCTTACTCTATTACTCTGTCTCCATAACCCCAATTTGTTTTTTGGAAATATTTTCAATGTACAGACATATTTTTTTACTGTTTCAATATATGTATTGATATATGGCCAGCATTGATAGCAGAGTTGGGCGAAGTTAACTACTATTGTGTAGTTTGATTACAAATTACAATTACATGTAGTTAACTACAAGTAGTTGAAATTACATTAAATTTAACTACAACAATTGAAGCTACTGTAGTTGTAATTTGTAATTGTAATTAAGTAGTTATAACTACAAATTACAATAAGAAATTATAAGTGTTAAAAGTTGTAAGCAAGAAACGAAAATTTATAAGTAAATCTTTATAAAATTTGTAGTTTCAAAAAGTAGTTTGTAATTGTGATTACAACTACTTTTGTAGTTGATAGTTTAACTACTTTTTCAATTTCTTTTTGTAATTGTGTAGTTGCGATTATTAACTACAAAATGTAATTGTAGTTAGTAATTAGTAGTTTAATGACATTTTGCCCAACTCTGACTGATGGCTGAGTGGCGAGCTGTAAAAGCATCAGAATTTTCAATCTTCTGCGGTGCCAACGCGATAGCAAAGTTCTAGAAAACGGCAGTCGTTTATCACTCACAACGTCAGCTTCGAAATGATGGTGGCCAAGAGGTTTAGCACTAGATGACTTGTACTCTCTCTGAGATGTAATCTTGTACGGTCATTTTCAACTACCACCACTAACCTATGGAAGTCATCGTGGAAACCTGTACACTTATTCACTAGTGAAAGGCTGATTTACATTGATACAGTATCTGACGCCAGCGTCACTAGATTCCGGGGCTGCACTGGCACTGGATTGCGTCATTTACACGCTTCCAATAGTCATTTCTACCTAGTTGCGGCGACTACTGTACGATAATGTGCTAGCGACTAACGTTTACTGGCGCGTACTGTTTATACGGATCCAGTGCCAATGGCACAGGCGGTCACTAGATCGGAAAACAGGCGGCTGGTCTATTTCGATCCAGTGCTGGAGACTGGACTAGATTGAAACATGTTTACATTGAAACAGTGCTGATCCAGCGCCGTAATACAGTGATGCAGTCTGATATCAAAGTCAATCGACCTTAATAATTACTTGACTAGATGACAGTCTTTGAGCTACATCAGATGCCTTTAGGCAGCTAGAATAATTTGACACAAGTGTTAGCTTTTAACACACTCGATTAGAAAAAGAACGTCGGTCTCTCTGTCATTCCCATCCTATTAGCAGACCAATACGAACACTATAATGACCCTTTGCTTCGTGACGACACGACACGATACGACGCCAAAAGTTTGCTTATCATTTATTTGTGATTTGAACACTTTCAAATACCGTGTTGACAGTCAATCCTTCTCGGAATCGTGAAGTGTGAAAGAGAAGGCTGGTTAACGCAACTCCGTTAAGCCGGGCGGCGAGAGGCCAAAAGAAAACAAATATTTATTCGGGCCAGCTCTAATTTTTAGTAATTCTATAGAAGGACCAATTTTAGCGTGTCTGCTGTTTGTAGCTACCATTTTTGTTACTCGTGTTTTGATTGTCAATATAGAAATACCTTGCTTTTGCGGTCACTTTTTGATTATTTACAAATATAATATTTGGTTTAGATGTCAAATAGCAGTATGTTCAGTTCGTCGAATAGATTTTGTTGAAATGACACGTCTCAGCTTCGATTTTTAATAGCCAGTTCAAAATCTATAACCCATATAAATCGTTTTTCTTAAAAAGCTATCTTCAAATGCAGTTGAACTAAGCACCCGTTAAAAATAAATGACAAACAGCAAAAAAAGAAAATATTTCACAAAACATTCAATTCCTTTTTAAATTTTGAAGTCAAAAATATCATCGCAATAAAAAATTGTAACTACAAACTGATCATAAAACACATTTATAAGTTGCGAATATTTTATCTAAACGAATATCTTACGTCAATCAACTAAATCATTTGATGCCTATATTTTTTCATTAAATGCAATATGATTTCCATACAATTTTCAATTTTATTTTACAGATTTAAGGTATATTATTCTGTAAGCCCAAATAGAAATTTCTGAGTATATTTGACAATGCCTTTACAAAGTTTCTTCGGTTAGCGTGTCCACACTAAAACGCTTAAGCAAACCACGCGAGGTGATAATTTATTAATATGCCTAAACATAATGTTTGTGCTGCATCTTAGACGGTTTTCTAGGGAATTTTCACAGCCAACACTATGCATCAATATTTACACTTCGTTACAATCTATTTTTAACTCCCGACAAAAAATTGTTTTTTAAGTTTGACGCCAATGTCTATCTGTCTGTTTATAAGTCTGTGTGTAATTAGGTAGATGGCTTTCATTTTTATCACCCGACAAAAAAGAGGGGTGTCATAAATTTGAGTGTCTGTGGCATCGTAGCTCGAAGGGATAAACCAATTTGGATTCGGTTTAATAAACGTAAAAGAACGTTTCCTTGCCGTTATTTGAGTGAAGAAAACCGGTTCAGTTGCTTAAATAATATTAGGGGCTAGCGCTCGAAAGTTGGGGTTTTTAATTAATTTATTTATATAACCTTTATTGTATAGCACAATAGGCGAACTTCATGCTAAAAGCATTATCTAACAGCCAACCTTTGGGTTGTAAGAAGAGAAACTTAGGTAGGTGTAAAATAATAGGATAAGTAAAAGGGAAAGTGATTGGGTATAGTAAAATTGAAATGATTTATATGGCAAATAATAGATGCCGCTACTCAGTTCCACTTACCATCGGTTTAAATATGTAGTTTCGCTCCTACTAGATGGTGTTATCGGGGGTTTTTTAAATCACTCCACACATTCATCTCAATATTCTCATCTTCGCAACATGCAGTTTATCAACACTGTATCACAAAATAATTGGAATTGCTCGCCATAAATCGAGGGACATAACATCAATTTAATTTCTCGATCACGGGAAGGACCGCCGGCCGAAGGTCTATAAAACGAAGCGTCTTTGGGGCATAGACTTCAAAACACATAGATCTGTACTTTATGCATCGAAATATATTATTTGGTGTTATAATATTGAATGAGACAATCAACTTATTTGAACATGAATATACCAGTGGAGCTATGTGATAATCTAAACACAATGTAAGTTTTGGCAATGCAGATTTTCGAGGCCTGTTTGAGCCGTATGTAGAGAAACTTGAGTTTTGCATTTTAGTACATTTAGGTGCATATCAGTCCATCAAAATGGTGGATTGTCAGGTAGGCAGGTCTATATTTAAGTAACTCTACATTTCGAAGGAATAAAAGGGCCACTCCAGTTACAGGCCTGATTTAACGACCTTGGACACGATTAAAGTTTCACACTTTGTTACAGTCTTGCCTTGGGATTATCTTTATTTTTACACGGTTGTCCACAAGGAAGAAAAAGTACCTATGTTTCTTCAAGGGTGTAAAAACATTTTTTAGGGTCTCCACACCTGGACTTAGTCCTGGTGTGGAGACCGACCGTGGAGACCGTAGCCCATGGACTATGTCCATGGGCTACGGTAAACATTTACCATCAGGTAGGTTGGTTTAGCCTTTATTGTCACCATCATCATTATTTCAGCTGCATAACTTCCACTGCTGGACAAAGGCCTTTCCCAGGGATTTCCTTTTTTTTATGATACATTAAATATACCTATGTAGATGTTCTATACAATATTGGAAGGTACATATATTCAGCAGTAAATTGTGCAACTACAAAATATCTGTTACAAAGAATTCTATTTTATTACTATAAATGAAAAGTTTGCAAGGACTACAATAAACGCAGTAAATAAATGATTCTAAGATGATTCAATTTAATTTAGGTATTTCTATCCCCTATCCCTATTCAATTCGTCTGTTACACCCCTGGTGTTGCAGTTGTCCATGGGCAGCGGTGATCACTTACCATCAGATGACCCGCTTGTTCGTTTGCCGCCCTATAACATAATAAATAAAAATATAAAAAGAAACTGAGTCTGCAAAAATAAATCGTCAAAATTTATCGTAGCGTGTGATGCCGTTATAAAACAAAACTCCTCATACGTATCAAACAGTTAAAAGTTTTCAAGATTTCACGAACAATATTGCTTTGAATGGCCGTCGAAAAACAGCCTATAACATAGTTCGGGAGGTCGTAAAAGTCTTCTTTACAGTATTAGTCTCTTGGGGAAAGTTTTACACTGTGGGTTGGAAGGTCGATATATCGAAACGACCGGAGGATTTTTATTAAGGATTTCTAGTTTAATGTTGGTTGAATTTTATTTTGTTATAGATCATATTCTTTTCCGTCTGTATCCCTAACGAGGTGGATAGAGCTTAACGGGATACTTGAATTTTCCGGGGTCCAGTGCTGCCCCCATTTAAAATAAATCATTTGATAGGAAACGGAGACATCGTTTAAAATTTTATCTTAACCAGGCACTAGATAACCCTTCAAACTATTTTATGAACTACTGTTTACAGTTTAAAATGAGAACGTGAAGTTTTTCTACGCACATACGCCAAAAGTGGCAGTTTTTCGCAATTGTGCGTAGAAAAGCTTGTGCCCCACCACCTGCACTAAACGTGATTTTTATGAGGCTTCAGACATCGCTGTAAGAGTGGCATCATTCTAGAGAAAAAAAAATTATGTTTAAGCCAACGCCACCAAAAGAAGAAGCGTGGTGCATTTTATTTTCCTATGTTATATTTTTGTTCTGACATTTTACTATTAATTTTGCAAAGAAAATTGTAAAATACGTACCAATTTTGAAAAAGTAAGGTAATGTTTTAAAACTAAAACCCAACTTTTCCTCCAAACTACACAGCTGATTTTGATTAAATTTCTGTAAGACCATTTAATAATGCTCCTTCAAACAGAAAAAGAATTTTCTATATTTGTCCAGGCGTCTTTGAATAATCGGTGAACATGCATAAAAAAAGATACCGACAAATTGATAACCTCCACCTTTTTTGGAAGTCGGTTAAAAAAGGTAGGAATAAAACAGCTAGCAAGCAATTCCCACCAATAGGCATGACGAATGGAAAAATATTTTTAGCCCATCAGTTAGATTAATAATAGATATTGTATACGTATTTTTTCTTTTCTCTGAGAAACAAAATATGACAAAGATACAGCGCATTGAAATTCCGCATGACGTCACGGCTACGAACGATTTTAACTTAAAGGTGACGTCGCAAGCCCCCGCTCTGGAACTTTGTGCTTCGTATCTTTGTGAATTTTTACTTTTTTGGCAAACTGAAAAATATGGGTTCATTATTGTTACCGACGGAATCCAGTACGGTATTATCTCCGAGTTCCTTTACTCAGCTGGATCACGATGGACTGAAAATGAAACATTTTCTTCCTTAGGCTTCTTTATTCCTTGGAGATCACAGTGACACTGAACTACAATTTCTTAGAACAGCTCTCTTATATTTATACATTTCGCACTTACAAAATCTAAATCTAGATGAGGGTAGGTGTGCCTAGATATATCCCCTTTACTTTACAATATTTTCAGTTACCTTCTCACACTAACAAGGGGCGTGGAAATGGAGATCCCTAGTGTAACAAGGTTCTATATGCTAGGGAAATCCACAGTCAAAACCTTTTATTTACCTTTATTTACCTCACGCTTAGCACTAGATACCTGTGCCAAACGCTACGTACCGGGGAAATAAACATACACACAGTTCATAATCATTTACTCATGTGCATAGGTATCGGAACGTTACATCTAGGCACCCTATACATCTGTCCCTACATCATATTTATTTACATATACATTTACATAGGCTAAAGCCCTAACTTATACTAAAAGAAAATAACTTTATTTATCAAATCTACAAAAATATTCGATAGCTACTTATGTCTTCAACAATTATTTTTGGATAATCTAAAAGACTGACTAATTACAATTAAACTTTTCTAACCCTGTCGTCACCTCTATTCTTTTGATCGACTTTTACGTCTTTTTCTATCATACCAGCTGAATGAATGGATCCTTTGGCTAAAACATCCGTTCGAAATTAAATGTTCACTGTATATTTTCAAATATGAAAGGAAAACTAGCAATATCTTGGAATCGTAAAGCAAAGCTTCAATGCCTCAGGTGTTTTGATAAACATCCAATCAGACTGCTCTGATTTCCACTTGTTTGAGATATGAAGGAGAAATCCATTCAAAAACATAAAGTGTAGTATTTCTAAATGAATATGCTGTAGGTACAAGTTTTTACTTTGGTAATATTAAAATATGATAAACTATTAATTAGGTACCCTAATTTTCATAAAAAGTATGTATTTAAATTTAAGATCTTAACATCTTATCTTAAATCTATTTTAGTTAAAAGATGTTTTGTCTTTATCTCTTATTTTAATATTGATCCATCTGACGTGACCACGGCGAGGATGAGTCGCTGGCTCGGTTGCATCACTGCATCCTTCGTTTCACCTGCAAAAAAGTTACCATCTGGTAACGAACTGCCTTGGCCAATCTGGAAGTGCTTTAACAGGTTGAGAACCCAGGTTGGCCGATGTAAAGATTATTTGGAAATACATACACAGAGACCGCAACGTTTACGGCTGTGGTGCATCTTCACAGACTATGGCTCACTTGCTGAGTTGCCCAGCGTGCCCCTACACCTGCACGCTGGAGAACCTGTACAATGCAAGCCCTAACGCAGTTCAGGTCGCTGATTACTCAACATCATCCGAGCGTATTCCCGGTTGCATCCTCAGCAGTAAAGCTTCAGAGCCCGGGGTCCGCTACCTAACCAAGGAGATTTGACGAGGTTACTGGTTTTTACACAGAGCGACTGCCGTCTGACCTCCACAACCCAAAGGGTAAACCAGGAACCAATCCTTGGGTAGTTTGATGATCAAACGCTAGGTGGCGATCGGGACTCACAGTTTTACGTGAGTTCCGAAACACGGAATCATCTTTCTTTTCGGATAATCAGGTGATTCAAGCCTCCAATATCCTATCCAGACTGGAAACAACTTTTCACAAAGTATGCTTCCCAGTGGGAATCGAACCCATGACCTCCGGGTCACAAGGATAACTCCTTGACCACTGGACTACGGAGGCAGTCACTGGTCGCTGATTACTGTTCCTAGATAAATATTTAATCACATGAACATCGACACGCTAAGAAGAAGATTTCAATAATTAGTATAGTCAATCTTTATCTCTTGTAAAGTACTGTAAGATGCTGACTGTCACGCTGAAATAGGCCTTTCGCCTTTCGGTCTTATAATGTAGGCTCTATCTACTTCTGCAAAGATAAAGACACAAAAGTGTATCTTTACCTTTAAATACATACATTCATACTGTCCGTTTCTTGCCCTTAAGGCGGCCCTTCCCAGCCGCTCTGTTTTCAACGCGAGCATAGTTTGTAAAGCTTGGTGTTTCATCCAGGGCAATGCTAGAAAAAGAGGCAAACCAAAAAGGGAGAGATAGCGCCTGAGGGCATGGTTTGCATTCTATTAAATGAAATTAGTATTATTATTAACTATCCATTGAACGAATATTAACTATTAATAGGGTGCGGAAATTTCATAAAACTTGTTCCAGGAGATACGTGCTTATCAGTAAGCCTCACAAGTATATGGAAGAAATGTTTTGTATTCAAAATTTTCATTAAATTTGCGAGGTTTGTATCGAAATATTTTCTTTACTTTTACAATTTATGAGTACTTTATGAACGGTCGAAGTTCAGCTAAAATTTGTGCAAAAAAGCAGATTTTTGGTGGCTTATACTGAGTTTGTTTTTCTAAATTTTTATTTTTTATTTCGATAGAAACCTAGAAATAGCGCCCAAGATACCTGTGAGTTCAAAAGTTTTCATGAAAGATTAGATACAACGCCATAATCACGTACGAGCGTTTGTATGAAAAGTAAGACGGGAAGGTCTCTCTTAATGGGGCCAACAGAGCATTTTGCGTCACGCGGCTCTAAGTACACAGAGCACAGCTTTACATGATTATTTGGTGCATGAGTGCATTTTCGCCCATTCCCTCAATCGGCTTCTACGATCTGCGCGGGAAGGAAAGCAGCTGGTATATTCATTTTTTTTCCAGAACAGCATGTAAGGAATCTATACATGCCTATTTATATTTGGCTAATCTACTTATCATATTCACGTTATACGTTATTTTTTTAACATCGCAAGCAAAACATGTTATAAATGTGTCAAAATTGTATTATATTATAAGTATTTATTAATTAAAATACAATAATAATAATATGACAAAGCCCTTCTGGCGAATAGGCGAGCAATACTGTCAAAATGAGTTTCTTTCGGCGTTTCTTCTCAGCAGTGGTCGACACGAAGCGCTGGTATCGGTAGCTTTTTTAAAAAATGAATTATATTTTAATATACTTTACACGTAACGTAAATTATACTTATTGACGTGTAAAAGTGCCTGTAAAGGTCTAATTACTGAATAAACATTTGAAACTTTTGAATCTTTTGAACATTGTTAGGTCCTGTTCTTCAGAATAGCTAGTAAAAAACCAGCCAGCTCAAAGATTCTTATAAATAAATTTCAGGATTCTCTACGGAACTTGGCGGCCATTTAGATCTCAATTCTTTTGTCGGATTTTGAACTTGGCTCCCATTATCACATTTATGTTTTTGGTCTTTATCAGTTTTAACAAGTAGTCACTTTGTCACTTTTGTTGAGACTGTCACTTTTTACAAGTTTTTATTTAGTTTCACATGTCAGACCCGTTGTCTTACTGTTTATAATTAAATCTAGCAAGTTAATTTTACCTACTTCCCGGTTTCCGAATAAGTTGAAAATTAGAACTCAATTCTTTTGTCGGATTTTGAACTTGGCTCCCATTATTACATTTATGTTTTTGGTCTTTATCAGGAGGAAAGGATTTAGAACATCAAGTGAACTGAACATATCAGTAAAATATCGCAATAGCTCACCGCTGCCGCGCCACGTTGCGCAGACAAATCCGCGGCATTAGTCTAGTCTGCTGAGAGTGATGGCACAGCTGCAGAGCGAGCGTTGGTTGCGACGGCTAAAGGGAATAACACAGTTTGCTTTTTTAGCATACAATGGGTATGTATGTTAGATGTGAAAGGATTGTCAGTTTTTAACCGACTGCGACAGAAGGAGTGTTATGTTTTTCGAGTGTACGTATGTACAAAATAGTTAGGCGCGCTCTACAGTCTGAACGGCTCGATGGATTTTAGCTTGAGAGGTATCGTTAGGTTCGTATTTACTGTGAAAGTGTCACAGGGTATATCAAAATAAAAAATAAAAACAAGATGGCGAATTTTGGCGCCAAATTCAAATGCTTAGCACGCTCTGCAGCGTGAACGGCTCGGATTTTAGCTTGAGAGGTGTCATTTGATTCGTATTTACTGTGAAAGTGACACTGGGTATATATATATAAAACCAATAATTACTTGTTGCAAGCTTTTATTTAGTTTTACCTGTCCTGTACCGTTGTCTGTCTGTAATCAAATCTTGCAAGTTAAATTTGGCCTACTTCCCGGTTTCCGATTGAGTTGGAAATTCGCACGCGTAATGACATGTAAATCGCGTGACAATGTAAATTTAAAATGTAAATGGAGTTGATTTGACGATGGAACTAGAAGGTGGTCATAGAAACTCTGTAATTAACGAAGCAAACCTATCGAGTTTAGGCTTATTACATTTGTTGTCGCATGTATTTAGGCTTTAAAATAAAATCTTGTCCAAAATATGATTTTTTTTCAAAAACTTATTTTTAATCGACTTTTAAAAAGGAGGTTATCAATTTAAAAGTATGTTCACCGATTATTCAAAAACGGCAAGACCGATTTCGAATAATTTTTTTTTTTGTTTGTAAGGATATACTTTACCGATTTTGATAAAATTTCAATGAGAACACCCATTGAAATTTCATCAAAATCGGTTGTGTAGATTGGCGGTGAAGTCGATTTTTAGTTTTGAAAAATTATGGTTATATCAACACATCGCTATTGGTTCAGGACAACTTCGTGTCCGCGTTTCATTGGCCTTGAGGAAGACCTTGAATGAGGTCGGTGAGTTAACGTCTATATCTTCAATGGGAGAGACAGTCTATTTTCTATCAACCATTGTTTGCTTCCTAGCTTCCTAAGAAGTGCGAAAATATGACTGTTGTCACTATAGGACGGTCATTGAGAGGAGTTGATGACAGTAAAGTTAAGTTAGATGCCTTTATGTAGCTCTAAAATCTGTTACCACACGACTCCATATAGCAGGCTAGCGTTGATTAACCTAGATACATTTTAAATATATCGCACGACAAACTAAATAAAAATAAAATAACATAAATTGAGCTAGCCCCAAAGTAAGTTCGAGACTTGTGGCAAGGGATACTAACTCAACGATTCTATATTTTATAACAAATACATATAGTTAAACATCCAAAACTCAGGACAATATAAAAAAGGCAATTTACAACTTGCCCTGACCGGGGATCGAACACGGAACCTCTGGGTGGCGGACAAACATGGTGACCACTACGCCACGGAGATCATCAAAGTGCCATCTCACTTGTTATTTTAGAGTAGAGTTACGTGGAGTGAGATAGTAATTGTCGCCGGTGCTATGCTACGGGACTAGTTTTACCTCACTCCCACTTAATAAGAAAGATAGCATGCTATTTTAGCACGGTGTCGCGAATCCTTTAGTGGTAAGGGGAGTTCACACGTCGCTTGTGATTAAACGACGCCGTTAGTCGCGAATCGCGTGATATTTTCGCGAGAACACATTTCATATCGTTTACAATGCTGTTGTTTTGTAAAGATATGTGTCGTTGGAAATGATAGGAAAGTCATTGTTAGGATCTTACACAGTTTAAGATTTTTCAAGATCGTCCACCAAACTACCTAATTTGGAAACCCTTATAGTTTCGCCATGTCTATCTGTCTGTCTGTCTGTCTGCCGGTCCGTCCGCGGTTTAACTCAAAGACTATTACTACTCTAAAGCTGTAATTTGTTATAGGTGTGTGTATTAATCATGCCAAAAAAAGTATTTTTTTTTCTTCTTAGCTCCCATACAAGTAAAGGAGAAATTTTTTTTTCTTGACTGGCCCATCGTGTGTGCTAACGATCGTTGAATAGGTCTTTTAAAAATATTGTGAGATTGTGAACATCATTTTTCGATTTAGGAATCCGTTTCTGAAATATTTGGTTTGCAAAATTTTTGTTAGTGTCAGGTGTCCCCCCTGTATCTATCTATTCAACGGTTATATATGTACATGTGAAAAAATTCACAGCAATATTATATAAATCGAAGTTTAAAAGAAAACTATCACAGCTAAGTAGGGTTCCCAATCAAAAAGTTATAGGTAACCAACCTATAAAATGTACCCGGAAAAGGAAAAGTTCATATAAATTCAATAGAAAATTCGTTTTTAGACAAAGTGGGCATTCACAACTACGGAACCCTATACTGCGCGTGGCCCGACACGCAGTTGGCCGGTTATTTCTATATAAGAAGGTTGCCTGGAAAAAATTGCTTAGCGATAAGGTCGCCTTTTGCGCATGTCCTAGTTTTTTAGATAATTATGTCCTGTATTTATTTATTTTGTTTAGTAAAGGGTATTGTATTGTATTGCATTGTATCCCCTAACTCATCCCTCAGGGGATTCCTGTGATCTCATATGTTTATCAGAATCCCCTTAAAAAAAGAAAGTAAAATTAGTGGGTACAAAAACCAGGTATTTTAAATAAAAAAAAAAAACACTTTCTGTATGTTGGTTAAAAAGATTTACCTAAGTAGGAACAGACTTAAGAAAAAAAACAGTGCACTTCGGGAGAGTAGACAGAAGTGAAAACTTGGTATCACAGTAACGGTAACAGTGTCGCGAGTTCAATGGATTTTTCCCATCTTAAAATATGGTTTTCGTTCATGCCCATGCGCTAAAAAAGTTTTCACTTAAAAAATAACCAGCTAAGTGCGTGTCGGGCCACGCGTTGTGCAGGGTTCCGTAGTTATAAATAAATAATAATAAATATATAGGGACAAATTACACTGATTGAGCTAGTAAGTTCGAGACTTGTGTTATGGGATACTAACTCAACGATACTATATTTTATAACAAATACATAAATAGATAAACATCCAAGACCCAGGACAATTTAAAAAAGGGCATTTTCCAACTTGCCCTGACCGGGGTTCGAACCCGGGACCTCTGGGTGGCGGGACATATGAATGCCGACTTTGAGTTCACGCCACTAAAAACGCCCAAAAATTTATTTTCTATTAAATTTGTGTTTAATTTTCTTTTTTCAAGTACATTTTATAAGTTACGGCTGAAACGATTTCCATCAAATAGCTAAAAACCATCGCAAGGGACTAAAAACGTCCAAAGAACTACTTTTTATTGAATCAGTGTGAAGTTTTCATTTTCTGAGTACATTTTATAGTTGCAGCTGATCCGATTTACATCTAATAGTTAATTAAGAACCATCGCAAGGGAAATTGCTTTTACGTAAAAAAACTCACATTGAAAGCGTCAATCCGTTCGAGAGTTACGATGCCACAAGACAGGCACATACACATAGGCAGACAGACGTTATCATCAAACTTATAACACCCCTCTTATTTGTCGGAGTTTTTGAATAAACAATTGAACGTGTTTTAAAAACCCCAGCAATATCCTACTTTTGAAAACATCGCCTCAGGTGTCACTTTTTAATAAAGGCCCAATCAGTCTGGAGGCATCGCTCGCTTCCGCAGCGGAAATGGGCGGCGTGTTTGAGCCGAGGGCGCCGGAAGCGACGGTGTCGCCGCCGGGTGGCCGCCACAGGAACTTGATAGGGCTGGCAATTAAAAATTTATAGTAATTCTATTTTTTTAATTTTTTTTGTACTTGATTATATCTTTGTTTCGGACTTACTGATTGTCAAGAGAATCGAGTTAGTAGGCGTTTCTCCAAAAACGATAAATGCGAGTGTGGTGCTGTCCAATCAATGACCCACTTATTGTCCTGTTCAAAAAGTCCCACTTCCTGCACATTGCAGGACCATAATGAGGCAAATGATTGGGGAGTTGCCGTGGCCAAACAATGGTCAAATTTATTATAGCCTTTCGACCTAAGAAGAAGAAGACTGTTTGCCCATAGAATAGGGAAGGGATGAACATTTTGAAAACGAACGAATATTTTTCTGCTATTAGGAATAACATTATTATTATGTTGGTACGCTTTTCAGCCACGGGTCCAAGGGGACCCGGTCCTTTGAGGCGTTCATGGGGCCAAAGCCAACATGAAGAGGCCTTTTAGTACCTTTTTATCTAAAAAGTGAGATGGCTGCATCTATGGAGGTCTATCCCTTAATGTACTATTGAGATGCACTAACGGACAGTCCTTCACAGCTGCCGAACTATTGCCAGGGAGGGATTTACTTGGTTTGGGCTTTATGGATGGGATGTTAGTGGACCGGATAACTGGGTTATGGAGTGAGATACGGACATCTACCCAAAAATCTCTCACAACGATTTTAGCCTGGTAGATGGTGACTCGCTGCTCGTTGGCTACACTGCCTGTGGGCACCCTAACTAGCCACGAAAATGCGGCCAGGGCGCAACACAATGTGAGCAGCTAAGGGTGTCGAGAGGTGCGGCTCCGGTTTCACCATCACGGGGCTTACCCCCGAGAGCGGGTTTCCCCGTTATTACGCCATTACGTGCAATACACTTCCACCCTGGAGCGTATGTTGTGCTCTTGCGACTCCACTCTGGCCGGCCAGTTAAGGCAAGACAGAGGCGGGGGGTGTGTAACTGTGTGTATGTGTGTGTGTAAGCGCATGTGTGTATGGTCCCCCTGGAGGTAGGGTACGTGGTGTCGCCACTCACCACCAGCTCGCCACAAGCTGCCCTGCGTTGACTGACTGCACTGGGAATCCAGCGAGCGATGGGGTCGTCACGTCCCGACGCCTTTTTATTATTATTATTATTTATTTATAGACGAGCAGCTTGGAGCTGATATGTCTATATCACACAGTGCTGAGAGTCCATAAAGTCTTTTCACAGTTCATTAATTCATTAATGACACTTTATTTGTCTTTATCCACTTGTCGAGTCTATTTTTAAATGCATTTATAGAAGGCGAAGTGACCACTTCTTCTGGTAGTCTATTCCAGTTATTAAACACTCTGTTACTGAGAAAGTGATGTGCAGATTTGGTTTTAGTTGCTGCACGAGTTAACTGGTAGCAGTGTCCTCGTGATGGTTTTGTGCTTTGTATTGAAGATGGTATGCAAGTCAGGTAGATCGTAGCTGAGAGTTAGGATCTTAAACGTCTCAATTAAATCACCACGAAGGCGCCTTTCCTCGAGGGTAGTGAGGTGCAGGGCTTTAAGTCTATCTTCATATGATTTACGACGGAGAGCTTGAGGAATTTTGGTAGCTCTTCTTTGAACACTTTCTAGTAAGTTGATGTCTTTTTGAAAGTATGGGCTCCAAAACCATATTCGAGTAAGGGGCGTATATAAGTTTTATATATTTTTCTGAAAACTTCAACAGTCATATTTTGGAATGATCTACGTATAACATTCACATTCAATTCCACAGCTTTTTAGCTCTAACAGCTTACGCATACATGAGTGTTTCTGCGATAGTCCGGACAGTTAACATGGATAGATTTTCCCATCATTTTCTTCTATACAATATGTAACAAAAACCCTGACCGGTCCTTGTAGGAGCAACTCAAACCGACAATATGAACAACTTTTCGTATGAGACCAATGCTTGAAATTCGAAGAAAAAATCGACATATTCATAAAAATTGCTGGGGCCAGCCGAATACTTTTGTATGAAAATTTCGATTTTTCTTCGAGTTTCAAGCATTGCTCCCATAGAAAAAGTTGTTCATATTGACGGTCTGAGTTAAACTTACAAAGATCGGACAGGGTTTTTAAGCCAGGTTTCCTAGAAACGGGTTGCCTTTTGTGCAATAAACGGTAATGTTGAGCCAACTGGACGCGGAAGAAATAAAGTAACTTAGATTAAAGAGAATTTATATCAAAATCATGTAGACAACCCTATTGCGTCCCCGCAATAAAGGGTCGGGTATTAAATCGCTGGTTGTTTGTTTTCGGCGTTCGCTTTCGCTGCACTTTGTCACCGCTTTGATGAGCTTTCTGATAAGCTTTGTGATGTCTCCAGTTCAACCTCTAAACACTAAAAAAGCTACATGTCACTTAAGAAAAATACGCAAAATTCATCCTTAATTCTAAATAGTAAAGGACTTATATCGCTTGGATCATAAAAGTGAAAAGAGCCCTTTTAGAAATAGATGTTGGTATTAAGCTAGTATTTTTTATTTAGAGTTGATTTTCGTGCGATAAAATGTTGTTTATGCAGTGTTTTATTAGTCTTTCACTTTTGCCGCATTTTTCATTGTTAGAGGTCTTGTTATATTTTACATTTTTGCTCATCGTACTTTGAACTGTCTTTTATTTTGTTGCTTAGGTACTTACTTACTTAGTTGCACGAAGCGGTGGTGGTGCGAGGCATAAGTAGCTCTGTATTTGAACTCATGTAAGTAAGTACATTAGTTCAAATACAGACGTTTGCGTCACAAATTTTTGCGTGGACATAGTACATCCACGCAAAAAGTTAAAGTTGTCACTATAACGATATATATTGACGACCTCCGTGGCGTAGTGGTCACCATGCTAGTTCGCCACCCAGAGGTCCCGGGTTCGATCCCCGGCCAGGGCAAGTTGGAAAATGGCCTTTTTCAAATTGTCCTGGGTCTTGGATGTTTATCTTTATATGTATCTGTTATAAATTATAGTATCGTTGAGTTAGTATCCCATAACACAAGTCTCGAACTTACTTTAGGGCTAGCTCAATCAGTGTAATTTGTCCCTATATATTTATTTATTTATTTATAAATTACGTCATACGAATTTCATGACTTTTTAGCTGCCCTCATCTTCTTTCCTCACAATTTTCCCCCCCACCCCCTAGTGTGACGTCACTGATATTGATATTTAATATAGTTTAGTTGTGACGTCACAAACCTAATGACTCTCCCACCCCTTTTCACACTTATTGACTCCCTACCTGCACCTTAATGAATGAATGACGTAATTTATGGATGAGTAGAATAACATAATCTTTATTGAATATAACTTAACATACACAAGCTATTAAAAAAAACATAAAAAGAAACAGAAATTATTATAACAAATACAATAGTATGTGTGAGTTGCAGCAATCCAGAAGGTCATAAACCTCAGCGTAAACCTTTACGCTTTCTGCTATGACCTGGAGTGATCGAGATTGGCACAATAAAATCGGCCAAGTGCGAGTCGGATACACGCATAGAGGGTTCCGTACAAACCTGAAGGTATAGAAAGTTTAAAATTGTTATTACATGATGTAACTAAAAATTTACGGTTTCGCAATTTTTCCTTTATTTGTGCTAAAAGACGTTGCTTCGTACCAAATTCCAAGATTCTGACTTCACGGGAAGTGCCCTGTAGGTTTTGATTCCCTTGCGAGTGTTAAAATTTGCGGAAATTTGCGGCATAAACGGCTGTATCTTTTGATTGCGTTGGTTTAATTTTTTTACAGCTCTAAGAGATAGTAGACCTGAATTTTTGATATAAATTCTATCTTGATACCTCCACGCGTTCCTGAGAAAAAGGAAAGACAGACAGATGGACGGACAACACAGTAATCCTATATTTGTTCCGATTTTTAAAATTTTTATGAACAATATGTGAAATACTAGCTTTTACATGCAACTTTGTCTACGTAAATTTTGTGCTTTGTAATAAGGCTAATTTTGTATGGCAAAATAGGATTCTCCATACAAAGTTTCACTTTTCTTTTACCCTATCTCCTTTTTCGAGCCTCAAACTCCATCTCTACCAAATTTCATCTAAATCGGTTCAGTGATTGAAGCGTGACCTCTTCACGCTTCAATCACTGAACATATAGATACAGACAGACAGAGTTACTTTTGCATGTATTATGCTATATATAGTGAAGATAAGGATTAGTAAGGAAGCAAGTATAAAGAAGTTAAGATTCGGATAGGCGTTCTAATGAAATTTGATAAGCCCCTTTGGGCAAAGCCCCGAGTGTCTTTATTGTAATGTCGATACTGTTTCCACACTTAGAACAGTTTCTTAATTATTAAAAACTACCTATAAACATGATACGACTCATGGATTGTGACCTACAAACATACGACACCATTCAACTCAAGCCGTAAACACCCACTCACGACAAAATGACGATTCCATGTTAATCACTGATTATGTACAAATTTACGACTGCCATACATAAATTGGAGATTTTTCATCGGTTTCCTTTCCATTTACTGACTACTTTTAAAGTGACACTGCCGCAAAACGCACCATGAAAACCACCTCCTACTAATGACGACTTCCGTGGCGTAATGGTCAACACGCTAGTCCGCCAATTTTGAGGTTCTGGGTTCGATCCCCAGCCAGAGCAAGTTGGAAAATGACCTTTTTCAAATTGTACTAAGTCTTGGGTGTTTATCTATATATGTATTTATCATAAAATAATATAGTATCGTTGGGTTAGTATCTCATAATACAAGCGTAAGCTTGTAGGGCAGTTGGGGCTCCTACATTAAGAGGTAGGAAAGGAGGTAGTGGAGAGCTTAAGAGAAATAGACGGTAAAGTTTTTATCATAATTTTACAATACTGATATATATAAATATAGAATACTGATATAGATGTAATCAGCTCGAGAGATGGTAGTGGAATGAATCAGAATGATGAGGAAGGAATCTAAAATTTAAAAATTGAATGTTAAAATGAAATTATTTTTTAAAAGACTGAATAGTAGTAAATGGGAACATGAAGGATGAAGTTTATTGTAACTCCGTTACAAGCTTTCTTTGGGGCTAGCTCAATCTGTGTGATTTGTTCATATATATTTATTTATTTGGGGTAGTATCATTTTAGAAACCAGTTCTTACAAGGGTAGATACGAATGTTAAAAACTACAAAAATCCCGATTGCCAATTAAAAAAGCACTTACAATAAAGTTCTCAACATAAAAACGCCGCTTTAGTGCTGTCTCGCGTCGGTGTCGATAAAATATCAATTCCATCGATTCCACCTTCGCGACACGCTCGTAAAAGTTTATTGTCGATAAAACGCAAATAGATGCCGATAATCGACAGTCGTAAGGCTTAACCCATTAATTAGTATTCTTAAGGGTATGGTTTCATTGTAGAGGTGTTTTGTTGTAATTATAAACCAAAACATCCGAGAGACTGTATAGGTCATTTGTTGAAATGGTGATGTCGCCGTCGGCGCACCACGAAGGTCGTGCCTGTGTCGGCACGCTGACAACATTCGACCCAATTAAACGAAAGACCGTCCATTGTGGTTGTGGTTCAATCAGACTGCTAAGGGTTTGAAAGGACATTTTTTTTGAGGGTTCCGTACCCAAAGCGTAAAAACGGGATCCTATTACTAGGACTCCGCTGTCCGTCTGTCTGTCTGTCACCAGGCTGTATTTTATAAACCGTGATAGCTAGACAGTTGAAACGGATGATGTATTTCTGTTAGCGCCGTAAAGATGTTACAATAAACCTCATCCTTTATGTTCCAGTTTACCTCCTTTTCCGTTTTCAAAAAAATAATTTCATTTTCAAATTCAATTTTTAAATTTTAGATTCCTTCTTCATCATTCTGATTCCTTCCATTACCATCTCTCGAGCTGATTACATCTATATCAGTATTGTAAAGTTATAATAAATAAAATAATTCTCATTTATTTCTCTCAAGCTCTCCTCTACGTCCCTTACCTGACTCTTCATGTAGGAGCTCCAACTGCCCCACGTTGGGCGCCAATATAGGTTCCTACACCGCTATAATATAAAATAACAACTAATGCAAAATAAAATAAATATTTAAGTGAGGCTCCCATATAACAAACGTGACTGTTTATAGAATACGGAACCCTTCGGGCGCGAGTCCAACTCGCAATAGGGTTTATTTTCCTTTACTCGTGTATGTTTTCTTACATGCTCAAATGAGCAAGCTGACTCTCCTTCCGTGCATTTCGTACCCTGTAATTATTTTCCTAATTAGGCATTTTGGTTTCATAAGCCTACGAATGCACTATGCAAGCGACTTTACACAATAATAATTATGTTCTTCTCATTTCTCAAAAATAAAGGAATGTATGTATATGACAAAAAAAAACATCATTATTCATTTGTCGAGACATTACTTACTCAAGGTAAGATAGGAACTTTTAACTGTATTGAAATAAATTTTATTTTTTTGTCTATAAATAAAAACTCCATTAATCATGTTAAAATAGTCAATGAATTTTATAAATTATAGTCATTAATAATTGTAAATGATTTTATTCATGTTTCCCAACGAAAGTTATTGATTAACTTGTAAAATATAAAAAAACATTATTTTAAACATGTATCTGCATAAAGGTTAACATTATAATTTATTACCATATTTTTTATATCATATACAATACACGTTTTAGCAAATCTTAAATTATGACTTATAATATAAGTTTTAAGAAGAAACTTTATCTAATTTTTCCGTAAATACATATAAATACAGTAAAATCATAGTTATTTATTTTTTGTTTGGAAATTGTTTATTTACTTACCCTCGGGCACAAAAGAGGTGATTTACTCCCACTACTCATGTTTATAAAGACAGTACCTGGACTAGAAACGACAAAAAATTGTAACCACACCTCAAACAGTGATAATAAAGCTGCAGATCACAGTTGAAATAGCCTCGCCTTCAACTTGGTTCACTCATTTCTGCGGCTTGAGACTTTTTTTTAATAATACTTTAAGTCTTAGGGTTTAGTGCTGCCCCTATTTTAACACACATTAGCCAAAAGTGGCCGTTTTTTGCTAATGTGCGTAGGAAAGCTTCAATTTCTCACTTTAAACAGTAAACGTAGTTCATAAAATAGTTTAAAGGCTTATCTGGGGCTTGGTCAAGACAATTTTTTAATGATATCTCTGTTTTCTTTCAAATGTTTTATTTCAAACGCAGTTTTGAACCCCGAAATATTAATGTATCCCCTTAACGGCCTTCAGTGTATAATTTTCATAACTTATAAAAAAAATCTTATACCTAATGCGGCCTTGTACAAGGAAGAGATATCATCCAATCAACTGTTGTAAATATTCATAATCAGAATTAATTAAATTAGAAACTTAACAAAAATAAAAAAAATATCGTATCGAATGACACCAATTTATTTGTAAAAGCAAACGCTTTAATAACGTATGAACATAAAATTTAAATATTAACTTTACAACGACGGCTATTAGTACCGTCGGCTTGATATAAATCATGCGGTTTGGAAATCTCGCGCCTCCACCGAATTACACAGTGGACTAACGATGAGAACAAAAGAATCTGAGGAGACGCAGTTATGATCTTCTTCTTAGCGTGTCGATGTTCATGTGATTAGATATTTCTCTGGGCCCAGTAATCAGCGACCTGAACTGCGTTAGGGCTTGGATCGTACAGGCCCTCCAGCGTGCAGATGTAGGGGCACGCTGGGCAACTCAGCAAGTGAGCCATAGTCTGTGGATATGTGGATAGTTGTGGTAGAGCCACGCTACCGGCAAAACTCTGTTTTGCTAGTAGCATGAATGGGCCGGCTCGTCCGGAGAAGTACCACACTCTCACAGAAAATCGACGTCTGAGTAGTATCGTCACCGCTTCTATGCTTCGTTCGGTGAGTGAGAGAGCCGGAGGCCCCCTCCCTTCCCCTATTCTATGGAGGGCAAAATCCTGAAAGGCCGGCAACGCTTCTGTTACACCCCTGGTGTTGCAGTTGTCCATGGGCAGCGGTGATCATTTACCATCAGATGACCCGCTTGTTCGTTTGCCCTATAACATAAAAAAAGATGTACCACAGCCGCAAACGTTACGTTTCAAAAAAAAAAATTCTTTGGATCAGGTCTTCTTGGAATTTCAATAAGTTCATTTTCAGAAAATTTACTGTCGGAAAAATCCTGCGTTCGCTGTAAAAGGGTAATGTCTGTCTAAACGCGATTAACTATTGGGTCTATTTTGATAAAGTGTTAAAAATTTAGGTTTCAGCGACTAGGCCTGAATGAATAACCGTGCATAATAATTTTTAAGATATAACTGATACCCGTGTATTTGTGCCTCGCAGTTTATTATTTCACAATCCCAAATATGTTAATTCAATTAATAACCTAACCGTTAATTTAGGCATGCCTGTACCTGCCTTATGAACATTATATTTCTCTTTTTTTGTCACTAGATGGCGTTATAGGTATAAATTAAAACATTAAAATCTTCTTTTTTTATTAAACAAAAGAGTACTCCAATTAATTAAATATGACTTATTTTAAATTCAATAAATATTTTAAAGCATATTTAACACTTTCTTTGTTTCTTTTTTGTGATTCGTGTGTCCTAAGTTTATTTTTCGAACAATATTTTTACGGACAACAAACAACTCTCACAAGAAGTCTTTTTTCGAAAACAGTATGTTAATTAGTAAATGTGGCTACAATAAAAAATTTAAATATAAAAAATGGAGCGTGGTGGGGGCATCTCGCTATCTCTTTCTTACGCGCGAAACCTAATGGCAGTGACGTCACGCGGGTTTATTTGTATCTCTTTTCTGTTATTTGACAGTTTCCCTTTCCACTGAATTTGAAAAGCTTATTTATTAACTTACTTGTTTTTGGGCGGATCAAAATAATTGATGTTTTATTTTTCGTAATAACTATGTCACTTTTTGATATGATTAATAAAAAAAATATGTCTCATATAGAGATTTGTAAAGTTGCTTAAAATCCAACAAAACCACCTGTTCAGCCGTTAAGTGGTTAAGTAACAAACTTTCAAACTCAAAAACAAAAATCTAAACTTTAGCATGTAAAAATATTATTACTATACTATACTCTACACATTCGCTATTCTCAAGGTGCCTGCGGTGACAGCAGGAATATATTAATTTCAATATAAACCCGCGACCGGTTAAGCCATTAAAACACTATTAAGGTATTTGCATTCTTGATAAATCATCGATAAACCTCAAAGCCCCGCACTAATTCTGTAAGACATTTTGGTGTGGGACGTTTGGAATACGTTTCTATAATATTTTCGTCTAAGCAGTGGCGTAGCGGGCCTTGGCGGGTACCCGTATAAAAATTTGTTTGGGGCCCTTAGAAAGGGTAAAGATTTATCACAAAAAAAAAATATTTACCCAAAATTTTTACATACAGATCAAACGGGGAAATCCCGCAGCTCGATAACCGATACGATGTAGGGTGTTGCCAACTTTTGAACTCACGCTTTACGCGAGAAAAAAAGAAATTGCTTTTTTTTTTTTAACTTTTATCATTTTCCAAATAAATAAAAATTGGGAAGGTTTTATTAATTTTTTGCTTACGCACGTTGAGGGCCCCTGTGGCCTGGGGGACCCGTATAATTGATACAGCAGATACGGCGGTAGCTACGCCCCTGCGTCTAAGATCATTCTAGTCTACCTCCTTAATTTTGGATAAATATTCTTGATAACAGTCTGAAACTGAAATTAAGATTATTTTCAAAATAAAAAACCGACCTTAATAGCAAAGTTCACAACTGATTTTTTTGTTTGTTTGTACTTTATTGTACCAAAAAACAAAATAATTTAATAATTTTTCTATGGGACCATCTGATAAGAATTTTCCAAATTGGTCCTGGCGTCTTCGAGTAATCGGGGAACATACATTATAAAAAAATCCGAATAGATAACCTCCTCCATTTTTTAAGTCGGTAAAAATTTTACAGTGGTCATTTCGAAACGCTAGTAGTTTGTATCTCATGTACTAAAAACTATTAAAAAAGAAAAAGATTCATGTATACATTAGTATAGGTGTTTTTCCTTGGGACAGACCATACAACTACATAAATAAAAAAGAAATGTGGTGTCGTGGGACACCAGGTAGGAACGAAGTTCCTTCGGCTAATGTAGAATCGATACAACTACTCGCTTGTGTATACGACTGTCGCGCCTGCGCACGTCTCATTTAACGAGGTCATCCTTACGGTTTTACTATCACATTTTTTTCAGTTCGGTCGCGCAGCAAAATCCCTATCTCCTCCAAGCCTGCCGTAAGGAACTTCGTTCCAATAAAAATATATATGAACAAATAACACTGATTGAGCTAGTCCCAAAGTAAGTTCGAGACTTGTGTTATGGGATACTAACTCAACGATACTATATTTTATAATAAATACTTAGATAAACATCCAAGACTCAGGACAGTTTGAAAAAGGCCATTTTCCTACTTGCTGACTGGGGATCGAACCCGGAACCTCTGAGTGGCGGACTAGCATGGTGACCATTACGCCACCGAGGCCGTATAGTTCTATGGAGCAAAAAGAACATTTTGGGTTTTACGTTTCTAAGCAGATAAATCCCAGGGCCGCAAGTTTCAAAGGCCACTTTAAGCGTGATGGTAGGCTATGAGGTAGAAAATCAAGGAATCAAAATTGGCGATGCGAATTTTTTCATGCACCTTCGATCGAAACGATCTGCGCGTAAAGATAAGCAGTTGGTAGATTTAAGCTTTTTATTCTTTTTTAGACCACCATTATTTCTTTTTATTCTTTTTTAGACAGTAAGTAGGACTAGTAGTGAGATTGAGGACAAATGCCTAAACCAATATATTGTAAAAAAAAAAGTAGGTAAATTATAAAAATTCAATAAAATATGCATTCTACTGTCTTAGCCTATCACTTTTGTAATAGGTTGATTCACTTACTAGACGTTATCTACTTAAAATACAGATGGTCCCATATTTTTTTTAATTAACGTGGAAAAAGGTCTAGATCAAGGTGGGATACATTTCTCCTTAGCCGTGTGTCTCAGACATGTTATTTCCTACACTAAAAAGTTGTCTAGTAATTTATACAACGTAGAATGGACATACCCGTAGTAAAACAAACCACGGGTTTTACTAGATCAATATAGTCAAAAAAAATTGATATAAAGGCCAAAACACAAAAAAATCGGCATTTTTCGCCCAAGCTACTTGTATGCGAAAGACGAAATTCTTTTTTTGTATTTTTTATTGTTTTTTTTATTTCACTATACTGTAGTGATCTTGTCTTGCTCCTGGTTAGATTTATTACGGGTATATTCCTTTCACGTTGTATAAATTACTTGGACAACTTTTTAGTGTAGGAAATAACATGTCTGAGACACACGGGTAACGACAAATTTCTCCCACCTTGAGGTCTTAAAATCATAATTTTAATCACCGCCTGTCATGTAACTATAAAAATAATCCGAAGCAAATTGGCTAACTATCAAACCGATTGATTGTAGAATTAAGGAGATTTGTAAATCTACTTTTTCATTTAGTCTATTTTCATTTCTTTTTCCATCTTAACGCCCATCATCACGCTAAGCATCGGGCTTTGTCTTCCGCGCCATTGTAACTGCATTTATATTTTTTTAAAGAAGCAGTCAACCGAAAGTCTTCTTGATTTAAATATACTATCAAGTCTCAGCTAGTAGGTTATTTGTTTTTTTTTTCTCTTTAAAAGCACTACTTCCAGTACAAAATAAATTATAAGATTTATCTATTCATCGATATCCATATACACGAAGGATTTAAAATATGTAGAGTAGATTTGCCACCAAGCGAACGGAGGCTAAGAGAAAGACATGCAAAATGATCTACGTATATTTTTTTCATGGTCGGGTTATATTATAGGCACCGACCGAGAACAAATGCTCGGTCGGTGATAAGTACAAAACACGGCACTCTTTTCTTTTTCTCTTTCAGAAATTGCAATAAGACTATCTCGCTCTATCAAAGCATGTTAGTCCATTGATCTACACTTACTAGGTAAAGAAATCATGGAAATCTTATCTCCTTTTCCCCTGATCCATGATCGAATCTATCGGGTAACAAACCTGTCTTATCTCCGCCAAAGTAACGATAGCTATAAAATTATAACTGTTAAACTATGTTCGAATCTTTAACGACTGATATTATCTGTGACTAATTTCTAACGAGTTAAGCTGTCAATTTGACATGTTATGGCGATAAAAGCGATTTGGGGATATGATTGAATCGTTATATGTTAATGGCTTGTGATGATAAACAAAATAATTGTAAAAGTAGATTTTGTTAACAAAAATGTGAGGTAAATTAATTACAATGGCAATCGTGGTGTGTTTTCCAACAGAGTAGAAAAGGACCACTTCAGGTCTTCCCGTGGAAGTTGTAGAAGGCGAAGGAAAAACAAGCTAGACAAAGCTTATAAACATCAATGAGACCTCTCCAAACCGTCTGACCAGCTTATAGAATGTAGGCCAAATCCTCTGGCTGCTCTGGCCAAGTATGGCTGTAATAGTGAGTGAGAGGATCGTGTTCCGACCGTAGAGATTAAAAAAGCGGACTCGCCTATAAAGGGTTCCGTAGCAGCAAGTAACATAATATATTTGATTGAATGAAAGGTAAAGTGAGGGTAACGATTTATGACGTATTAAAAAAAAACTACTTACTAGATCTCGTTCAAACCAATTTTCGGTGGAAGTTTGCATGAAAATGTACATCATATATTTTTTTAGTTTTATTATTCTCTTATTTTAGAAGTTACAGGACACACACATATTTTACCACTTTGGAAGTGTCTCTCGCGCAAACTATTCAGTGTAGAAAAAAAAATGATATTATAAACCTCAATATAATTTTTGAAGACCTATCCATAAATACCACACACGCATGGGTTTGATAAAAAAAATTTGAGGTTCAGTTATAAGTATGGGGCAACCCCAATTTTTTTTCTATTTTTGTGTGATAATATTAATGCAATTCACAGAATACATCTACTTACTAAGTTTCAACAGTATAGTTCTTATAGTTTCGGAAAAAAGTGGCTGTGACATACGGACGGGCAGACATGACGAATCCATAAGGGTTCCGTTTTTGCCATTTGGCTACGGAACCCTAAAAAGACCGTATGATGACGATGGCAATGCAGATAGCAAGGCATCACTATTTGAGCTCTTTCAGACGACCGACAATGTTCCAGCGGCAGTCGCGAGCTGTCGCTCGTTTGTCTTTGCCCATAGGATTTTTCTTTAGGGCTTTCTCAGCTATAATTCTTCGGAACCCAGGTTTGAGGCATTTTCTCTTAGTATACATGACAAAGTGCTAAATTCATTCAAGATTGCAAAAAAAATTTGCATCCAAGATTGCAGAAAAAGCCGTCCAGAACGCATTGTAATTCCAAACATAAACACACAAAACATATCGTTTCGAAAATTGCGTGACTTCATGACAATTAACAATCTAGAACGCCAATTGGCATTTCAATTTAAAACAAATTAAAATTTAACGACCCAGAAATAAAAATATCTCTATAAATAAGCACGAAGGTTATAAAACGCAAAAATTAAACCTCAATAATCTTTAGAGAGGGACAATAACCGTAAATTATGAAGTTACGAGGGTGTGTTCCTCTTGAGTCCGTGATGAATTTTGTAGACTGACCTGACAGTTAGTCAGATAAAGCCAGCGCAAACGGACAACTAAGGAATACATCTTCCTGGTGCACAACGAGCGGAAACACAAAGATGGTAAGATGTTATTTATCAAAAATAATAATATGGGAAACAAATGTCCTTGGAGGATAAAAATGACCCGTCCGCTGAGAATTTGTTTAATGTCAGGGCCTCGGTCAGGGAAGTTGGAAAAAGGCCTTTTTCAAATTATCCTGGGTCTTGAGTGTTTATCTATATATGTATTTTTGATAAAGTATAGTATCGTTGAGTTGATATCTCATAACACAGGTCTCGAATTTACTTTGGGGCTAGCTCAATCAGTGTAATTTATCCCTAAATATTTTTTTTAATGTGCATACGGGGCGCGCGTACGAATATACGCGGGCCGTTGTATATTATATATTAATAAATATACAGCGGTCCACTGTGTACAATATTGGTCTACCTTCGTGTTTTCTTTCTTTTTAATCCCTTTATCACCCAATACTGAGTGCAAGCCATTCCATTCGGTCTTTAGCTTTCCTCATCCATGTCTTTCCGGTAACTTTGACCAGATCATCGGTCCTTCTAGTAACTGGTCTACCAATGCCCCTGCAGCCAGTTCTAAGTCTCCACTCCAGCACTTCTTTTCCCCAAAGTTCGTCTTTGGTTCGGCGTATATGGCCCGCCCATCGCCACTTCCTTTGCGCTACCACCTTGGCTATGTCAACGGCTGGTCCACCTAATTGAAGACAATTATATATTTTTCGGGAATTCCCGCGGACCTTTGTCCAGTCCGGTCTCTTGGAGTACTCAGTTTTTTGGATGACTTCGGTGTCCAAGTTCTGTTTCGGAGATACTTTCAAACCTTCGAGTACGTTATTCAATATTAGAGATCATTGAAGGACAAGAAAGTACCCTACATACAGTCCTTCATCTGCACAAGCTTTTGTTTTTTTCTTAATGCCCGGTGCCAAAGAGTTTTCTACATTGTTAGTCCCAAAGGGAACTCACTTTATAAGGCATCGTTATAACGGAAGTGATTATTACTAGCTACTAAAGCAGAATTATCGTGAAACTTCCAAGAGATAACAAACTTAGCCTTAGCGTAGTGTGACGTGCAGATGAATTTCTACAGAAAGTTCACTTCGAGCTGATAAGCTTTCACTTAAAAATAGTATATTATGCAATAAGTGAATAAAGGACGGATTTACTTCGAGGGCCATAGATGAATCACGAGCAGTTGAAGGATTCTAACGACTGAATCACGAGCGTAGCGAGTGATTCAAGTATTAGAATCCTGAGCAATGCGAGTGATTCATGGCCCTCGATGTAAATCCGCTTTATTCAAGAATTGCATACTATACTTTATACCATGACTACGAGAATAATTTTTCAAAACTAAAAACCGACTTCACCACCAAAGTACACAACCGGTTTTAATAATAAAATTATGGGACCACTTGACAGGTATTCCCTTAAAAAAAAGTTAGCTGTAAGTAAATGATCTGACGTCAACAATACTTATGAAAACGAAATAACAATTGGCAATTATCAAGTGATACAAATATCCAAAGATAAATAAATGTATATTGAAATAGGCGTGATATTATGTATGTATGTATAAATAAATGATTATTAACTTTTTGAGGGAACATATTCCTCACAAAACAGTACAACACTTCAATAAGATTTCCGATAAAAGAATTTTGCAACAGCTCCTTCGACACAAAAACACCTAGTATGCAATTATAATATTGTCATCATCATACTCCCGTATTCCTGGTAGCATCCTCAGCGGTAATTCTTTAGAGCCCGGGGTCCGCTACCTAACCTAGGTAATTTAATAAGGCTACTGGTTTTTACACCGAGCGACTTCCGTCTGTTTTCCGCAACCCAAAAGGTAGACCAGATCCAATTCTTGGATAGATTTGAGAGCAAATGCTAAATGTCACTCAAGACCCTCAGTTTTTACGTGCCTTCCAAAATACGGAATCATCTTCGGATAATCAGGTGACTCAAGCCTGCAATGTCCTAACCTGACATAAACCACTTTTTACAAAGGATGCTTCCCAGTGGGATTCGAACCCACGACCTCCAGATCACAAGGCGTACTCCTTAACAAGTAGACCATGGACGCAGTCTTCTTTTAAAATACTGTATCACAAATCATTTAATTAAGTATTTATTAAAACACCTCGTAAGCGCCCTCTCAAACCTATTTACGCTTTTTACTAGTTTTATTTTATCAGTAGAGCTATATCATGTTTCAAGAATATTTAAATAATTGCCGTATCTGTAAGGTTATATCTAACTTTATACACTTTATTTATCTAAACAACTAATAAATTAAAGCTTAAATATCATAAAATATATCTGCGGTTATTTTTTATTGCTTGATATCAAATATCGAAAATCTTTTACAATTATTAGAAACTTGGAGTATTTATTATATTAAAAAAAATTAAATAAAGAAATCAATACAATTTACATATTTTTCTGTATTTTTAATTTCTTATTGTTACCTCAAGGTATTCGAAAACGACCGATAGGACGCGGCCTGCACCCAGCGTTTTCCTGCAACATTTTTGGTGGGTGTCCAAAGCCGATACGTAGCCACCATTTGAGAACCCTTCTGCTCCATTGCCACTTCAATGAGATAATCCACTGCCCAGAACTATACAAGGTGATTTTTAATTAAGTACATACTTGACGGGCTGATTCATTATCATCATCATATCAGCCGCAGGAAGTCTACTGCTGGTCATGTACCTCCCCCAAGGGTTAATTCTGTCCATCATTTTGAAAAACATTTTTGAATTAAATGTATATTGAAAAACGAACTGAAAAAAAAAACACTTCTCTATAGTCGCTAGATCATGAGACTGGCTAATTTGTTTCTCTCACAAAACCGAATTAATTCCAACACCATACACTTAGCATACCAGACATCACAATGAATGCATTTATACTATTGAAAATATACTAAAACCAGACGAACATGAATCATTAATGTTGGTCCACTGACAAATGATCCAGACACTGCACCTCTTACTGTCAGTGTCAAGTATAATGTAGACACCACTTCCAGACACTTAGCAATAACATCTGCAACTCAATAACGATAAGTATGGAAATTAAATAGCTCTCTCGAAAAAAATTTGGAGGAAAAACTGGTCGGGATCGTAGATTTATGGAAGTCAATGCTCATGAAAGATTCAAAGCGGAATACAATGCAACTTAATTGTAATTGTGAAGTACTTAATTGTGATAGTAATGTTTTTGAGGAAGCTACAGAAAAAGAAAAGATTATTTCAAAGTAATTGTTGCACATTATACATCAGATTATATTAATACCTTCTAAACTAAAAACTTTAAATACTTGTCTAATTTTATTTTAGTATTAAGTCAGTAATATAACTTTAGTGCTTAGATAGGTGAAGTCGGGAATATTTTATTCATGTTTTTTCAAGATATTCGGGGAGTAATGTGAGCACTGTGTAGTAATCGTTCTGCCGATGTTATATGTTAATTTGATGTTTTAAAAGCTATCTAACCTCTGAATCACTTGAAACCAGCTTAAAATCAACACTGTGGTTCACACCGCAACACAAAACTGAGCTGGCCGCCTTTTCGGCACACTTAATAGATATAAGTCTAGTACATAAGATTTTTTTGTTTGCCGAATAAAGATTTTATTTCTTTATATCCGTACTTGAAAGATCTTGTTACCCCACTGGTGGAGTTGAGCAGTGGGGTCACCAGTCCGTAGAGGATATCTTTAGAAAGATGAGAATATTTAAAATGATTTTAAATAGAATATTAGAATGAAAGACATTAACTACAAAAACAAAAGGGTAACTGATTTAATCAAAGAAAAAAAAAATGGCATAAATAATATAGAAAAATAATGCTAATCAAATTGAACTAGTTGTTAATTATTTAGCTTAACATGAGAATTAAAACGTTTTAGTTTACAGCATTGAAGAAGAAGACATGCTTATAAACTTGATATAGATAGAAATAAAAATGAAAAGCAAAAAATGCAAATAACAAGAAAATTATACTAATAACAAGTAAAATGCATGTATTTCTAATAAATCTCAGTAAACCTGTCGTGAACATGAACCCAATAGATTAATATGATAATCGAGACAGTAAAATTAATAATATTTATAACTTTGCATAACAACTGTTTGCTAATACACCTGATATCAATACAAATATTATTAAAATAGCCAATAGAATTTTCATCACCAAATTTGCCCAGAGATGAGAGGTAAAAATGATGATATTAAAAAAATAGCTTTACAAATAGCATTATAAATAAATTCAAAGTATTATACATCAGCGATGCTCTAACGAGCAGCCATGGTCTTATTGATGGTAATATTATACGGCAAGCATACGCGGCAGTGGCTAACTAAAAAGTTTATGAATTTTGTATGAGCAACACGAAATCAATGTATTGAAGACAGACGTTTGATAAATAGCGTCGATCCAGTGTGCAGTTTGCAACGCAAGTCACGTATAATTTGGACATTTGGTCGTCCAGGTCGTCTGAGACGGAATACATTTTTATGACCTTGGTTTCTAGGCGGGCGAGTCACCTTGTTCGATCTTGGGTTATCGATATTTGGTTATTGTATGATTGATATGTTTGTTATTAGAAGTTTTTTCTGTAATATTTCAATTCATTTATTCAGTAAAATTAGGCAAATCTGAAATGACTAACTTATAATAACAGTCATATTTTTTATTTCAATATAAAAAAAATGTTTAGGGATAAATCAAACAGATTGAGCTAGCCCCGAAGTAAGCTTAAGCTTGTGTTATGGGATACTAAATCAATGATACTTTTTTATTTTATTAATCATACTAAACTAAATAAATGAATTAAATTAATAGCTTAAACTAAGTAGCAAACATTTTATGTATGTAAATTGTAAACGTACGTATTTTGCCATGACGGCAGAGAAGACTACTTACATCTTGTCATCGACTGCTTTCTCTTCTATGGGTGTCGTGGGGATTGGCTTTGTATTAAGAGAGGAGAAATGAATTGGTTGCTCCACAAACAAGATTTTAACTCTTTAATAGATAGAAGAAGGGTGTCTTTAGAGGCGACTAAGAGGCTTGTAGGAAGCCAAGACTAGACACCTTCTACTGGATCACCATCCCACGTGCTCAGCGTGGTGATTATGAGCAAATCATCCCTTCATCAAAAGAAGCTTGCAGTCTAGCGGTGGAATGATATAGGTTATTGAATAGATTAACCAAGCCAGTGTGCAATTTGCAATACAAGTCACGTTATTGCGTATAATGTGTGAGATGAAATACATTTTTATGACCTTAGTTAGTCACATTGTTTGATCTTGGTTAGTCACATTGTTTGATCTTGGTTATGATGTGTGATTGATATGATTGTTGTTGTTGCGGCTGATAATTGACTATGATTTATTGATCCGGAATTGTGAGTAGCGTAACAATTAATCAGAATTGTATTCCAACGAATTACTGTCAGTTTTTTTTTTACTTTTAGAAAAGTTCATGCCCTTGACGGTGAAACAACGTAAATCAGCACGCTAGATACTCCATGGTGTAGTAATCTGTCATTTTAAGGTGGTCTGTAAGAGATCTCCTTGTGGGTGCGCCTATTGTGAAATTTTTATAAAGTATGTTTTTACTTGTAAATTTAAAACAGTAAAAAAAATGTGTCTGCACATTGAAAATTTTTAGATGGATGGAGACATAGTAATGGAGTAAGAAAATAAAAAAAAGTCTGTCGGTTTGTCTGTTTGTACACGCTAATCTCCGGAAATACTGGTCGTATTCTAATGAAACTTTTTTTGTTATATAGTTGTTAAGCCTGGGCAACATATAGGCTATAACTGATTTTGGAAAATGGAACACATGAGGCAGAACTATAATGGTCCAGCTAAACTATAAGAAATATTAAAATGCCGTCTTAGCAAAAGTTGTTAAGTCTGATGAGAACTTTTTGTTGAGGTATAACAAAACTGGCCAAGCGCGAGTCGAACGCGCGTTAAGGGTTCCGTACCGTAATCTATAAAAAATCACGTTTGTAGTATGGGTGACCCCCAACAATATTTATTTTATTCTGTATTTAGTATGTTTTTGTTCAGCGGCAACAAAAAAAAATATCTATAAAAATTTCATTTGTCTAGCTGTAATGGTTCATGAGATACAGCCTGGAGACAGACAGACACACAGACGGACTGCGAAGTCTTAGTAAAAGGGTCCCGTTTATATCCTTAGGGTACGGAACCCTAAAAATCAAAGATTAGGAACACCTGATGCAGAACCAAGTTAAATTTATTTGTATAAATATTTGTTTACCAAAAATCGATGATCATCTAAGATATCAGGTTAAAGTTGCATAATATAATAACATAAGCTGAGAGTAACTCCACGTGGTGAAGGCGGTATCAGTTTGGGCTTAATTTGTTTTTTTTTTTTAAGCCACAGGGTGGCAAACGAACAAGCGGGTCACCTGATGGCAAGTGATCACCATGGACAACTGCAACACCAGGGGTGTAACAGAAGCGTTTCCAGCCTTTCAGGAAGGGAAGATGTAGGGGTAAGGGAGGGGGGGGCCTCCGACTCTCTAACTCACCAAATGAAGCATAGAAGCGGTGACTCTACTACTCAGACGTCGATTTTCTGTGAGAGTGTGGTACTTCCTCGGACGAGCCGGCCCATTCATACTACTAGCAAAACAGAGTTTTGCCGGTAGCGTGGCTCTACCACAAGTAAAATTTTTGATATCGACTTGCCTAAACTAGCTTAATCTCTCATTTGCTGTCTAATCGTTTGGGATGAATGCACAATGGCCAACAAAAAGGCAGTGGAAGCTGTAGATAGAACGTTGGTAGACATTCATCGAGATGCCAGGCCAATAGGCAATGTCACATTTTTGTTATCGGGAGATTTTCGTCAAACCATTCCAGTTTCATGTCGGGGCTCTAGGGCAGATGAGATTAACTCCTCATTAAAACAGTCTTATCTGTGGCCTCAAATACAAAAGTTCAGATTGACAATTCATATGAGAGCCCAGCTTGGCGGTATTAGTTCACATGCCTCAGAGTTTTCAAGAATTTTATTAAAAGTAGGGGTAGGTCTCTTTCTTAAAGAGGTGAGTCTTCCCGTAATACTTGGCGAATTTGTTTTGTCCAAAGAACTTATAAGTTTAGTATTTGAGGACCTTCAGAGCATAACACACCAGGAAAATTCTTGGTTATGTGAACGGGCCATATTGACACCAAAAAATGAACAATGCGCAGCAACTTATGACGCAAATTATTGGTGATGAAGTAGTTTATACTTTTTTGGGTAGTGTTATTGATCAAGACGACGACGCCACCAATTATCCAGTTGAGTTTCTTAATTAAGTTGCAGCAAAGGGACTCTCGGCTCACAAAATAAGTTGGAGTGCCAATAATGTTGATGCAAAATTTGACTCCGCCGACACTGTGTAACGGAACCCAACTTTGTGTCTCAGCACAGTATGCCAAAGTTCAGCGGCTAAAGTTTAGCCAAAGCATGCCTGCAATGTTATTATTAGCAACTAGCAACACATAATCCTATAAATATAAATCCCGCTCCCGCTCCCGTTTTCGCTCCCGCTCCCGCGCTGTCCGGCGTATTCACCGAACTTCAGCGGCTGAACTTCAGCTTATTTAGGGTGTCATCCCCACCGAACTTTAGCCGCTAAACTTCGGCATAGTCTGCTGAGACACTTAAAAGTCAATGCTTTAAAGCGAAATATAACTGAAGCTGACTTTCTCACTGTGAGTAGTGCCAGTGAAACTGTATTTATTCCGCGTATACCACTCATCCCCAACAATTTTACTTTTGAAAATACACAGTTCCATGTGTCCACTTGCTTTGCTATGACAATAAGTCACTGTGTCAGACGCTTAAAGCCGCTGATGTCGATTTAAGGACTGGTTTTTCGCATGGCCAACTTTATGTGGCTTTCTTCAGGGTTAGTAACGCTTCAGGTCTTTTCATATTGGCTCCTGAAGGAAAGACTCCTAACATAATTTATAGAAGTACTTCATAGAAGTAGTGTTTTAATAAATATAAAAAATATTCTCAAAAATGAGAGGTTCCTAATGATTGTCATATACCCTTTGATTTTCGGCAACACTTCGAAAATACACACTGAGAAAAAGTAATAGCTGAATTACTTATGCTACTTGCGATTAACATACATACATACATTTTTTTTTTTTTATTTTACTTATTAGGTACACCAACAGGTTACATGACAAAAACTTACAATTAACGTTTAGTTCTGTGTTCTAGCATATAACCCAATTACAGGTGAACACAACTTTCTTAAAATTTAAAAAGTTTCAGCAACTATTTATAATCAAACTATATTGAAATATTGAAATTAAAATTATTTATGTTAAGATTTAAAATAGTGAAATTGATTTAACATGCATTTAGATGGGATGACTGTATTGTAGATTTAAATTTTGATAACGAGTCGTGGTAGATGTCCAGGTCATATTTTGTATTCATTTTATTGTAAGTGGAGAGCATTCTCGGTAAAGGCGCGTGTCTGCCAAGGTTTGTGTTTGCTCAGGGGATAACATACGTGTTAACGACCTTTCTTCGGGTGTTTGGTCGAGGTACTGTGAGACTGATGTTTTCGAGTGCGCGATGACATTCCACTGCGCCGTGGACAAGCTTGTAAAGGAATACTGAGTCTAGCATCTTACGGCGATCAGTCAGGGATGTCATCTTAAACTTCGACAATCGATCACTGTATTCGCTTCTGTGACTAAAATTAGGCGTTTTGTAAGCCAAATGTCGTGTAAAAGCTCTTTGGACGCGCTCAAAACTTTCGGCGTTATCATATAATATACAACATGACTCTAACAACAATTTCCACCTAAAACGAAATTTTTCAGAAATGGATCCCTAAATCGAAAAACTGTGTTTATTTATTAACAAGCTCATAATATTTAAAAAAGACGTATTCAACGATACCCCACATGACTGGTTAGTCGAGAAAAAAGAATGACTGTTCACTTAACTTATATGGGAGCCTAAAAAATTTTAATTTTCACTTTTTATTTTACCACTTTTTCCGCATAACTAATATACATACCCATGCCAAATCACAACTTTCTAATACTTATAGTCGCTGAGTAAAACCGCGGGCGGATAAACAGATAGACAGACAGACATGGCGAAACTGTAAGGGTTCCTTATAGTTTCGCCATGTCTGTAACCTAAACCTAAACCTCCCTTTTGAAGTATGTATAACATAATATCAAAAAGCGGTCGAAAGCATCAACAAACGTTTTTGTCTCCGAAATAATGTGCAATTTTGCATCCACATTTAAATACAGCAAATATAAATTCGGCGGTCTGGGTCACCGTTGCATTATGCACGAACACCATGTATATGAAGTTTTTGCTAGTTTCGTTTCAAACAGTCTAAATTGCTGTCTGTCTGGCTGAAGATAAATGGGCCATTCCGTTGCTGGGACGACTGTTTTATGTTGCAAAATATCTAGATAAAATCATCTTTCTATGCTGGTATGTAAAAAAAGAAAGAACTTGTTATAAACATACCATCTGCTTATCTTCCCGCTCGAACGGCTACCCCGTTAGAGATTTTTCAACACACTTGCTCGTAACATGGATCTAATTTCACCGGTTTTAAATATATAAAGCAGTTCATAAAATACGCGTTTGCTTTAAACCCAAAAAGTGAAGTTATATTCTATAACCTTTTGGTTGTTGACTGTTATTTTAATTTCATTATACTATAGTGATTTTGAATAGCTCGTGGTTCAATTATTTCCACGTACTCGTAGTATAGTATCGTTGAGTTAGTATCCCATAACACAAGTCTCGAACTTACTTTGGGGCTAGCTGAATCAGTGTTATTTGTCCAAAAAATCTGGAACTTTGACGTCCAGTGACTGTGGCTGTCTCCATTTGCTTACAGTTTATACTAACAACGTGAATTCACGTTCTCACTTTAAACTGTAAACAGTAGTTCATAAAATAGTTTCAAGGCTTATCTAGAGTCTGATCAAAACAAAATTTTAAATGATATATCTGTTTTCTTTCAAATGATTTATTTCAAATGGGGGCAACACTGGACCACGATTTGGCCATATTTTTACAAACGGCCCGACATCATTCGTTCTTAGAAATGCATTCGTGTGAAAAGAAATGCATTCCCAGACAAATTGCCCGAGCGGCTGCACACTTTTGTATGGAAATCCTTTTTTTTGTTTTTTTTTTCTGGTTTTTTTTTCTTTTTTTTTTTTTTTAATTTCATTACACTATAGTGATCTAGTATAGCCCGTGGTTCGATTTATTACGGGTATGTCCCCTCTATATTATATAGATAAACATCCAAGACCTAAGTCAATCTGAAAAAGATAATTTTCCATCTTGATCTGATCGGGAATCGTTCCCGGGACCTTCGGAATGGCAGCCTGGCATGGTGGCCACTAGGCCACAGAGGTCGTCGAAAGTGCTTAGAGGTGCAAGACCTAAAATGCTTTGTCTGCCTTGTAAGGGATAAAGGTGATAGTATGTATACCCTATACGGTCTAGAGGAAGGGGAAGGTCGAAAAAGACGTGGGAAGAATGCATGAGATCGGATACGACGGGGAGTTAGTACAGAGATGGCGAAAGACAGAAAATTATGGAGAGAGTTGACATACAGAGCCGACCCCAAATAAAGAAAAGGCGAGAAAAGAAGAAGAAGGATGTATGACCGGGAGACACATCACTAAAGTAATACCGAGTCTACATAATGTTTCCCCACTAAACATAGTATTTACAAGAAGCAATAATATCCTCAAATATGTCGAGAAATTACACGCGACCTTTAATAATTCGCAATAAAATTCCACTCACTATTTCAACATCATCCAATTACTTGACATAAAAATATTCACCCTTTACAAGTCAATTAAGGCTTCCTTATTGGTAACATTTCAGGTGCCGCTTACATAACCTACTTCTGCGAAGCCTCGTCCATTTGTCACGTCACCGACAGCTGGCTCATCCATAACTTTCCATAGCCAACACTTGACTTGTCAAACCGTCTCTTCACCAAGCCTTTTACGTAACCCATCCTTTGTTACTTATTCCGTTTTTTCAAATACATTGTCGCTTTTATGAACACTTCGAAATTCAACTTCAGTATCAACGCAGCGATGGGAAACGTTTATGTCAAAAGTTTCGGTCGTGATTTCTTGGAGAAGATGGTTTTAGGTGGAAGGAAGTTTCTTTTCGGGTCGTTTTTTACACTTTACCAACTCTTTGATTGATGGCCGAAAGGTGCTTGCTAATTAGTTGGACAATTAGCGAATGACGGCTTTTGTTTCGTTATTTTCAACGAAATTCAGCGTTTTTTTGCAGAAGATTGATGATTTTTCTTTAGTGTTTATTGACGTAACTGTCTGGCTAAAAGGGAAAGGTTATCTTAATCATTATTTTTCCCGTTTCTCAAGACTTTGTTGCTTGTATGGAACTGATTGATTGAAAAAATAAAAACTAATCACACAAATACAATTCGACACAAATAAATTAAAAAAAAATAACGGACTTCAAAGCATTTTTGTACAAATTCCCGACACGTATATTGAACCGAAATGGCGGTCGTCGGCGCATTATTTGTACCTGTGCCGATAACCGCCATTTTGTTCAATCTCATATAACGTTAGTACAGACATATATTTTTCGCAGACGGCCGAGTAAAAGGGGTGGCCAGAGCAGGGCGGTATCGGCATCTGACATCCTGAGTGACGTGAACAACCTAGACTAAGGTCAGGATGACAACTTAACTACAGTCACGTCACCTTGCCGATGTCGCCACATGAGAGACCTTACGTGGGCCTTATAAAAATGTGACGAAAGACCGCGCCCCACCTCGCGCTGATCGCGGATTCCAACCACACATGTTAAATCCTCTGGCCCCACAGAATTGAATACTGTGTATACGCCTGGGCTCATCGTCTTGCTGAAACAAACTGTCATTGTAATAAATTGGTCTACCAATCTACATCTATTACAATAATCACAATTAAATGAGTCATGGCCAAACCACAGCAAACTACACAAGCGAGTTGTGTACAGCACAGCTGCTCGAACAAGACTGTCCTCACTGTCGACTGTCGCTAAGGCGATTTATTTCGAACTCTCCGATATATTAATTATAATATAAAAATAAATGAAACCATGTGGATATCACTTGCAAAATAAACTTAACTTGGTATGAGGTAATAATACGATGCGGGCGAAAAAAAACGGGAGGGAAGAAAGAGAAAGAAAAAAAAGAAATTATTTTTTTTCCCTTCATTTTTTTTCCAGCTTCGGGGCGCTATATCTTTGCGAATTTTTATTACTTTGTTAAACTAAAATATGTGGGGTCCTTGATTTTTGATAAGCCTCAGACAGAAATCAGGAGCCAGAACCCATTAGCCTAGAACAAAGAAGCAGGATTCAGAAATCGAACTACATAAAAAAATAATAATAATGTACATAGGAACCAGAAAAATCAGTAAACAGAAACAGAAACTCGGCTGCGAAAAACAGAAAACCCAGAAGCCAGAAGTGAAGAGTTTCAAGACCAGTAAACTGAAGTCAGAAGTCAAATTCCAGAAGACAGAAACCATAAGGCTGCACTATTACGACAGTGTCAACAAATCTCTAATCTTACGAAGAAGACCTGCAGAGCAACGCGACGGATACAAAACAACAAAGCAGTCTATTATCCTTCCAAGTATATATCACACACCAAGTATTATATCTATCCTCCCCATACTGATTTGATGCTGGTATTCGGTCGGTTCTTACAACTCCCTCTCTCTCCCCTACTCCCTGACTGCGAATATCTCCTACACTCCTTTATCCCTATCTACGAGTCCAACTGGTTTCTCGAGCCATGAGAGTGGTATAACGAGGTTTGGCGTCGCCATGTTCTAGGGACTGAGGACGATATACATGCATCGGCTTTGGTCTGCAAGCGTGATGACGTACTCTCCAAGGTAAACCTCATTCATAAGCTCTTGCAGCGTAACTGCTGGCTGGGCGGACTCAGAACAGAACCGAACAGAACAGAACTCTCCGACATATTAATTATAAGCTTCTGTCTGAAGATGTTAATAGTTAATAATATACTTATAACAAGCTGTTCTACAAAGTAGCCGGAGCGAAATTAGGAAGGCGGAAGGGCGCTGAAGGGTTATTTAAAAATCCTTTTTCTTCCACACATTTTTCCGAAATAAAATGTATCTCTTATGTTAATCGAAGGAATAAGCTATTTGAATCTATTCAGTTGTTACGGCTTGTAAGTGATGCAGACATCTACCGTTACAAACTTTTGCATTTTTAATATACTAATATAATATACTGTCTGTCATCAAATCTTGCAAGTTAAATTTGATTCACTTCCCGGTTCCCGATTTTTAAAAGCTGAAATTTAAGACGTATACGTATATCGCGTGGCAGTGCAATATTATGATAACATGGATCTGATCTGATGATGGAGCTGGAAGGTGGTCATGGCATCTCTGTGATACAACAACATTCTAAACCCTACTGAGTTTGCTCGATTGATTTGTCTTGAGGAACGTTTGTTGGTCTTTTTTATGTTTGATACAAGGCTTGTTTTAGAATATTTTTTTAATGATATCTTGTTTTTTTCTTGTACACGTTTCAACCGGTCTTCATACATGATTATTCCTTATAATTCCTAGATATTGAGTACCTATAAATAAGTGCACCTGATGCGTTTACGACAAAGTCGTTATAAACTTGTCATACTTTTAATCGCCTTTTATGCGTTCCTTTATGGACGAGCTACTTAAAATTTTATTATCTGCCCTCGGGAGTTTATTGCAAAAGCGTGATGATAAATTATTGTGAATTAATAACGTTGTAATTGCAGTAAAAACTGTCATAACGTTCTCGCATAGCTACGAAGTAATTTCTTGACAGCTCAATATTTTTATTGCTGAAATTTTTGACATCCCTCGGGAGAAATAATTACGATTAATTGTTTTATATTTATTGTAATGTTGATAACTAATAAGTTACATACATATTATCGTGTATTTATCTTTAACAGGGCAAACAGAGCATTTTGGATCTTGGGGCTCTCTCCAAGCAGATAGAGCCCAGGGCCGCAAGACTAGGCCACTTTTAGCATGAAAATAGGCAAGAAGGTGGAAAAAAGAATCAAAATAGTGATGGATTGATTGTCGCCCATTCCCTCGATCGTCTTCCACGCTCTTCGTGGGAAAATAGCTTTTACATTCATTCTATTTTTTCCCAGGCCAGCATAGAAGAGATACAATAAATATTGACGACCTCCGTGGCGTATTGGTCACCGTGCTAGTCCGCCACCCCGAGGTTCCGGGTTCGATCCCCGATCAGGGCAAGTTGGAAAATGGCCATTTTAAAATTGTCCTGGGTCTTGGGTGTTTACCTATATATGTATTTGTTATAAAATATAATATCATTGAGTTAGTATCCCATAACACAAGTCTCGAACTTACTTTGGGGCTAGCTCAATCAGTGTTATTTGTCCGTATATATTTATTAAAAAAAATATTAAGTAATTTATTATTTTGATGTGAGGTCAAACTGGAAAATAATGAAAGAAAATTTCCGGATAATAAATATCTTTTTAGAGCACGCGGGACGCTATCTGGTTTTTGTTTTGAAGCCATTAAAAAAAAGTCAAATTAATATGGTTTTACGTAAAGTGAGAACGTGAAGCTTTTTTACGCACCATTGCCAAAAACGGCCACTTTTGGCGTATGTGCGTTCATAAAATAGTTTAAAGGGTTATTTATCTAGAGCCTGGTCAAGACAAAAATTTTAATATTATCTCCCTTTCCTTTTAAATTATTTAATTCAAATGGGGGCAGCACTGGACCCCGAAAAATTCAGGTAGCCCCTTAAGGAGTGACAACTCGAGGAGCTCGGTGGCTCGAATATGCGTATTACTAGCGCTTTCGCAAGTAAAGCAACACCGGACGTGACGAGCGGGACCGCAAGTGGAATAAAAATGGTTTGAGCTCCTCCGTGCTTCGGAAAGCACGTATAAACTGTTGGTCCCGGCTGTTATCATTGTATGGCAGGCATCAAACTATGTGAGATGACTTTAGGCATCCTGAAAAATCTGACACCAGTGACATTTACACACACGAAAAACAAACAAACAACACTTAATTAGAATTTTGGTTTTCCGAACAATAGTATAACAAAGTTAACATACCAGCGTGTCCCATTTCATCATTTAAATGGCGTGCGAACTGCAAACCCGACACCGTTGAATAGCTGCAGGCAAATGAATAATGCAACGACACGTTCACGATAAATAACGATTATAATTTTATCGTGATCGGCTATAAATCGTGAGCGCGGCCTTAGTGTGGACGGGCACAGTCGGTAATTTTACATCTAGTGGTGGACATACAGAAGTGAAGTTTGTCTAACAAGAATACTGAACTTGTTCACGATATAATCATATCGTTATAAATCGTGAGTTTGGCCTTAGTGTGGCTGGGCACGGTCGATTATTTTACATTTAGTGGTGGACATACATTGTCTAACAAGAATACTGAACATGTTCGCGATATAATCGTATCGTTTTAAATCGTGAGTTTGGTCTTAGTGTGGACGGGCATGGTCGGTAATTTTACATCTAGTGGTAGACATACAGGAGTGAAGTTTATCAAACTAGAATACTAAACATGTTCACGATATAATTCTATCGTATGTTGTATGACCGTACGTGATTTATTGGGCGTTTTAGTACGATTATAGCTTGATTTACTTTTTTTAGTACTAGATTTATGGGGTACAGAGCACAGAGTGCCGACTGATTCCATTAAAAGCAGTGTCCTGACGAAGAAAACCTCGATTAGCGTGCATTCCTTTAGTCAGCTTCTATGATTCATTCAGGAAGAAAAGCAACTGGTACAATCTAAGGTTTCGCTTTTAATCCTTAGCAGCAGAATATTTGCCGTTCTATCTGACCGTATGTCCGTGGGTACACGACACCAGTTTTTGCACGATTATCGCTAGATTTACAGTGTGAAGTCCCAGATTTATGGCGTCCGGAAAGCACAGTGTTGACTAATCGAACAATGCTGTATTGTTGCACTTTTGCAACGGAACACCTTTTTGTCGTAGTTGCGTTAAATCGGAAGAGTTTATTTATGCGTTTTTCTAGAAGATTTTAAATAAATAATAGACTCAAATAATTAAACAAATTAATTTGCCAGGCAAATTAAAATACTCCGACTTTAAAGCGTTCCATACAACATAGTTAAGAACCATCTCGATCAAGTCAGCTTTCAAACAAGCAAAACTGAATCAAAATTGGCCTCTTTGTTTAGGCGCTACGATGCGCACAGATAGTCATAGCGCCTAAACGAAGATTTTGATCCCAGACACACAGACATATAAATACACAGACACGTCAAATTTGTAACACCCGTTTTTTTTCATGGTTTAAAAGTTAGCGACCCGCAAATCAATAGTAACCTTTAATTTTTTGATGGTATGAAGTGGTTGCACAGAAGACGCTTCTTTCCTTTGTGTTACCTATGCCACAAAATTAATATAAGTTTAATATAGTAATACTTATATATAGTTTGACGACCTCCGTGGCGTAGTGGTCACCATGCTAGTCCGCCACCCAGAGGTCCTGGGTTCGATCCCCGGTCAGGGCACGTTGGAAAATGGTCTTTTTCAAATCGTCCTGGGTCTTGGATGTTTATCTATATATGTTATAAAATACAGTATCGTTGAGTTAGTATCCCATAACACAAGTCTCGAACTTACTTTGGGGCTAGCTCAATCAGTGTCATTTGTCCCTATATATTTATATTTATTTATTTATAGTAGCTGTCCTGGGTCTCGGATGTTTCTCTATATATGTATTTGTTATAAAACAATAGTATCGTTGAATTAGTATCCCATAACACAAGTCTCTAACTTACTTTGGGGCTAACTTAATCAGTGTTATTTGTCCCTATACATACATTTATTTATTTTATTACATACAGAACGGAAACTACTAGGGTCCTGCGCAATATGCGTCCCCATTCCCCAACCCCGCTCCTGTCCTCAGTTCTAACCGTGTCGAGTTTGTTGAGAGGCTAAGACACACACACATTGATGTGTGCACGGATATATAGCTTCGTTTGTAGTAGTAGTAGGCAATGTGTTGTAGTTTTTTTTTCGTTTGTAGTAGTAATACTCTGCTTCTCTGAAGTGCCATGCCCAGAGATAAGAGATATAAAAAGATACCTGATTATTTAGTCATTTTAAGTAATACTGACATTAGCAATCTTACTCACACGGCGAAAATGATTTTTGCTTTATGAACGACTGAAACAAGTAATCGTATTCTGTTCTTGGTTTTATCGTGGTGTCACTAAACGAGTGTCATTAGTGTCAAAGTGATGTCTTTTAATCCTGTGAAATTAAATATCTGGTCATAGTTCCTTTTCTTGGTATCATTGTATTCCAATCCAAATTGGTTGGATTAAAATGAGACATGCCATTTGGATGTCTTTTCTAGTGCATGAAACGTGCATATATCTAACATCGACAATACGATACTCCATACTACACAAGACTCACAATACTCGTTTACAAAACATTTACCTATTTAATTAAACAATCATCATCAACATATTTTACAATGATGTAGGTCAGGATTTTTGTGTTCTTTGCTACGGAAAAAACATAATAACGCGTAATATTGTGCATGGATAAATGTGTGACTTTGAATAAGTTTACGTATGAAAATAAAAGACCCGGAAAATGTGACGCTTATCGAAATATAACATCTGTGTGATGAAAAAATTCGAGTGAAGACTAATTTAAAAGGTGTATTTAATTTTCTTTTTTAAGACTTAAATAAATTTATACATAGGTATAAATAAAATCTTGTAATGTTTTTTCGTCTCCTTCTTCTCTCATTTCAGACTTAAGAACTGATCGGTGTTATTGTTTTGAAGGTAGTTATTGGGATTGGAACCCGGAACCTTTCGATCAGAAAAAATGCGTCCGTAAATCAGCAAATTGTGTGTATTGAAATTATCCATACGAGAAAATATCGATAATGGACAACACTAGTATGCAAAAGGCTTGTGACACCCTACAGAAAAAATAAATAAAATATGTATTGAGATCTCGCTCTAACGCATTACATTTGCCATAAGAAAAGAAAATATGGTTATATTTAATCGTTTGCTAATTTAGTACGCCTTCTTTGCCTCTTATAATTCTATGGCCATGCCTGAGACTATGCCTTCTTTATTCGTCTCTTACGACATCCATGGGTGAAATGGAGAGTTGTTGAGTGTGTTAAGGGGCAAACACAGACACATCGACGTGTGCACGGATGTAGTCTCGTTTGTAGTAGTGTAGGCATTAATGATACTCCGCTTCTATGTAGTGCCATGCCTGTGCCTATACCCTATTAGTCGCGTCATACGACATCCGCGGGAAAGATAAATTATATTCTGTTCTGCCGTCACCTCACCATACGGCTAATGAAAAATCGCTTAGTGGTAATTAGAAAGAGTGTGTACACTTAATAAGGGGACTATTTAACTAGGTACATGACATGGGAATGTCCGGGCGTCCATAAAGAGCTGGCGTTACCATATATTACAGTTTTAATTATAGACTACAAAATTTTTCACAAACTAAGAAAATAATAGAATGAGCACTTTGTGTATAAGACTAGTTTCGTTTAATTAATTTTTCGTTGATTCAAGTTAGCTTTTAAACTAAAATTACGAATGGGATAATCCTGTCAAAATGTAAGTAAATTTTAAGTATTTAAATAAACAAATATAGCTAGTATTTAAATAAGTAAATAAAACACTGACTTTGAATAAAACCAAATTGACATTAAAAACTACCAGACAAATTGATACTTAGTAAATTACATAACAATTTTAGCATTAATAAATACTAACTTATAACCGCATGCCGTTTCATTGTTTTCTGTTGCAATGCCCAATCAGAGTTCATGTTGTACCTACTAATTTAAGAAGAGATTATGTAGTAAACTATAAAATATATGTACAATGTAAAAAGGAATAAATAAATATGTGTCTTTGCAGCAGTAGTCGTTCCAAAACACTAGTTCAGCTTTGCCACTAAAAATAACTTTTAATAGAGATAAATTTATCCCACATTAACATGTAAAGAAGAAAGTAGAAGTAGTGTCGCACCAGAACGTCAAAAGGCTGGCTGAGGACAGACAGGAATAGAACAAACTCCACCGTCAAGAGTCAAGGGCGCCGCTCTTAAATTTAAATGAACGAAACATATATAATTTTTAATTTGACTTTTAACAGCCTAACTGATCTGCCCATGCCCTGCGTAAAGAAACCATTTTGCCCTTAGTGACCACGCTTAATTATCGTAGTATGTGATATCATTACGATATAAACGTTCCAGAGATAACGTTACCTATATCTTCCTTAGTACTCCACCCGTGGGAGAATAAAGGCGGGTGACAAACTGTATTCTACTCTGTCACCTTATGGCATGCAGTAAATAAACGCCACAAGAATACGGAGTAACATATAAGGTGTTGTGTTCTAGAAAGTGAATTATAATAAGTTATACATTTATATTCTCTTTATTTTGTAATAGTTGCGTACGGTAGCACACGATAGAGAAATGAGAGGGCCAGTTACACTATAGGTAGTTAATATTTTATTTTAATTAATGTTTTATCCAGGTCAAAATGTGGCGTTTTACACTTGCTACGACCTTACGCGTACGGATATAGCTACTTTTTAGTCAAGGGGATATAAAAACTTCGAATTAATTTCACACCTAGGACAGAAATGGAAAACATCCATTGCATTTTTATTAACCTCTCCTTCATTTGGTTTTGGTCGCTAATTCTTGATGTCTTAGTGCCGCAACAGATGGGGCGCAAGTTGCGTCGCGTAACAGCTAGAGATGGGCAGTGGATAGTACTCAATCTACCCATTTGAGTATTAACTCACTAGATTTAATAAATAGAGTAAATAGAGCGTGCTCAAGTATTGACATCGCATTTGATGTCTGGTTACTTATCTTTACGTAAAATTACGTCTATACCCACCTCCCACCAAAAAATGATAATTAGTCAAAGAAATCTACTTTCAGTGTATGATTAGTATAGTATTTTCATATAATTTAGCGTCGCATATAACGTTTACCTACATTTTAACCATATTATGGCGTACGCACACACTTTCCGACAAGAATTGCAAGTGTATACTAGATTTAAGTTTCAAAATTGTCATGAAAACATGAAATAATGAATATGAATATAAATATGAGTCGCAACTCATATAAATCAATCTACTCACCAAATGGATAAATAAGGATATTTATCGGGTATTTACTCAATCTACTGAGTAAATAGTCAAATGGGTTGATTGAGTATTTATGCATCGCCCATCACTAGCTGTTACGCGTAACAGCTAGTAAGTAAGTAAAAAAATACATTCAGAATAAGTATATTTTTTTCGATTAAAATATATCCTGAAATCACATAATTATGATTGTTTTAATTATAAATTATATAGTCATATCCATACTTTTGATAGCAATAGCCCGCTTGATTCCGACTTTGATTATAATCGATAATAATGTAAAAGCAAATGGTGGCACTGGCCTCTATAAAAACGTAACGATTGCGTATCTATATTAATTAGCAAGGTAACATACAATTTGTCGCCGGCCGTCATTCATTAAAGACAGTGTCATATCAACGTAGATGGACAGTAATAATAAAGCAGTCGTAGTTATGGCCTGCCGTATTAAGCTGTCATATTGTCGTTATGAAATTTAAAGTAGACTGTAAAAATTAATGACATTTCTTTGTAATTGCACAATGCTAGTCAGAAATAGTCTGTATACTCATACAATACCGGGCACGTAAATTAAACAAAAATGTCGGTCGTTGTTTTACGTTGCTTGTCCGTTTAGAATCACATTTCTATAACATTTCTATCCGAACTTCAGATAGAAATGATTTCGGCTATGAAGAAAGAACAAAAATCTCTTTTAACACTTTTATCTCCTCCAATTAAGACGAAGTGGTAGCTAAAGTGGCGCCCTCATTTGAAATAAATTGTTTAAAACTAAATATGGTGATAATTAAAAATTTGATTTGTATAAATGTCTAGAAAGACCTTTAAACTATTTTATGAATAACCTTTGAAAGTAACCTTTTAAAGTAAGAAATTCAACTCATATATAATATAAAGATATTATATATGAGTTGAATTGAGAGGTGGTAATTTATAAAATAATAATTAATTAATTGAAGCTCAATATTCTTTGTCAAACATTTTTGTCAAATATTAACTTACTTTAATACTAAGTACTACCAAGATTTTATGCCATCCGTTGTATATTTTCCTAACGAGTTCCTGCTTATTTAACACGGTTCAAAATAGCAGGGCTTCTAAAAACGTTCAACTTAATGATACTCAATGCATAATAAGAATATTATACACTGTGATCAATACCATCTTTTCATGTGTAATTTTATGTAAGTAAATAGTTGAGTTAGAAAGATTTAAACGTTTTAACCGACTTCCAAAAAGGAAGGTATTATCACCTCTTCGCGATCTTTCTTTTTGTGTATGTTCACTGATTATTCGAAAATGCCTGGACCGATTTGGATTTTTTTTTGTTGGTTGAAAAGGCATACATGTCAAGTAGTCCCATAGAAATTTTATTAAAATCGGTTGTGTACTCGTAGTTTGGGATGAAGTCGGTTTTTTAATTTTGAAAAAATACTTTAAATTCATCTGATGTCTTCCTTTGTCATAATTGTAATTAAACCTTTAGGACAAAAATACAATGTAGAATAAACTCTATCGTAAAAGTAATTGTAAAATTGTAATTGCGTATCATGTTAGTAATTTAAATAAACAGGAGCAGCTGTTTGAAGGTACATATAGGTACAATGTAAAAATGAGCATAAAAAATCTAAAATTTAAATTGTCAATCAAATAAGTTTCCATAGGCAGAAATAGCCAGAAGACAGCAATACAATGTGCAGTCACCTTAACATAGAAAATATGCGCGTTTCACGCTCCCAATATGGCGTAAAAAACCGCCATTGTACGACTAAAGGGCCTCATATAAATTAATAATTAAAACACAACCTACATGGGTTGATGGAGCGGCATTCTTCGCAATTAATTTCTTGTCAGCTCCAAAGGATGGGATGGTATGTGCATTGACAGTTAACGGAGCACCAATTAAAATTGCAGACGTCATTTCAACGTACTTGCATTGCAGTCGTAATTTTGACGTATTTGCAACTTTGGTGTGTGGGAGTTTTTGATATTTTTCATCACATGTTTTAATTTGGATAATAATCTGATAATAATGCTGTTAAAAAAAACAATAATTTAAACAAAAGCCTTCTTTACTTTAATCAACTTTCAATTCATCTAAATTAAATTAAGTTGAATATCACACTTCTAAATAGTGAGTAGTAGTAAAGAACAACGCATGCTTCAAATGCGCGTGTACTATGTGTTGAGAAATTTCGTCAGGAAGATTCGAAGCCACGATAGCACAATTGGTAGTGCACTCTCGGCGTTAACGTGAGGGACGCGGGTTCGAATCCTACTCGTGGCGAAATTTTTCATCACATGTTTTAATTTGGATAATAATTCGAACATTGTAATGCTGTCAAAAAAAAAACAATAATATATGCGAGGTTGATAAATGGGATTGTTAAATTTAATTGTTTTAACAGGTTTGAAAAGTAATGATCATTATTATTTTATTCGCTTCTCATATACGGAATAAAATCTTTAAGGTTCGGCTTCTGGTGTGTAAGAATTTTAATAATAATATTTGGAGTACTTATCATTATTTTAGCCGTATAACGTCCACTGCTGGACATAGGCCTCTCCCAAGGATTTCCAAAATAACCGATCAAGAGCCGCCAGCATCCAGCGCTTTCCAGCGACCTTGGTCAGATCGTCTGACCACCTTGTGGGTGGGTGTCCTACGCCTTTGCTTGCCTGTACGTGGTCGCCATTCGAGAACCTTTTTGCCCCATCGGCCATCGGTTCGTCGCGCTATGTATCCCGGCCACTGCCACTTTAACGAACTAATCCTCTGGGCTATGTCAATCGCTTTTGTTCTCCTACGAATTTCCTCATTTCTGATTCGATCACGTAGAGAAACACCGAGAGTGTAAGTGTAAATTACTTATTTAGGTAAGAGAGTGTACTTATATCGTTCCTTTTTGTTGTAAGTACATGACGATGCTATTTCTTGATTTTTGGAAATGCATTTTATATTAAATGTTTATTCAATATAGTTTAATCATCCGAGCGTATTCCCGGTTGCATTCACAGCGGTATCACTTCAAAGCCCGCGGTCTACTACCTAACCAAGGTGATTTGATGAGGATACTGGTTTTTTACACAGCGACTGCCATCGGACCTCCATAACCCGAAGGGTAGACCAGAACCAATCCTTAGATAGCTTTGAGCAAACGCTAGATGGCGTTCGGAACCCACAGTTTCTACGTGACCTCCGAAATACGGAATCATTTTACTATTCGGATAATCAGATGATTCAAGCCACATCCTAACCAAACTGAAAACATATTTTTACAAAGTATGTTTCCCAGTGAAATTCGAACTTGATTTCGATCTAAGATATTCTTTATTCAATGAAAAGCATTTGTTCATTCAATAAAGATATTTTAAATAATTCTAACAGCTATAAAGAGGCTACAAATGTATTTTATGAGTACAATAGTTATCAGAGATCGGAATCACGGGTGCTATTGCTACCAAAAGTATGGATATGACTAAAAGTTCCGGGATTTCTCGAGAATCTAATTGGGTACTAAGTAAATAAAACGATCATAATTATGTGATTTCAGCATAAGCGTTATTTTTTTCGATTAAAATATATCCTGAAATCGCATAATTATGATTGTTTTATTTATAGATTATATAGGCATATCCATACTTTTGATAGCAATAGCATCCGTGATTATGATCTCTGATAATTATGTAAGTAGGTGCATTGAAATTTTCACCCTACTACAGTTAATATTTTAAATGTATGTCTGTATCTCATAGCTAGCCAAAACCAGTTGACACTTCCACATAACTTGGTAGTGACATATATATTCCAAAGCAAATTGAAAAAAAAAACCCTACTTTCAAGCGTTCATCCTCAATAACTTTTGAACCGATTTTCAACAAACACAATTAAGAACCACTGAAATTAAACTTGCTTTCACTAAAACAAAACGTATCGAAATAAATTCATCCATTCGAGAGCTACGATGACACAGATAAACACGGATAGACATTGGCGTTCAAACTTATAACACCCCTCTTTTTGCGTTGGGGGTTAAAAAAACTGTCCGTTCTTGGTGTGAAGTGCATCGTGGTGAGCTCAGCGTTTTTCAATTATGTTCGTTTTCACGCTGCATGCGGCGGTTCTCTGCTTTGATCTCGCCGACAGGGCTGGCTGTCAAAGCAAAAGTAAAAAAAATCGTGTAGGATCACATCACTTACTTAAAGGTCATTTTTAGGGTTCCTCACCCAAAGGGTAAAAATGGGACCCTATTACTTGGACTCCGCTGTCCGTCCGTTCGTCTGTCCGTCTGTCTGTCTGTATGGCTGTCACCAGGATGTATCTCGTGAACCGTGATAGCCGTGATTGAAATTTTCACAGATGATGTATTTCTGTTGCCACTTTAACAACAAATACGTGGGGCTCCTATACAATAAACGTAATTTTTTATAGATAATGGTACTTACGGAACCCTTGGTCCGACTCGCACTTGGCTGGTTATTTATATATTTTTTAGTGCAAAGCTTCAAACTACTGGCGTTTTGGAATGACCACTGTTAGGAAGATAACACCTGAAGAAACTCAATTCAGTGGTAGTGTCGCACCTAGCCTATAAACGCTTTAAAATAAACTTTTTAGTAGTGCATTAAGTTCAAAAGTATAGCTATTTTTCTGTGTTATTTACTAATAAAAGAAGTTCATTTTAAACCAATTATATTGACTTTATAATGGCCACAATATGATAAGTATTTGCCGCAGGCAGCGATTGATGACAACCTGGATTTTAAAAGACAGCCTAGGCTAAAAAGGAAAGTTTTTTTTTAGCCTAGGCTATCCCAGTTCTTGGCAAAGACCTCCCGTCTAGTAAGCCACTGATCTATTTATTCTAAAATCTATCTAATCGAATATAAATTTAATCTATCTTTCTTATATTAATACTAAATAATTAAAGAAGAAATTAATCGTCTTACAACCAAGGATGCCCAAGACCTTGCAAAGTGGAGAAGAAAAAGTCGGAAAGCGGACCCCGGGCTTCTCAGCATTGCAGCTGAGGACGCAACTGGGAAAACGCTGAGATGAGAGAGAATTAAAGAACGAATTGGTCGCGTCGTCTGAACGAGCGCGTCAGATATTAGTCTCACTTTTGAAGGTGTATCGTGTAGCTGCTTTGAAGTAATGGTTTTATTTCTTGATGCCTCGCGCCATGACTTCCTCGCATACACAGTGAATTGCACCGTTTTACTGTACTCTGACAAAAGGTATAAAATCGTTACTAAATTCTTATATTTCATACAAATAAACTCTGGATTGTCATTGCCACAAAGAAATTTGCTTGTGTCTCTCGGTTGGTCGATAAGCAATACGAAGAATTGTTCACCCTCATAGTACAACCATCAAAATAGGGCTGTAGCTTTCAAGTACACAATTAACCGAACTTTTGTTTCTTTCTTAAAATAATACTAATTATGATTTACAGAAGAAATTTTATATTGTCTTATATTAAAAACTGGTTTTAGCCAGCCCTGCTGCCATCCGTCAGTCCACTAAAAGGGTTCGACGCGGCGCGTCAGAAATTAGTCTCACTTTTGAAGGCGTATCGCGTAGCTGCTTTGAAGTAATGTTTTTATTTCTTGATGCCTCGCAGGCCGGTGTAATGGCGCTGTCTGTCATGATTCATAGGGTTTGAATATGGAATATTTATATCAATATATTTATTAAGGCGTCCGTTTTACCAAATTAAATAATTAGTCAAGTGAAAGTCGGACTCGCGCACAAAGGGTTCCGTATAATTATCTGCAAACAATCAGGTTTTTTGAACGGGAGCCCCTCTTAAATATTTACTTTATTCTGTTTTTAATATTTGTTGTTATAGCGGTAATGGAAATACATCACCTGTAAAAAAATTAACTGTCTAGCTATCACGGTTCATGAATCCGACTGGTGACATACAGACAGACAGACGGACAGCTGAGTCTTAGTAATAAGGTCCCGTTTTTACCCTTTGGGTACGGAACCCTAAAAACAATGTTTTAGACTTTTATTTAAGAACTATTTCAAATTTTGGAATTGTGTATTTTGTCTGTTATTATTTTTAATTCAGGAGTTATATTTTAAGTAAAAAGTTTTAGTAACAAAATAAACTAAAATATTAATATATAGAAAATTAATCAGTTACAATGACTCATTCAGCTGTTATCATTAAAGTGTATTTGTTTATATATTTTTTTATTTGTATCAAATTATATTTTTACACCACAAGTAAGTTCATGATGATACTTTAAACAGATTTCATTCAAATTACAGAATTTCAATTATATTGATGTAAACTTATCTTCAAAATATAAGTCAATTTAATAAAAACTAAAATGATATCTATAATACTCAAAAAATTAAAAACCAAGATATAATAACATGACTTGCACCACGCTATCTGTGGTAATTTGGTAATTACTAACAATTTTGATTTATGGACCCAAATTGTTTGATCTTTAAACAGGGTACGTTTACGAGTTTCGGATATACCGCCAATAATCATTAAATTTAAACCGTGTAATAATCTATCGCTAATTTCCAAAAAAACACACCGGAAATCGGTCTTTTAGACCACTTTAAAACGACTGTAACGCCGCAGAAAATTATAGCGAAACATAAATTATGAATGCTTTTGATTTGCTTAGTCTTAGGTTCTCAAACTTAAAATTGGTCTTTCATGTATCTATATTAAAGCTCACTGCTTCATTTTGTTAAGAAAATTTATGAACCATGATAATAAAACTTAATAAACATTTCGTTAAACTAAAATTTTCTTGTTAGCAGTATTAATCACATATAACTTTATTCAAATTAAATATTTATTTGAAATTAAAATAGACCGTCTACTCATAAGTAGCCAACAAAATCAAATACCTATTTCATAATTACGACACATAAATTACACAGTTTAAGGTAAACAAACGTTCTGTGGATATTATTTATATCTTTAAAAGCAACAAATTTAGGTATTTAGCATAAATAAAGTCAAGGTAAAGGTGACAGCAGTGTTTTATCAAGATGTCAAGAAGTTGGCGGAAAACAGATTAGAATTGAAGAAACTTCACCGACAAGATCACCGCTCTTAAATTATGATGATGATGAGTAAACAAAGAACGAGAAGCAAACCCAGTTTGAGAAACAGCAAGCTAGACCGTATCATTAACCGTCAAAGTGGCGTCTGGTCGATTCGACCACATCAAAGTCTTTCCATTCATCATATCATCTTTGGCGGCTTTCAAGGCGCCAGTTAATTGATAGTTTCGGTTGTTCTCATTAAAATAATCACAACCGACCTCCCGGCGTTGAATAAATATTGTATTTCTGACAAATTAACGGAAGAAGCCGTAAAAAACGTCAGTGGTGCCGACGCAGCGTCCGCCCGACGAAAATAGGTCGGGCTCGTAGGGACGAGATAGTATCGGCAGGATTCTCGATATCGAGTATGACAATTAAATTTCAGCTATCTTAGGTTTATTTAAAATATCATATTAAGTTGATAGCAACTAATACTTTTATTATGGTTACCAATAAAACATATTGGAAAATCTAAAAAATTAACACTATATTTGTGTTTCCTAAAGTAAAGACTTACCTATATATTCATAAAAGTTTTCAAACCTTTGTTAAACCTCTTTTAGTTAAAATATGTTTTGTCTCGTTCTTACTATGTCAAATATTGAAAAGAGGGAAAGGGACAAAAGATGTTTTAACTAAAATAGGTTTAGCAAACGGTTGTTAATTTTTATGAATAAGAAGGTTAGTAAATAACATATTTATTAATTTAATTTTGACCAACGAGAATAGCCTATTGACTTGATAAAATTGACGTAGTAAACACAAATAAATAACAAAAAAAGTGCATGGTAAATAAAAATTGCATGGAATAAAATAAAATAATGATTTATGAGTTAGTATGATATTTAAAAAAAACTCTGCTTTTGATGTTATTAAATGTAATGTTGAGTAGTATTTTTTATTAATTTTATGTAATATAATTTTTTTGGACTAAAACACCCGTTTACCGTTCCATCTTATCTTTGCAACACCCAACAGGGTTCATATTGTACCTAGTTAAAAACATTGGTAATATTAGTAAGACTAACAATTGATGTATAATATGAATGTAATAAATAAATTGAATTAAATTAAATTAAATAGCTAACTAGTGTTATTATAAAAAGAAGATCTTTTGATTAAAGAGCGGATGTATTTAATGTGATAAAGAAAATAACATATAATAGAAATAAGCAAAATGTAAAAGGTACTATTTCAACGTAATACTATTAAACCGCCCATTGTAACAAATACATACAGTACAAAAAACTTTATTGCACCAAAAAACATTCACATATTCGAAATACTTACAAAATAAGGGTAACATAATATAATGAGGTACAAGAGGCGGCCTTATCGCCGAAGCAATCTCTTACAGGCAACCAAAAAGAAAAGGAGTGCGAACTATATAATAAGATTTCTTTTAATGTTTTTTAAAAATTTTAAAATTTCTTTTTAATGTTTTTTTTTTTTTGTATTGGTGCATAAAGAGTTTTTCATTCATTCATTCATACTATTTCAAACTAAACTTAATAACTTAAACTACTTGAAGTTGATATTACATCGATAGTTGGATACATGTTTATTATGTCGAAAATTTTGTCGATATCGATAACGCATCCGACCTACCGTTCCCGACAACCCACAGCCGGCTCCTTTGATGCATCGCACTGTTTACACTAAGCTAACTGAGAAACAAGTCATTTCAGAGCGTCTGTACTCACCGCCTCTTTGATCTCGCCGCCTTTTTGCGGCCATCTTGAATTATTGCTGACAACCCTGACGAGACGCGACGCGCCTTCTGGGTTACGCCGAAATCACCTGGGAGATTCGAAAATAGAACGCCGATTAATAGACATGAGTTGAAAAAATGTTTTAAGAAAAAAGTGGAGTGATTTAAAAAAGGAATGATGACGGTTTTTGGTGAGCATGACTAGTGGTTTTGAGGTGGCGCCACGTCGCGTCGGTTCTTTTTTTAAAAGCATGTAATTATTTTGGAGTTAAGGTTGGAAATTATTATTGCTTTTTTTCTCATTGGGTAAGTATACAACGCCAGACAAAATATACTGAAACAGTTTTAAGGGTAGGTACGGTATCATGTACTGAATCATGATACTGAACAAGTTTCCCCAAGGAACATATAATATGTAACAAAACCCTGTCCGATCCTTGTAGAAGCAACTCAGACTGACAATATGAACAACTTTTCCTACGGTACCAATGCTTGAAACTCAAAACAAAATCGTCATTTTCATACAAAAGTGGTCAGCCGGTCCGGCAATTTGTGTGAAAATGTCGATTTTTTCTTTGAATTTCAAGCTTTCGTTCCATAGGAAAAGTAGTTCATATTGACGGTCTGAGCTGCTCTTACAAGGATCGGACAGGGTTTGTGTTACATATTGTATGTCGAAATATGAAAAATATTTTTTTGGCTTTCCATACAATCATGGATCAGCTAATCAGTCAATTATGATGGGAGACCAATTTTTTTTTGCTTGAGGAAAATTGTTCAGTGTCATAAACTGAATCTGACCATAAAATAGTTGAGTTAATTTTGATATACCTTATACAATGTGAAAGGAACATACCCGTAATAAATCGAACCAAAGGCTAGACTAGATCACTATACTATAATAAAAATAAAATAAATAAATATATAAGGACAAATAACACTGATTAAGCTAGCCCCAAAGTAAGTTCGAAACTTGTGTTATGGGATACTAACTCAACGATACTATATTTTAAAACAAATACATGTATAGATAAACATCCAAGACCCAGGACAATTGAAAAAGGCCATTTTCCAACTTGCCCTGACCGGGGATCGAACCCGGGACCTCTGGGTGGCGGACTAGCATGGTGACCACTACGCCACGGAGGTCGTACAGTCAAAAAGCCAAAAAAAAAAACTTTGCCATTTCTATAAAAAAGTGTGCAGCCGCTCGGGCAATTAGATTGAGATTGTCAATTTTTTTTTGCTTTATGACTGTTATTTTAATTTCATTATACTAAAGTGATCCAGTACAGCCTGTGGTTTGATTTATTACGGGTATGTCCCTTCTGTGCAACATAGATTTATTATAGTTCGCAACACCCTGCCAGGGTTCATGTACTTACATATTTACCAAATAACCATAATATAGTTTGATTCAAAGATTCAAAGATTCAAATGTTTATTCAGTAATTAGACCTTTACAGGCACTTTTACACGTCAATAAGTATAATTTATGTTACGTGTAAAGTATATTTAAATTTAATTTATTTTTAAAGAATAGCTACCGATACCAGCGCTTCGTAACGACCACTGCTGAGAAGAAACGCCGAAAGAAACTCATTTTCACAGTATTGGTTGCCTACTCGCCAGAAGGGCTTTGTCATATTATTATAATTGTCTTTTAATTAATAAATACTTATAATATAATACAATGTTGACACATTATAACATGTAATGCTTGCGAACAAGTAAACAAACATAAATTTCGTAATAATATATATTAAGTAGTAAAAAAAAAAATTGAGTGCATGTAAGCGAAAAATAAAGAAATTATGTTCTTTTTGCCTCCTGAAAGTACTTACCTACTAACTTTCATACATAAGGATTTATAAAATTTTAACCGTTTGCTTTAAGAGTAAGTATACTTTTAGATTCGCACTTATGAGCAGAATTTGCTTCGAATGTTTTTTATTTTCATGTGTGTGAACTGAAACTGGTGTAAGATTTCAAGCTGCCTTAAGGCATCTAACATAGCTTGACGACCGCCATACAATAATGAAAGCCGGGACCAACGGCTTATACGTGCCTTCCGAAGCCTTGAGAAGCTCGAAATTTTTTTATGCCACTTGTGGTTCACCCATCCAAGTGCGGACCACGCCCGGTGTCGCTTTACTTTCGAAAGCGCTAGTAATGCGCACTCCCGCCGGGCCACCGAGCTCTTCAACTACTTTCTATAAAAACAATTTTACGAAAAACCGAATGAAACGCTTTCGGCTAAACGGATTTTGTATGGGAGGACAATTTTTTTATAGATTTTTAATTTTTTTTATAGAAAGTAATTCACATTCAAGTACTTAATTTGCTCTAAAAATTTGGCTAAGGAACAAAAATATATAATTATTTTTTTAATTTAAAAAAGATGACTAATCAATTTGAATAAACACTCAATTAAAGTGCAAACCGGGTAAAGCTCGTAGGCGGTGGGCGTGGCAACTGCGGCCCCGCCCACTGACGTCACAACATGGCCGCGATGCAGCTGCATCGTGCATCGTTTGATTGAATGAACTGACGACTGATACTGGACGAATACTAGACGTTTATTAAAAAAAATTGTGAACGTTCCATTAATAAGTGATGTTTGAGTATTAAAACTGATTTTGAAGTTTGTATTTTAAATTAGGAACTATTACTCAGTCCAGAAATTAACGATGACTTCTTTTGTTTTGACGTGGTAATACATTGAACTAAAAAATAAAAGAAATAAATTCTGTTTTCTTAATATTCCAAACTTGGAGAAAGTGGTTGAGTATCATGCACTGAACTTGTCTTTTAACTAGTTCAAATTTCTTTTTATACTTGTATTATGAAATCTAAATATATATAACTCAAAGGTGACTGACTGACTGACATAGTGATCTATCAACGCACAGCCCAAACCACTTGACGGATCGGGCTAAATTTGGCATGCAGGTAGATGTTATGACGTAGGCATCCGCTAAGAAAGGATTTTGATCAATTCTACCCCCAAGGGGATAAAATAGGGGATGAAAGTTTGTATGAAACTTTGTCAATTTTAAACCGATCGGGCTGAGACTTTGCATGCATAAAGCTACTATGACGTAGGCATCCCCTAAGAAAGGATTTTGATAATTTCCACCCCTACGCGAGCGAAGCCGCGGGCAAAAGCTAGTAAATAAAAAATATATTTTTATCACAAGGCGTAAATGTAAGGTCGTCAAAAGAAAAAACTATAATTTACAACTTCTTCTTTGAGACTAAGGCTGGCTGGGATTAGTAAGTAAAAATTGAAAAAAAAAAAAAAACTTGTTTTTAGGTATGAAAAATTTCTATAAATTCGCCGTCATGTTTTTTTTTTGTATTTTTCGGTCTACCCAGAGACACTTTGACAATTAAGAAAAAAAAAAAGAAAAATCCGCCGTAATGATATTTTTTAATTTTTGATATAATTACTTGTCACTTTCACCATTGGGTAGTCAACTAAACAATATGACAATGTTACAGGTGCCTTTAAACGACAATATAGAACATTCTAGGAAAGCTATCTGAATAAAAAAAAAACTGCGTGTTGTCAGGATTTTTTTATATAATTTTCATCATTTCACCGGTTGTCTTGGTACAATGTTCGTTTTGACCTTTTCTTATTCGTTATAGTATTTCACTATCGCAATTTTTTTATTGGGTTTCTCCGTCAAGTAACTAAGTGTCGATCATACCACAGCACCATGTTAATACATGTACCTGTAATTACCCATTGAATCAATAAGCAACAAGATTTATACGTTTAAAAAACTATTACCCGACTGCGGGAGAACATATACAGCTAACAATGTATATATTTTTTTAAATGTGCTGATCAAGACCTTTCGCTTGATACATAGAAGTCATTCGATGTAAAAAAAAAAAATTTAACCCTCATTTTTTTCCTTTTTAAAAGTAACTTTCATTACCTATATACATTTTTTGCATAGCAATTGTTGCTTACGTCACGCGGACAATAATGACAAATCTAATCGAATATTATTTGCGGAAATTGGTTAAGCGATTGGTGGAACAAGCCACACATAGATACATACCCACATACATAGACTGCTAAAATCATTACCCTCCTTTTTTGCCGTGGTCGGCTAAAAAGCGAAATCTTATTGGCACAAGTGTTAAAAAGGTTCACTTATCTTATCTAAACATCTGATTGAGATATCATCACATAAAATAAATTTACTTCACAGCGATGTTTATCATAAAATTACCCTGCGCCGGAAGTTATAAAGATATTATTTTGCAATAAATTATTGGAAAGGAGGTCAGACACAAATTACGTCTTTTTGTAAGAACGGAAAGACATTTGTTGCAAAGTGGTGTAATTTTAGTTTTTAACATGGTTTCTGATTGAGATTTGATATTACCTTGAGTCGATAACTAAAGATTATTATACGAGCAAGCATATGTCGCTTAAAGAATTCCACAGTCTAATCAGTATTTTTTGCCTTCATCATCATTATCATCATTTCAGCCACATAATGTCCACTGCAGGATATAGGCCTCTCCCAACGATTTCCAAAATGACCGATCTAGAGCGGCCTGCATCCAGCGCTTTCCAGCGACCTTATTCAGGTCGTCAGACCACCTTGTGGGTGGGTGTTCTACGCCTTCGCTTGCCTGTACGTGGTCGCCATTCGAGAACCTTTTTTCCCCATCGGCCATCGGTTCGTCGCGCTATGTGTCCCGGCCACTGCCACTTTAACGAACTAATCCTCTGGGCTATGTCAATCGCTTTTGTTCTCCTACGAATTTCCTCATTTCTGATTCGATCACGTAGGGAAACACCGAGCATAGCCCTCTCCATAGCGCGTTGAGTGACCTTTAAGTGAGTGAGTGATTTTTTGCCTTATATCCACTCATATATATATTTTTAATTTTGTTTTATCGACATTTCAATTCGCTATATATTCCAACAATCTAAATCAGACACTTTTTTCTAAACGTCAAAACAAAAAATTTTTATAGGATTTGTAAGAAATATAAACAAATGTATTTAATTATTATTTAGTTTTACAATACAATACCCTTCATTGCACAAAATAAATAAATACAGGACATAAATATCTTAAAAACTAGGAAATGCGCAAAAAGCGGCCTTATCGCTAAGAAATTTCTTACAGGCAACCTCCTATATTGTTTTTATTTTTAATGTAATTTATTATTGTTTTGGTTTCTAATAAACTGATATTTAAACAAATGACATCAAAGTTTCCTGGAGTCAACTAGTTAACAGTCGATATCTGGGGGCACGGGAGTGCCCCCGCCAAGACGAGCCAGGCGAAGCGCAAGGGCACTACCTACTTTTTCTCGAAACGTCATTTTTTCTGCAATAATATACTTAAACCACATTGAAAATGTATATGATCATGACCAGTGACATTATTTTGTGACGTTCTATTTTCTTAACAGTACCAAATAATTTATTTTTGACTCGTGAACGTACCCAATTGGTAATATGTTAATTTGACAAAGGCAAATCGAGCTTTACTTATTTCAAACATGTTTTCAATAGATTAAATCGAAACGTTACGTCGCTTCTATATGAAAAAAAAAAGAAAAGTGACGGTCTAATCATGAGGGGAGTCGAACCATTCGTTCCAAAGAAAATACGCTATAATTTAAGTGGGGTAAGTCATGGTCATTATAGTTCTGTTCTGGGCCTAAGTAAGGATACTTAAGCATAGGTTCTAATCATGTAATGTTAGTCATTACGCCCTCGATTGAAAACGGGGTCGGACTCAGGGAGTAAGCAGATGATTTAGTGATGCGTAATATTGTTTCAAAAACATTGAAATTAGTCATAAAATAAAATAAAAATTGTAAATATTTTTTTTTTACTAGTGTTATTTATACGCTATAACTTATACCTAAAAATATGTTGTCTTTTTAATAACTAACATTCTAATAAAATGAAAATTTTCCATACACAAAAAACTTAACCGTAAAAAAATAAGATTTAATTATCAATGTCCCAGGAAAAAAATATTTTTTTACATTTATACAGGTATTAGTATTACTTTTATGTATCAAAAGATAATCTATATGAAGATTATAACGAGGGTGATGAAAGAAGAAAAGCCGAAAGCTAGGGAACTGTATGATTCTTTGCCTTTTTTTATCATCGTGCAAGATGTGTCTACAATTTCACGTGTTCCTTTGACCAAGAACCCTGCCCGGTCAGCGATTTAAACAAAGTTTTAATGCGTCACTAAATACGCCTCTGTTCGTCCAAGTAATCAACCCACATAGCCGCCAATAACATAATGACGTGTCCAATGAGGCGCCAACACTCGGCTTCGGCTTTCGGCCAATAACATATAATTTCCCAAACCAGACAGACAATCACGTCCTTACCAATTTACTACACCGCTTTTTCGGCCAAAATGATCGAATTAGAAGCCAAAATTGCCGCGATGACGTTTGATTTGACAAGCCGAATTATTGGTCGAAATTTGCCAAATTTACGCGTCAAATGTTTGAATAATGGCCGAAAGGTTTGGCGCCAGGGCCGGGCTTAGGCGCCAAATGGTCATTATAGCCCTCTTGTGTATTTAAAAATTAGATAGCGGAAACCTGGGTGGGCTTTTTGAATGGGAGAAACCATGCTTTGTCGTTGTTTTAGGGCGGTAGAATAATGACAAGTGAGTTTTGGATAATGACACCTTGTAAAGATAAGGTGCGGTAAGTTGCTTTAGATATTTATGTCGCGAATACCTTTTCCTTTTTTTTCGTCAAATTAACTTTTCGAACTGAGATTTTTTTGCAAAATTTTTTTAGAGTGTGTCTCGGAGCGACTCTGTGAACGCGCGTCATATTCTTCTGATGAATACCTCTGGATGAGGTCAAAACATGGCGGCCAGTAGCTGACTTTCCATTATTATATTATTGTTTTTTTTTAATAAATTACTTCGTGTGCTTCCTTCACCAGTTACATGAAAATTAATTGCCGTCCAGCGCGAAATAGTTATTTTTAACCAACAGTTGACTTTTACCCCTATATATATTGCTGTATCTACTGAGGCTGTTGCAACAGGCTGTAAACTCAGTTGTAAGTAAATGATCTGACGTCAAAAACTACCTATTAAGAAATCGAAAGAAAAATGTCAGTTATCAAGTGATGCCAATATCCAAAGATAAATAATTGATTTTTAAAGCGAAATATGTTTTATTTGTAATCGTTCGACGGCCATAATCTGTTTGAACGATAAACATCTTGGCTTTAGCATGATGATGCTTCTTGTAGATATTTTTTTTTCTTTCATAGAGCTTCAAACGAACAAGCAGGTCACCTGATGGTAAGTGATCACCGCTGCCCATAGACAACTGCAACACCAGGGGTGTAACAGAAGCATTGCTGGCCTTTCAGAAAGATATAGACTCGTTTTTTGAAAGTTTCAATGTCGTATCGGTCCGGGAACACTTCTGCCTGATATTGCACAGATGGACGTGAAGTGCATGTGGAGTTGCCGAAGCCTCATCTTGAGGAATTTTTTGTTCTCTCTTAATTGAATGTTGACTGAAATCAAAACATGCGTACTACTTACCATCAGATATTTCTGTTTGACTATTCAGTAGCATAAAAAAGTAATGGAAACCCCTTTCATTCCATCAAACATTCGCCGCCGTCGCATAAATCTCAAATTCTTGACAGCGAATGATTACCAAAGAAGCCACATTCCTACCCAGCCTGGACTAACCCTTAATTCCAGAGAATTGATCTCCCAACCACGCCGACTGAATAAATAATAGAACAAAACATGTCGAAAATATTCGCGCATTCACCGACAAAAATTTCGATTATTTTACTTTGTGGCCCGATTCAAATTGTACCAGACCCAAGTTTTGGAGGTTTTCATTAGTTACCGCAAATAAGTTTATAACCTTGAAAGGGTAATTTTTGTACCTCATTTCTCATTGTAAATGTAAATTTTTATTGTAAAGTATTTTTTTTACAATATCTCACTTTAAGTACTACAAGTTAGTAAAGTTTTGACTAATAGAGTGTGAATAAATGCCTGATCAACATTTCACAGATAAAATACAAAATCATGAATTTGAATTTTTAATTAAAAATTAATAATTTTATTTGCTGCTACCTACTATCTAATTAGGATATGTCTTCATTATAAATGAAAAAAAAGCCAATGAATAAATAAATAAATATGGTCAATCACACTGATTAAGCTAGCCCCAAAGTAAATTTAAACTTGTGTTATGGGATACTTACTCAACGATATAATATTGTATAATAAATACACATATAAATAAACACCCAAGACCCAGAACAATTTGAGAAACGCCATTTTCCAACTTTCCCTGGCTGGGGATCGAACCCGGAACCTCCGGATTAGCGGACTAGTGTGTTGACCATTACGCCACTAGGGTCGTCAAACGAACGGAGGTTGTAATGATACTGCAAGAATTTATTTTGCCTTTGATTTTGTTATTCAATCAAAAATAACGGAATATGCAAAAAACAAAAATAGGACTGGTTAAAAATATAATAGATTTACGGTTCTACAAAAATGAGACACATTCAGGCCACGATATAAATACGTGCAAAAATGTCCAGTGTGCATCAAAAATTGTCTTCACGGGTGGTGTCCGGCAAAAACAAATTCTTGCAAGCTAATTTCGAATGCTGCGAGCGTTTTCCCTCTTGCCTCTCCTATTATTATTTCAATCAGAGATAATTGGATACTCGTCACCATAAAAAGTAGTTCCGTGATTGGTCGAGACACGAGCGGCGCTTTTGATTTTGGAATCGTTTCGTTTGAAATTCAAATGGTTTGGACGGTCTTGATGGCTGAATAGTCGATTCTTTGGTTTAATCAGAATAATTATTGTTTAATAGTTTGTATTCTGGATGAATGACCAACATCAGGTTTAGTTTGTATTTATACGCGGATGGAATATGGATGATAGGAACTTGAACAGTTTTGCAAGAATGATGAAAATTATTCGCTTGTATCGAAATTTTGATATCAATATGGATCTTCCCGGGTTTTCTATAATGGACAATCTCATGTTGCCAACAATATTACAAATAAATAATCATTAAAACCTCAGAGATAAATAAGACAAATAAAATAAAGATAATTACATACTATTTTTATTAGTATTTACATTAGTATTTTATTAGTTTTAACATATTATATTGGCAACTTCGCGCGTGCAGTGGTTTAAATTGTGTAGAACTAAATAACTTTTTATTTAAGAAATCACGGGATTTTTTTTTGCTCTTTAAATTAATCCCGGGATATGAGGCATATCCACTTTATTCTTTCGCTGTATGAAATCAGTCTAAATAAATAAATAACTCTACCTAATTCTGACCTCTGCCAATAAGTTTTCATTCTACAGTACAAAAGATGAATTTACTTGATGGTACTTCCTGAATTATTTAGAGTCAATATTAAGGAAAAGAAAATGTAAGCTTACAATTAGAAAGAGCTTAATCGAGATAAGTTTTCAAAACTAAAAACTGACTTCACCCCCAAACTACACAACCGATTTTAATAAAACTTCTATGGGACCAACCGACAATTATACACTTTCAAACGAAAAAGTATTTTCCAAATCGATCCAGGCGTCTTCGAATAATCGGTGAAAATGCAATATGTAACAAAAACCCTGTCTGATCCTTGTAGAAGCAACTCAGACCGTCAATATAAACAACTTTTTCAATGGGACCAATGCTTGAAACTCGAAAAAAAAGCGACAGTTTTTTCGGCAATTTGTGTGAAAACGATGATTTTTTTTTCGAGTTGCTCCTACAAGGATCTGACAAGGTTTTTGTTACATATTGTATATAAATAACCGGGCAAGTGCAAGAGCCTCAGTTATAAATTGGCATAACCGGCTAAATGCGGGTCGGACTCGCGCACGAAGGGTTCCGTTTGTTGTATGGGAGCTCCCTTAAATAAATTTGTTTCAAAATTCAACTGTCTAGCAATCGCGGTTCTTGAGATACAACCTGGTGACAGACGGACAGACGCACAGCAAAGTCTTAGTGATAGGGTGCCGTTTTTACCCTACGGGTACAGAACCCTAAAAGAAGATTCCGAAATAACTTCATCCTTTTTGGAAGTCGGTTAAAAAAGTAAACGAAGAAAACTTCAATCAGCTTTTCTTCAAGCAAAATCAAGCTTAATCTTATAGATTAAGCTTAAATGACCCAGAAATCTAACCACATCTTTCAAAAATTTTATACAAAATTAAAAGTATTAAAGTAACTACATATTTTTACAATAATGCGAAATGAAATTCCTTACATTTATTTACAAATCCATCAAACCACCTGCATAACAATTCAGATATCCGTTCCAATCGATTCAAAGGATGCGATCCGAGTTATCGATTGTTTCGTTTCGATGCAAATCTCTCGCATGCATATTTCATAGAGCAATCGCTGCAAGTTAATTAGTTGGACCGCCCACAGCGACAGCGATGGATGGAGTTAGTATTCTGCAAAGGAATTAGATTGTAGTGGTTTAAATCACTACTTACATATTCTAAATCTTTGGTTTAAATAGGTTTGAATTCAAATTTGACGTGACATAATGGCGCCACATACATACAAAGAAAAAAATATCATATTCCTATCATATTACATATTCGTAAGGCAGGAAAGATATTGGTTATAAGAAATAAATCATAGGATAATTGATTCGATTCGATTGATTCGATTATCTCGATTGATTCATTTGATTCGATTAATTCCATTGATTTGATTTATTCTATTAACTGGATTAATTCCATGAATTCTATTGATTTGTAGCCTAAACAGTCAAAAATTGATTTGACGAAAGCGGTCTGAGTTATAAATATATTTTTTCATTGCGAAAGTGTACAAACAACTTTAGTCCATGCAACTGGTTATATTCCACGAAAAACTATTTGGAGAAAAGCGTAGGATTTTTTTTTTCACTTAACAATTAGTCTCTAAATTGCCCTCCATAAATCCAAATCCAAACAAGCTATAAGCCAACTTAACGACATTCAAATTAACAGAACTCCATGGTTTTGCGGAAACCCCTAAATTGCTATAGTCTGAGATTTATAGTTTTAATAGCGGCTATGTGGGCCAGGCCGGCGATTTATCAGGGGGCGAATTAAGGGGTTTTACTGACCATCGCTGGACTATTACAGGCTGGGGAAGATAATGGAGACATATGGCATATCTTAGTACTGTTAGGTCTACCAAACATACGCTATGACGTATGAATGGGGCGGATGGGGTTGACAGAGCATTTAGAATTTTATGATTAAAGACATTTATTCTTATAAAAGAATTTACAATATTAACTTATGAATAAGAACTTACAAATTTACATTTAGTGGACGCGTACAAAAAGTTGGCGGGTAGATAAACAATAAATAATATGCGTTTCACTCTCCGTTTAGGTATCGAAAATATACCTACATTATTACTATGCACGCGGCGACAACTTCAAAGGGGAAAATTCAGTTACATGAATCATTTGACCAGAGGAATAAGAATGAATTGGCTTGCAATGGATGTCCAAGTATCTAAACGAAGAGGTGAGAACTTTTGACGCGAGCTAAATTAAACCATAGCGCCAAACACATTGAGTAGATATTTCTTTTCTAAGTAAGACTTCTGTACGTGAGTACTAGTACTTATTCTGTGGCACCGGTGCTGGCTGGGTGCGTGAAACTAGTTTGTCATATCTGCATCTTCGGTGAACAGTGATAATGTGACAATATGGAATGTATAAAAAGCTATTGCTCGAACATATTTTCTTTTTCATCATTAAAATATAATTTAAAAAAAACCAATTGGCTGTCCCACAGCTTTTACATTTTGTACCTTTATCTATATCTATATAATATTTATGTATGGTCAGGCTTCGAGGATTGAGTCGTAGTTTCTCATACAATTAGTGGGAGAGACTGTGACTCCATAATATTCTTACTCATAGGAAACCTGTTTAATTAAAACTTATTCATTAATCTGTGGTATCGTAGTAGGTGACACAATTAAATGTATTAGTTATTAAGATACTAGACTTAATCTATTTAAGTATAATGTTGTATTGTGTCATTGTTTGATATCCAAATAAATGAAAAAGAAATAAAAAAAAATATGTGTGTATTGTAAAACGGAATAAGCACAACTAGATGTGTCTTGCTATACGAACATTTCGAGGCTCTAAGCAGACAGAGCACACTGAAAGGCCACTTTAATCGTGATGGTGTCGTTAGTAGTAATAAAGTATATATACTGAAACTTAACTTCAGTCTGTGTCACTAAATATTTTTTAAAAAACAAAAACTACATCTTCATAAGTCAATAATTTTTCAAAACTAAAAACCGACTTCACCATCAAATACACAACCGATTTTGATAAAATTTCCATGGTACCACCTGGAAAGTATACCCTTTCAAACAAAAAAAGAATTTTTTAAATCGGTCCAGGCGTCTTTGAATAATCGGTGAACATACATAAAAAAAAAGGATCGCGACGAATTGATAACCTCCTCCTTTTTTGGCAGTCGGTTAAACGCTGCTTGCGTTTTACGTCGACAGTAACAAGAGCAAGATAGTGATATAAATATTACATAGGAAATTATTACGTCACAACACTTTACATTTTTATCACCGTTGCCTTTGACTTGGGTGGGTAAGTAGTTCGTCCTATCCTTTACTTCAACACCTTTGGTTTACCCATAAATTAGGTTATACAATGACTATACCAATGGTTGATGAGCGTTATTCCCAGTGAACGCTTTTAGCGGTAAGTTCGCTAATTGTATTAGAAGTTTTATAGTGGAACAATAAAGTTTTAATAAATAAATCCACAAATTTAAATAGAAAAATGAGCCATTACAAACCCTCAACGAAATCACGCTTTAAACTCAATATATTTTAATAAACCCGAATAGAAACTAAACTCGAAATATTACCACCGTTATGGACAGAATGTAACTAAACAAACGATTTAGGAGTTAATCCGGGATCAAACAGACATAAAACGTGTCATAAACTAAATCCTGAAAAAGCCGATCATATGTATGCTAATGCCGTCATAGTTTGTTTAATCTTATAAAGTAGATCTGTAGTTTAGCAGGCTTGTGAATTAGGTCAAAATTCTTTTAATAGGTATAGGCGTAGTAAAAAAAATTGTAGATCTATGGGTATAGGTTTCTATTTTTTTTTTGTTTGAGCCAGTCATTGTGTATTTTTAACCGACTTCAAAGAAGGAGGAAGCTACCAATTCTTCGGAATCTTGTGTTTTTTTTTATGTATATTCATCGATTATTCGAAGACACTTGGGAAAAAAATTCTTGTCAGGCCATAGATTATTTTAGCAAAATCGGTTGTGTAGTATGAATGTGAAGTCGGTTTTTAGTTTTGCAAAATTATTCGTTTATGTAAGTGGAACACTTATTTGGATTATAGCTTTATATGGATGTAATGTAAAAGGAGCACAATGAGAGAGAAGGACAGAGAAAGAATAGAAGCATTCGAGACGTGTCATGTGGTGCTAGAGGAGAAATGATAGAGAAAATAAGTTGGATGGATGGAGTACGCGATGAGGAGGTACTAGAAAGAGTCGGAGAGAGAATAAACAATTTAAAAATGATTGAAAATAGAATAGGGAAGGTGATTGGACATCTAATAAGACATGACAATCTCTTCAGAATAATAGAAGAGGAGATAGAAGGAAGACGACTAAGAGGAAGACCGAGGATGAAGATTTTCCAAACAAATCAAAGAAAAGTTTGGAGTAGGGTCCCACTAGAACATTAAAAGTATGGCATAGAGAAGAGAAAGATGGAGGCAGTTCCTCTTAACTCCACCGAAAAGAGCAACCTCTTAAATTACAAGAAGAAAGTAGAACAACAAAATAAATAAATAAATATAAATAATAAATAAATATATACGGACAAATCACACTGATTGAGCTAGCCCCAAAGTAAGTTCGACACTTGTGTTATGGGATACTAACTCAACGATACTATATTTTATAATAAATACTTAAATAGATAAACATCCAAGACCCAGGACAATTTTTATGTTAGATTCATCAAGCTGGCTAAAGACGTCTACATACCTTGATGATCAACTTTATGTATAGTGATAGCAGGCGGCTCTGAGGAAAACAAAATATATTAACCCCTGTGACCAAGCAAGAAATTCAATTCAATTCTTAATTTGCTTAGTAATTTTTTTATAGTATAGTGTTACGACTTTATACACTCCCTTTTGACTTTTTCAGGTATGCCTAGCAAATGTTAAATAAGAAACTTATTTGTTTTTTGACACCCTAAGTACTATATGAGTTATCGCAGAAATCCAAAGGATTTGCAAAAAAAAACTATTCATTTTATAAAGCTAATAAAGAAAAACTTTTTATTTCAAAAAAATCCAAAGACCTCAACTTTTACACAAGATCCCTAAACCTGAACTCACAAATCACGTTTATTTCATCGGGACACAAGCAGACCAAATCCGGGCAAATCCTGCAAAGCTGCGGTAATTCAGTCCACAGTCCGGCCCCACATTGCAGACCGCAATAATTTTGGCCTCGTATTACCGGGTACTCTATTTTGTCGGAGTTTGGCGAAATTTAGTAGCTTACAAAGACCCTGAAGACATTTGCTTTTCTACAATTTTTTTTTTTCGTTTAAGAATTCTATTAAAATTATATTTATATATTTTTTATTTCCTTTTTAATTTACTTACATACTACTAAATATTAAGGTTCTTTTTTTTCATTTAAAAATATTATCATTTCATGACAAGTTTTAAGTAACACCACCAGGAGATAAAATTCCTTTTTTATGATACTATTGTTGGCCTATGTCTGTGATGACTATGTCACCCATAAGGTTGTCAAACGACCCGAGCTGGCAAGCGCTGGGTGCAGGCCGCTTTTGATCGGAAATTCTTGGGAGAGATCTATGTCCAGCAGTGGTCGTTATGCATCTGATGATAATTATGTTGATTGTATAGTTTGAGTAAAAGTTTTTTTTTTTTTACTCACGCTTTACATAGCAAAACGAAATAATAACCTTCTACCAAATCCCGGTTTGCTTCATCGGGATATCAAAGAAGCCCGCAATCCCAGTGAATCCTGCAAGCTACGGTAATTCAGTCCTCAGTCCAGCCTCTTACATTGCAGACCGCAATAACTTTGGCCTGGCATTACCGGAGACTATATTTTGTCGGAGTGTGGGGAAATTTAGTAGCTTACAAAGACTCTGAGGATATCTGCTTCTATCTACAGTTTTTAGTTGGTTTAATAATTTCAGTGAAATTATTTTTATGGTTGTCATTTACTCTTTAATTAATTTTTTTTTTTATGTTTAGTTAATTTTTTTCATAATAAATATTTTATTTTTGAGATTACTTACTAAAATGAAAAGTTTTTATCAACCCTAACAGGAGAAGAAATTCCTTGTTTATGATATTCTTTTAATTACTCCCTATTTGAAAGATTTTAATCTTACTCACACTTAATAAAACTAGCCGAAAGAATAACCTCTACCAAATCCCGGTTTATTTCATCGGGATACCAAACAAGCCCGCAATCCCAGTGAATCCTGCCAAGCTGCGGTATTTCAGTCCTCAGTCCAGCCTCTTACATTGCAGACCGCAATAATTTTGGCCTCGCATTACTGGGGACTCTATTTTCGTCGGAATTTAGTGGTTTATAGGAAATCTAGTTCTACTCAAAATCTTTTTGGTCTTATAACTTTTAAATCTTTGTTTTGTCTTCCAATCTTTGCGCGTTTCCAGTTTCATCCTAAGCATTGTTGGTTTGGAGTCCAGAGTGCGCTTTGAGGCTTTTTCGTCCCGAAAGAGAAGTTAATTAGCCAGGGAAATAAAAAAAAAAACAAAAAAAAAATACTGAAACACCATCTAGTGATGAGTAGCGAAACTACATATTCCAACCGATGTTAAGTGGAATTAATATCCGTTGCGCCATATATTATTTGCTAAGTAAATTAAGAAACCCTGACTTTTAAGCGTTTACCCCTAATAACTTTAAAAGGTTAAGCCGATTTTATCCAACATAGTTAAGAACCACCGCAAGGGAAGTTGCTTTCACGAAAAGAAAACCACGTTGAAATCGGTCTATCCTATCGGACGCTACGATGCACAGACAGATAGACTCACAGTGTCATCAAACTTATAACACTCTTTTTTGTCGGGGTCAAAATATGATTAGATATGCATGTCGTCAACCTTTACGCAAAGATGCCAAAGATCCTGCGAAGTAGAGGAGAGAAGAAAATAATCATTGTCAACCAATAGGGGTGACCACAGGGTCAGAAAAGTGTGATTGTAATTAGTCTATAGTTTAGATTATCCTAAAGTAATAGACCCATGTTTTTCAGTTTACCAAAAAAGTAAAAATTCACAAAGACACGGAGCATCAAAGTTCCGGAGTGGAACTGTGTAAAAATCGTAAGTAGCCGTGACGTCATGCGAAGTTTCATTGTGCAAAGATTCAAAGATTCAAATGTTTATTCAGTAATTAGACCTTTACAGGCACTTTTACACGTCAATAAGTATAATTTATGTTACGTGTAAAGTATATTAAAATTTAATTTATTTTTAAAGAAAAGCTACCGATACCAGCGCTTCGTAACGACCACTGCTGAGAAGAAACGCCGAAAGAAACTCATTTTCACAGTATTGGTCGCCTACTCGCCAGAAGGGCTTTGTCATATTATTATTATTGTCTTTTAATTAATAAGTACTTATAATATAATACAATGTTGACATATTATAACAAGTAATGCTTGCGAACAAGTAAACAAACATAAATTGGGTTAGGTATAAAAAATACAAAAAATATTAAGTAGTCAAAAAACCAAAGCGCTGTATCTTTGTCATTTTTTGTTTCTCAGACAAAAGAAATATTATATGTACAATATTTTTTAATAATCTTACTGATGGGTCAAAATTAATTTTATACCATTCCCCCTCTCAAAAGTTTATTTTATTCACTGAAAACAGTGAATAAAATGCACTTTTACTCACTATTTTGTTGTTTGAATTTAGAACAATTTACTATTAATTTTAGTAATTGTTCCAATTTAAATGTCCATTTTAATTAATTTAACCTTCTTTTTTCTTCTATTTACGCTTAAATTTTTCTTTTTAAACGACTTCCAAATGAGGAGGTTATCAATCTTATGTTTTATATATGTTGATCGATTTATTCGAAGACGTTTGTAACGATTTAGAATATTCTTTTTTTTTAGGGTGTACCTGTCAGGTGGTCCCATAATTTTTTTATAAAAACCGATTGTGTAGTTTGGTGGTTAAATCGGTTTTTAGTTTTGAAAAATTATTCTCGTTGTCGTGGTATAAAGTATAGTATGCAATTCTTGAATAAAGGAATTTACATCGAGGGCCATTAATCACTCGCATTGGTCAGGATTCTAACAATTGAAACACTCGCTACGCTCGTGATTTTGGGTGTTGCGGTAAGTAGACAGAGCCCAGGGCCGCAAGAATCCAACGCCACTTTTAGGGTGATGGAAGGCGGAAAAGTGGAAAAGGAATCAAAATATTCATAATAAAAACAAGAAATTATTTAAAAAGTCCGACTGCTTAAAAAAACATTCTAATTTTGATCATTTGTGTACCTATATATACCCAGTCACACTCTCAGAATTAAGACGACCGAACGAATTCAACAACACATCTCATACTTAAAACCATCAAGCCGTTTAGGCTGCAGAAAGTCCCAAACAAATGTACAGTAAGCCTCAAAAGTGGAGTCTTAATTTGTCATATAATTAGTATGAGAAATTGGGACTCCACCTCTGAGGCGTACCGTACATACATACTCCTCTCGAGTAAAAATGAACAATAAATGTACCCTTGTTCTGACGCAGTCGGGTAAAAAAATGTAAACAGCTGTGCTGAATGCTCACGGGATAATTGTGGCAAAACAAAAGTAAAAACAAAATCCTTATTAACATCCAAATGACAACAAGTTTCAAGACTTTTTAGAATTTGTATCTACACTAATACTGTAGTCACAATATCCTAGAACTATCGGGTACACGAATCTGTTCTTTGAGTTTTACTCTAGGGCTGGCTACAGTTGATTTGAAAGAAAAATAGGAAATGGAGACGTAACTTTTGTAACGAAAATCCTTGTAGGGATTTTAACAAAAAAAAAAATGAAAGCCGTTTCCGTCACTTTTTTTCGTCATGTTTTTTTTTCAACTTCGTTCCAACTGGGTATTCCACGAAACTAACGCTTATTATTTGTGCTGTAATGGCAAAAATAGGAAACAATTACAATGTTGTATATTTGATATTTTTTCTTTTTTAACCAAAACATTTTATTGAAATTAATTCAAATTTTTATTTAATAAAAACATTTTATTGTGCAAAAGTCTACTTTAAAAGTTATGTGTAAGAATATTTTGTATTCTTTTTGCACAAATTATAGTGTCAATTTATAAATATGCAATATAAGGAATCACGTTTCGATAAGCAAAGTTTGTTTCAATTAATTCACTCTGTGTAAATACTAGAAATAATATAGTAATTTGACATTATTGTATTGACATAACTCAAGTATTTTTTTAAATTGTTTTTATCATATTTCAGATAAAAATAAAAAATACTGAAATATTTAAAAAACGCTGCCATTTTAATTACCAAATGAAACTTTAGTGTTCTACGAGTACCTTGGAAAATGCATCATCACGTTTGCAAACAAAAGCCGGTATGTGTACCGTCCTCGGTTCTTCGAGCTTGTCGATGCTAAACCTCGATATACCATTCTCATAGCTCGAGAAACAAATTGGACTCATAGATAGAGATAGAAGTGTGTAAGAGATATTGGTCGTATACCATAATATAACTCATTATATGGTCACCAAATATTGGCTAATCTCACTCTGATTTTATATTCTATCCAGCAAACATCACAAAATAATTGACAATCATCATTAAAACTCGGGCCGCGAAAAAGCTTAGTCGACAGATTTGCGGAATGAGCTAACTGTGGCAACCCTAATCCGGCCCGCACCGGCGCAAGCCGGATTAAACGCCCCAATAACATTTACATACAAATGCACAGACACATTTTACTGACCCCGTTTCATGTACATTTTTTAGTGTTAAACCCTGTGTTAGTTTTATGTTTCGTTAGTACACTATGCAGCTGTTTGAAACTTTTCGGTTTAAAATCAAAATTAGACAAGTATTTTGCCACATATAATTCTGTAGTATGTTTTATACTCTGTCTGCCCTATTAGGAATAAAGATGTTTGTCAACCTCTATGGCCTAGTGATTATCATGTCAGGCTGGAGGTCTCGGGTGCGATCCCCGGTCAGGTCAAGATGGGAAATGAACTTACTTTGGGGCTAGCTCAATCTGAGAGATTGGTCCGTATTTTAGTGTTTTAGTGATAGTATGTATGTATGATACATACTATCACTAAATCACTAAAATACGGAAACAAAAAAACTTGAACAGCTATTTTTGATTTTTGTGGTGCCTCCAGCTTTACTTCAGTTGCGTCAGATGGTGCATTCCTACCAGTCTGCTCCGATTTTAGATATCTCGGTTCTATTGTGCAAAATGACGGCAATATAGACCGTGATGTAAAAAATCACATTAACGCAGGTTGGTCAAAATGGCGACAAGTAACAGGGGTTACTTATGATGCGAGAATGCCTCTTAAACTTAAAGGAAAAGTTTATAAAAGCGTTATAAGACCAGTTGTTCTATACGGTTCGGAATGTTGGGCTACGAAAGTGACAGATCAAAGACGACTGCACGCAGCGGAGATGAGAATGTTAAGATGGATGAGTGGAGTGACAAGACAAGATAGAATTAAAAACGAATATGTAAGAGGAAGTACAAAGGTGGCCCCAATAACGGAAAAGCTAAGAAGCAATAGACTAAGATGGTATGGACATGTCATGAACAGAGAGGAGTGACACGTTACAAAAAAGATGTTAAATTAAAAAATTACTGGAAATAGGAACAGAGGACGGCCAAAGAAAAGGTGGATGAAGCGCGTTAAGGACGATATGGATAAATAGCATGTGACAACTGCCTTGACAAAGGATAGAGGGGAATGGAAAAGACTCACATGCTGTCCCGACCCCACGTAAAGAGGGATAAGGTGAGGAGAAAAGAAAGATGTATGTATGATACATTCTGTAATTGTATTTCAAGGCCCAAATTTCTTGTTTTTCGACAAAAAATATTCCTGAATTGACCTCAAAGAGCAAATTCCAGCGTGCACGTTGGTGTAATGAAGGACCTTAACAAGTATAAGGAAAATTGGCAATTAAAATCACAGAAACGGGATTTGTGGAGTGGAAGGGAAGCCCTAACCCAATACTGGGTCATTAATGGCATAAGAATAATATACCAAGTTGATCTTATACATAAATTAAAAAATTGTGGCGTGGTCATTTCTATAGATGCCATTACTAAAACTAAAATCATCATCAGGTCTTTTTGGTCTTCACTGCTTCAGAAGACCAAAAAGAACCTCTCTGTGCTACCAGAGACACACTTAACCAGAGCAGCAAGAGCATTTGGCCTAAACTCTCCACGCTGACCAGACGGGTTAGAGAGGTCTTATTTATGTAAATAAATTTGAAATATTACAAAGAAATCATTCGAAGTGACTGTTGTGACCTAGGCTTTATCTATTCCATAAGGTATACAGACTTGGCAGTGTGTAATGTACAAACGAATAAATCTTTCAATTACGAACAGAAACAACATAAAAACATTACGAGAGCAATTTAAAAAGCCTTCTTCGGATATCTCCGCACTTCAATCGATTTATTCAATTCTAACGATTCCAATTTTATCTCGATGGTAGCCTATTCGATATCTGATCGCGTATCCCGTGTAGATAGCAGCACTATGCGAATACGAAATAGCCACAAGTACAGTCATTGAGACAAAGTCCTATGCAATCACTACACTTTGATCAAAAACAACCTTGTCCCTTTTACATAACTACTCAATAAGTCTGCAATCAAAAATGGACTTCAATGACAAAACCTTAAAATCTACTTTTGCTTGGTACAACATAAAAGTTATGGCGTTTTATGTGTATTGGAGAAATGTGGATAGTGTTGGCACAATTTCTCTTTATCGATAAGATAAAGCCGGCAAGGCGAGTATTAGATCGAATAAGGAGTTATTATTAAGTTGTTCGATGCTGTAAAGCCTTACTGCAATGTAGAACTTGAATAGGGCTTAGATAAGATATCATTATTACAAGATATTGTTTGGATTGTGTCGACAGGGCGTTGTCTCACGTCACTTCCAAAAATACGATTTTGATGAAATCTGCCTCATTACCAGGTAGCTGGTAAATATGTTACATACTGACTTACTTTTAAATTTAGTTTATAACTTTATACTTCTTACACAGTTTGATTTCGAAACCGGTGACTTAACATAAGAAATAATTAATAAAGAAATCATGTTTTAATCCTAATCGAAACTAATATTAAAAATATGAAAGTAAGTTTTTGCCAATTCACGCTTCAACCACTGAACCTATTAAAATCAAATTTGGTATGGAAATAGTTTTGAGACCCAGAGAAGGACAAGGATAGTTTTTATTCCGAAATTCCTACGGGAGCGAAGCCCACGGGTGCCGCTAGTAATTGATATAATCTTTCAAAACTAAAAACCAACTTCTCCCACGAATCACAAGACCAATTTTAATAAAATTTCCATGGGACCACTTGGAAAGTATACCTTTTCAAAAAAAAAAATTTTTGAAATCTGTTCAGGCGTCTTCGAATAATATACATTAAAAAATAACATTAAAGATCGCGACGAATTTATAACCTCCTCCGTTTTGGAAGTCGGTTAAAAAAAGAGTATTCCAAGTCACTCTGGTAGGATCCGACTTTTTCAGAATAAAATATAAACTATATTATTTTCTGACGAAAACTTAGCCTATGGTTTGGTTTGCTGGATTTTGTTTTAAATGCTCTGTAATATGACTAACGCCTAGTAAGACTTAGGTTTAGCGCTTAGCGACACTATCTATTACTTACTACTTATCAAGATTACCAAACTTTTCCGTATAAAGCTCTTCGCAAACACATACAACATAGTATGAAAGTAGAACAATAAACATAGCGACGTAGTAATAGATTAAGCTGTAAGGCAGGCGTAGAGCAAATATTTTGCGTCAAGCTCTTCCGTGCGTTACTTTGTGTTCACGTCTAGTCTACAATGCACCAGTTTCGCGTGACGCCACTTCAATGTGGTTTAAGTTAGCAAATGAAGCGGCGAATTGTTCTTATAATCTTAGCTAGCTAGGTCTAGTGTTTGTTTATTTGTTTTTCGTGTATGTAAGTGGCCAACACTGCTGTCAGATTTTTAGGCTGACGACTGCCATACAATGATGATAGCCGGGACCAACAGCTTATACGTGCCTTCTGAAGCACGGAGAAGCTCGAAAATTTTTTGTGCCACTTGTGGTCACCCATCCAAGTGCGGACCACGCCCGGTGTCGCTTAACTTGCGAAAGCACTAGTAATGTGCACTCCGGTCAGGCCAACGAGCTCCTCAAAGCACTAGCACTAGTGTCAGATATTTTGAGCTGCCTAGACATCTGAAATTGCTTAATGCCTGTGAACCCTGGCAGGTTTACGATGTTTTTGTCTTCAACGAAAGCAAGTGGCAGTCAAAAATTATAGTATGTATATCAATAAAAACTCAGAGGTATTAGTCACTATCACAGCCAGTAAATTAAGAGGAAATCGTGTGGCCATATTTCCATACAAACTTAGTCACCTAATTTTTCGTCGCATAGTGTTAGTAGAGCAATAATATGAAAAAAAAAAACTAAAACATAAAAACTAATGTCTGCTTTTTTTCAAAGATTTTTTGGAAAGAATCCAAAAAATCTTTGAAAAAAAAGCAGACATTAGTTTTTATGTTTTAGTTTTTTTTTAATAGTTTTATTACTAAAAGAAATACGAACCGCCATATATCGGAAAAATTGGTTAGATTTCCCACTGTGATCAAACAAACATTTTTACTAGATTATGTTATAGGAACATAGCCATAATTCTTTTCCATTATATTATAATAAAAAATTTAATCGATTTAGATTTGGAGTAGAAATAACGTAGTGTTGAACCACTACGAAAAGTTTATTTAGTGTACTTTTGTCTGCTGCAGTTTTCTCTATCGTACAGCACAGAAAAAGATTTTACAAATACCAATTTTTTCAATTCTCTCGACCTTAGTGTTTTCTCTTACCAACTTGGCCACGCACGAACAATCTTTTTCTAGAAGTAAAATCACTAGAATAACCTTTTCTGTGTTGCGAGACGGTCGCCGCCGGTCGCGTGACACTCTGTTCTGTCAAAAACTGTCACGGACATCCTGCAGTCGCTCGTCTTATGGTCAACTTTGACTGAGACGCGACTCTAAAATTTTTACAAAAAAAAAGAAAAAAAATATATATATATGTTTATTCAATGAATGCAATTAGACCTTTAAAGGCATTAGACCCTTTACACGTCAATATAAGTATAATTAACATAACGTGTATTGTATATTCAAATTTAATTAACTTTTAAAGAAAGCTACCGATACCAGCTCTTTGCAACAACCACTGCTGAGAAGATACGCCGAAAAATACATGTTAACCGTCACAAACAGTATTGGTTGCCTACACACCAGAAGGGCTTTGTCATATTATTATAATGTCTTTAATTAATAAATGCTTATAATATATGTAATCTATCTTATATTATCTTTTTAAGTAATAAACAAGTTCTATGTTTCTTCAAAAAGCGCGTCGTGTCTAGTCGCGACTCAGTCTCAGTCGACTTTTAGCCTTTCACTAAATCTGATGACTTGGACCACACGCCAACTCGTCAGTGTTAACTACGTTGTTACAACAAACGCTGATAAATTCTCTATTCGCGTTCGTTTACGAATTAAGTGTACAGGGTATAAATGTACTGTATATACAGGTGCTTATTAAGGGGCTACCTGAATTTTCCGGGGTCCAGTGCTGCCCCCATTTGAATTAAATCATTTAAAAGGAAACCGAGATATCATTTAAAATTTGGCCTTGATCAGACCCTAGATAACCCTTTAAAATATTTTATAAACTACTGTTTACAGTTTAAAGTGAGAACGTGAAGCTTTTCTACGCACATACGCTAAAAGTGGCCGTTTTTCGCAATTGTGCGTAGAAAAGCTTCACGTGCTCACTTTAAACTGTAAACAGTGTAGTTCATAAAATAGTTTGAAGGAATAATCCAGGGTCTGATCAAGACCAAACTTTAAATGATGTCTCCGTTTCCTATTAAATGATTTATTAAAAATGGGGGCAGCACTGGACCCCGGAAAATTCAGGTAGCCTCTTAAACCTCCTAGCTATATTCAAGGGAAGTTCTGTAAACGAAATATAAATAAATATTCCGTCATAAGAACCTTGATACAGATTAAAAACTAAAGACGTGAAGTAGGACATTAAGCATGCTTGTAGCGACTTCGAAGAGGAAAATCAAAAACACTGATTTAATTCTTACACATTTAATTTGCAATTTTCTGAAATTCAAAGTGCACAAACATACAAAAAAAGTTGAGAGGAAATACATTTATATTTCATTTTTCTACACCATTTTCAACATTACGAGCCGTTGATCTCTCTGTAAACTCATTTTTCAGGGCAAAACCGTACCTGAAAAGATGATAAACATTATATTTTAGTAGGTATTCAAATTATTGAATGATGAGTAATTTTCTTTTAAGATTGGCAAATAAGATTTATTAAGTACTTTTTAAGTCTAGATTTATGTTTTAAATTTAGTAGGTAGATATGCCATTTTATTTATTTATTATTTATTAAAATCTTTATTGACAACAATGATGGTGAACTTAATGCTACTGTATGCTCTACCAGTCAACCTGTAGGTTACCTAATTGCAATAGGTTTTTACAGTGAGTTTATCTAGAAATGGTGGTTTGACGCGAAATATGTAGTTGTGGTAGAGTCAAGCTACCGGCAAAACTCTGTTTTGCTAGTAGCATGAATGGGCCGGCTCGTCCGGGGAAGTACCACACTCTCACAGAAAATCGACGTCTGAGTAGTAGCGTCACCGCTTCTATGCTTCGTCCGGTGAGTGAGAGAGCCGGAGCCCCCCCCCCTCCTCCTACATCTTCCCTTCCTGAAAGGCCAGCAACGCTTCTGTTACACCCCTGGTGTTGCAGTTGTCCATGGGCAGTGGTGATCACTTACCATCAGGTGACCCGCTTGTTAGTTTGGCGCCCTACGTCATAAAAAAAAAATTCGCTTAGGTCGTCAAGTATGATATGCGTGTCGAAGGTCTTGCTATCAAGGATGCTCAAGAATGTGCGAAGTGGAGAAGAAGAAGCCGAAAGCGAACCCTGGGCTTCTCAGCGTTACAACTGAGAATGCAACTGGGAATACACTGAGTTATGAGAGAGATTTGACAACAAGTTTAGCACATAAGATAACTGTTCACGCGAATGGCAACCCTACTGCTGTGGAGCCTCCTGACGGAAGAACCTCGCAACCATCCGCCCATCTTCATCACGTGACGAAAGGTCAGCTGTGGCCCACCAATGAAGCTCGGTCTACTCCTTAATGCGTATATACCATTGGTCAATTTTGTTCCCAATACCTTAACCCTAGACAATGTAAAATTTAAAAATCGAATATACTCGTCATCGAACTTTTAACCTGATCACTGCATTTTATTTATCAACAAAATCATCAACATTAACGGCAAATCACAGAGGCACTAAAAATCAAAGTATCTACCCGCGCCGTTACATAACATTACAAGAAAAATATAAATATGAGAAAAATTTTTTCAACATATTCTAAATAACTATTTGTCCAACTGGTGTACAATGAGTCACATCTAAATAACTATTTGTCCAACTGGTGTACAATGAGTCACATTCTCTATTATTCTAATTATACTCTTGTATTTTCTCCCCTAGATCAACATGAAAGAATGGGAAAACTCAAACTCTAAGTGAATCTGATACATTTTTATTTAAATGTCAAAACAAAAAAAAAATAAAGAAATATCACGTCGCGACGTCATCGTTTTTTGGAGTCAAATAGGGCTCTTTTAATATCAGTAAAATCTTAAATCACGTTCAAACAGTATTTATTATGGACAATGAGAAATGACATTATTTTGTAACATTTTATTCATTTATCATTACCACGTAATTTATTTTTGACCTTTGATACTACCCTATTTTTAACCCCTGACAAAATGAGAGGTGTTATAAGTTTGACGCTATATCTGTGTGTCTGTGTGACAGCTTGTGGCACTCGAACAGAATGTCCAATTTCGATGCGGTGCTTTCAACGTGAAAGCAAATTCCCTTGCGGTTGTTCTTAGCTATGTTACATGAAAATCGGTTCAATCGTTTAAAAGTTTTTAGGGGTTAACGCTTAAAAATCAGGGTTTTGTTAATTAACCTGACAAATGATAGATGGCGCCACTGATATCAATTCCACTTAGCATCGGTTGGAATATGTATTTCCTCCCTTCGTCACTAGATGGTGTCGTCTTTTTTTTTTATTTGCCTGGCATAAAATAACTTGTGTATACAACCCCGAAGAGACGTACCCATAATAAATCAAACCACGGACTAGACTAGATCACTATAGTATAATGAAATCAAAATAAAAGACAAAAAGCAAAAAAAATTGGCATTTCCATACAAAAGTGTACAGCTCGGGCATTTTGTATGGGAATGACGAATTTTTTTATTTAGCCTTTTAACTGTTATTTTAATTTCATTATACATTATACTATAGTGATCTAGTACAGCCCATGGTTTGATTTATTGGTATGTCCTTTCCACGATGATTCAAAGATTCAAAGATTCAAATGTTTATTCAGTAATTAGACCTTTACAGGCACTTTTACACGTCAATAAGTATAATCTATGTTACGTGTAAAGTATATTAAAATTTAATGTATTTTTAAAGAAAAGCTACCGATACCAGCGCTTCGTAACGACCACTGCTGAGAAGAAACGCCGAAAGAAACTCATTTTCACCGTATTGGTCGCCTACTCGCCAGAAGGACTTTGTCATATTATTATTATTGTCTTTTAATTAATAAATACTTATAATATAATACAATGTTGACACATTATAACATGTAATGCTTGCGAACAAGTAAACAAACATAAATTGCGTAGTAAAATATAAAAAAAATATTAAATAGTCAAAAAAGCGAAGCATGTATTTGATTAAATTAATTTCATACCTGATAGTAAAGAAGTATACAATTTCAACGAAGCTGAGTAGAGAGAAGCCCATGAAAAGTCCAAGCAAGCCACCAACATTGGCGACGAAGTCCGTAAACCCAAACAGTTCGGACCTTATTATAGACACGTACTTAGGGTCCTTGTAGTAGACCTCTAGTTTAGAGTACTGATAGCTGAAACAGTAAGAACATTTATTTCCTAATTGAAATTTTTCAAAACAAAAACACGACTTAAGAGCAGCCTTCCCGCCTTACTTTTCATACAAGCGCTCGTACGCGATCATGGCGTTGTAAGTGATCTTTTTTGAAAACTTTTGAGCTAACAGATATCTTGTGCACTATTTCTAGGTTCCTATCGAAATATAAAATTAATATTTGGAAAAACAAGTTCAGTATACGTCTCCAAAAATCTGTTTTTTTGCACAAATTTTACCTGAACTTCGACCGTTCATAAAGTACTTATAAATTGTAAAAATAAAATAAAAAATTCGATAGAAACCTCGCAAATGTAATGAAAATTTTAAATAAAAAACATTTATTTCACAAACTTGTAAGGCTTACTGACAAAAACGTATATCCTGGAATAAGTTTTATGAAATTTCCGCACCCTATTAATAGTTAATATTCGTTCAATGGATAGTTAATAATAATACTAATTTCATTCAGTACAGTGCAAACCGTGCCCTAAGGCGCTATCTTTCTCTTTTTGGGTTGCTTTTTTTCTAGCTTGGATGAATAAACGAGCTTTTCGAACTATGCTCGCGTTGACGACAGAGCCACCGGGAAGGGCCGCCTTAACTCCAAACTTCACCAATAATTTTCATACAAATCTGTATGGGACCACACGAAAAAAAAAGAAAATTACTTACAACCTCAAAAACAAGCAATGTGTTGTATTTTAAATTTAATAACTAATTTGCGGTTATTTGACTGGTTATTTATTTAAACAAGATTTATTTATTATCTAAAAATCTCACTAATATTGTCCTACCCTCATATTCATAAAAACATGCACTCCTTAAGACGAAGTGGTAGCTAAAGTGGCGCCCTCATTTGAAATAAATTGTTTAAAACTAAACATGGTGATAATTAAAAATTTGATTTGTATCAATGTCTAGAAAGACCTTTAAACTATTTTATAAATAACCTTTGAAATTATTACTAATAGTCCATCTAGTTTTAAATTTGTTTTTCGCCAAAAGTTATTTATAAAATAGTTTAAAGGTCTTGATAGACATTGATACAAATCAATTTTTTAATGATCACCATGTTTAGTTTTAAACAATTTATTTCAATGAGGGCGCCACTTTAGCTACCACTTCGTCTCAATTCAGTCCTATAGTGTTACGCTGCTGATTTAAGAAGCACAGTTTTTTCAGTCAAATGCCAAGGTTTGCAAAAATAAATTAGTAGCATACCCACTATTTATGAATGCAGATTTTAATGAATAAGAGATATTTTAATTTGATGGGTTTATATTGAGTTATATACTTACTTCTGTAATTTCTCGGGAAATGGCTTGTCCATGATGTCAAACAGGTTAACCGCGCTAGTTTTGTAGTCGAACTGTGTTTTTAGGATTTCTGGCTCGTAACTTACATAGTTGCAGTTTGGTAGACATGTGCAGTTTGTATCAATGTAATCTAAAAATTCATCTGAAACTTAAATTTAATTTAAAATCATTAATGAGTCACAATAAAAAAGGAAACAAGAGCAATGTGATGTTAATTCGATTGTAGACCAAAATGCAATTCTCGTTTACAAAAATCGTCTCAATTTTGTGTTTTGGAAATGGCTTAAAAATTCCGTGATTAAAAATCTTTGGTGGATTCTTAATTCTAGATTCTTAGATTCTAGTTACCTTTTTTATGGGTATTTTAATACATATTTTTAAAATTAATACTGACTAGTTTGGAATAATAAATAAATTAATTAATATATAGGGACACATAACACTAATTGAGCTAGCCGTCTATATTGTGTTATGGGATACTAATTCAACGATACTATATTTTATAACAAATACATGTATAGATAACTATCCAAGATCCAGAAAAAATAAAAATTTGAAAACGGCCAATTTTCCAATTTGCTGACCGGGGATCGAACCCGGGACCTCTGGGTGGCGGACTAGCATGGTGACCACTACGCCACGCAGGTCGTCAAATTGTTTAATTACCTCGAGTTTCACGTAAACATTCTTCATTTTTAACTGTACAGATAGATCGGCTGTCATTATCTGAAAAAAAAAATGCTGTGGTATTCATTGACGTTCCTTTCATAAGCCATGATATCGAAGTGTAATTTTCTTTATAAAATTATCACAATTGCTATTACGTAGTACTTTTTGTTTAAATTATTGTTTTTTTTTAACAGCATTACAATGCACTTCTAATGCTAACACTTCTAAATAGTGGGTAGTAGTGAAGAATAACGCATGCTTCAAATGCGTGTGTACTTTGTGATAAGAAATTTCGTCAAGATGATTCGAAGCCACGGTAGTTCAATTGAAAGTGCACTCACTGCGTTAACGTGAGGGACGCGGGTTCGAATCCCCCACTCGGGGGATTTGTTTGTAAAAATAAACAAAAAGGATACACATTTTAATGTGGATCCTTTTTGTTTATTTTTACAAACAAAAAAGATTAAAATTGATTTTTTACATGACATGGAATAAGCTGCAATTGTAATACAATGAACGGTTACCTACAAAACAGGCCGCGCCTAGTAGAACTGAACTTATGAACCAGAAGAAAGGATAGTATAATTGTAAACTATTTTGCTCAGAACAAAAGACACATTTTATTTTAAGGGGCTACCTGAATTTTCCGGGGTCCAGTGCTGCCCCCATTTAAAATAAATCATTTGAAAGGAAACAGAGATATCATTAAAAATTTTGTCTTGATCGGACCCTAGATAACCCTTCAAACTAGTTCATAAAATAGTTTGAAGGGTTATCTAGGGTCTGATCAAGACAAAATTTTAAATGATATCTCTGTTTCCTTTTAATAAATTTATTTCAAATGGGGGCAGCACTGGACCCGTGAAAATTCAGGTAGCCCCTTAAGTTAGAAACCTATTTTTTATTTTTGTAAAGTTAAAAAAGTATTTTTGGCCATTTCTATAATTTAAAATTGTAAAAACAGGAATGTGTGGAGATAAATAAAAAATTCATTATTATTATGTTAGTTAATTTTTCAGCCACAGATCCATAGGGACCCGGTCCGTTCATGGAACGTTAGCCAACATGAAGAGGCCTCTTAGTACCTTTTTACCTAAAATGTGAAATGGTTGCATCTTCGGAGGTCTATCCCTTAATATACCATTGAGATGCACTTACAGAAAGTCCTCCATAGCTGCCGAACTTATTGCGAAAATATTGCCGGAGTTTACAAGATTTGGGCTATATGAGATGTTAGTGGACCGGATAACTGGGTTATGGAGTGGGATACCTAAACATCTCTCACAACAAGATACCCAAATAGACTAGTGTTGCGTAGGATGTATACAGCCCTATACTCTAAAAGCTGTTATCCGATGGCTGTTCATATCTACAACAAGTTGAAGAGTTACCTTTAACATTGTTCAGGAGAAGAACACGTAAATTTCTAATAGATAAATGTTATTATTCAGTGCAGGAGTATTTGACGGATAATGATAGGTAGTAATTTTAGCATACATGTTTATTAAAGTAATTGCACTTAAGATTTAAAGCTTTTAAATTAAAGAAAATTTGCATGTCTCATATGGTGAAATGTGTGACACTTATTATTGTAATTACCACCTATGTACCTTCACATATTTTTTTTGCAAATAAAGTATTTTTATGTTTTTGTTTTATGTTTTAACAATTTTAGCCTAGTAAATTTGCAGCTCGTTGGCTACACTACCTGTATTATTATTATTATAAAAGCAAAAAAACTACGGAAGAGACCGCCGGTCCTAAAACTATCTATATAAAATAATTTAAACTGTTTCGGTCATTTCATCTCCATTTCATTTCATTTATTTTATTCACAGAACAATATTTACATTGTATTTGAATATATTTGAACTTATAAACTAAAAGAAATTAAAATTTAATTAAATGAAGTATGGCAAATAACAAATTACAAAAATGATTTAAAACATGTAAAAAATTATATAATGTCACTTAAATATTTTTAATAAAAAAATTGGGTCTCTGTTGTCATAAAAATGTACCCGGGGCTCTGAAGCAGTACAACTGAGGGAGCAACCGGGAATGCCCCCAGGTGACGACAGATATACTAGGTGTTTTCTTACGTGGCATATGGAACGACACGCATCCACATTGCTTCAAAGTGTAATTAGACATACATTCCAGCATGCAGTTGGCTGACGTGTAAATCCTGAAGTACCGCAAATATCGTTCTTGTGAAAAGTAGCATTGTCGGCTGGAAGTATTATAGAAAATACAGAAAATATTTTACAATAAAACCCTTTTCTTTCGTATCATGTGGATGGTCCACATGATACGAAAGAAAAGGTTTTTATAGATCGTAAAAATGGTTAATATTTTATGTAACATTCATCAAAATGTAACATCTGGACATTAAAGCGTTTTTTCCACAATATGGAACTGTGGAGGTAATTAACTCCAAAGTTAAATAAAAATAGTCGAATTGAACCTAATATAGTTTAGATAACTCCATACTTCCATATAAACATCCATACAAAATTTCGCATTAAGCGCTGGACGCACAGAAAGACTAAAGACGTGGACGGGGTCCAGACATACTCGTATGTCTCCTCCGCGTCCGTTTTATTCAATACTAGCTTTTGCCCGCAGCTTCGCTCGCATAGGGGTGTAATTTATCAAAATCCTTTCTTAGGGGATACCTACGTCATAGTAGCTTTATGCATGCAAAGTCTCAGCCCGATGGGTTTAAAATTGACAAAGTTTCATACAAACTTTCATCCCCTATTTTACCCCCTTGGGGGTAGAATTGATCAAAATCCTTTCTTAGCGGATGCCAACGTCATAACATCTACCTGCATGCCAAATTTCAGCCAGATCCGTCCAGTGGTTTGGGCTGTGCGTTGATAGATCACTATGTCAGTCAGTCAGTCACCTTTGAGTTATATATATTTAGATGTATAGAAGCGTCGCAAAGCAAAATACACAGGAAAGCCATAGATACGGATTTGTTCGTATTTGTCACGTCCGCGCCTCATCTTTTCTAAAGGTATATTTTTAAAAGCCGCGACGGCGCCCCGTCTGTACCCTGTACGTGCACCGTCTGCGTCGTACGTCTTTTCTGTATGCCCAGCGTGTATATATAATAAATAGCATTCAACAAAATTATTACTTGCGTACACAATAAAATAAAAACCTGCAAAAATACTAACATTTCAGGACTGTACGTCATGAGACTTCTAGAAGTGTTCATCACGATGACTTTGACAGCCAACGCGGACACCTGATCTGGAAGAAGAGCATACGAATACACCGACGACTGTGGGTGACTCGCCGGGTGTTGTATGTACACCTGAAGGAACAAAACACCCGTTTTAATATATGTTCTACATACTTTTGCGTATGAGTATAATCGTATCTGACCGGCTGATTGGTTGAATCGACCTACCGAGATTTGATTCAATCAGAATTTCATAAAATGTTAACTTATGTAACGCACGGATTTAATCCAAAGATTCAAAGATTCAAATGTTTATTCAGTAATTAGACCTTTATAGGCACTTTTACACGTCAATAAGTATAATTTATGTTACGTGTAAAGTATATTAAAATTTAATTTATTTTTAAAGAAAAGCTACCGATACCAGCTCTTCGTAACGACCACTACTGAGAAGAAACGCCGAAAGAAACTCATTTTCACATTATTGGTCGCCTACTCGCCAGAAGGGCTTTGTCATATTATTATTGTCTTTTAATTAATAAATACTTATAATATAATATAATGTTGACACATTATAACATGTAATGCTTGCGAACAAGTAAACAAACATAAATTGCGTAGTAAAACATAAAAAAAAATATTAAGTAGTCATAAAAGCGAAGCCGAGCAGACCAGTCCCTCCCTGCAGCACCCGTTCACGAGTTGACGCACGGATCAGCCATCGTTAAACTCAACCATATTAGAGGGAATTCAACGACCCGACCAGCGACGCCACCACCGGATTGGACATTTTAGTGAGCATGAAAAACCCGAACTCGCAGACCTTGTCAAGAGAAAATATTAATTATATGTTGGTCACTTATTGATCGCAGAGCATTTACATGTTTTACAGTAAGCTTATTATGGTAACAGAAAATGCAGCTATTTTATGATCCCTCCGCAACCTGTGAGAAGGAACTTCGTTCCAACAAGTTTCTTTCCTAGGTAAATTTTAAAAAAAAACCTAATTGTCAAGAACCCCATCTAGTGATGAGTAGCAAAACTACCAAAGTCGTATCGGTTCAGCTTCTTATCCCTAGAAGAATATCCGTAGCGTCATCTATTATTTGCTACAAAAAGCCCCGACTTTTACGAATAAACCCCAAATAACTTTTAAATGGCTCATCGGATTTTTATCAAACATAGCTAAAAACCACCGCATGAGAAATTGCTTTCACGTGAACCAACCGCATGAAAATCGGTCCATGTGTTCGAGCGCTACAATGACACAGACAGATAAATAGACACACAGACGTCAGATATTAGTGTCAAACTTATAACACCCCTCTTTTCGTTAACAACAAGTCGGGGGTTAACAACAAAGCTACAATAGGTAATGAGTTGTTACAAAAACAACATCTAAATAGACTTTGTATGATTTTATTTTAATATATATTATTAAATAATTGTATAAAGTTATATTACTTACTTTAAATCCTTTGTTTATAACGTTGCAAAACATATCATATTCAGTACTTGGAGTTGATAAAATTACTTCAAAGGTCGGACTACGTTTATTATACTGAAAAGTAAACAACTTTTGTTATTAAAAAGGTACATAAATTTTTTACGAGGTCCAGTGCTGCCCCCATATTTTAATGGAAACGGAGATATCATTTAAATTTTATCTTGATCAAGCTCTAGATAACTCTTCAACCTATTTTATGAAGTACTGTTTATAGTTTCCTGTATATCGAGGAGCACCAGCTCATAAGCGCTCGCCAGTATGGTTTTCTGCTGGCGATCTTTTGTTATACCTGTCCCATAAATGAGCAGAATCGGTTGAAAGTAAGGTGGAGGCCTTGGAGGCTGACTTGGACATTGCGAAAGCCTTCGATCGGGTCTGGCACCAGGCTCTTCTATCGAAACTTTATTCTTTCGGGTTGCCTGAGAAATTGTACCAATGGATTACTTGCTTCCTCATAGGACGCAGTATCAAAGTCGTTGACGGTTCATGCTCTGAATATAAGCCCATGAATGCTGGTGTCCCGCAGGGCCGTGTTCTGTCTCCTAGGTTTTTCTTCTGCATATCAAATCAAATCAAATCATTTATTTCGCATAAGTGCAATACACCTAGCTGTTTCCAGCATGCAAAAATAATTAAATAATACATTCAACTTACATATGTCATAATTTTTGTCAAAGTGAAACAGATACTAGTCACATAATAATAAATCATAGAATTAAACATTATATAAAATCAAATTAGAACATGTACATATCATAAAATTGTATATAGAATCGATCAAATACTATACAAATTATCTCATTAAAAAATCATTAATACTATAAAAGGCTTTGTCAGAGAGCCAGTCAAAAAGATTTTTCTTAAATGTTTTAATTGGTAGGCATTTAATATTTTTGGGTAGACGATTATACATTTTTATACTCATGCTACTACAATTTCTAGAGCAAATCATAGTTTTACTATTTGGTAGGAGGAGTCGGTTTGGACGTCTAGAACTGTAATTAGTATTAATTAGTATCAATGATATGCTGCAATCCAGCAGCACTCATTACTATGCGGATGATACCACGGTAGACACCTTTTCTACCGGCCAAGCCAATATTTCTCAGGCAAGCGTCTCTGAGTGTCGTACAAAACTTGTTTCTGATATCGAAACTTCTTTGAACCAAGTTTCAGATTGGGGTATTTCCAAATTAGTCCAATTTAACCCCAAAAACATTGGTTGTTGCGTTCACCGCAAAAAAGTCCCTTCTTCGTTTCTCCCTCGTTTCAGGGCGCTTCCCTCGATATTCAGCCAAAGATCGGAATTCACGGCGTCGAGATTTCAAGCGAGGTTCGATTTCGCGGTCATCTAAATGACAAGGGTAAGTTGGCTTCTAAAAAACTGGGTAGCCTCTGTAGAGCAGCTGTATAAGGCACAAGTTAGGTCGCATATGGAATATTGCTCCCATCTCTGGGCCGGGGTACCTAAATACCAACTTCTTCTTTTTGACCGTATTTAAAATCGCGCAACTCGTATAATCGATTATGTGACTCTCGTCGGTCGTCTCGATCCTCTGGCTCTACGTAGGGATGTTGCATTTTTTTATCACATTTATCATGGGGAATGCTCTGAAGAATTGTTCAACTTAATACTTGCTGCAAAATTTCTCCAGCGCACCACTCGCCTGAAATTAATTATAAAAATACACACCACTTGGATAGTTGGCAATCAACCACCGTAAGTTTTAAAAGGAACTTTTTACCACGTACAACCGAACTGAGGAATCAACTTCCTGCAGCAGTATTCCCGGACCGATATGACATTGAAACCTTCGTAAAACGAGTCTATAATTATCTTCCTGAAAGGCCGGCAACGCTTCTGTTACACCCCTGGTGTTGCAGTTGCCTATGGACTGCGGTGATCACTTACCATCAGGTGACCCGCTTGTTCGTTTGTCGCCTTATAACATAAAAAAAGTTTAAAATGAGAACGTGATGTTTTTCTACGTACGTTAGCCAAAAGTGGCCATTTTTCTCAAACGTGCAAAGAAAAGCTTCACGTTCTCACTTTAAACTGTTAACAGTAATGCATATAATAGTTGAAGGGTTATCTAGGGCTTGACCAAAACAAATTTTTAAATGATGTCTCAGTTTCCTTTCAAATAATTAATTTCGAATGGGGGCAGCACCCGCAAAAAATTAAGAGATTTTTTTCCTTTTAGACCATCATCATCATCATATCAGCCACAGGAAGTCAACTGCTGGATATAGGCCTCCCCCAAGGATTTCCAAAACGACCGATCGGAAGCGGCCTGCATCCAGCGCCTCCCTGCAACCTTGCTCAGGTCATCTGACCATATCTAGCAGGTGGGTGTCCTACGCTGCGCTTGCTTTTAGACCAGATTAAACGTAAATGTATAAACTTGAATAATCACAATTATACCTTTCCTGCATGTGGGTATCGTGAATAATTGCTACTTAAATCAATATAGCCGGTTAGCGGGTTCCAACCTTCAAATCGCCTTGTAGCATCATTATATGTATAATTGTCTTGTAAACTGAAAAATAAAAACAGATTTTTCAATTCAATAAAACATTTAATAAAAGTAGTTAATATTCTTCAATTTTTTTTATTCCATTTATGTCGGGAACAACTAAGTGACAAATAATGAAAAAAAAACAAAGGTAAAAAAAATCTAACCAAACATTCAGTGCGCTTCCAACGGCGTAATATATTGCCATGGAAGCTCCATCAAGCGTAAACAAGTAATTATGCCATGCCATAATATAGCAACCAAAAAAGCAATGAAGGCAAGTAAAAAGTTTTACATAGCTTAGAGTTGCTCGTCCGTAAGAGCCCTAAGTAAAATCTCACTTTTCCGTTCGAAATATCTCTTGAGCCGCTACTCCATTGAAATTGAAACAGACGCCTTCTTCTGTCAAGACAGTATCAAATATTCCGGAGCAGTTTTTTTCATTACCCAACCACAAGCACTTGTGCAGGTAATCTTTTCCTGGTGATACCTAAAAATAGTACATTAATGCAGAGGACGGGAAGTATGGCATTGCTAGACGAGTAGTGGCAATAATTACAAGTCCAGCAATCCCATTCCCGCCGAGGCGTGTATAGTGCTTTTCTCAATAAATGTGAGGAAATAATTTAAGAAATAACCACCTATGCAAATATTTACCAGAAACAATGAATTTTCACTTCAAACAGTATATTATAATGAATCACTACGTGGTTTGAAAGAGAGACACTGCTTTATTTTGAGCAGCAGCCAGGAATGAATTGTCATACTAGTTTCCTGACCTAGACTAGTAAATGAATGAGCCCAGAATTACAAACTTCGTGTCTATTTTTTACTACAATATGCCAACATTTACGTGCATGTTTCTTGGAAAAACTACTCATCATCTTGTGTAGATCATCATCATCTTAGATGGCGGACCCCGGGCTCTGAAGCGTTACCGCTGAGGATGCAACCGGGAATACATGAGGATGATGATAATACGTATTTTCTTCAAAAGGACATATTGCTGGAAGTTAGCAACTTTACTTTAAACGATAAATTGATACTAATTGACGATGTACCTTTATAATCTTTTCTACAGTGGTATGATCCGTCGTATTGTCCGCTGGCAGCATCATTAAGAACTTGGCATCCAGGTACTGAGGCATGGGGCAGAGGAGAGCGGCATCCAGAAAGTCTTTTAAGCCCGACATGTTTTTTAATTCCGGAATTGTATTGATGTTGCTATTAATACATAATTTTATTATATATTTTTTTAAACAATAGCATAATGATTTTGATTTCTGGCCTCACTTCACCAAATCACACTTTCTGAATGTGACGCTTTTGCCTAGAGTATTTGAAGATTTCTCTCAATTTCTCAGAGATTCTATCAACGGTCTTGACCATGGCAATTGGACCAATTTGTATGCATATGCATAAGCGTCTCAAGTTAGGTATTTAGTTAGTATGGTAGCATACATACATACATGGGGGTAGGCAGAGACTATAGATTTCCACTTGCTACAATCCTTATGGTAGCATACTTACTATATAATTTAAAAAGTATAGTAGCATTTTCATTTATAATATAGGTATATGACTGTAAAAATCCCAGGAAACTTTCTAAGTAAACCTACGATACTATACTTTGCTGGCCTGACAATACAGATATTTGGTTCAAACTGCACAAATAATATAAAATACCCATATTTAGTTCAATTTTTGTACAACGCCATCTATCCGTATAAAGACAAACTATGCCGTTTATACGGTTACTAATTTTAAAGTTTTTATTTTTTCTATGAATGTGGAGGTTTTATTACTTTTAACCTAAAAGCATTTAAGTTGCCAGTGCCACAAACTTAAAACCTTGCTTACCTCGTGTCTTTGAAAACATCTTTATAGATATACTGAATATGTTCGGTGAAATTATAGACGGATGGTTTCACTTTAACTTGAGGGCAAATGGTTAGGGAAGGAAACGGAATCTGAAAAGTTATTTTGTCGTTATGCTATAATTGCAAAAAAGTGCATTGAGCTGTTTTAAGTCTTTTATAAATGTTGCGCTCAAACACCGGAGACGCTCATTGAGCGAAAAAAATAGGCCGTTAGGCGGGTTTTGGCAAATATAAAACGGCCTTATCACTAACCACGTCGACCACAACGCATTGTGGTCATTCTGTGAAGAGCCACGATGCAAAACGAAAATATTTTTGACAGGTTAAGCAACTCCAGGCATGGTCACTTATAGGATGGGTGACCACGCTTTTGCAGGTTAAGGTACTCCGGCCTTGGTCATTTCCTGACAGGATGGGTGACCGCACTTGTACAGGTTAAGCAACTCTATGCGTCGTCACTAATTAAAAGAGTGACCAGGCTTTTACAGGTTAAGCAACTTGAGGGGTGGTCACTAATAGGATGGGTGACCACACTTTTACAGGTTAACACAGCTCACAGAGCCAATGGTTTATTGAGATAACAAACTGAAGATTATTTTACAATCGATAGTTTTAATCGAGAAACCCCACACTATCTATAGTATCTCTAGCTGTTTCAGAGCAATAGTATTAATAACCAACAATACTATCAACAGTATCGATCAGTTAAGACGAGCAAAATATCATAATCATCGACGAGGACGTCTCAAAAACTATTGATAATATCGATAGTTTATGTACTATAAATAAATAAATAAATATATGGGGACAAATAACACTGATTGAGCTAGCCCCAAAGTAAGTTGGAGACTTGTGTTATGGGATACCAACTCGACGATACTATATTTTATAACAAATACATATATAGATAAACATCCAAGTATAATATATAAATAATATGACAAAGCCCTTCTGGCGAGTAGGCAACCAATACTGTGAAAATGAGTTTCTTTCGACGTTTCTTCTCAGCAGTGGTCGTTACGAAGCGCTGGAATCGGTAGCTTTTCTTTAAAAATAAATTAAATTTTAATATATTTTACACGTAACATAAATTATACTTATTGACGTGTAAAAGTGCCTGTAAAGGTCTAATTACTGAATAAACATTTGAATCTTTGAATCTTTGAATCAAGACCCAGGACAATTTGAAAAAGGCCATTTTCCAACTTGCCCTGACCGGGGATAGAACCCGGGACCTCTGGGTGGCGGACTGGCATGGTGACCACTACTCCACGGAGGAGCTATCGGTAGTATCAATAGTTAATTTATTAGTATCGTAGTAGTTCCTCGTCAAGATCGATTTTATTTAAAATACCGAAAGTCTATCGATAGACTATCGATAGTGGACTATCGATAGTCCACTATCGATAGTCCAACATACAGTACTCTTGAGGAGTTATTGGCGGAAAGTCAAGGGGATCAGTAAGCGTTTGCTTTAAATTATTTTGCAAATTGATTCAAGTGGACTTTATAATATGAAATCGGTGTAGTTTAGTGTTATAAATGCTCATGCTCATGGACAATATGTAAAATTGTTAAAGTGGATACTCATAGTGCGGCTGTAGTGATATTTATTTGCGGACGGTGGTGGGCTTCTTTAGGCGCCGTCGGACACTCAATCGGCAATGAAAACCAGTGAACTCGTATAGATTTGTCGCCAGAAGCTCCATTGAAGCAATCAAATAAGCTACACCAACCTTTGATTGCATACTAAGGGATAGGGTTAGGAATAAAGAAATGTTAACATAAAGATAGGCTGTAAAGGACTAGTATCCAGAGCCGTAAAATAATTATAAAAAAAAACAGTACTCTTGAGGAAACCGTTGTTATTTATACCTTCTTACCATTTCGACTGGTATCAATTTCTCGCTGAAGCTCACGATAACTGGACTTGACTGCCACTTGTACCACACGTTGTGGGTCAGATACAAAGCGAATGCCAGACTCACCAAAAAAGTAAATAACCAGAAAATTCTGCGAACAACACATTCTATCAAATATTCAAATGTGACGTAGCTAAGTGTACGATACGCTTATCATCAATCATCAATTTATTTAAGAACAATGTTCTTGTCGGTGGAGTATTTTCCATGCCTCCCGAACTTCAGCTTGCTTGACCTCCCTATACGACACAACTTTTGCCTTTTCCTTTACTTCATCCATGAACATCCTTCTTGGCCTCTCCTCTCCTCGCCTCAATCTTTTCTTCCATGATGTTTCTAATGAAATTATCGTGTCGTATTAGGTGTCCAAATGGACGATACATTTTTGAGAATCTCTCTTTCTCGGTGTTTTCATTGAGCAAAGCTTATTGAAACTTTCAACTTAATGATTCAATTTTTAATATATATAGGGACAAATTACACAGATTGAGTTAGTCCCAAAGTAAGTTCGAGACTTGTGTTATGGGATACTATATATAGATAAACATCCAAGACCCAGGGCAATTTGAAAAAAGGCCATTTTCCAACGTGTCCTGACCGGGGATCGAACCCGGGACCTCTGGATAACGAACTAGCATGGTGACCACTACGCCACGGAGGTCATCAAAAGTTGAAGTGCTCCTCAAGACGAATCAATCGAACCCAAATTCAGTTGGGTTATATTATTTTATCAAATATATGCTATGATCACCTTCCAGCTCAATCAACAGATCAGCTTGTCCCGCGATACTGGAAAGTGGGTCAAATTTAAAAACTTGCTAAATTTGATTACAGACAGATAGACAACAGGACAGGCGAAACAAAATAAAAGCTTGTAATAATAAAAATCGACTTCTTTTCTTCGATATCTCCAAAGTTTCTGGATATCTCCAAAGTTCTTATTTATATCTTCACCAAATTAATATGACAACCTCCGTGGCGTAGTGGTCACCATGCTAGTCCGTCACCCAGAGGTCCCGGGTTCGATCCCCGGTCAGGGCAAGTTGGAAAATGGCCTTTTTTAAATTGTCCTGGGTCTTGGATGTTTATCTATATATGTATTTGTTATAAAATATAGTATCGTCGAGTTAGTATCCCATAACACAAGTCTCGAACTTACGAGTACTTTGGGGCTAGCTCAATTAGAGTAATTTGTTCCTATATATTTATTTTATTTTTATATATTTAACATGGGACCAATTTAGTACCAAAGGCTTTAAAATAAACATTAAAATCGGTTCACCAATGGCCAAGATATCGCCTAACATACCAAAAAAAAAACTGTATTTTATAGTCGGTTAAAAAAGGTAAAGTTAGTGGCGCAAAGATAACTCAAATACACTTACTTTTCAAACATGGCCCTCCCTTTTTCTGTAGTGTACCTCAGGCCATGTAGGGTGGTGTTTTCAGCGTAGTCAAGCATAAGTCGAATTAGAACAATCTTGCTTCTGTCTTTCCTTTGTTTCCAATGTGACATTGGAGCAAACCAGGCATCAGATGGAAGAATAGCAGGACTTTTTGGGGCAGTACTGGAAATGTATGTGAAATTTCAAAAAGGTTCATGTAAGTCATGTTGCCATTCAATAGTCCACTAACGATAGCCTATCGATAGACAAATATGGGTATTTTAAATAAACCCGATATTATTGATATACAAAAAATTTATACTAAATGCATGAATACAAGTTTATTTCCCAGGCAAACATAAAAAAACTCCGTCTTTCAAATGTTAACACTACATAACGTTTAAAAGGCTGAAACGATTTTCATAAACAAAGCGAGGCACCACCGCAAGAAGATTCGCTTTCACGTTAAAAAAAAAAAACAAAACTAAATTGGTCCATCCGTTCGAGAACTACGAAACCACAGATAGGCACACAGACGACAAAAGCGTCAAACTTACAACACCCGTCTTTTTTGCCGTAGGTGAAAAGCAATATTTAATGGTTGACATGAACAAATTGTACTTACTCCATTGTATTGAGCACACAAAACGTAACTAACGAGTTCCAAGAGCCAACGAACAAACAATTAATGACACAGCTACAATTAAAATTTAAAAAAAAAAGACTATTTCATACACGAGCCTACTTAATTCGGGTGTTTGGTCGTTTCGCCCCACGAGCTGTTGACTCCATGTATTGAACCGTTCAAGATTCAAAGATTCAAATTCAAATGATTCAAATGTTCAGTAGTTAGACCTTTACAGACATTTTTACATGTCAATTGTTCTTTTTGAATTTTCAGTTTGCTTTTACACAAATATTTTTTCCTTCACCCCTTCTCACCGTTGAGTAAATAGATAAAAAATTCTGTTTATCTTTGCCAATTAGGACCATTTTGATAAATTACAATATATTGAGCTTTTTTTCATTGAATACGTTAAGAAACAATTTTACACAAAAATAGAATTCCTCGGGATGATTCTGCAAATTCAAAAAGAGTTCTTTTTATTCTTTTATTCTTGTTCCAATGGTACCATGAGGCGAGCAGTTCGTGGGGCTAAACGACCTAACACCCTTTAATTTAATAGGTCACATATCAAGGCCTTTCCCTGTAATACAAAGTGACATATGCGCCTGGTGCGGAAAAGACAGGTCTCTCGTCAGCTTGGAAACACGCTATTCCTTTGAGAATATAATGTACTCATTCGACAATTATATACATTTCGGCCTTGCGCTATTATTCCATCACATTTTTATTAGCATGCAAAACGAATAACAATCATATTTTGTTAATACATAAAGTTTCCAGTGTTGATCTATATTGTTTTCCTTACATTTTTATTTTATTTTATTGTCACACAAAACAGATTACAAATAGGGCAAAATATTGGTAATCTTTTTACAGTCTCGTCTCGTCTCGTCTTGTCTCGTCTCGTCTCGTCTCGTCTCTTATCGTCTTGCCTCGTCTTATCTGATCTTATTTTGATATGAATTTAAATAAGCGTTGTGAATCTTTGTTACTGGTTTTCATAAAAAGAAGAAACTACTTTTTAATAATTTAAAGTAAGATAATGAATACGCGTTAAGAACCCAGTTGTTGCCCCAAATGTTTGTTAGGTTTTACTTTCTTACTTACTAATATTTAAATGCAAAAGGAACTCTGTCTGGCTGTCCGTCTGTTATATCCTCACGCTTCAGTCACTCAACCGATTTAGATGAATGTTAATATGGATATAGTTTGAGAACAGGGAAGAACATACGAAAAGGATAGTTTTTATCGCGAAATTTCTACGAGGAGCGGAGTCCGAGGGCTTAGCTAGTGTTCAATAAATTCATAATGGTGTAAATAATTAATCATACGTGTGTAACTTACAATAATTTAACTATCCAATGAAGCTATTAACCGTTACTGGAATTATACAGTGGAATAACATTTTAGTCTTTATTTCCGAGTGAAGCGTAAACAACGTGTTCAGACATGGAGTAAGTTATTTTTCATCTCATCTGCTCGACGATGTTTTGATCCCAAAACATTTGGAGCTAAAGTTATTGCTTATTCTCTCGGTACTGCAAAATGAAAAAAAATAAATAACTAAGAATGAAATCCAATTTAAAAAGTGATCACGAAGGTTATCTATATAGAATCAAAAATGATTTAGGCAGTCGAGCAAAAAAAATTATAATTTTAAAACAATAAATATGTCGTCGTCAAAAAGGATGAATGTTCTTCGCTTTGAAAAATTTTATCAAAGTAATTATAAAAGTTTTATGTTATAATGTATTGACTTTTCATAAATTAAGGGCTTAAATTTTTTTATAAGTTTAAGCTAATAGTGAATGTCAAATTTACTTTTATAATAATAAAAAGATATGAAGCACCACGCAAACTCAGTTATGGGTGAAGATTTTATCACAAGTTGGTGGTCTTAAAAAAATATTTCTTTGTATTTTTTGAATGCAAACGATAAAGGTTGGTATCTGCCAGTTGAACTCTTATTAGGTATATGTAGGTGTTCTACTTTTCTTTATACTCTGTTTTGTTTTTTTTTTTTTAGTTTTTCTCATAGATGGAGATGAAAAGTAGAGTGTACACGGGAACGGAAATATTTTTATTTTGAGCGATATAAATGAAACCCTCAGGATTTAAAGTAGCGCCTTCGCGTCTAAACTATTACCTTTACCCCTTGTAGCACAATCTTATACAATTTTTATATTTCCGATTTTTTTTCATGTTAAATTCCTGGGTATTCGAGCTTTACTCGATAAAATATACCAAGAAAAAGCGTTTTTAATTTAATTAAAATTATTTAATCTTAATAAAGCCTAATAACTTCGTCTAAAACTTTTTCCCAGATTTTGTCTAGTTTAGGAAACAGGGCTGCATTTGATTTTACAATAAAGTTATTTACATTGATTTAAATAGCATAAGGTTCGAAAAAATATCTTGATCAAATTATGTGATATTTTCACCACAAGTTAGATTCGAAGTCAGGCCTCTTATATTTGTACCATGAGTGTACTTCCAATTGTGCTACCGTGACTTCGAACCACCTGGCTTTCTCCTTGACATGATAGCTATTTACTCATTTGAAGCATGCATAATTCTATTCTTCACTATTACTCATTAATTAGTGTGGTATTCAGCTTAATATTAATTATATAAGAAGAATTATGTACTTGAAAGTCGATTAAAGTGAAGAGTTTGGTTTCAAATGCTCATTTAGCCCAGAAAAATGTCTAAATGAATAATACTATTTTAGGCAAGCGGACGCAGAAGACGGAAACCAAATTCGACCTTCACGTAGAAGACGGAGGAAAACTGAAGCCAAACGCCTTTTCTACGATTATACTCAAAACACTACTCTACATGGCTTAAAATATACCACGGAAAAAGGAATTCATTTTATTGAAAAGTAAGTACCTACATTATAATTTTATACGATCTGTTTGATCAAATATACGATATAGTTTGTTTTTTATAGGTTTCTCTTAACTTCATTTATTAATATCTTCTGGAAAATTCTTCATTGTCATAGACTGAATGTAGGTAAGTTCTCTAATACATTTTCTGTGGGTATATTAAAAACAGTCTAAGATGTTGAAAAATGCCGCTTGACATATGCCTCTCCCAAGGAATTCAAAAATGACCTATCAAAAGTGGCCTGCATCCAGCACTTTCCAGCGAACTTGGTCAGGTCGTCTGATCACCTTGTGGGTGGGTGTCCTACGCTTCGCTTGCTAGTACGCGGTCGCCATTCGACAACCTTTTTGCCCCATCGGCCATCGGTTTATCGCGTTACGTGTCCCACCCACTGCTACTTCAACGAGCTAATCCGCTGGGCTATGTCAGTGACTTTTGTTCTCCTACGTATTTCCTAATTTCTGATTCGATTACGTAGAGAAACACCGAGCATAGCCCTCTCCATAACGCGTTGAACGACCTAGAGCAGTCTTATGAGACCCCTAGTACGGGACCATGTTTCAGAGCCATAAGTCATCACACACACGCATCACTCACTTTAGTCATAAGGCATGTAGATATTTTGGACGAGAAGACACTACGTAGCTTTCCGAACGCTGCCCAGCCGAGTCGGATTCATCGAGAGATCTCTTTCTAAAAATTGGAACTTCCTGGAAAAGAAAATACATACATACATATTATTATCACAGGCAGAGACTGTGGATCTCCACTTGCTATGATCCTGACAGACCTCTTTCTTCTGCACTCATCACTATATACACGTGGGACACTCAGAAAGTTTAGCAAAAATAAATAATAGGGTCCTATGGTATTTTTTTAAATCTTTACAAAGTACTCTCCACCAGCCTCTATAAAAAGTTTCATGCGTCTGAACCAATTTTCGGAACACTTTTTCCAGTCCGCTGCAGGCACCCCGTTTAAAGCTTGCTCAAACGCTGAAAGCGCTGACGAAAATTGTATCCCTTTGAGCACATTTTTTATTTTTGGGAATAAAAAGAAGTCACATGGTGCTAGGTCAGGGCTGTAAGGGGGGTGACCCAAGAGTTTGACCGGCGTCCTGTTTAGGAAGTCCCTCGTTTTGAGCGCGGTGTGGGCGGGCGCATTGTCGTAGTGGAGCAGTAGCTCACGGAGCCCTGTGTTTGGTCACTTGTTGCTCACAACAGTAAAACTTCTGGAAAGCATTTGGTAGTATAGTATTCGGCGTTGATGCTTCTTCGATTCCGTAAAGGAATACACCAAGTAGCCAGTCAAATTGAAAAAACTCGCAATCAAAATCTTCCCCCGCTTTTAGATCGCTTCACTTTGACAGGAGTTGATTCGTTTTTAAACGCCCAAACCGTCGACTTGCGCTTCGTTTCTGAATCGTATTGATAAATCCAGGACTCATCACCTGTAATGATGTCGTAAACACGTCGAGACGAGCCTACTTCAAATTTGTTTATCATATCTCGGCACCATTTCACCCGGGCTTGCTTCTGAACATCTGTAAGGTTGTGCGGCACCCATCGTAAAACTATCCTCCTCACGCGAAGATGCACGTGTAGAATCTCGTGAACGCTTCCTGATCCAATTTACAGGATGTGCTGAATCTCCAGATACGTAACTCGCCTATGCGGTGGATTAAATTTTACACTGCTAGCACGTTTTCTTTCGTAACAGCCGTCAAAGGGCGACAACTTATTTTCTCATCCCCCAAAGTTAGCCGACCGCACTTGAATTCGTTACACTCAATACACGGTTGCTTTGGAAGGGCCTGCACCCATAAACGCCATTTAAAGCCTGTCGTACGTTCACCCAGTTTCAGGCGACACTTGAAATCTTAAAAAATCATATTGCGAAAATGTTCTCGGCTCAGATCCATTTTTCAATGAGACATGATAATTTGAATTAGTCCGCAAAAAATTAGGAGGGAAATTTTAAAATTGGAACGTACCTGTTTTTACTTATAAATAATTGTATTTTCAAAATAGATCGTAACTGGCCAGTCTCACATACTTAAAAACTTTTTTCGCAATACTTTCTGAGTGGCCTGGTATTTATTCATATAAATATATGTACCTACCTATTTCAGAATATTTTGGATGATTACTATCCTACTGAGTCTCGGAATGTGTGCGTACTTGATTCACAACGTATGGCACAAATGGAAGACCAGCCCAGTCATCGTGAGCTTCAGTGAGAAAATACTTCCAGTTGAATCGGTAAATACAAGGTCGAACAGAATATACTGAAACTATTCTAAGGGTGAATTCAGTCCATGATACTTAACAACTTTCTCCAAGAAACACACATCAAAATATAAAAAAAAAATGTGTAAAAACCAGTAACCTCGTCATATCACCTTGGCTAGATAAGCGGACCCCGGGCTGAAGCATTACCGTTGAGGATATAAAATAATTTTTGACCTCCCATACTCGTAAAAGACCAAAGTTTGTACGGTAATCAAAAAAATATTTTTCATATTTTGATATATGTTTCTTGGGGAAAGTTGTTCAGTTTTACGGATTGAATTCACCCTTAAGGGCTACCTGAATTTTCCGAGGTCTAGTACTGCCCCCATTTGTAATAAATCATTTGAAAGGAAACGGAGACATCATTTAAAATTTGGCCTTGATCAGACCCTAGATAACCTTTTAAACTATTTTATGAACAACTGTTTACAGTTTAAAATGAGAACGTGAAGCTTTTCTACGCACATACGCCAAAAGTGGCCGTTTTTCGCAATTGTTTACTATCTTTTGTTAGACGTTCGTTACATAATAAAGATATTTAAAAGAAATTACAAGTTTTTTTTAAACAAACGTTTAACGGGATTGACAGAACCTAGGGTCGTTAGAATCAAACGGCCAAAAAAAAACGTGAAGATGGAAAACCGGAATCAACATAGTGGTGGGTTGCTAGCCGCATCGATTATTGATATAACTTTATTATTCTTTTTTAGGGTTTCGTACCCAACGGGTAAAAAGGGGACCCTATTACTTACTCCGGTGTCCATCTGTCTGTCCGTCTGTCTGTCTGTCTATATGTCTGTCACCAGATTGCATCTCATGAACCTTGATAGTGAATGAAATGTCTAGCATTTGAAATTTTTTAATGATGTATTTCTGGCGCTTTGACAACAAATACTAAAAACAGAATAAAATAAACATTCAAGCGAGGCTCCCATACACCAAACGTTATTTTCTACAGATAATGGTTCGAACCCTTCGTGTGCGAGACCGACACGCACTTGGCCGGTTATTAGTTTCTTTCTGTTGTACTAACCCTAAGGACCGTAACAGACGCGGCGCAAGTTGCGCCGCGTAACAGCTAGTTATAGGCGATGCATAAATACTCGATCAACCCATTTGAGTATTTACTCAGTAGGTTGAGTAAATACCCGATAAATATCCTTATTTATCCATTTGGTGAGTAGATTGATTTATATGAGTTGCGACTCATATTTATATTCATTACATCATGTTTCCATGACAATTTTGAAACTTAAATCTAGTATACACTTACAATTCGTGTCGGAAAGTGTGTGCGTACGCCATAATATGCTTTAAATGTAGGTAAAAGTTATATGCGACGAAAAATTATATGAAAATACCATACTAATCATACACTGAAAGTATACTTCTTTGACTAATTATCATTTTTTGGTGGGAGGTGTGCATAGACTTAATTTTACATAAAAATAAGTAAACATACATCAAATGCGATTTCAATACATGAGCACGCTCTATTTACTCTATTTATTAAATCTAGTGAGTAAATACTCAAATGGGTAGATTGAGTACTATCCACTGCCCATCTCTAGCTGTTACGCGACGCAACTTGCGCCGCGTCTGTTGCGGCACTAAAACGCGTCGTGAGCGTATTGATTAGAGCAACACGAACTTCTCGTTGAGGCCGTTTTACATTAGTCTTTTTTTTACTCAATGAGCGTTTTCGGTCTTTGAGCGTAACAAATACAATATGAAAAGGAAATACCCATAATAAATCGAATCACGGGCTATACAAGATCACAATAGTATAATGAAATTAAAATAACAGCCAAAATACATAAATAATTCGGTATTTCAATACAAAAGTGTGCAGCCGCCCGCTGAATTTTTTTGGTTTTGCTATTGGTATTTTAATGTTATTAAACTATAGTCATCTACTATAGCCCTTGATTCGAATTATTACAGGTAGTCCTGTCCACATTGTATACAATATGTAACAAAAACCCTGCCCGATCCTTGTAGGAGCAACTCAGACCGTCAATATGAACAACTTTTCATACGAGACCAATACTTGAAATTCGAAGAATAACTCATTTTCATACAAAATGCCGGGCCGGCCAAACACTTTTGTATGAAAATGTCGAATTTTTTTCGAGTTTTAAGCATTTTATATTGACGGTCTGAGTTGCTCCTACAAGGATCGGACAGGGTTTTTGTTACATATACTGAAACTTTTTTAAACCTGCGTTCAGTCCTTGACACTAAACAACTTTCCCCAGGAAACATATTGAAATATATAAATATTACAATCTTTTTTTCATATACAGCCTCAGAGCAGTTAACTTGTATGGGAGGCAAGAAATGATTTATCATATTTCGATAAATGTTACTTGGAGAAAGTGGTTCAGTATTTTGGAGTGAATTCACCCTTAGAAAAGTTTCAGTGTATTTTGTTCGACCCTGTATACATAATGGACGCATCTTTTCAGGTACCTTTCCCATCATTGACAATATGCCCTCAAATCAAAACAGTCGCAAGAACATACAATTATACAGAACAACGATTAATGTTTGTGAACGCTTCCGAGGACAGTAAATCATACGGAAGAAAAATTAGAAGGTAAGATAAAAAGTACAATAAAACATAAGAATTCATAATCTCCTCCTCCTTCCCGGACCGATACGACATTGTAACCTTCAAGAAACGAGTCTATATATGCCTTAAAAGCCAACAACGCTTCTGTTACACCCCTGGTGTTGCAGTTGTCCATGGGCAGCGGTGATCACTTACCATCAGGTGACCCGCTTGTTCGTTTGCAGCCCTATTACATAAAAAAAAAAATAGCTCAGTTAAAAAGAGAAAATGTCTTCCAAACCTTAATGTTATTCGATGGGTGGATTTGACCAAACTAGTTTAAAATTTATTCCGAGAATAAATAGCAAAGTATAACTCGATTTTGCGTTATAGCAATTACTAATCCAAGAATAAGGTGTCTATTCCAAGGTAAGCTATTTACTCCGCCAATTTTCTAGGAATAGTAAACTAGGAGTATTTTAATGGCGGACTGTTAACGGCTGATGAGATGACATCTTTGACGCATGGTCTATTTTGTTTTTGTATTTGACATTTATCTCATGCTAAATTAAATGGTCTCCGCAATCCAAGTCAATCTATGGAACGAGTATTATACGGATTTTAGTCGAGTTATAAATTCACTTCCTTAATCATAGATTAACAATACCAAGGATTACTTACACAGGAATAGAATGGTAAAACGTCAACGAAGTTATTCGAGATTATTTTAAAGATTAAAACTATCTCAAGAATAGTTACACTGGTGTAACTTAATGTTTAGTCGAATTCGCCCGTATGCTAATGATACAATGAAAGATTGGATTAGAAATTTTACAAAATTTGCAAAAAGTTCCAAATGATTCAACACAATGTTTTTCTTTTCAGCTACAATGCCAGCGACGCAGGTGCAGAGGACATCAAAAAGTTTCAAGACATAAGACTTATTTGTCCATTGCCCAATTATAGGAGACATATTAAATTTACCAATTTTCCAACTAAAACTGATAATTCCACGATTCATAATATTATCAAAGTAAGTAAAGAAAAGTAATATTGTATTCAAATTACTTTATGTCATTTTCACTAGCTTAAATAAATAAATAAATAATAAATAAATATATAGGGACAGTATAATTATAATATATTATATAATTTTAATTATTTATATAATTTTAATTATAACAACACCGTTTCTATTTTCCATGTTTGTTTGGGAGAAAGAAACACGTAGAATGTACCAGTTATTTCTCTTCCCGTTATCGAATCCGCCTATCGGGGAAATGGGCGGGAATCTATTAAATCATATAAAAAGGTGAAGTGGCTAGCAAACCATCCCTATTTTGGTGCCCATTTAACACATTGGTGCCCATTATCATCTAATCATCACGGATTTACACTAATAAAGTCACGCTTTAAAAATATCATAAGCGTGAAACCCAAATTTCACGAAATTAGTCTCAATTCAATTTAAATCCGAAATTCTGCTGCAAGCACTTTCAAATTATTAATTATTTCAAGAAAAAGATATCGATACTTTCGTTTCGCAACAATGACTGCTGAGAAGAAAAGCCGAAACTCGTTATTACTCGCCTACTCACCAGAACGGCTTTGTCATGTCTGCCAATTTACAAATACTTACAAAATTTATACAGTATTTATACATTATAATATGATAAGCTTACGCTTGAGCTCAAGTAATGTAATAAATCATCATCATCATCATTTCAGCCATTACGTCCACTGTTTCCTGACCGATCTAGAGCGGCCAGCGGCCAGCACTTTCCAACGACCTTGGTCAGGTTGTTTGACCACCTTTTGGGTGGGTGTCCTACGCTTTGCTTGCCAATGCGCGGTCGCCATTCGAGACCATGAGTTCGTTGCGCTAAATTTCCCGCCCACTGCCCCTTAAACAAGCTAATCCGCTCGACTATGTCTGTGACTTTTGTTCTTCCACGAATTTTCTTATTTCTGATTCGATCACGTAGGGAAACACCGAGCTTAGCCCTCTCCATAGCGCGTTGAGCGTCTTTGAGCCTTCTTATGAGACCCATAGAAGGGACCATTTTTCAAAGCCATAAGTCATGACCGGTAACACAAACTGGTAGTAGACTTAAGTCTTGAGGCACTGAGGTAATTTGGATGAGATGACACTGCGTAGCTTCCTTGCTTAGCCGAGTCGGAATCATTGAAAGACTTCTCCCTCGAAGCAAGAACTTCCTGCTTGGATCAATTGACCCAGGTTGATATTCTGATCAACAACTTAAAGAGTGGAGCTTCCAACACAAACAGGCATTGGTGCGTCCTTGTTTATTTTAAGGTATCAGGATTTTCTCCACTATAAGAAACTCGATTTAAGTCTCCGAGCATAGTACTAATTTGTTTTTTATCGATTCTGCCATGACTTCGACATTGTCGGCAAATCGATGGTGTGTTATATACTTTGATGTTGATGTCAAATCATTCTCCCATTCCAGAAGCTTGTAGGCATCTTCTAGAGCAACAGTGAACAGTTTCGGAGATATAACGTCTCCCTGTCTTAAGCCTCTTTGCAGTGGAATAGCTCTCGGGCACTGTACTTGGACTGACATAGGGGCGTTACTGTATAAGCACTTCCACACTTTAATTTACCGATAGTCAATACGGCATCGCTGGAGAGACTGAAGAACGGCTTATGTTTTGATCGAATTAAAGCCTTTTTTACTATCTACGAACACCAAGTATAACGGCTGGTATTCTCCCTAGTCTTCTCTATAACCTGCCGCAGTGTGTGAATGTGGTGCATACCTTTACGGAAACTGGCTTGTTTGGGAGGCTGGAAGGCATGAAACCTGTTTGCGAGACCATTCCTGATGACCCTCGAAAACAACTTATAATCTTATGAAATTATCATTCGCCCGACGCCTTATTGTTATGAAACCGTTTGAGGAACAAGAGTTTGCTGCCCGGGATCTGTTTGAGGTCTGTAGCAGCCTTGATCGTCGCACTGCCATGAAATCTATGGTCTGAGCAGTAATTTTTTGTGGTTTTCGTTTAGGGCGGGACCTAAACACCTTCGATCCCACTACTTTGACCACGTAATTCAATCCTGAAGGTCTTGGAAGAGATTTGATAGTTCAAGCTTGAATCCTTCGAAGTTTTCGATTTAGTCCTGTGACGGTTGGAGCTTCGACCTCAAACAATATTCACTCCTGGTTTTGATACGACTGATCACTGAGATATCGTTTAGTAATTGTCTCTTTTTCTTTAAGATGAATTGAATTTCGTTCTTAACAGGGGCCTGGTTTTTCTTTGCTAGACCTATCCAGGTCCACATTTTAGCGGCGGTTTCTTCAATAAAATAGTTTATCTCAAAGAGCTCTTGCTCCAAGAAATTTGCCAGCTTACTTCCCCTATTATTTCGCACTCCGTATCGGAAATTTTCTAACCTAAACTCTCCATCGCCTCGCTTGTTTAGATTTTCGTTGAAATCACCCATAAAAACCGTAAACCAGTTTCAGAAGTATATAGGTATGGCTCTGCTATCCTCGTACACTTCATCCACCTCTTCATCAGAGTGATCCTCAGTTAGTATATATGTATACCTATGACCTTTAGCAAGTATCTTTTAGATACTATGAATATCAGGTATCCCCGCTAGAGACACTCGATGTTTATGACATTGTTAATGAATGATCTGTGGACGAGACGCCCGATACCATGCTGGGACTTCTTTTTGTCTCCTTCCTGGTAACCTACTCTAGGTTACCATGCTCTAGGTTTGTCGGGCTTTCGCCTTCTCTTCAGGCTTCAGACAACTCCACAATGTCCCACCGTAACCCAATTCATTTCTTCCACTACTTTCTCGTCTGTCCTCAATATGCGGTCATTGTATGTCACTCGTTGACGGCCAGTCATGAAATGTGGCTTTAAAACGCCGTGCAGGCCATAGGGAGTTAGTGAGTTCACGCTATTAAAGGGGATTTAGTCTCTTATGTTATGGCTTATGGTAGCCGTTTTGGGTCGGGTTAATTCCGCCCCATACTCGGCATATAGGTATCGGGCGGCAAATACTCTGATTAGATCACCTCTTCACCAGCAAATTCTCCCCCTTTCTCATCGGGGCTTGGGACCGGCAACGGCAGAGAATATATAATAACTACTAATAATCAAAAACCGAAATCGAGTTGGCCAGTACTTCTGGCAGCTCCCGTTCACGAGTTCATGGTGCAACTTTTTTTTGTATACATCTATAAATTTCTTATGTACAAATTTCTTAAAAACAACTGCAACTTTTTTTAGGTATCGCCGACGAAGTTGTATGCTTTCACGGAATGTTCATCAGGAGTTTTGAGGTACTACCACCGGGGGAATGGTTGTGATTTATTTAAAGCAGTGTTGACAAAAGAAGGTGGCTGCTAATGAAATTTTTCGACTTGAAATGTAAGTGTACAATAATTTGAGTCTTCATGAAAATAGGCATATTGACAGGAAAAATATTTTTTGGCCATTGACATTTTTTTATTTTCTCTGAGAAACAATAAATGACGAAGACACAGCGCATTTCAATTTTAAATAGCGGCTACTATCATTTAATAACAAATACTACACGGCTAATATAATTTTTTAATAGCGGTCACCTCGCAAGCCCTTCTCTGGAACTAAGATGCTCCGTATCTTTGCTAATTTTTCCTTTCTTGATAAACTGTAAGTCAAAGTTTAAAATCATTTTTCTGATTTGTGCCTTCCCAAATAACATTTAATTTGATAGTAAATAGAAAGAGCTTAATATAAGGAATTCTAATGTTATTTTCACAGCATGCATAAAGATTTTAATTACAACTCTAATAACAAAGCAAGCTCTGGCTGGGATTTCAATACTGGATATAACAATAGCTATTCTGATTTTGATATCAAGCAATACCCATATCGAGGGCAGGTACGTAACACTAAATGGAGTGTATAATCCTATAATTAAACAAAATAAATGACCAATTTTATTAAACACACAAAAATATATACAATATAAAAAAAAACTTAAGTAAAACTAAACAAACTAAAATACTACCTACTACAATTAAAACTTAATAAATTAAAAATAATTAAATAAATCTTATATTAAATTATATAAAAAATGGAGGCCAAATCGCTGCCGTCACAGGGCAAAGTACCCAAGAGACTGGCGGCATTTCCGCGTTGAATAGCAATACTTAGACGCTGTCCGAAATGCGCGCCGGCCCTTGGGTCCCCCGAAACGTCGATAAGGCGTGCGGAAATTTCCTTAAAAATTTGACGAGCTTCCGCACCCCAAGGCCCTAAGGTCTCCACTGCAAAAGGCACAAATATATACGGCTCCCCTAGAGCCGAATATTTGCGCCTCTTGATGGCTTCCGCTGCCGTCGCTGCCGCGCCCGCTTTTCGAGCAGTCGCTCGTACATGGGATGGAGCTACAGTGTCTATTTCTATTGTATTTATTCTCTTTTCATTGCGAACGTGCACGTTTGATGCAAATAAATTTATCAGTCTATCTATTATATCCAGAGATCAGATAATCGGATACATATTTACGTAAAGTTTGGCTCACAAATTATGAAAGCGGCTCCTTAGGATATTTTTTTATGAAATTAATGAATAATAATTTCAATATATTTTCTATTTCAGTATAATAATGACAATCCTTATTTGCAAGTTTTATTATTCAGCAATAAAAAAGACTACGATGAAAATTGCAATGTTTTAAACAAAGGATTTAAAGTGAGTTATTTTTACACTGTATTTCTCCATAATATTCATGAGATAAACCTTAAGTTATTCTGTTCTTTTCTTTATATTGTAATTAATTTATTACAATAATAATAAATTTGATAAATTTAAAAATATTTTTTAATTATTACCAAGTATATTCATTTTAATCTGAATTAAACTCACTGCTGCTAAAGCATTTAACTCTCTCTCTAATGATAGTCCACCACCCAGAGGTCCCGGGTTCGATCCCCGGTCAGGACAAGATGGAAAATGGCCTTTTTCAAATTATCCTGGGTATTGGATGTTTATCTGTATATGTATTTATTATAAAATATAGTGTCGTTGAGTTAGTATCCCATAATACAAGTCTCCAACTTACTTTGGGGCTAGCTCAATCAGTGTTATTTTGTCCATATAAATTTATTTAATTATTATTTATTTATATTGCAGCACAGTGAAGTCAGGTCCAATCGACTGTCATAATTGGACCAGAAATGAAAATGTTCTTTTTCTCTGTCAAATGTATCCAATAACAGCACCTAATTTAACCTCACTTTACTGTACTGTCATCTCGCACGCCCAAAATCTGGCACTAGTCCTAGTTTACTATTTTTTTTAATTTCTTAATGGTAAACTGGTCTACTTAATGCTGAGAGTGACACTGGGTATATAGGTATAAAAAGGCAGTCTTTTTTTTAGGTCTTCTCGTGTAGTCATAAATTTGTTTATTGGTCTGTGCGACGTATGAGCTATAAAGAAGAAGAGTCATTATTTTTTACCATTCTTTCAAGGTGTACATTCAACATCCAGCTGACCACCCTAAATCATCAGTGTATTCCTACGCAGTATTACCTGGCCAAGTATCAGCTTTAGCCCTTAAAGTGGATATGATGAACACTTCAGAAAAACTACAAAAATACGACGCTAAAGTGTAAGTAACTTTTTTTACTATTAAACCTCAACAACATTACGGAATTCTTCGTATCGAGTATATTAACGGTACATACATTTTTCGGCTTCCAGTGCTGCCCCCATTTGAAATAAATTATTTGAAAGAAAACTGAGATGTCATTTAAAATTTTGTCAAAACCCTTTCATGCACCCAATTCATTAAGTTCCATGAAATTGATTCGTCCATTGTAAAACTTGACTAAGGCATATTAAAATATTGTTCAAATAAATATTATGAAATTAGTTACATGTCATTACTTCCGTTACGTTTAGAGCAGTGGTGAATTTTTCGGGGTCCAGTGTTACTCCCATTTGAAATAAATTATTTGACAGAAAACTGAGATGTCATTTAAAATTTTGTCTTCATCAAGCCCTAGATAACCTTTTAAACTATTTTTTTTACTTCTGTACTGTTATCTGTCTTTTAAATGGTCCCGAACACTAATATAAGAACATAGATTATATGATTTCAGAAAAGTCTATAGTCTATATCTAATATAATAGCACATGTGTCGTTATTTCGCCAAAACGATACTCCTAGCCATAGACCTATAATTTTTTTTCTTTAGATCTACCATACTGCTTATTACTACTATTTTTACATAAGGTGCCATTTTTCAAACGTGGAGTCACTGAACAAACGGTTTTATGTATGAAAAACATTCGTTTAAGTGACTCCATGTTTCAAAAATTGCACTTTTAGTCACTAGGAAGACGTCAATAAAAAAAATTAAGTCTTCCATAGATACCTAGTATCTACCAAACATATGGTAGTATTTCGTACTTTTCTTTGTTTATTTTTGTATTTATTTTAGTAAATGTAGTCGTAGAAAAAGTATTGTATGCAACGTTGTATAAGTAGTCAAAAAATGCTCGATGGCGTCAATTTACGATGCTCGCCAAGGCTCGCATCGCAACCTGCGCCACTCGCATTTTTTAACCCTGCTTATACAACTGTTGCATAAAATACTATTATGAACTACTGTTTACAGTATAAAGTGAGAATGTGAAATTTTTCTACGCACGTTAGCCAAAATTTACCGTTTTTTGGAAATGTCCGAAACGTTCTCACTTTAAACTGTAAACAGTAGTTCATAAAATAGTTTGAAGTGTTATCTAATCTAGGGATTGATTAATACAAAATTTTAAATGATATCTCCGTTTCCTTTCAAATAATTTATTTCAAATGGGAGTAACACTGGATCCCGAAAAATTCACCACTGCTCTAAACGTAACTACGTGCTCTAAACGTAAAACTAAAAAAGGTACCGGAAGTAATGACATGTAACTAATTTCATAATATTTATTTAAACAATATTTTAATATGCCTTAGTCAAGTTTTACAATGGACGAATCAATTTCATAGAACTTAATGAATTGGGTGCATTTAAGGGTGATACCAAAGGCTAACTATTAGGTAGCATGTCGGGTGGGATCTGTAAAGTTGTTTTCACATCTCGTTCTTTATTATTTTAAACACTCGCACACGTTTAAATAGTTACAGTAGATGGTTTGACTAAAACTTGGCCAAACTTAATATTGAAAATATCTGCCTCACCACTTTTCGATGATAATGTTACGGCTAAAACCCGAAATACGGCTACGCGTAGGTTTAGCCGGTCTCAAATGGTTTCACTCAGGTTTATCCTACTTATCTTCGGCTAGACCTGGGTTTAGCCTTTATCATTCCGGCTAGAACTTGGTGCATCCGGTCACACTTGGTTAAACTTAGGTGAATCTTATGGTTAGAACTAGGTTTTTTATTCCGTTTTTTTTAGGGTTCCGTACAAAAAATGAAAAAATAGAACCCTTTTAGGATCACTCGTGCGTCTGTCTGTCCGTCCGTCTGTCACAGCCAATTTGCCCGAAATTACTGGACCAAATCAGGTGAAATTTAGTAGGATGATGTAATCCTATAACACAATACATATGTGCAAAGTAAATAAATATTTTCTTAAAATAATCATTTTTAAGGGATAAATTAGGAAATTAAATAAAAAGCTTTGCAAACGATACTGTGTTATGCATTAAATAAAAAGGCTTGTTATGAGGATCTCAAATATATTTTTGTTATTATTGTAAAATAAATAGTTTTGATTTTATTCATCTTTAATGATCTATCATTTATTAATAATTTTATTATCTCCGAAACTAATGAACCTAAAATTTTGAAAGAAATACAAAATATAGTTCACAGCTTGTAGATTACAGGAAAAATAATATAAGAATTCTATCAATTGAAAATAAAGTGGTAAACCCAATATACTACGTTAACTTACGGAAAATCTTTGATATTGTACGGAACCCTCTCCACGCGAGTTCAACTCGCAATTGCCCGGTTATTTTTTTGGTAAATAGTCTTGTGTTGCATTTTCAGATCAATTCAAATTGCGTACTGTGCCCGTAGGTAGACAAAACGTATTTTGAAGACAAATAGTGGCGTTCCGCGTCACGATTTTTATTACACTATTTTGCTGCTTGAGTATTATAACTATAACTAGCTTTTCGGGCGTTGCGCGGGCTGCAAGCAGCCCGCGGTTTTTCGTGCAGCTGTTGAGGTAGACTAAAAACTTTTCCAGTTCAGAAAATGGATAAAAATTGCAGTCTGTTGAGAAAACATGAAAAAATGTGTGGGCGGCCATCTTGGATTCAAAATCTGATTGCAGTTTCGAGTTCCGCGGGGTGCTTTACTCCAGCAAACAAAATGTCAAACCCCTACGAAGAAATAGGTTAAAATTCTTAAATCCAGGCACCATTTTGGATTCCAAAAAAAAAAAAAATACAATTTAGACTGTTCCGCTCAAAATACATATAGATATCGATTTTCAGCTAAATCGGATGCAGTTGACTTTCTGCTGCCATCTTGGATTTCAAAAAATTAAAAAAAAAAAACCACGCAGCGCTTAGTGGGAGTGGCTCGGCCTCCGGCCTCGCCACGCATGTTTTGGTTATAAAAAGAAATTCCATTGATGTTTTATAAAATCTTTACATTTTCAGGCGACAATGTTATTTTGCATCCGAAAAGAACTTGAAATACTTTAAACTGTATACAGCGAGCAACTGCATGATAGAATGTTTATCAATCTATACATACGAAGTGTGCGGATGCGTTTTATTTCATCTGCCGCGTAAGTTGACAACTACATTATGTTTTTTTTTTAATCAAAATTGTCTAATGCAATGAATTATTTCTTTTTTTAGGGTTTTGTACAAAAATTTAAAAAAAAGGAACCCTTATAAGATCACTCGTGCGTCTGTCTTTCCGTTCGTCTGTCACAGCCAATTTGCTCTGAATCTACTGGACCAAATCAGATGATGGTTTAATTCCGTAACTCAAAAAAGATATGCAATGTAAATAAATATTTTTTTCAAAATAAGGGTCATTGTCGAAGGACAAATTAGGAAATTAAAAAAAATTGCAGACATTACTGTAACATCTATCATATATCAAATGAAAGGGCTCGTTATGAGGATCTCAACAATATTTTTCTTATTGTTGTAAAAACCATTCACCTCCCTGATCTACAAAACTGATGTGCCCTAAATTAAAAAAAAAATTCAAAAAAATAGTTCATTGCTTGTAGATAACATGAAATCCTATATGAATTCCATCCAATTTAAATAAAAGTGGTAAACTCAATATAATACGTTAACTTTCGGAAAATAGTTTACTAAAACACCATTAGATAGCGCTAGTAGTAGTTAACTCGCATCTAACTGTGAGGATTTCAAATGTGATATTTTGTATTAATTTAAAATCTTTGGAATTATACGGAACTCTCTCCATGCGAGTTCAACTCGCACTTGGCTGGATTTTTTAAATGTTAATTGCACGTTATCATCCGAGCGTATTCTCGGCTGTTTCTTTAGAGCTGACGCTTCAGAGTCGGAGCCCGGGGTCCGCTACCTCACCTAGGTGATTTGAAGAGGATACTGGTTTTCAAACCCGACAAAAAAGAGGGGTGTTATAATTTTGACGCTAATGTCTGTCGGTCTGTTTCTATGTCTGTCTGCTTTCCGTCCGTCTGTCTGTCTTTCTGTGGCATCATAGCGCCCGAACAGATAAACCGATTTCGATGCGGTGTATTTAAGTGAAAGCAAATTCGCTTGCGGTGGTTTTTTGCTATGTTTGTTGAAAATCGGTTGAGCAGTTTAAAAGTTATTGGGGATTAACACCTGAAATTCGAGGCTTTCTATAGCAAATAATAGATGGCGCTACAGATATCCATGATGACATGATGATAACAACACCATCTAGTCATGATCCATGACTAGATGGTGTTGTTGATAATCGAGGTTTTTTTAATTTGCTTAGAAAATAATCTTGTCACACAGAGTGACTGCCGTCTGACCTCCGCCACCCAAAGGGTAGACCAGAACTATTCCTTGGATAGGTGTAAGTAAACGCTTTATGGCGTTCGGGACCCACACTTTATATGTGCCTTACGAAACACGGAATCATCTTTTTTTAGGATAATCAGGTGATCTAAGCTAGCAATATAACCAGACTGAAACTATCTTTTGAGTATCCTTTTCAGTGGAATTCAAATCCACGATGTCCGGATCACAAGGCAAACGCCTTGACTACTGGGCCACGAACGCTATTTTGATGTTGATGTTATTATTATTATTATATTTTGTCAAAAATATTGTCCAAAAACATAAACAAATCCAGTAATCATTATGTGACAACACTGGGATAGCGAATTTTGTATGCTCTAAATTTTGTTATTTATATTCTTCACTCTTTGTTGCTTTCAGATACAGATGGTAGATCTATTTGTACAGTGGAAAAATTACAATGTCCAAGGACACATGGTAAATAATACAAATTATTGTAATACATATATATTTTTTTATAAAATAGAATATGTACGCTACGTAGATTATTTTGTATATTTTTCTAATAAATAGATTATGGTATCAATAAAAGTCCAATATACAAGGTAATCAGAAAATAATAAAAGTTTAACAATCTATATCGTCAGGCATATCAATGGAAGAGCTTTTAGCAAGGATTTTTTTTACATATTTTTGCATTTCTTCGTTACCTATGTCCTCTCGTCGAGGACTATCTGTCTTTTCGGGGTAGATTCGATCTGTAAACCGCTGCGTTCTTGATTTCGATTCAAGATAATCCAAGCTGCTTTGCTTCCTAGATGACGGTGCGGTGCCAAGTTTGTTTTGGGCGGCTACGCTTATGCCTATACCTATGCTTGTCGGTTCCAATCAAGGGCTCGACAGGGAATATGGTCGCGAGGCCGACGCAACGTATGACCGATCCAGCTGCTGATTTTGGTAACGTGTAGCAAAAATGATTGCTACTAACAACGATTATTTTTCTTAGTGTGTCTTACAGATCATTAATAGTCGCAGTGACAATTCAAGTGGCAAGAGAATTCACGAGAAGTCGCATTCAAGTTCATCGCAGTCGTGTCTTTCGCACCCATCTGGCTAGCAGCTACCTACACATGAAAAAAGTTGAAACAAAATGTGTAGGAGCAATCTCCTGTTGTACTGCAAATCGTGTCGTGTTTAGCCAGCTTTTGACACACTGACAGCGCTCAGGTGATCCATAGGTTCACGTATGTTGCTACTGGTTGCTACTGTATCTGCTATCGATTTTGACATTTCAGAATTCAAAAAAGGACTATGGAAACGTACAGAGGAGTGCAGTTGTCTACCAAATTGTAATAGCATTACATACAATGCAGAGATTTTGAAAACAGAATTTAATATGGAAAAGAATTACATTAATTACATTCATCACTCAACGATACTATGTTTTATAACAAATACAAATATAGATAAACACCATAGGCCCAGGATAATTTGAAAAAGGCCATCTTCCAACTTGCCCTGACCGGGGATCGAACCCGAAACCTCTGGGTGGCGGACTAGCAAGGTGACCACTACGCTAAGGAGGTCCTCCGTAATTTTTACATATATTCTCTTAAACATCTACTTGTCTTTTCCACTCACACTTCTTATATCTGGAGATTAAGTTAGTAACCAACTAACTCTCTACGTCTAGCCAGCGAGTGTAGGCCAAATCCTCTGGAGACTCTGGCCAGGTATGGCTCTGGTAGTACAAAGAGGGTCCTGCTTCTGCAGTGGCGACTAAATAGAGCTGATGATGAATTTTATCGAGGAAATGGGTGAATGTGAATCATGTCGATGCAGCTAACAACCTCTCTCTATGTTGATTCCTTTTTCCAACTTTCTGCCCACAATTACGCTAAAAGTGACCTTAGATTCTTGCGGCGCTATGCTCTGTCTCTGGATTTGATAAGAGCCGCAAAACTCGAAATTCTCTGTCTGCTACATTAAGGTCTTAACCAAAAGATTTTCTATTTAAAATACGAGCAAAATCAGTCAAGAAGTTGTCGATAAATAAGGTTCAAAGTTCAGGGCTGGCTACTAGACAAAGAAACAAAGTTAATTTTTTATATATGCCAAATCTAACATAACGCTCTAAAATAATTGTATTCTAGACCGTATAACTTATTTCATTTTTTTTCTTTTAGCTATGAATTTTCAAAATTAGTGGTGTACTACCGAGATAGCGGGTTTGTCACAATCACTCGCTCCGAGCTGTATGGCATCACTGATTTCTTGGCCAACATCGGAGGCCTGCTTGGCCTTTTTCTGGGCTTCTCTTTTCTTAGCCTCGTTGAAATTATTTACTTTTTCATTATCAGGTAGTTTACTTAAATTCTTTATTGAGAGAAAAAAAAATACGAATTAAGTCAATCAATCATAAATACTTAATCATTAAATACTGACATCAGTTTGACTTTTTTTTTTATGTCATAGTCCGGCAAACGAACAAGCGGGTCACCTGATGGTAAGTGCCCATGGACACACAACACCAGGGGTGTAACAGAAGCAATGCCGGCCTTTCAGGAAGGGAAGATGTAGGAGGATGGGGAAGGGAGGGAGGGGGGCCATGTATAATGTATTTTGCAAGTTGTGTTTTTTTACAAGCTTTTATTTAACTTGCAATGTAGGTATCTCGTATATTTGTTAAGATCAAGTCAAATCTTGCAACTCAATTTTCAACCAGTCATCCTCAACCGATTGAGTTGAAATTTTGCATAATTGTGTACGCCAGATGACAATAGGTACAATATTATCTAAATATATCTAAATATATTTAACTCAAAGGTGACTGACTGACTGACATAGTGATCTATCAACGCACAGCCCAAACCACTGGACGGATCGGGCTGAAATTTGGCATGCAGGTAGATGTTATGACGTAGGCATCCGTTAAGAAAGGATTTTAATCAATTCTACCTCCAAGGGGATAATATAGGGGATGAAAGTTTGTATGAAACTTTGTCAATTTTAAACCGATCGGGCTGAGACTTTGCATGCATAAAGCTACTATGACGTAGGCATCCCCTAAAAAGGATTTTGATAAATTACACCCCCACGCGAGTGAAACCGCGGGCATAAGCTAGTTATCAATAAGCCTTTTTAATGATGAAGCCGGGAGATATTCGATAGAACTCTACTTATTAAACACTATAACCTCATTAACTAGGACTCGTTTGATAATTTGTCTCGATGAGCACTTTATAGTAGACTCTAACGAATTTGGGCTAATTTTATTTATCCTAATTAAGTTACCTTGGCCTCATAAAAAAGGTTGTACAAAATATTTTCCTTTTTCTTTTCAATAATCTTATTCTCTTTGTTCCTACCCAAAATTTGATTAGTTGATATTTAATTGCAAGTCAAAGCCATGTCTCCTATTTTAAATTTTACTTACTTTTTACTTTCAGATTAGGATTCACCTTTCGACGAGATAACAAAAATGAAAGAGACGGGACAAACGTGATATCGGATCCAGATTGCACAAAAGAGGGAAATGAGACTGTTAAAAAAAATAAAAATAAGCATATATAAATCTTACACTAATTTAAATAATTAATGTATTTTTTTAATTTTCAATAACTTTTAGTCAAAATGCATATTCTTGGCAATTTATGAACGCAATGATACAACTTTTATTCTAACATGTGAACGCAATGATACGGGTACATGCTTTTGCAGCTATAACGTTTGTTCCAGCATGTGAACGCAATGATACAATACTTTTGCAGCTATAACGTTTATTACAGTATGTGAACGCAATGATACAATACTTTTGCAGCCGTAACTCTAGTTGCATTAAATTTTTTTTTTAAGTTTTAATTTTTGTTAGTTTCGATGTTTGTTACTCAACAATGTAAAATCGGATGAATGTATTGTAATGCAATTTGGCATGAAGATAGCTTACTTTAAAACTATTGCTTATAATAAATATAATGTAATAAAGGATGACTTTTTAACCATCTGTCAAATGTTTAGAGCAAGTTCTGTCTATGATACCGGACTACTTTCCATTTGTAATTTTTTATTAAACCACTGGCAATAAAGCCGATATTAGATATTTGTCAGATTAATTATTTTATTTATTTATTAAAATACATTTCAAAAAACAGTTGAATGTTTATACAGCGCAATTTTTATTACACTGATTGAGTCAGCCCCAAATTAAGTTCGAGACTTGTGTTATGGGATACGAACTCAACGATACCACATTTTATAACAAATACATATATAGATAAATAACCAAGACACAGGACAACTTGAAAAGACCATTTTCCAACTTGCCCTGACCGGGGATCGAACCCGAGACCTCTGGGTGGCGGACTATGGAGTGAAACTAAAAAGTTCTTTAAAGCACAGTAAGAATGAATTACATTTCATATTGCTAGAGAATGTTCTTTATATTTATACTTTCGGATCGCTCTGGCTCAACCAATTACCAGGCCCTCTAAAAATAGATGAGGGTAGTTGTGCCTAAAGACTGGTAGAAAATTCTAAAAATCGTCTTCCTTAACCTTTTCTACGGCATTTGTCAGCCATTTTGACAACGTGACTTTTCCGATGTAAAAGAGCCTGCTAATGTTGCCAAGCCGAATTTTGTTTCTCCTACCCCCTTTTCTTCTTGTTTTCTTCAAATTATGTCCACAACCGCGGTTTTAACGATTTTAAACAAAAAGTACCTATTTCAATTACAAATTTTCTATAACATAAACTTTTTTAGTTAAGTTTATGGTTTGTTAGCAATATCTTCCCAAACTTTCCGTGCCCTACGCGCTAGGTATTTTATACTACTTAACTGTCAAATTTCAGTATGCCAGTCATTTTGATGTCAAATCATACTTAGTGGGAGGTTTTGGCGGGAAGTCAAGGTGTTCAGTTTAAGTTTGCTTTATTTTTTGTTTGCAAATTGATTCTACTGGACTTTATAATATGAAATTGGTGTAGTTTTGTGTTGTAAATGCTCATGCTTATGGACAATATGTAAAATGTTTAAAGTGGATACTCATAGTGCGGATGTAGTAATATTTATTTGCGGACTGTGGTGGGCGTCTTTAGGCGCCGTCCGCCACTCAATCAGCTGTGAAAACCAGTGGGCTCGTAAAGATGTGTCGCCAGAAGCACCCTTGAAGCAACAAAGGACTTACAACAACCTTAGATTGTATAGTTAGGGTTAGGGAAAGGAATAAAGATGGATTCTAGAGGACTAGTATCCAGAGCCGTAAATGAATAAAAAAAAACATATTAGTATGGTACGCTCGATAGCTGTGTTCGGGTATCGTCGTGTGACCCCTAGCTGTTTATTAAGTAATTGAATATTAGATTTTATATTTATTAATTTCTAGTTGCTCCCAAATACACAATTTTAACCCTTTTTCTTTGGTGTGTTATATTTTGTAGGTATTATGTGATGATAAATTATGATTTTTGTACATTAGGTGTTCTGCAACTTTCTGAGTGTTTGTTTTTGTATAATAAAAAAAAAAAACATTTATTACGACCATATTTGGATCATAATTAGTATAAGTTACAAATTTTGAAATAATTATTTGTAATTATAAGTAAGTAAAATAAGACGAAGTGGTAGCTAAAGTGGCGCCCTCATTTGAAATAAATTGTTTAAAAATAATATGATGATAATTAAAAATTTGATTTGTATCAATGTCTAGAAAGACCTTTAAACTATTTTATGAATAACCTTTGAAATTATTACTAATAGTCCGTCTAGTTTTAAAACTGTTTTTCGCCAAAAGTGGCCACTTTTGGCGAAAAACAGTTTTTAAACTAGACGGACTACCAATATTACTTTCAAAGGTTATTCATGAAATAGTTTAAAGGTCTTTCTAGACATTGATACAACTCAAATTTTTAATTATCACCATATTGAGGTTTAAACAATTTATTTCAAATGAGGGCGCCACTTTAGCTACCACTTCGTCTTAATTGAACTAACAGTCAGCATATGACCCATCACTACATGGTTCTTGTACTCACAGTCAAATTTATCTGAAAATACCTTTATATGTATTGATGTGGTCATTATATAGTAGATTGTGCTACAAGGAGATAAGGTAATATTTTGCAGGCGAGGGCGCTACTTTGGAACCAGAGCGAAACGAAGGACTCGTGATTCTACGGTGGAATCCTGAGTGAAGCGAAGGATTTAGCGATATTATGTCAAAAAGAAAGAAAATAAAAAATAAAAAATAAAAAAACCTCTGCTTACAATGCTAATAAATATTAATGAATAGTTTTGAATAGTATTTTCATTAATTTATTTGTTTGTAATAAATTTTTCTTGGTCTAGAACACCCGCTTGCCGTTCCATCTTATCTTTGCAATACCCAACAGGGTTCATATTGTACCTAATTATAAACAGTGGTAATATTAGTAAAACTAAGAACTGATGTATAATATGAATGCAATAAATGAATTGAATTGAATATGTATATCGCCCGAGATAAAAATATTACCGTACCTAAGTAACACACTCTTCTTTTTATCTCCATCTTTGAGAAACGCTAGCAAATACAAAACAGATGAAAGTAAGGAAAATAGAACACCTACAATATCTAATCAGACTTCAACCGACAATTTAACACTTACCTTTGTTTGGTGTCGTTTTCATTAATTATACATATTTTTTTTAATTTTACATATTTTTTTTCCGAGGCGAGGAATATTAAAATGTTAACCTACATTTACCATGTTGATGGCGATTGTATTACAAATTTAAAAAATTACGACGTCTGTGCCTATTATTTTTTATTTTTTATGCTTTACCCAACATTATTTTTGATTCTATATAGGTTACACTCGTGTTCAGTTTTCAAATTGGTTTTAATGCCTAGAGATTTTCTTTTTCACTTTTTAGTCCCGAGAGAATAAGCAGTAACTTTAGCTCCAAATGTTTTGGGATGAAAACATGGTTTTTCGAGTAGATGAGATAAAAAAGAATTTTTATGCAGCCCCTCCCCCACCTGTCCATACCTGGCTACGGCCATGTCTACAGCGGTGGTCATATCTTTCAGGCGACATCCTGTCTCACAAATCTTATTGATCATTTTATCATAAGAATGTTATCTGTTTTGTGTGCTAATAAAGAAATGTAGTGGAATAATAGCGCAAGGCTGAAAAGTGTATGATTGTCGAATGAACACTTTCTTCTTATACTCAAAGGAATAGCGTGTTTCCATGCTGAATAGAGACCTATAATTTCCGCACCAGGCACATATTTTATTTTGTAATACTAGTAAAGGCTAGCTAGATAAGTAACCTATTAAATTAAAAGGTGTTAGGTCGCTTTGCCACACGAGCTTCTCACCCCGTGGGAGGATTTCATTTTTGGGTATACCCTAAAATGGAATCCTTTGGGTATGCCCAAAAATACAATTCTTTGAGATGATTATGCTAATTAAAAAAAAGAGTTCTTGTTCTAATCGTACCAAAAAATAAAATTGTCCCATTTGACCCCAGTAGGAAGTCCCCGCTAGGGACAAATGGGACATTTTTAGTTTTGTGTATTTTGATTTTCACCACCGCGTCGTCCCCACTGAGGATGAATGGGAATTACTACAATTTCACAGTTCCCTAGTGGAAAATAATGGGCAGACTTCCGTAACAATTCCCATTTCTCACCAGTGGTGAAGAATGGGTTTTTTTTTTCTAATTCCGATTTGTCCCCAGTTATAATAAAAAGAATAGCGAATAATAATTTTCAAAAGGTGTATTTTTCGGATATAAAAAATTTATAGGCATTATGTACATTTAATAACATATTTAATAATATTATCAAAAATTAAAGAAAAAAAACAATTTCCAGCTATCCTAAAATATAGGTACTTTTTAACAATCATTATGAGCTATTCTATTTGACATTACTAGCGACGAAATAATATCCGTTTAATTTGTCAAATGGGAATCACAAAAACGAAAATTACCATTCGTCACCACTGAGGACAAGTGGGAATTATTGCAGACAGCCAAGACGCTTCCGAAGATCTCATTTGTCAATGTATTAATGAATATCTTTAAGGATACAAGGGAACCGATGAACATATTATACATAGTGGCGAAACACATAACCCTCCTTTTGGCCTCGCCGTACTTGGGTAAAAATAAAGCTCATTTGCTGCGTCGCTTTTATTTGTGCACAAGGTAATTGAATAAAACAATATTGAAATGTGTTTAGAACATTTATTTATTTATAAAGGTTGATCATTTTCATACAATTTAGGGACTACCTACGCACATACTTCTTCTAAAAAAAAAACGACGGGTTGCACTCCGGAAGTGACGGCAGAAGTGAAAATTTGAATATTAACGTTGTGCATTTTTGATATTTTGAAATGGTTAGGGGATAATTTTGCACGAATTGCTTTAATTATTAGTATAAAAGTACTATCATTTATGTGGTAGAATACAATATTTATTTACAGCGAGCCACACGCAAGCGCCCTGCGCCGCCTAAACGAAACAGCAGACGCAGGCATACATTTTCGCCGCACCGTAGAAAGAGAGGGGGATATTTCCTCTCCTACGCCGCGCCGGCTGTCTACGCTCCATCCATCTTACGAATTTTCGATCAGTGTCACGTGTCCTGACGCAAGTTTTCTGACGCGAGTTCATTTTTTACCCATTACAAAAAAAGTGTACAACGCCGCTAAAGAGGTAGCTTTTGATAAGAACCTGCCTCATCCTCCTTTCCTCCTTCATAAAATAAGTATCTTTTTATGAGGCCCGTGGATTCAAAAGGCTTTCTCTAAATCAGTTTACATTAAATATCGTCATCAATTTATTGAAATTATTCCACCGGGTCCAAGCTAACCTTTCGTACCTTAGCCATACCCCTGGTAGAACGGTAGGGATAGACCCTAGAAATGGTGGCTTGACGTCGTCAAGGATGATATGCGAGCCAATGTCTCAAAACTGAGGATGCCGAAGACCAAGCGAAGTGGAGAAGAAAAAAAAAGAACTCGTTCGAAACGACGTGCCTAAGGGAACAGAAAACCAACAATAGTCGCGACATCTGATGTGTCTATACCTGGCGACTGACCATAACAGACCTTAACGCATTCCTGAATCAGCAACCTGAATGTGATGTGTTTGCTGATGGAGCGAGTATGATTGTAAGGAACCTGCTAATGTATTGCGAGAATGACGAAAGTGAGTCGAATCGTATGTAATAAATAAGTTTTAATTGTAAATACATTCATACGAGTAGTTATGACACCTGCTGTACCAAAACGATATTTAAATTTATATTATATTAAGCTATAAGTTTCAATATTCTCTAGATACTGTAATTGGTGAAAACCGTTGTATTTATTTTTACAATAAATAAATAAATAGTCTGCAGGTTAACAAATATATGAAATGATTAGATGTATATGTGATCTACCAAAATATATATAACACGTAATTGGTATCGTTTTATTTTTCCCAAAAATTAGGTTTAACTATATCAACGGTCCAGCGATGTACATCCAAATTATCTAATCTAGGTAGTACCTAAATAAAATGTACCTAAACAATTCGTTCTACGTCAAATGTCTATATATAATATTTGCTTTTTACTTAATAAATACATTGCATTATCAAAATAATAATATCAGAAGAAAATTTGAGCTAGCAATGTACGTAAAGTACTATGTAATTTTACTTATTGATTTCGCAGTTAGCAGTCATTTCATATATTCGTTCACCTACAGGCTATGGTCAGTCGCCAGGTATAGACACATCGTCATCTGTCAGCGATTGTCGTGGAATATCACTTCTGACACGAGTTGCCGCGTGAAGGCCGGCGTCAGCACCGACTAGCGCCGACGATAACGCGATGTCGCGTGATATGTGTCGCGGGCATACTATCGCTCGTCTATTAAAGCCCTAAGGCGCTGGGTATGGACATACAAAAAAGACGTAAGACGCATTTGTGGCGCGGACAGGACACAAACAGGGCGCCGTCGCGACCTTTGAAAACAATTAAAAAGACGAGGCACGGACATGTCAGATACAGACTCTGTTGACATTGGCTACGCGCGAGTCCCAGCGCCCACACCCCACCCCGTCCACAACCCCGTTTCGGCCATCCCCCGTTCACGAGAGCCCTTGCCCCGTCCGCTCTGTATGTTTTATAACGGAACGCAACCAAGTAAGCGTCTTCGTCGTCCCGTCCTTTCTTTGTGTTTTGCGTCATGACGCTTCTTAACATTTTGTATAAAATGGACGCAGAGAAGACATATCTCCGCGCCCCGTCTGCTTCTTATGTCTTTTCTGTGTGTCCAGAGCTTAAGGATACAAATGGAAACGCTCTGAGATGAGAGAGAAATAATTTAATTGGAATTATTATTTACATAAGTTATGTGTGTTTTACTTTTGATGTTTCCAGCTTTTCTGATTTTTCTACGTTTGCAGGTACTGGATCTACATTTGTACTAGTGCCTTTTCGATCAAGTCTGATGTCACTTCTGAAGGTAAATCCCAACCTGAAAGAAAGAGTATTATCAAACTACTACGGTTTATTACATTTTTATATATTATGTAGGAAGGACATCTCCATCCACCGGTTGTCTGGAAGAGAGTTGCTCTAAGCGATAAGACTGCCCATTTGTCCTATGTTTATATTGTACGGTCTATTGCTAAACCACACACCTTTAATTGATAGAAAAGATTTGATAATGTTTTAAATGATTTATTGATAGATTTGATAGTTATAATAATTGATGTGAGTACACGCGATGAATGATAATGTGGTACTAAGTAGGTCGCGGCGCGGTGCGCGTAAGATGCTGACACAAGCAAAATGTACGCTGTATACATTGTACATGCTCCGGGCGCGAGATGAGATGAATGATATAAATTGTGAATGATAAGATGTCCTTAAGATATTTCCTTATTAAGTTATAAAAAACTTAAAATTTTTATTTCACTGTCACAAATGTTTTTTTGTATCACTGGCGATGTCGCTCTGTCCCTTGTCTGTCAATTGTAGAACCTTTTTTTGATTGGTGCAATAAAGAGTTGGTCATTCATTGTGTTTATTTATTTATTACACTTTATACACTATAACAAGTATGATGGCGGACTTAAAGCCTAAGGCCTCATCTACCAGACAACCAACAGGGTGATATGGATTCATTCATTCATTAAAGGATATAATGACGGCAGAAGGCAACAATTTGCAGTCGTAGATGATGATGCATTGCGCAAGAGATTTTGAACTATATTAAATACTGCATTTACGGCATTGCTGATAATATTTTTTAGTAATATCAAGGATATTAATGAACTTCTGCCATATGGCATAAGGTCTACCACTTTTTTTTGTGCAATAGTTTTTGTAAAAGCTTCTTAAAACTAACTTGTTAGTAGTGGTAAAAATAACACAAAAAACAGAAATATTGTTAAAATGGGACATATAAAATACGACATTCAAATTATAACAAAATGTCTATGTTATTGCCGCTGCGATTATAAATATTACCGGCCAAGTGTGAATTGGACTCGCGCACCAAGGGTTCCGTACCATTATCTATATGGTTTTAGTTAATTGTTATTATAGCTACAACAGAAATACTTCATCTGTAAAAATTTCAACTGTCTAGCAATCACGATACATACTGATGACAGATATACAGACGGACGGACAGACAGACGGACAGTGGAGCCTTAGCAATAGTCCAGTTTTTACCGTTTGGGTACATGACTTACCTGATACTAAAGAAGTAAATAATTTCGACAAGACTCAGAAAAGAGAATCCCATGAAGAGTCCCAGTAGACCTCCGATGTTGGCCAAGAAGTCAGTGACTCCGAACAGCTCCGACCTCGTGATCGTGACGAATCCGCTTTCTCGATAGTACACCTCTAATTTCGAATACTCGTAGCTAAAATTAACAATACATATAATATAAATGCTTGCTTAGTCTTTTTTTAACCTCGGACAAAAAAAAGTGTTAAGTTTGACCTTTATATGTCTGTGTCCGTCTGTGGCATCGTAGCGCTCGAACAGATGGCCCAATTTCAATGAGGTTGTTTCTAATGAAAGCAAGTTCTCTTGCATTTGTTTTAAGCTATGTTTAATGAAAATCGGTGCAGTCGTTGTAAAGTTATTTGGACTTAACGCTTGAAAGTATACCCAAAGGTTACAGAATCCCTGGATTCTGTAACCTTTGGGTATAGAATCCTAATAAGAAATAAAAAAATTCAAGTACCTGTTGATTAAGTCATCTATATCAAAGCCGCTTAATTTGTAAAGGTTTGTAATACTCTTTCCCAAATTAAATTCACTCTTTAAAATTTCTGCTTTGTAAGTAAGACTGTTGCAGCTTGGAAGACAATCGCACCCTTCTATGTATTCCATTAATTTTCTATTGGAAGCTGTAAGAACAATAAATTTTATTCTTGGAACTATCTGTTTATTCTGGCAAAGATGACAACTTAATCTGTATAGATTATAGGCCGACCGCAATGAGTCTTCGTCTGCGGGGTACAGGGGCGCGGAGATATGTTGACTAAGAGGACTGAGGTAGACGCGGGTGTGTGGCATGCAATTGACGCCTGGCGCCCGCGCCTTCATGGACTAACTTTTGTCGCCGTACGCCCGCGCCCCTGTACCCCTCAGGCGAGAATTATAAACTTACCTGCAGCTTCAGCAAGACAATTGGCTCTCTGTATCGTACATATAGATCTACTATCATAATCTGAAACAGAAAATCATACTAAAGTACAAACAATTACATTTCTTTATTTAGTAGAATGCATGCTTTTTCGTCATACAAACATGAGATAACTACTACCAATAATAATTAACGTGTCATAAGTAAAATTAGGACAACTCACGTGGCATGTGAAATGACACACATTTGCACATGTTGAATGTATAGTTTGACATACATTCGAGCATGCAGTTGCTTGATGTGTACAGTTTGAAAAAACGTAAGTACTTTTCTGTAGAGAAGAAGCACTGCCGCCTGAAACCAATATCAATTTATTATTATTATTAATTAATTCACGACAAATTTTGTCATCATTGACACCTTTTACTAATTAATTTATAATACTAATATATTATATTATATTTACAATTTAATCTATTACACTTTACAGTTAGTTTGTTTGTTTATTAAACTTTGTTGTACACACATCCACTTATCCTACATAAGGCAGTTAGAAGCAATTATTTTCTTCACCATTATCACCACTACCGCTATCATCATCACCACCACTATCATCGCCATTACCAGCATCATAGTCATCGTCATCATCATTGACCCATACTGGCGGGCATAGGCCCCTTTTTTGCGCCATTTTATACAGTGCTGTGCCAAATTCACTGCTTTTATGCCAACCTTCACCAAATATCATCTGACCAACGGGCTAGTGGTATCCCTTCTAGTCTGTTCTCTTGTCTCGACAACCGCTCCGTTACTACTTTCATGTGGTCCATCGAATTCATCTTCTAAACAAGTGTACCACCCATTTTCCCTTACCATCGTTCCCTTATTGTACCCCAGGTTACTCTATTTAGCTTTTTCATCTACAGTTGGATTGGAAAAATCTAAATAAGTACCTAAGTTATCATTTGATTATATTTACATTAAAATGTCCAATTAATTATTTGTCTTACACGTCTGAATTATAATTTATAAGTTTTTCCGAAGTATTTATCATGTTGACATTCAGGGCTAAAGCTGACAATTGACCAGGCAATACGGCGTAAGAGTAAATGGATGATTGTGGATGGCTGGCTGGATTCTGGGTGTAAACCTGAAAAAGTATTTTCATCATTAGTTCATAAAATTTGTAGAAAGAGGTTCTAGATACTTAATTCTATTTTTTGTATTTATTAGTGGCTGAACTCGCTAGGTATTGCAATACCTTACGAATAACACGCGTGCTTGATTTTCAAAATTGTTTGTTCGGCGTTAAAGCTGCTCTTTAATCAATGTGTAATCCTAGTGATTAAAGATAAATCCTACTATATACAACGTGTAACGGAAAGGGAGTAAATATACTAATCAATGTAAACAACTTTTACTATGAGACCATTCCTGAAATCGTAAAAAAAATTCACCTCCATACAAAATTAACCCTTAATTAGGCACGCCTAAAAGTTGCATAAGAGGTCACGTGGGGTGTGAAACAACCCAAATCAAAAAAATAATAATAAAATACAAAATAAATGCAAAATCAGACTTTCATTATTAGGAACATTTGAACTTACACATTAATCAACTTTTAAACTTCTTTTTTCATATAATCAACCATTTTTTTCTCAGTGAAAAATAACTTTCTTTAAGTACTAATCTCCTTTACAACAATCTTGGAAGAGTACAATCATATGGTCATTGCACACATTTTTATGGCACTTAGAGCATCCGGTCTTTGTTTTTCTATTCTTCGTTCTTGGACCAATATGACACCTTTTGTATGACTGCGATCTTCTTGATTTAGGAACAGATTCTCGGTCCTCAATGTCATGGCGCCTTTTTAGACGTTTTTGCAGCGGTCGTGGTAATATGGGTATGCCTGTTCTTGACATTTAGTGAGGTATCTTTTAACCATCAGACGGCAAAATCCGACTGAAAGAACAATTGTTTAAATGGTTTTGCAAATATGCAGTTTTTGAAGGATTAAAAAGAAATAATAAAATTAACATACTCGCAATTTAAACTACGCAAACAGTCACCTGGGGTGTCAAGCACCCCAAACGTGCTCTCTGAGCCTAGAACCGAGCACATCTGAGCACCGCTTGCAACTTAATCTTGTGCGTTACATATATTAACGAAGCTACAAAAAAAACCATTGCGCTTAATTCAAATTTTAAAATGTTATGACCCTGGAAATCTGCTTTGGGGTGTATGACAACCCACGCGACCAATTAAGAGTTGAATATCTACCGTGCCAAAATGTATCGAGCTGCAGATTTTTTTAACGATTTCAGGGTCCCGTAGTAAAAGTTTTTTTTTTTGTTGTCAATTTATTAAACTTTTAAATCTTTTATTATAATCTTAAAATTTAAAAAAGTATTTAACGGGTACATATACTAATATTGTTAAATTCTATTCAATGTTTGCATTGCCACACCCAAAATGGGTACATGTATTACTGCACTTATATTTTGTCACCTTAAGCAACATGTTAGCGAATAATAAATGAGTAATAAAAAACTGGTTCACAATGATTAATATGTTTACTCCCTTTCGGGCCAATACATCCTTTTAAATACGTTGTAAAGATATATCATATTTTTTATTATTTTTATTAGATGGAAAGGTATTGTTTACTAAGTAATGGTAAATACATACTTACTTTATATCCTTTATTAATGACATTGCAAGTACTATCATAGTCTTCTTTAGGAGTAGAAAAAATTACTTCTAAATACGGACGGTGTTTGCTGAACTAAAAAAATAAAGTATTACTTATTCTTCTTTTAAACAATGACAGGAAGTACTAAATATGATAATAAATATCATATTAAAAAAGCGTTTGATAAACTAATTTTGGTTAAAAATATATGTTTTGTATTGCGTTACCATATTTGACAATGGATTCAAAGAATAAGAAAAACATTTTGCGACTAAAACCAATACGTGATGAATACTTTTATTCTAGTCATAGTAAATTATTAATTTTTTAATTAAAAATCCGATATGAACCATCAGCCAGCTTCGTGATCAATTTATAAAATACTCCGATTGAGTACAAAGTACAAGTGAATAATTTATTTTTTTCACAAATGTTGAGACTTACAAATTTTATTTTAAAGATACCAACTTACAAATCGAATTTAAAAATGTAAAAATTAAAATTAGGAAAATCAGTTTACTTTGTTTGCTTGAGAAAAAATCTAGGAAATACCCGCAAAGTTTGTAAAAGCCAATCGAAAGAATCTGAATTATACCAATAAGCAATTTGAATAGCAAACCATGGATATAGTAGGGAAAAAAATGTTCCGGCTCATTATCTATAAGTATTTTTACTTTTCTCTGATGAACAAATAATGGCGAATATACAACGCATTTAAATATCGCGTGACGTCACGATCAGCTACGATTTTAACCAAAAGTGACGTAAATCATCTCCACTCCGAAATTTCGAAGCGCTGTGTTTTTGTGAAGTTTTACTACTTTGCTGAACGAAAAAATATTGGTCCTTTTTGCGGATAATCTAGTTGATTGACTTATTAAAATATTTATATTCAGTTCACGTCCCTATTTTGATTTCCTTTTTCCTTTAGGTTCACCGCACCTGCTAAGAGAGGTCTTTAGATATTGAAGCCTTAGCCTCTGTCCACCCCGTTAGAGATAGAAGCATGAAAGTGTATTTGTAGGACATCAGTATTACCTACCTGTCCTCGATAAGGATATTGTTTCAAATAGTCGACATCATCACTGTTGTTATATCCAATATTCAAATCCCAACCTGAGCTCTGTTGTCTTATATTGCTATAATTGTATTTTAACTGGATACTGTGAAAACAACAAAAATATACGATATAAAATAGCTTAGAGTAGTGTTGCCTCTCGATAATCCACTAAAGATAGACTATCGATACTATCCATAGTATCGATTTGGTTGGTAACCGATATATCGATCCTAACGACGAACAAACTTTCGATACTTTCTATAATTTGCTCCTCGTTTTGTGGTGTCTTGATACTCTCGATATTTTGTTCGTCGTCATCAATCGATAGTATTGTTGGTTATCAATATATTGCTCTAAAACAGCTATCGTTAGGCCTATCGATAGATTGATATTATTCAAATGAAACTATCGATTGCAGAGCTATTGATTTTTTGGCAACACTACTTTGGAGCCCATGATTTCTACTAAAAGTAAATGCACTACAACAGGCTTTACTATAAGGAGGGCTGACCATATTTCTAGGCAAGCCCCGGAGTGGACCGTCAGAGCAAGCGAAAAGTTGGCCGTCTTAAGCTGACCTGGCAGCGCACAGTTGCGGCAGAGATGAGGCCAATCGGACTAAGAAGCCCGAAATAAAGCGCATGGCCCAAGAGAGCGATAGTGAAGCCAGATGAAGCCCTCTATCCCACTTGGGAGCCTTAGGATCTTAAATCAAGTCACTAAGAGTACTGTGTCTTCCCATCTTAGCACGTTAGTAGCTTCATATGCTTTCAGTTTTTTTTTTTAATTAATGCATGTCAAACGGTCGCCCCAGGACGCCGAAGAAAGAACGAAATGGAAAAGAAATAGCCAGAAAAACAACAGAATTAGGCGTAATTTTAGGACCGGCCCCACTTGCCATAATACGACACGACATAAGTGACGTCACTCCTATCCGGTCTTTCTAGGGCGCTCCGAGACGCCGTCCGATGGCGGACGTGACTTTGTAACCTTCATATCTTAAGAGATTTTGGGTTAGCAAGGTAGATTTTTCTTGGACGTGCCTCTTTTTAGGAACTCTTTCAGTAGCACAACGAAAAAAAAAAACATCTTCCCTTCCCAAATTCAAGATAAGATAACAGACATAGGTCCATACTTATCGGTTCGAAAAATTTCATCAGCCGCTAGTCCATTGAAATTGAAACAGACTCCTTCTTCCGTCAATACTGTAGTAAAGAGTTCATAGCATGGCTTTTTTACTCCTAGCCAGTAACATTCATCAAAATATTCTAGATTTGGTGAAACCTGAAAGATTTTAAGAGAATACACGACCTGTCATTGTGTGTCACCTGGCAGTGTTTGTTTTTATTTAAATTAAATTTCGAGAATATTTAAGTCGTTACTCTAGTGCCTTAATTTTAAGGTCACAGCATACTTATCAACTTGTAAACGCAACATAAACGTATCAACTCAAGAAGTTCAGTATTCTTTGTATGAAACTCCCTACTGGAACGCACACTGTTTGGATTCGTAACATAATCGCATCGCCTTTGGGACCAGCTTCCGAACTGCTTTGCGGGTTTGTCCCCGAGCTGACGGCCCGTCGTCCGCACGCTTACGTCTCTCCATACCCGAGCTTACGACTCTTCGTCTAATTCTTTCAGTCCTTCTAGCTTTATTCAAATTATGTACCCAGAATCTTCTTCTACGTACGTTTTTTTCTTTTTTCTCTTCATCAAGTGCAATGACTATGAAGCTGATACGGTTTGGTCACGTGCTTACGTCAGGTTGACGTTTGGTGGACGGCGCGGCGAAAGGCGATACGGTGTCGATCCGATTCCCAGTTGATTAGTTTGCTGTGACCTTAACCCTTCAAAACAATTTGAATAGATTTTTTGTTTTATGTTTTTAAAGTTTTTTATGATCACATAAGTAAACACTTACTTTTAAAATTTCATCGATTGTAGAAGCATTTGTAACATTTGGCCCGTCAGTTGAGCTTAAATCGGACGCAGCCATGTAGTAAGGTAAAGAACAGATTAAACTGATGTCTTGAAACTTTTTAACATTTTCAGCAGAATTTATATATTCATCAGGTGGGTCACTAAAATAAAATTATAAATCCAGTTGATCCACAAAGTCTTGTGGAGTCGTAATTTGAAAAAAAAAACTTACACTTATCAAAATATCGTTTTAAAAACTAAAACCTGAATACCAAGAAGTACGTTTATTCAGTAAATGCAGAAGCTAGTTATGTACCTATTTATTTTTGAAATGTGTTAATTGAGCCATTAATTTGAAACCAAACACGGGGCGTGGTCTACATCGGACGCCATATTTAATTTATTGTGACATCACATAGCCTATTATAACTAACGTACAGCCAAGACGCTTCCAACGATATCTCATTTGTGAAGGTACCTTGGATATCATGGAAGATAGATACAAGGGTATAGATGAACATATACAAATTGTAACAAAAACCCTGTCCGATCCTTTTAAGAGAAACTCAGACCGTCAATCAGAACAACTTTTTGTATTGGACCAATGCTTGAAACTCGAAGAAAAAATCGACATTTTCATACAAATTGCCGGGCCGGCTGAACACTTTGAATGTCGATTTTTTTTTCGAGTTTCAAGCATTGGTCCCAAAGGAAAATTTGTTCATACTCGTATTAATGGCCTGAGTTGCTCCTGCAAGGATTGGACAGGGTTTTTGTTACATATTGTATACATACATAGCGACGAAACACATAACCCTCCTTTTGACTTTGTCATAGTCGGGTAAACATATATGTAAGATGCTCTCTTACCTGCTGTTTGAATTTGACTCATTCATTTTATCAAAACTTTCAGTATAGTATGCTTTAAAATAATGCGTGTAGTTGTAAACACTTGCTTTTGCTTTGATTTGCGGGCAAATTGTTAACGAAGGAAACGGTAACTGAAACAAATTTGTTTACAAACATATAGATCTGGCTACTATATATCTTGGTCGTCTTTTCAGACTTTGTGAAACGGAAAAGAACAGGCTTTTAACATACTCGTACATACTAGATTAGAAATTGTAAAGCACAGACTACCAAACCATCTAGGGGATACATGAACTTTTCGGGGTCCAGTGCTATTTGAAATAAATTATTTATAGGGAAACGGTGATGTCATTATAAATTTAGTCTTGATCATGCCTTTTGACTAATATGCGTAGAAAAGCTTCACGTTCTCACTTTAAACTGCAATCAGTAGTTCATTGTGTAGTTTGAAGGGTTATCTAGGGCTTGATAAAGACAAAATTTTAAATAATATCTCCGTTACCAGAAAAAAAACATGTAACCCTTTGTAGCGGGAGCGAGGTGATATGCTTGACCGCCACAAAGAGAAGAACTTCCCGCCAGGCGTGGTGTTGTACCTGAGGAACCGCGGCTTCGACGGTGTCTCGTCGGAAGTTGTATATATGCAGCGAATAGGGCGAACTCTGAGATCTAGATGTAGGATACTGCTGGCGCCATCTTATATGCTTCTTGTGAACTATAATGTCTATTGTTTTTTGATTGTCGTTACTCGTAGTGGCCGCAGAGGTCGCCACAGGATTCCCTCCCAAGACCGGAGGTCTAATAGCTTTTTTCAAGTGCAGTCTGTGCCTCATGTCGTAGCTTGCCAGATGATTACTTGTCCCAGTGAGCCGGGAGCCTTCCAGTGATTTGGAAGTAAATTGGTTGCTCATGGCCTGCGGTGAATCGAGACCGTGCCGAACGTGCTCATAGTCTGCGGTGAGTCGAGACTGGGTAGAGCGTTGTCGACTTGTTGGCGCCGGAATGATGTCCTGCCGAAGTGCCACGCTGGAGAGTGGATTGCCTCAAATCAAGGGTGCAATTGCTGCGGGAAGTGTGCCGGTCGCTGAAGTCGTCGAGTGAGTTGTGGGTGCTTGGTGTAAGAACCAGGAAGCTCGGGGAGTCAGTTGCGATGGACCTGAAGATTGACCCGTTGTACTGGCTTGCTGTGAGACTGCTGCAGACTAATATTGAGTGAGAGAGAGGAGCAATGATGACAGAGTTTGACGATGCTGAAGAAGGGTGCTTGGCTGCTGATGATGAAAAAGGTTGCTTCTAATCACGTCGGGGTCACCACTGTAGCATGAGCCGCAGTTCCCTAGGCGCAACACCACCACTGGTGGTAAGATCTTCCCTTTGTGGAGGTCGAAAAAATCACCTCGCTCCCTCTGCACCTTTCACCAAGAAAATGGAATAACAGAAGTTATTCCATTTTCTTCTTTCAACAATAAATACGGTGGAATAGAACCTTACCATTTCAACAGGGACAATTTTCTCGCTGAAGCTTACGATTACCGGACTTGTCTGCCACTTGATCCAAACATTGCGGATCAGCCACACACACATGCCAAAACTCAGCGTGAACGTTATCATCCAAAAGATTCTGAAACGTAATTATTCATTAAAATAGGTAACATTGTTTCCCATTTGAGAAGGTTTTCTAAGCACAATTGCGAAAAGCAGCCACTTTTGGCGTATGGGTGTAGAAAAGCTTCACGTTCTAACTTTAAACTGTAAACAGTAGTTCATATAATAATTTGAAAGCTATATAGTGCCTGGTCAAGACAAAATTTTAAATGATGTCTCAGTTTCCTATGAAATGTTTTATTTCAAAAATTTGTGTCGAACTTCAGTTGGGCTTTTTTTATTTATATTGAAGAGATAGATTAGAATACCTACAATATAAAATGATATGCTAGTCTCTTTTTGACTCTCGACGAAAAAGGGGGGTATTCTAATTCTGACGTGTTTGTGTGTTTGTCTGTGGCATTGTAGCGCCTTAACGAATGCCCCGATTTTGATGTGAATTCTTTTAAAGCTGACTTAGTCGAGTTGGTACTTAGTTATGTTTGGCAAATAGACTTTGAGCAAACGATACACGAAAACTTACCGCTCAGCAAAGTGAAACTTTTTTTCCGTGGTGTACTTCAGGCAATGCAAGGAAGTATTCTGTGTGTAGTCTGACCAGAGTTGTTTCATTATTGCTTTGCGTCTTGCTCTCCTCCTCTTCTGATGCGAAGATTGGTTTTGATTTCCATTATTAGATTCAGGTAACCTAGAAAAAAATTACAGCTTAGTTTCATTTAATTTGTTTTCTACCTGAATTTTTCGGGGTCCAGTGCTGCCCCCATTTGAAATAAATCTATTGAAAAGAAATGGAGATTTCATTTAAAATTTTGTTTTGGTCAGACCCTGGATAACCCTTCAAACTATTTCATGAACAACTGTTTACAGTTTAAAGTGAGAACGTGAAGCTTTTCTACGCACAATTGCGAAAAACGGCCACTTTTGGCTTATGTGCGTAGAAAAGCTTCACGATTTTACTTTGAACTGTATACAGTTGTTCATAAAATAGTTTGAAGGGTTATCTAGGGTCTGGTCAAGACAAAATTTTAAATGATATCTCCGTTTTCTTTCAAATGATTTATTTTAAATGGGGGCACCACTGGACCCCGGAAAATTCAGGTAGCCCCTTAAATAGAATGCTTCAAAAACTATTCATCCTAATCATCATTATCATTGGAAATAAAATTGTTACACAATAGGGCTGTTGACAGGGTAAAAATATATTAATTTATTTAGTCCATCGACTACATTATCTATATTTTCGTTCAGCAAAGTAAGTTTCGGAGTGGCGGTGATTTACGTCACCTTTGATTAAAAATCGTCTTCGATTGTGAATTCATCGCAAACTGCACTGTATTTTCATTATTATTTGCTAATCACAGAAAGGAAAAAATACGTACACAATAATTTTAAATAATATATCTAATGAGCCAATAAAATGTTTAGTCTGCATCCCTATTCAATCCAATAGTTTAAAAATTATTCTAACACAGTTAAAAGGCGTGTGACTATATAAGATACTAAGACTTAATTAAAAACCAAATATGGATGCGTGAAGTACTTTTACTATTTTATACAAACTGTAATCTAGGGGTTATAATATAACTAGTCTGGCCATAAGTTCTGTGAAAAGACACTGCATTTATATTTATTATGAAGTAGCATAATAGTAAAATTTATATGTACATATTTATTAAAGCCTCAGCAAAAAATAATAATAATAATTCTATTCGAAATGGCTTTTAATTTGTGTGGCCACGAATCTATGGATTTACGCACTTTGGGAAATTTAGCCACTGCTTTCTCCAGAGATTTCTAAAAAGACTTAATGTCGTCATGTCGTTTAGAGCAGGCCATGTACTTTAAAACTGACCATAATTTGTAGTCTAAGGGGTTCAGATCTGGGCTAGACGTGGGCCAGTCTTCAGCTCTTATAAAGTCAAGAACGTTGGTTTCGAGCTAGGCTTGGGTAGTTTGTGTCTTGTAACCAGGTGTAGAGTATTGGAAAGTCCACGGTACATTTAAATAAAACTAGTGCTTTGTTAGAGGTTTCACAACATGGTCTAAGACGGTCTCTTTATACACTTTGGCTGAAGTATTTACTCCTTTTTTTACAAACATGAAGCTTTGTGAATCCTTGATAAGACACCCCACCAAACCATCACTGACGCAGGATGATGAACCACGTTGTACCTTTCTGACCACTTGCGCAGCTTATCTGGAACTGTCAGCGTATAGTTTGTCCTTTTGTTGCAGTGCTCTTCAATCGTGGAATTTAATCATCAGTTAAGAGGATATTTCACCCATGGAAACATTGCGTAAATCCATAGATTCGTGGCCAGACAAATAAAAGGCCTGTATTGTCCCAAAGCCAAAAGAGGCAATTTTGCATATTTTTTTTTGTTGAGACTTCAATAAATATGTACATATAAGTTTTATTAAGATTGCACAACGAAAAAATAAATGTATTGTCATTTGTAACTTAACTTGACAAGACTAGGTGTACACAACTATAGTTGATAAAAGGGAATATGCATAAAAAAAATATGTGTTATATTCCAGTTTATCCAAAATTATTCAAAAGTAAAGTACTAACTGTGAAAACAGAATGAAAATTTTTCGAAAACGAACGAGATATAACGATTTTACGAAAATATGTCTATCTCGCTCGCAAAAACGCTACTTTTTATAGTAAATGTATAGATGATATGGACGTTGACGTGACCAGTCCATGTCGGACTTCTCTTTCTAATTGAAACTTTAAAGTATCACACGTTCGTCGCTAATTAAGATATTTTATAAATTATTTCATATTTGTTTACTGTGGATAATAATTATTTTATTAAGCAAATCAAAAAAATACGTATATATTCCCTAATATGTATTACTTACTCCATATTATCCAGACACGTCGTTGACACTTCAGTAGGGAATAGATACTGAACCTATTATGCTAACAGTAACAATAATTAGGTTAACAGCTTTCAGTTAATTAAAATTTGATTTCCATACTATCGCATCAATGTGCTAATCAACTAACAGCTTTTTCCTTGTTATTAAATTGGTAATTAGTATTCTATGGCACAAGGTTAATGCGTGAATGTTATAAAATACAAAGTAAAGACAACAATACATATTATTATAATATTATTATTAGGTAGAACCGTACTTAGAATCCCCACCTAACCGTACTCCAAATCATTCTCTGTTTTTAGGAAGCGAGTAAAAGAATAATCTTTCCTTAACTTAATGAATGTTATATATGTATATATATTTATTCTTAATATATATATATAATTTTATATATTTACATTTATAGTTAGGTATATTTTAGTTTATGTATTATATAATATTTATGTTTATGTATAAAGTTTTAGATAAGTACCTATTTTATGTATTTGTATTTAACTTTAGTCTATTTTGTACACGCCTACTACTACCTGTTTTCTTCTCTTTTCCTGTCCTGGGTCTGCTGGAAGAGATTTGTTATGAAATAAGCAGTACCTATGTACTCAATGTTCTTACTTTGTTCGTTTCTATGTTTGTATTTTATGTACATGAATTTTGTTAATAAATAAATAAATTATTGTAGCCGGTACAATCGATTTGTTTAATAATACTTATTAGTGATAATTTGTTACGGTAATGTACTATCAAATTAGGTGTTAACCTGTAATTATATGTACAGATATAAATAAGATACAACCGGGGTGAAAAAATTGATTCCAAAAGGAGATACCTACATAATATTAAACTTGAAATTGACTAAAGAGAATAATATTAAAGCTTCAAAGAGAGGTCTCTCGACGAATCCGACTCGGCCGGGCAGCGTTCGGGAAGCTACGCAGTGTCTTTTCGTCCAAAATACCTTAGTGTTTTTTATGTAGGTACACCAATTATTAGAAGACACCCGGACCGATTTGGAAAATTATTATTATTATTTTTGTTAGACTTGTGGTCTCATAGAAATGTTATCAAAATCGGCCTTGTAGTTTGAGAGTGAAGTCGATTTTTAGTTTTGAACAATTGTTAGCTCAGGAAGATGCCAATTCGGCTGCTTAAGGGGCTACCCGAATTTTCCGGGGTCCATGGCTGCCCCCATTTGAAATAAATCATTTGAAAGGAAACGGAGACATTATTTGAAATTTTGTCTATACAAGGCACTAGATAACCCTTCAAACTATTTTATGAACCACTGTCTACAGTTCAAAGTGAGAACGTGAAACTTTTCCACGCACATACGCCAAAAGTGGCCGTTTTTCGCAATTGTGCGATGTTTTCGAATGTGATGTTGAAGATCTAGGACAATTGGTGTTCAAAAAAGCTGTCCAGAATTTCTCATTTGACAAGATATATCTCACGGAAGACACGTTACACGAACCCGCCCCGTCATTTACAAAACAAAGGGGCCAAATTTCATCTCTTGACGCGAAACATAAATAACAAGTCATATTTTCACGCCATTTCAACTCTGCCCCGCAAAGAATGCGCGTCTGCTTGGATTAATGTATCTTCATATTTATAAACATGGAATAAGAAACAGTGGAAGTGGTAGGCAATAGCTTGTTTTCTGTCTCATCAAGACGAACGGTTTTACTCACGTAAACCGATCGAAACTATTCGGCCTTTTCCGACGTGAGTGAAACCGTTTTTAGGGTTTAAGGGTTCCGTAGTAAACAAGGAATCCTTATAGTTTTGCCATGTCTGTCTGTCTGTCTGTCCGTCCGCGGTTTTACTCAGTGACTATGAGTACTAGAAAGCTGTGATTTATCATGGATATGTATATTAATTAGGCGGAAAAAGTGGTAAAATAAAATATTGAAAAAGTGTTTTTAGGGTATTTCCCGTACAAGTAAAGTGAAAAGGCCATTTCTTTTTCTCGGCTAACCAGTCATGTTGGGTATCGTTGAATAGGTCTTTCAAAAATATTGTGAGTTTGAAAACACCGTTTTTCAATTTAGGGACCCGTTTTTGAAATATTTGGTTTTAAAATGAAAATTTTTGTTTGAGTCAAGTGCCCCCCCTCTATCTGCTGAACAGTTATATATAAACACGTGAAAAAATTCACAGCTATAGTGTATATAACGAAATTAAAAGGAAAACTATCAGAGCTAAGTAGGGTTTACAAATTAAGAAGTTATAGGCGATCAACTTAGAAAATGTACTCGCAAAATGAAAATTTCACACAAATTCAATAGAAAATTAGTTTTTAGACGTTTTTGCCATCAACTCAAAATGGGCATTCGTAACTACGGAACCCTATACTGCGCGTGGCCCGACAGGCACTTGGCCAATTATTAATTATTATATATTTAGTTACGTCATATCACGTTAGTTTTAATAATATAACGATGGGTTTGACTTCAATTTTGCACAGTCTTGGGTAAGTAAAATATACTAGTGGCTTATGAGCTGTAGACCTTGCGAGTCACCCCGACCCGTTGAAGTTTATCAGATGAAAAAGTTGTTCAGACAAAAAACTTGCCTCTTTAGAAGGATAATCAAAAAGGTTTAGGAAATTTCTGAAACTTTTTAAAAATGGCTGTAATATGATTTTTAACCGACTTCCAAAAAAGGAGGAGGTTATCAATTAGTTGCATTTTTTTTTATGTATGTTCACCGATTATTCAAAGACGCCTGGACCGATTTAAAAAATTCTTTTTTTGTTTGAAAGGGTATACTTTTCTGGTGGTACCATGGAAATTTTATCAAAATCGGTTGTGCAGTTTGGGGGAGAAGTCGGTTTTTAGTTTTGAAAAATTAATACAGTTTTCAACTTTGAACTGAATTTTGCCTTTTCTTTTACTCCATCCATTAACGAACTTTTGGTCGTTGAATTGACCTTATTTGAATCAGCTCGAGCATTACACTGATGAGTTAAAATAACTTGCACGATAAAGCGTTTGTGTCTATGTATATAAGGTCTTCAAAATATACTAAAACTGATTCTGTTCTGACTTTCCCATGCAAGAAATATACGAGCATATTTCGATAAAAATTAAACTTTTTTATTCAACACGCAATGATTGATTAATATAGACTAACTCTATTGTGCACTAGGAACAAGTTAAAGAAAACGAAGTCATATCTATTCATTTTAAGTCTTTTCCAACCGACTTGTGTTTAACAGCCGTGCACATGAAACATCACCTTTACATCAAATATCCGCCACAGGAGAATAAACTCTATTTCGTTCTTATTGAGCTCACAATTGAACTCAAAGTGAATGATTTACGCCGTTCAGTAGTAAGATAAGATATGAATTTTCCGTAAAGTTCTACCCGTGTCTATCTGAGCACTTTGTAAGATAAAAATGTGGACATTGGGGCATAGATCAGGACGGGCAAAAAGCCTGGGTGTTGTAGTAGTGACAGGTGCTTATTTTGTGATACGTCGACTTTATAACAAGTTTATCAAAGTCAAAGTCAAAAAATTTTATTCAATGTAGGATAAATTTATCTCTTATTAAAGGTCATTTTTTTTAATATTATTTTAGTGCCAAAGCTATAAACTACTAGCGTTTCGGAATGACCACTGCTGAGGAGATTACGCCGAAAGAAACCCAGTTTAGTATTGGTCCCTACCCAGCCTGATGGGCTATGTTACAGTTACAATACAGATTTACACTTTAGCTAGGTATACATTATATATTTAAACAATACAATTAAATACAATTAAAATTTGCAGTCATCTATTTCCAAGAATTGTGATCAGACGATGATAAATAGTCATTTACATGATAATACGAATTTTTATTAAATGATATTTAATGGCAGTCTTAAACTTAGATAATGGTAACGCTACTACATTATCTGGAATCTTATTATACAGGCGTAAGCCAAGACCCACAAAAAAAAAATTATTTTTTACAACCGAAAAGCTGAGATAGCTAATTTATTTTTATTTCTAGTGTTTATACTATGAATGTCACGGCGTTCTATTTTCTAGGCAAATTAAAAAAGCCCAGATTTTTTAGCGTTCACCCCAACAAAGATACTATAATTAGACGTAACAAATACCCAACGCCATAGAAACGATTGGAGGGCCCGAAAGTAGGTAAAACTGGAGTTGCGGGTAGGCACACAGAGATGGCAGCACACACGACTAGCAAAAAAGTGACAAAGAAAGTGCTGAATATGCTTTAAAAATATTTATTGTTTTTCATGTAAGTCATATTTACTATCATAATTTAGTGGCGTAGTGGTCACCGTGCTAGTCCGCCACCCATAGGTCCCGGGCTCGAACCCCGGTCTGGGCAAGTCGGAAAATGGCCTTTTTCAAATTGTGCTGGGTCTTGGATGCTTATCTATATATGTATTTGTTATAAAATATAGTATTGTTGATTTAGTATCCCATAACACAAGTCTCGAACTTACTTTGGGGCTAGCCCAATCAGTGTTATTTGTCCCTATATATTTATTATTATTAATTAATTAATTAGTGTACTTACTTATTTAAATAATAGTAATAAATAATTATAAAGATTTTAATGTTTTAATATATAGATATAGCGCCATCTAGTGATAAAGAAGAGAAATAATGATGTTTATAAGGCGATAGCCATGGCGATGGGTAGGCCTGCTCCGTTCAAATTGAGAGCAGGCCTACCCCTGCTCCCAATATTGAACGGCTCAACCGTTTTTCATCAAACATAGCTAACAAACACCGCAATGAAACTTGCTTTCACGCAAAAAAACCACATCGAAATTGGTCCATTGTTTGAAAGCTACGATGCCACAGAGAGACAGTAATTGGCGTCAAATTTATAACACCCCTCTTTTTGCGTCGGAGGGTTAAAACATTAAGTTGTTCGAATAACAGGTGCTTATTTTGTTTAACGTAACGTTTACTTTTTTGAACAACTTTCCCAACTTTCAAAACAACTTTCCCCCTATTTCTTTGCTTTCCATACAAAGTCTCAAAAAAAGTCAAAAAGTCAAAGATCATTTATTTATCTTTGGACATATATTATTACTTGATAATTGTATTTATTTTTTCTTTCGATTTCTTAATACTTAGTTGTAGACGTCAGATCATTTACTTCCAACTAAGTTTACTGCCGCCTCCTAAGCGCAAGTACAAAAGAAGCGGTAACAAACTGTATTCCAGCATTTTATTCAAAAATGTCAACCTTACAATTATACTGATATTGAAGTTAGATACGTGGGCTGAGAATACATTGCTATGTCATATCAATTTGTAAATGAAGTACACGTACCGATTGTACTCAAATTATGACATTTGTAAGTGTACAAATATAAACCTTTAAGAGGGACCCGCGCCAAGCTCAAGCCAGACGTTCTTGTCTTTAAGATAATCATCGGTTCCGTAATAAGCCTTCTCACAAAGTATTTTCTTTACATAAGCTTTAAATTTTCTATCTGGCATATCAAGAACCGATTCTGGAAATTTATTATAAAACTTTATACAGTTTTCTTTAAAAGATTTACTGACTGTTTTCAGCCTATATTACGGGGTAACTAAAGCATTTATGTTACGTACGTTTCTACCCGTAAAATCACCTGTTTTATTAAATAAGGCAATATTTTTTCTCACATACGTTATATTATAAAATATGTACTGAGATGGTTCAGTAAGTATATCAATTTTCTTAAAAAAATCTCTTAGAGAGTCTTTCGATCCTAAATCGTAAATAAAACGAATTGCCCTTTTTTGTAAAATAAAAATAGTCTGTATATCAGCAGCACTCTCCCAGATTCTGATCTCTGATTTGCTGATTAGCCAAATTGTATGGGAAGCCAAAAATATTGTTTATTTTGATATATGCTCTTTGGAGAAAGTTGTTCAGAACTATGAACTGAAAGTACCATTCAAATAGTTTCACTATATTTTGTGTATGTAGATATTATGTACCTACATCTACCGAAATATGAAAAAAAATTTTGCTTTCCATACAATCGCGGATCAGCTAATCGGTCAAATTGTATCGGAAGCCAAAAAATATTTTTCATATTTCGATATATGTTCCCTGGAGAATGTTGTTCGTTAGCACTGACTAAACTCGCCTAATAAAAACTTTCAGTATATTTTGTTAAACCCTGTATAATATAGCACTTACTTTTGGAACGAAGTTCCTTACGGCAGGCTTGGAGGAGATAGGGATTTTGCTGTGCGACCGAACTGAAAAAAATGTGATAGTAAAACCGTAAGGATGACCTCGTTAAATGAGACGTGCGCAGGCGCGACAGTCGTACACACAAGCGAGTAGTTGTGTCGATTCTACATTAGCCGAAGGAACTTCGTTCCTACCTGGTGTCCCACGACACCACATTTCTTTTTTATATAATAAATATTTTTTCAAAACTGAAAACACGATTTTAATAAAATTCCTACGGGACCACATGACAAGTATACTCTTTCAAACAAAAAAAAAGTGTGGCACTCGGGGACTGCTGCGGTAAAGCTATTGCATAGCATTTCTTATGCAATTATATATTTTTTTTTATGCTTTATTTTTTTTTTTTGATATTAATTCAAGTTACACTTTTTAAGCGTGGTGACCAATAAGAAAACATTTTTTTTCTTTTATTGAAAAATGAGAAGTTAATTTCGTTTAAAATATTTTTATTATCTTACAATATATGTAGGTTATTCAGAAATTTTTATTATGAGCAGTTAGCAGCTGGTCTACACGCATACGTCTAGTCGCACGCACACAAACGCCGTGATGAAGTTTGCCGAACTGAAACGACGTTAGACGATGCACGGCTTTCAACGCCGCGCCGCTGTGCCGGTCGCCGGTTGCCAAGAAACGTTTAGGCGGAGTGGGGAGTATTAGATTTTATTTTCGTTACGGAATTTCTTAATTCGGTCACCGCGCTTAAAGCCCGCGATAAAAGCTATGCAAAAGCTTAATAAAAACTTTTCATATCGGTCCGAAGTTTTCGAATAATCGGTGAACATAAAAAAAAATAATAATAGATCGCCACGAATTGGTAACCTTCTCTTTTTTTGGAAGTAGGTTAAAGAGCGATAAATTTGTCGCTTTTATCACACTATAACAATCTTAATTAACACTAGCATATGAATGGCCGTCTAAGGGTCAGCGCACACCAAGAACAGAACAGAGCAGAGCTGTTTCTGTGAGTACTGAAAAAACAATCTTATGACTACCATACGTTGCAAAATTGAGTATACATCCAAATTTGATGCTCGGCCACGCTCGAGCATGCTGACTGCATGTTCGAGCATGCGCGAGCGCGCTCGAGCAGTTGCGCGCCGCTCGCGGTAGTCAGTCAGTGTTGCCGCAGCGAGAAAACTGTCCGGACTTGTTTTAACTTATAATAATCATAAAAATGAACACCTCTTGATACAAAAGTTTTACATAATGTATAGTATTCGCCTGAAGTACATCTTTCCTGCCACGTTTCTTCTACCCATACTGATCTTCTCAATTCCCAATCAACCATATTGAATACGTCTGCCTTCATAAACGTTTGGCATCATACCGATCGTGCATGTCCGCCAGGCAACCCAAACCATTTTAAACGGAGCTTGCTCGCGCATGCTCGAGCATGCCGGTAGTAGCAGATAATAACTAGCTCGACCATGCGCGAGCATTTTGCAGTTCGGTCTGCGACGACGCTAAGTTATATTCAACATATAACATAGAGCGCAATTACTTAACGTTATCTTTGATATGCTGTCATAATAAACAGCTGTGGCCCACATACATCATAACATGAGCAATATTACCCGTTTTATTTGTATCTATAAGACATATATCATAAACTTTGGTAATATTCATAAAATGTTTGTTTTGTATGTGTCAGTGGCAAACTCTGGTGTCAATTTATCAAGCTGCCAATCCTTAGAGAGTTTGACACTGCCGTACATAAATGTACATGGACAAATCACACAGATTAAGCTAGTCCCAAAGTAAGTTAGATGCTTGTGTTATGGGATAAGGATGGATACTAACTCAACGATAATATATTTTATAACAGATACATAAATAGATGAACATCCAAGACCCAGGTCAATCTGAAAGAGATAATTTTCCATCTTGACCTGACCGCGGAACGAACTCGGGACCTCCGCTGTGACAGCGTGGCATGATGACCACAGCGATTGTCAAAAATCTTAACGAATGAACACTTATCATCAGAGATGATATGCATGCACCTCACTGGTAGAGGTCGTCAAAAATTTGTATGTATATGACATACATATAAAGTAGTGACAAACACTGGTGTAATTTTTTGTAAGCTACCTAAAGGCCTGACAGGGCTTGACAACTGCCATACATAATGATATCAGCCGGGACCCAACGGCTGTACATGTCTTCCAAAGCACGGAGAAGTTTTTATGCCACTTATGGTCACCAATCCAAGTGCGGACCACGCCCGGTGTCACGTGTCTTGCAAAAGCACCAATAACGCATACTTCCACCGGGCCACCAAGCTCCTCATTTCAGCCGCAGAATGTACACTGCAGACATGCATCTCTCAAGGATTCCAAATTGACCTGTCTAAGCCTACATTCAGCGGTTTCCAGCGACTTTGCTCGGTTCTTACCACCTTATAGGTGGTTGTCCTACGCTTCGCTTGCCTGTACTATTTGGTTGTCGTTCAGGATTCGGTTTTTAGGGTTCCGTACCCAAAGGCTAAAAACCCTGAAACTAAAACTCCGTTCGTCCGTCCGTCCATCTGTCTGTCTATCTGTCACCAGGCTGTATCTCATCAACTGTGATAGCTAGACAGTTAATTTTTTACAGTTGTTGTATTTTTGTTGCCGCTATAACAACAACTACTAAAAAAAGAATAAAAATAATTTTAAGGGGGGGGGGCTCTCATACAAGAACCATATTTTTTTTGGATAATGGTACGGAACCCTTCATTTGCGAGTATTTTTTTTTTATTTCATATGGATTTTTTGGTTAATCGTCAAGTTATTTGAGATTTGCAAGCAGGTTGAAACATCTGACACCAATTGTCCTGATACACATACAAATACAAACAACAATTAATCAATCAAAAATAAGATATTAATGTGGCCAGGAAGTTGCCCATTGACTGACAGCGAATGCTGATTATAATTTATATTTGTACATTATGATTATGTAACAATAATAGTGAACGCGTCGACCGAGTTTCACATATTGACATGCCGAAATTAATAATTAAAAAGTGTTTTATATAAATATTATACATTTAAAACTAGTTATTATTACAAAAATAAAAATCCCGACTACCTTTCTTATTTTTTATTTTGATATTCCCAGTGTCACTCTCACAGTAAATACCATCTAAAAATCCATCGAGCCGTTAAGGCTGCAGAGCGTGCCAAACAATTATACATACGAGTACCGTACATACAAACAAACATACATACATACATACTCTCGAAAAACATAACCCTCCTTTTGGCGCAGTCGGGTAAAAAGTGAGCATAGATACAAAGTAACATAATGAACTATATATGAAAATTATTAAAAAAAGAGTTAAAATGAATATATTAGGTGAAATTTTTTTCCTTTTTGTGTTTTTTGTATTTTTATAGACAGCATGTATGGAAACAGATTATTTTTCTAAATATACTTTTAAATAGTCGAGTTAGATATTTTTTGTTTAGCTACATTGATATTATTAAAAACCAATATTAATTTTCTCTGTTTATCGCTAGAAAACATGCTCTTAGCATTAAGTTCGCCAATTGTTAGTGGTATATTTGTACTTTGGAGCAATAAAGTTTGATAAAATAAACTATAAATTTATTTTTGGAACGAAGTTCCTTACGACAGGCTTGGAGGAGATAGGGATTTTGCTGCGCGACCGAACTGAAAAAAATGTGATAGTAAAACCGTAAGGATGACCTCGTTAAATAAAACCGTTAAATGAGACGTGCGCAGGCGCGAGAGTCGTTTACACATTGTGTCGATTCTACATTAACCGAAGGAACTTCGTTCCTACCTGGTGTCCCACGACACCACATTCTTTTTTTAATTGTTTAAAAAAATATATGGCTTCAGCCGCTTACCGTCCAATTACATTTCCAAATCGAGACGACGCATCGACTTCTTTTATCTGTCAATCAAATCGATTGTCTCGATCAATCGATAAAGTCTGTATCCACTATATCCCTTGAGCGAAGCGATAGTTTCCTAGATATTTATAATTCGGCAATTCCTTTATTAAGGGGCTATATGAATTTTTCGGGGTCCAGTGCTGCCCCCATTTGAAATAAATCATTTGAAAAGAAAAGGAGATATCATTTAAAATTTGGTCTTGGTCAGACCCTGGATAACCGTTCAATCTATTTTATAAACTACTGTTTACAGTTTAAAGTGAGAACGTGAAGCTTTTTTACGCACAATTGCGAAAAACGGCCACTTTTGGCGTATGTGCGTAGAAAAACTTCACGTTCTCACTTTAAACTGTAGACAGTAGTTAATAAAATAGTTTAAAGGGTTATCCAGGATCTGATCAAGACCAAATTTTAAATTATATCTCCGTTTCTTTTCAAATGATTTATTTCAAATGGGGGCAGCACTGGACCCCGAAAAATTCATGTAGCCCCTTAACATACGAGTATAATTCTGTGTCCTTGCCTTCAATAAGTTAGTAGATACCTATTTATAGCTTACTTGTTAACGAGGACTTTCTGTAAATAAGCCTCAGTTAACTTAGTGAATCTAATAAAAACAATAAGTCACAGTATTCTATAATATTTGAAGTAAACTTCATTTTATTTCCGCTATCTACTTTTAACTTTTGTTGCAGGACCAATACCTTGCGCAGTAGATATTTGGTGGGTCAGTTGAGTTTATTTAGTGATTTCATACAGTTACTTAAAATAGAAAAAGAGGTGATATAAGTATGTATCTATGTAACGTTATAGGTTACCGGCAATTTGTTAAATTGAATAGTGTTAGGAAATGTATAAAAAGGTACGTATGTTATACATTCCATACCTCGAATGAGGTTAGGTAAAATTATGTAGTGCAGTGACCATCACAAAGTCTTAGTCAAAGTCAATCACAGTACAAGCAACTGTGACTATCGAAAATTAAGCAAGCTTTCAAAAAAGCAGAATATCTTGATATCAGCCATCGCTTGTTTTCCACACTAGAATACAATCTTTAGCCGACTGCCAGGCAATCCATACCCTGTATGCATCTGACAATAAGGTCGACATTCCATCGATAGCTAGATTCAATCCACTGATTGATTGACAGACGCTACAGTCTGACTACTGCAAGAATTAAAGAGGGCATCAGAATGTGATATTCCAAAACTGGTCAATTTTGCAAGGATTAATCTCGCTTTTCGCTTTTTGACTACCTTCGTGACGTAGTGATTAACATACCAATCGCTCGTCTCAGACCGGAATGGCAACTAACTATTCACAAGAGCGTTGAAAGTTTTGAAACGAAGCATTTAGAAGTACTTGATGCAAAGCGCCAAATACGGAAAACTAAGCCAAAACACATACACTACCAATTCAGCTGGCCAGTTACACTGTACATCTTGTAACCGAGTCTTTGAGACGAAGTTCGGTTTTGCTAGCCACATAAAAGCTCACCGGAATAAAGACGGAAATAATTAAATTAAACAGGAGTCGCCGTCGCCGGGTACGATGTGGACGACATGAACACACCAATCCGCCACTCCAGAGGTTCTTAGTCCAATCCCCAGCCAGGGCAAGTTGGAAAATGGCCATTTTTAGGCAATTAATGGACAGCAAAAGGGTTAAAAAACATCTTTTCATGATGAGGCTAGTGATTCTGGCTAATGTATTGTTGGTAAATTAATAAACGTAGTACAAAAAGTACTAAATATAAAGATTAATGGGTGTTAAAATAAAGGGGGGCCAAAGAAAAGACATAAAGATAGAATTTGTAAAAAATCATATGAAGAACGTAGCCGTGTGGTTTTTGGCAGAGTAGAATAAGGCCACTCCAAGTCCTCCCGTGGATGTCGTAGAAGGCGACTTAGGGAAAACAAGCTAAACAAAGCTTATAAACATCAATGAGACCTCTCCAACCCGTCTGGCCAGCGTGGAGAGTGTAGGCCATATCCTCTGGCTGCTCTGGCCAAGTATGGCTCTGGTAGTACAGAGAGGGTCGTGCTCCTGCAGTGGAGACAAAAAGACCTGATGATAATGATGATATGACGAACAAAAGTGTGTATGCGTTGCACAGTTGCACATCAAATTCTAACGCTAACATTAGTCATTTTTTTATTTACTTTCCATAATTTTATACCATAAATAAAATAATAAATATATAGGGACAAATAACACTGATTGAGCTAGCTCCAAAGTAAGTTCGAGACTTGTGTTATGGGATACTAACTCAACGATACTATATTATATAACAAATACATATTTAAATGAACATCCAAGACCCAGGACAATTTGAAAAAGGCCATTTTCCAACTTGCCTTGACCGGGAATCGAACCCGGGATCTCTGGGTGGCGGACAAGCATGGTGACCACTACGCTTTGGAGGTCGTTATTATATTGCTTACAAACGATGGATCGTGTGTTATCTGATTTAATAAATATTTTTTCAAAACTAAAATCCGACTTCACCGTCAAACGACACAACCGTTGTTGTCAAAATTTCTATAAGACCACCTAACAAATATACCCTTTCAAGCGAAAAAGTAATTTTCCAAATCGGTTAAGGAGTCTTAGAATAATCGTTGTTCAAACTTCCTGCGTAAATTGAAGAGTAAAAGCCGTGGATTCACTTATTGTCTCTTTCCTTGTATAGCGACTTTACTTTTGTGGCCTTTGTTCTGTACCATTAGTACGTAATTATATTCGTTGCCGAACATTATCTGGTTTTTAATCATTTCCAACGCAAACCCTTGAACAATCGTTGAACATACATAAAAAAGAAAGATTCCGACAAATTGATAACCTCCATCTTTTTGGAAGATGGTTAGTGAAATTTAAATAGGGATAAATGGAAGCGACTTATTTGCTGTGCCGGGTATGGGAAGCAAAAAGAAGTATCGTTGGAAAATCAGAGAAGATATCCTTCTGCGCTTCTCTTTATTTCACGTTTCTGTTCAAGCTGACTCTAAGAGGCATTGTTTCAATAATTTATAGTCGGGCTGGTCTGATAGCGAAGGCAGGCATCTTTCTCGAGACAATGTATGTGGGAGTCCGCTCGGACTGAAGTTTACTTCTGTAATGGGTTTTATAGAACTGTCTGCGGCTAGACACAGTTAGTGGACAGCTAAAGTATTTGCAATTTTGCTGACAGTTTGATTATAATCTTTCCATAATTATTCTTATAAGTTGGCCAGCACTGGAGACAGTTTTTTTAAGATGACGCTTACAGAAAACAGACAAGAACTCTTCTGGGAGCTCTGACTGGACACTTTCATAATCATAGGCATATCTTCAAAATGAGACTTGTTGAGAGCCCTAAATATAGGGCATGTGAGAAACTAGAGGAGACAATGAGACACATCCTGTGCAGCTGCGACTCAATGGCCGGAAAGCGTATGGACCTCTTTGGATCAGCATATCCTAAGTTAGAGGACTACAGGCACTACGCACCAGGTAACATTCTGAAGCTTATGCAGTCCTTCTTCAGAAATCCTGATGCGAGTGAGTACGGCAAGGGGTAAGTACAATATAACCCAAAGGTTCCACGTGCTTACAAATATGGACCCCAAAGCAAGATAAGATACGATGACGCTATACTGGACGTATGTACAGTAATCATATGCTATAATACCACTCTTATAGGAAATTTTTAAAGAACAAGTAAGGGCGTATCTTCTCAGCAGTGGTCTTTCCTAAACGCTAGTAGTTTGTATCTTTTGCACTAAACATATTTTTTCTTATATGTAACAAGGTTTCTTACAAGGTGGCACATATTTCGAGTTCCTACCGTGCTTGGGAAGATGCGTTACACCTGTTGGTCTAAGCTTCAGTCGTCAAGCTATGTCTGCTCAAAAATGTTTGTACTTCCCAGTAATGGCCACTTACATACACGAAAAACTAGTCATTATTAAAAAAAAAATTGAAACAAATTTTTGTTTAAAGTGATCATCAAGACGAATCAAACTCGATAAGGTTGTGTCGTTTCATTAGAGTTCCTATGGCCATCGTCAGATCAGCTCCATGTCATCTTAATATTGCATTGTCACGCGATATACGTATGCGTGCAAAATTTCAGTTTAATCCGAAACCGAAAAGTGGTCAAATTTAACTTGTAAGATTTGATTACAGATAGACAAACAGACCGACAGACAACAGAACATGTGAAACTAAATAAAAGCGTGTAAAAATGCTTGATTGCCGTGGAACACTCGGTTGGAACTAAGTTACTTTCGTTATAAACTATTAATTCATGACGGAATAAAGTAACGGAAAAATCTTACACGTTTTTTATTAAGGGGCTACATGAATTTTCCGGGGTCCAGTGCTACCTAAGGGCAGCACTGGACCTATTTTAAATAAATCTATAGATAGGAAACGGAGATTTAATTTAAAATTGGTTTGATCAGACCCTAGATAACCCTTTAAACTATTTTATGAACTATTTTTTACACTTTAAAGTGAGAACGTGAAGCTTTTCTACGCACAATTGCGAAAAACGGCCACTTTTGGCGTATGTGCGTAGAAAAGCTTCATGTTCTCACTTTAAACTATAAACAGCAGTTCATAAAATAGTTTAAAGGGTTATCTAGGGTCTGATCAAGACAAAATTTTAAATGAAATCTTCGTTTCCTTTCAATAGATTTATTTCAAATGGGGGCAGCACTGGACCCGGAAAATTCAGGTAGTCCCTTAATAATAAAAAACATAACAATAAAATTTTAAAAATCTTTTCGCGTATACTGTGTTTGAACCGGGAACATCATTTCAGGCATACGGTCTCCCAATCGAGCTATCCATGAGATAGTCAAACTTGTGATATTACCTTTTACATTATTTCAGACCGAAAAAGTGATACATCCTATTTTCGCCTAATCCGTATCTTCCAAAAAGGAACTTCGTTCCAAAAACCTCAATTGATAGATTCGTTGTTATTCAAAGTAATATAAAATGACTCATTACATTACTGTGATCGTGACAGTTCCTAAATTATGAACTACCAAGCCAAGTACTTTTAATAATTTTCAAAATGAATTGCATTATAAAAAAAGCCGTTAGTTTTAAAATCAATTACCTTGCAACGCCGATAAAACCGGGCGCGATAAAAAGCGTTCATTTATAATGATAGTTGCTACAATGATGGAGCGGATTCGTTACTTTTATCCGGTAGCCGACTGTGGATCACTGTCACTTTGTACCGTCAGCATAGTAAATTATAAATATTTTTTTATCCTTTCCTATCTATAAATAATAAACTTTATTTTTCTTTTAGAATCACGGGTGCACAGGTCTGCCCCCTACGAGTATCTATCCGCCGAACTCCCAGAATGCTGCGTTGGGCGTCTAGGCTTTTGAGACTCAGTCAGTGACTAGGTTTGAGCGGACAGTTGGGCCCGAAAAGTCACCTTATGGGGTGCCAGAATAAATAAATAAATATATAGGGACAAATAACACTGATTGAGCTAGCCCCAAAGTAAGTTCGAGACTTGTGTTATGGGATACTAATTCAACGATACTATATTTTCTATAGATAAACATCCAAAACCCAGGACAATTTGAAAAAGGCCATTTCCCAACTTGCCCTGACCGGGGATCAAACCAGGAACCTCTGGGTGGCGGACTAGCATGGTGACCACAACGCCACAGAGGTCGTCAATTTCAGTCGTCAGAATGACGCAGACGCAGGGGTAGAGCACGAAAGAGATGGCGGGACGATATAGACTCTCATGAGTGGCTGGCAGCAGACTGCTCAAAATAGGGGAGTGTGGAAGGAACAGGAGGTGGCCAGTAGTGGGCCTTTGCCCAGCAGTGAGACACAAAAACAGTTTAGAAAAAAAAGATTCACGGGTATTTTCACCCCGGTTCTTTGGGAGGCTTGCGTGGGAGTAAACATGTAGAGGCCCTTTGCAGAAGTTGATGTTATGTGGCGCGATAAATCAACAAAAGGTTTCGGCAGAAGAAAGATTTATCGCAAGAAAAAGGAAAGGTTTATAGAATGAGGTTGGTTGGGATGGACTGATACTGGGCTATTGCAATAGAAAAGTCACCTGCCATAATCATAAATAGTGAGGTCGGTGGTGCAATGGGAGTATATATTGCTAGCGCTTCCGTAAGTTAAGGAACTCCTGGCATGCTCTGCATATGGGTGGGTCCTTGTGCTTCGAAAGGCACGCTAAGCCGATGGTCTTGGCTGTCATTGTATGGCAATAATTAAGCCATATTACTATACAGATGTACTATCTCTTTCGATATGTCAATGACACGTATGTATCCAAATGCAGCGTATCCTCTTTCAGACAGGGGTAATACGCTGAGTTTAAAAAAAAAGAATACTTTTAGCTGCTTCTCTTCTTGCGCGACTGTGTAACAGTCTTCGCACCAAAGAAGATTTAATGTCAGCAGCCAGGCAGTTACAGTCTTAGCTTTTTCTTCTCTATTTCGCACGGTACTTAATCTTTGCGATAATGATACATATCATCTACATATGAGAAAAAAAAACTTAAACTGTCCCTCGGGTTCCGAAGCATAACTGCCTCTATGGGTTATAATTTGTATGATAACTATGAACGCAACCAAGAATGCGCTAAGATACTAATGTGGCTTGATAGTCAGCCACTCTGCACACCATTTCAGCAAGCAATGAGTCGAGTTAGGATTGAGCGACATCGAGTTGAAAGGCGCGTCTGTGTCAACACACGCCTTTACCCTAGCGGGTAGAACTGAAAGCCGACGGGCCACCCCGCAGGCCACTCCGGACCCTCCCGCTAATTGAGAGGTACCATGAGTGAGCCAAGCCGAGGCCGCTAAAAAGCGGCCGCCGTGCCAGGTCTGTGGAGCGAGAGTAGCACACGGACCTGGCTATAGCTGACACCGCGGAGTTTTTACTGGTAACACCACATAACTTTACCGGTCTCCCGTAACTGGTAAGGTATCCGAAGGGATTTTCTCCGCGTCAAAAAAAAAAGGTTTGAGCGACATCTGTCAGCACGGAACAGAAATTTCTATGCTGCTATGAGAGAGAGTGATGGAACGCATCAGCATCGGCGTTCTCTCTCGCTCTAGCGTATGACGGTTCTGGGCAATAGAAAAGGATAGCAGCATAGAAAGTGCTGTTCCGTGCTGGGAGATGTTGCCCAACCCTTAGAATGGTGTCGGTCAAGTCACAGAACAAGTACTAGTACTCACTTACAGAAGTTTTACTCAGAAAATAAATTCAAAAAAATATCTACCTTATGTGGTTACTATGGTTTAATTTAGCTCGCGTCAGAATTCCTCACGTCTTCGTTTAGATACCTAAACATCCACTGCAAGCCAATTTCATTCTTATTACTCTGGGCAAACGATTCATGTAAATGAATTTTCCCCTACGAAGTGGTCACCGCGCGCATAGTAATATTTTCGATACCTAAGCAGGGAGTGACACAGGCCTGGTCAAGTTGACGTCTCATAAAATACTCGTTTTGTGCCAACATTTATAATTAATAATTACTACAATGTCTGTCAACGTTGAGTATTCGTTACTTCTATCCGGTAGCCAACTGTGAATCACTGTCACTTTGGACAGACAACGAAATCTTTTATATTTTTGTAGACAACTAACACGATAAATTACTTAGATAGTATTTGCCAAAATCTTTTTTTACAGCTCAAACAGTCTAATTTTCTGTTGATTCCATTACGTAAACTTTAAATATTTTGTATTTTTTTGTTTGGTAAATCAAGGTATTTTCCTGTGTTTGTTTTTACACAATTTTGTCATTGGAAATGTCTTTTCGTTCGCTCCAATGTAAGCTCCGATTTCACGAAAAAGTTCAACCCCCTTATATCTCGGAGAGTTTTGAAGATATAAATAAATTAAATAAATAAATACCACTACGCCATAGCTCAAAAGACGCGTATTTACAAGAGCTGTAAAGTGCAAAAAGAATTATCCGTGAAAATCAAAAACAAAAAAAGTTATGGCTGAAATAGCAAAAAAAAAACGAATTTTTTATTTTAACGCTCGATATTTTGAAAACGACGAATGATATCAAAAGTTTCCTCCTTTGGGTAATTTATTCAGCTATAATTCCAGCCTAAAACAAAGACGATCGGATTAAGGGGTTGCCCTTAGCCTAAACTTTTCGAAAAATTCAAAAAATCTGAGCGACATTTTCACATGACATTTATAACTTCATTATTTTTTCGAATTCATTTCCAATATGCGGTAGTTGTGTAAGACATGAAAACTGTGATTTTTGTTACGAAACAACTATGAAAGACAATTTCTTTTTCTGATAACAAGAATAAAATTAATTATTATTAAAATAAAGCAACAAAGCATTAAAATTATTGGTTTAAAGAAAGGCGAGAGCGTGATGGGATAACGCAATACGAATTAACTTTATTGCCTTCTCTTTCTTTTTCACGTACTCGCTTATTATTACGCTAAAAGTGGCCTTTGAGTCTTGCGACCCTGAGCTCTGTCTGCTTAGAGCCGCTAGGGATAAAGACGTGATAGTATGTATGTATGTGTATTTATTTAACCAAGAATTAAAAAACAAAAATGAACAATAGAGACACAAAGGCGGATTTATCTCAGTATTAATATCAATAATCTCTTTCGTACGAGCAAAACAGAATGGCAATTACGTCACACGCTAGTACAGGTACGTGCATACTCTATCTGTTACTTGACAGTTTGTTTTTCCACCAGATTTGATAAGCATAAAACTTACTAAGTTTTAAACAGATGAACAAAAAATCTTTATACTTGCGGTTTCTAATTACGTTTCTTTTTGAAATGAATTAAACAGTTGTTTTGTAATTGATAGACATTATACGTCTTATTATAAAATCCCAGACTAACTTTGTTACTAGGTTTAAACCATTATCCGCCTAAATCAAATTGAAATTTAGTATCACACACTATCTCACCTGTCAATGTCAACTTGATTTGGGCGGATAATGGTTTAAACCTAGTCACAAAGTTAATCCTGTTTTTATAATAAGAAGGATAGCTTTTGAAACTATTTTAGCTGATAACCCTATAGTTAAAATAGCCGGAACTAATGTTGAAAGCGTAAATGAAGCAAGGAATCTCGGTGTCGTTTTTGACAACGACCTGCGTTTTGAAAGGCATATTTTGGACCTGGTTAGGAATTGTTTTTATCGACTTAAGATTTTGTATAAGATTAGGAAGTACATTAGTGAAAAAGCGCGTATAGCTCTGTGCGAATCACTCATCTTATCCAAATTAAATTATGGAGATGTCGTTTTTGGTCCACGATTATTGTATAGAACTCGGCGTCTGATACAACGTGTGCAGAACGCTTGCTGCAGGTTTATTTATGATATACCCCCGCGGTCGCACATTACACCTTACCTGAATCGCGCTTCCATGCTAAATATGGAATCGCGCAGGCAGTTACATCTGGCATCTCTTATGTTTGATGTCATATACCGAAAGAATCCAGATTATTTGCATAAAAAAATTAAATTTCTGAATGGTAGGAATGTCCCTCGTGCATGTAGACCCCCGTTAGCGATGCACATACATAGAACGGTAGCATTTACTGGTAGTTTTCGTCATCAGGCGACCAAATGCTGGAATAATATTCCACCCCCTATTAGAATAATCACGTCAAAGCTAAATTTTAAAAGAAAAATTAAAGATATGTTGTTAGAAAAACAGAAATTGGTCGCTTAGATGACGGACACTATGAATCGTAGGTTATAATTGTAATCATCACTTTCTCTCTCTCTCTCACTTCTGTATTTTTTCGTTCATATTCTTTTCACACTTTTTCATTCCAACACGTCGGCACTTTGTAGTTAATAATATATCCAAAGCGGTTTAAAGCTAGGTATAACTAATCTTTATTTATAGCTCTTCCGACAGGCTCATGTTCTCTCACTCGACGGTGATGACTGAAAATCAGTGTTTGCTCCCTGAGCAATTTTAACGCTGAGTTATTGCCTTTTTGTATCACTGCGGTTCACCTTATTTCTAAAACTTATTGTCTATGATTTTATGTTGATTTGTGTAAAAATGTATATGTGTGTGCCTCAGTGAGACAAATAAAGTTTTTATCTATCTATCTATCTATCTACGTTACGACGTTGTGCATTTATGTGCCGACGCTACCATTATATCTTAAGATCATTAGTGCCGTCACAAAATGATATACTTTTGACAGCGGCCCAGATATTACGAGATGATAACATTGACAGCTAGATCTGCTGCACAATGGGTACTTATTACTCCGATACTAACTGGTAGAGAGGAGTAATGGTGGTCTAGTGGTCAGGTAGTCAGTCTGTGAACCGAATAATCAAATTGTTTTTTCGAATATACAGATGTGTGCTTTTATTAAGGCGGCCCTACTCAGCTTCTCTGTCGTCAACGCAAGCATAGTTTGAAAAGTTTGTTGTTTCATCCAGGGTAATACTAGAAAAAGAGGCTTGTTAAAACTTTTTCCAGGTATTACGTGTTTTTCATTTTTAAATCTACTAAAAACACGTTATACCTGCAACAAGTTTTATGAAATTTCCACTCCCTATAAATAGTTAATATTCGTTCAATGGATAGTTGATAATAATACTCATTTCATTCAATAGACAGAAAACGTGCCCTTAGGCGCTATCTCTCTCTTTTTGGTTTAAAGGCCATAAGACAGGCGGGTTACTTTTATCTGCCCCCGACTCTACCTAATAATAAATACATATTCATATGTAATGAAATAAGAATAGTTCAATGAATTGACAGGTCAAATGGAGGGACAAAGGCCTCGGACAAGAAATGCTGCGCTGTCCCCAAAAAACGGCAAAATGTAAGAAAGAAGAATAAACGATGATTCATTCAAAGCTGACAATTATAAAGTGATAAAAATATCAAATATCATATAAAAATATACATATATTATGAATGCGTTATCCCACCGGGCTCCGAGATGAGGTATTTTAACCCCCGACTAAAATGAGGGGTGTTGTAAGTTAGACGCTAATGTCTGTCGGTCTATCGGTCTATCTGTGGCATCGTAGCGCTCGAACAGATGAAGCGATTTTGATGCGATTTTTGACGTGAAAGCAAGTGCCCTTGCGGGTTGTTCCTAGCTATGTTTGATAAAAATCGGTTGAGCCGTTTAAAAGTGATAAGGAGTAAACGCTTGAAAGTCAGGGCTTTCCTATTAAATAATAGATGGCGCTACGGATATCAAGTCGTATCGGTAGTTTCGCTATTTATCAGTTGATGCGGTTATTGCCAGTAGAGGGTTTTTTTTTTAATTTGTCTAGAGAAAAAACTTGTGTACTTATTATACACTAGCTTTTGCCCGCGGCTTCGCTCGCGTAGGGGTATAATTTATCAAAATCTTTTCTTAGGGAATGCCTACGTCATAGTAGCTTTATACATGCAAAGTCTCAGCCCGATCGGTTAAAATTTGACAAAGTTTCATACAAACTTTCATCCCCTATTTTATCCCCTTGAGGGTAGAATTGATCAAAATCCTTTCTTAGCGGATGCCTTCGTCATAACATTTACCTGCATGCCAAATTTCAGCCCGATCCGTCCAGTGGTTTGGGCTGTGCGTTGATAGATCACTATGTCAGTCAGTCAGTCACCTTTGAGTTATATATATTTAGATTAGATATCTAAACACCATAATATCCAGTAGACCCGAACTAATATAATATAGTCCATTAATACCCAATTCACTAACAAGAATTGATTCGCGAAAAAAAACCAGCAATCTTCCGTAATCACGGGATAATCACAAAGTGTCTTGGGTAACCGTGAGTTAACCGTGATTCACATAAAATTATGTCCAGATTATACGTTGAAGTGGCCGCGGGCGGGTCTGTCTGTCCGTCGATATGATTATCTACTTACTGCCGTTTTTTGTTTGTAATAATGATTGATGGGGTTTTTGTCTAGATATCTAGAGAATTTTTGATATATTGTGGTTAAATTATAAGTCACGTGATGGTAAGTAATAAGGTATTTGTAGAAGCACAATTATTTATATATTATATTATGTTATATGTATGAAAAATAACACATTACGAAGCTTAAAACAAAAAGATTTTTTTTAACAGCGCAAAAATAAGTTACTTATTGTTATAAGCCTTTAAAATCTGGTAAAAAGGAAAATGTTAAATAACAAAAGAGAATGCACAAATAGATATATAACGTCACTGTAATTAGGGTTCATGCGCACGAAAGAGACATTTGATTTGTACCAATCACCGGTACGAACACTTGTAATGCTTAATTACTGTTTCTCTTTCGAAATACCATGGGAGGTGAAAATGGTAGTGACAATTGTATTTAACTCTGATATTACGTTGTGTTTCAATTTCACACAAATTCATCCAAAGAAGATTGAAGTAAGGCAGGCGGCGGGTCATAAAATTGTAGGCAAATCGTTCAAACTGTTTTTTAGGGTTCCGTAGTAAACAAGGAACCCTTATAGTTTCGCCATGTCTGTCTGTCTGTCTGTCCGTCCGCGGTTTTACTCAGCGACTATAAGTACTAGAAAGCGGTAACTTGGTATAGGTAAGTATATTAATAATGCGGAAAAATGGTAAAATAAAATATAGAAAAAAAGTAAAGTCAAAAGTCAATTTTATTTTGTTGACTAACAAATCATGTGGGGTATCGTTGAATAGGTCTTTCAAAAATATTGTGAGGTTGAGAACACCATTTTTCGATTAGGGATCCGTTTCTGAAATATTTGGTTTTAAAGTGAAAATGTTTGTTAGAGTCAAGTGTACCCCCCCCCCCCTCTATCTGCTAAACGGTTAAATATGGACACGTGAAAAAATTCACATCTATAGTTAATATAACGAAATTTAAAGGAAAACTATCAGAGCTAAGTAGGGTTTACAAATTAAAAAGTTATAGGCGATCAACTTATAAAATGTACTCGCCAAAGGAAAATTTCATATAAATTCAATAGAAAATTAGTTTTTAGACGTTTTTAGTGGCATGAACTCAAAGTTGGCATTTGTAACTACGGAACCCTACACTGCGCGTGGCCCGACACACACTTGGCCAATTATTCTCGATTTTGCATGGTATTCGGTATCCTTAGATTACAATTTATTATGACAAGCATAAAATTACATTTGGAGAAGAAAAGTCGGGAACGAGCACCCCAAGCTCAAAAGCACAGCTGAAGATTCAACCGGGTTAAGGGGATACCTGAATTTTCCAGGGTCCAGTGCTGCCCCCATTTAAAATAAATCATTTGATAGGAAACGGAGACATCAATTTAAATTTTGTCTTGACCAGGCACTAGATAACCCTTCAAATTATGAACTATTACGGTTTAAAGTGAAAACGTGGAGCTTTTCTACGCACAATTGCGAAAACGGCCTGTTTTGGCGTATGTGCGTAGAAAAACTTCACGTTCTCACTTTAAACTGAAAACACTAGTTCATAAAATAGTTTGAAGGGTTATCTAGTGCTTAGTCAAGACAAAACTTTTAATGATATCTCCGTTTCCTATCAAATGATTTATTTCAAATGGGGGCAGCACTGGACCCTAGAAAATTCAGGTATTCCCAAAAGTCTCTCAAATGTACCTCTACATTTATGATAATTATTCAAAACTAAAAACCAGCTTCACCCGCAAACTAAACAGCTGATTTTGATAAAATTTCAATGGGATTACCTGATAAGTATGCTTTGTCAAACAAAAGAAGAATTTTCCAAATCAGTCTATGCGTCTGCGAATATCGGTGGAGATACATAAAAAAAATATTCATACGAATTGATAATCCCCTCCTTTTTGCAAATCGGTTAAAAAGTATCTCGTTATTAAAAGGAAGCTTACGATATATCACAAACGGGAAATCAAACAAGTGCTAGTCAGACTTTACAGCGAGTCACAGCAGATTGAATAATTTACGATCTTGTCACGATTCTCGACATACATCCATTTCACCGGCGGCGGTGTCAGGCGGCCATCTTGAATCAATCACGTTTGATGTGCGCCGACGCATGTTTCTCTTGTATCTTGCCTCCGCATGTTAAAAATAAGAGTGTTGTCTGTGCCTATTTGGTTTAGAAAAATGATTAGTACTAATATAAAGTAAAAGAAAAATATGAAGTTAATTAGGGATTTACCTGAGTAAAAAATAAATTATTTGACACTGTCAAGAAAATAATACGTCACAAAATAATGTCACTGGTCATTGGTCATATCTATTTCCAATGTGATTAGGATGGCGTGAAACTGAAGAAACATACAGCTACGATACTCATGGAATGTTATCAGAAATATCAAGTCCTCAAGACGGAGCTAAATTCATTTACGAGGGCAATTTAGTATCCAAGATCAGTTTAGCCAGTCAGCGGAGTTTCAAATACGTTTACGACAGTGATTGAGGTCTTCCCATGTAATTTTACCATCTGGAAGCAATCATTCCTTCAGTGTGCAGCCATCTATTGGATTTTTAAGAGTGACATATACGCCGCCTGGGTTCAATCGTCAACACGAGCATGGTTTGAAAAGCTTGTTGTTTCATCCAGGACAATGCTAGAAAAAGGGGCAAAACGAAAAGAGAAAGATAGCGCTGAAGCACTCGGTCTCGGTTTGCAGTCTGTTAAACGAAATTATTATTATTTTAATTATTATAAATTAGTCATTGAATGAAAAATAGGGCGCGGCAATTTCACAAAACTTGTTGCAGGAAATACGTGTTTTTCAGTAAGCCTTACAAGTGACAACAATTTATGAGTACTTTATGAACGGCCGAAGTTCAGGTAAAAATTTGTACAAAAAAGCAGATTTTTGGAGGCTTATACTGAATTATTGTTCTTTGTTGAGTTGAAGTGCTCTGTATTGTGTATATGCTCCCATATTAGTAAATTCATAAGCAGATACATACATATTTTTACGCCCGTTTCCCCTGGGGGTAGGCAGATACTATGGATCTCCACTTGCTACGATCCTTGCTACGAAACCCCTTCCGCTGCATCAATACTCATCACTCTTTTCATGCATGCTCTCCGGTCATAGTTATTCCTTACATCACTTTTCTTCATAAGCAGATGAGTGTACTAATATAGGAAACTTACTTTCTACGGTGGCGCAGCGACCCAAAGTGCATGTTAACCTCCGATACTAGATGGCCCCATTTCTTGTGACCTTGTAAGCGTTGCTGCCAATCGGCAACTCAGAGGCACCGCAGGTCTTTCTGCACTTCATCGACTCATCTATACCTGGGGCGACCTTCATGTCGCCGGCCAGTTGCCCGACCCAAATAGGCCCTCTTCAACACCCGATCCTATCTACCATACACTTTTGATTATTCGCATCTGTGGGCAATAGTGTATGGTAGCATACACTATTGCAACATCAGAAATCTTATGTCTCAATGTTATTAATTCCTCTTTGAAAGCAAATATCTCCGAAACCTCCACAAAAATGCAGCAGTAGCACTGCACCATAAAAACGTCAATGGAAATAGCTTGAGAACCGATCCGCAAAAGCTGTAAAAACTCTTCGATCTCGCTCTTTATCTTTATGACGTCATTACGCCACCAGCTTGCAGAATTTATTTGACAATTATTACGGTGTGCGCATTAAGGCATTAGCGGTGGAAACCGATGTTTTCCTTGGGATGTTTTCGCTAGTATATCACGGGAATGCCCACACGTGTTCACTATTAGGTTGGATTAGAAAATAATTCAGACGAATCTTGTTATGGAGAGACGAGCGACGATTGCTACGCTGTTGTACTAGATTAGGTATGGCGTTACAAATAGGCTATTAGACTTTTTTTGGACAATATTTTATACAAATAACAAATAACACTATCAAGAAACCATTTTCCGAACATTGAAAGTAAATTGGTTTTAAAAATTATAATTTTAAATTTAAGAGTTAAAGCGTGGTCACATCTCGCTATCTCTTTCGTTAGCGTGACACCTTATGACAGTGACCTACCGGGGGTCTATATGCATCCTTTTTCTGTTATTTAACAGTTTCCTCTTCCACCGGGTTTGAAAGGCTTATAACTTGCTTATTTTTGAGCTGAGTAAAATAATTATTTATGCTTTCAGTTTCGTTTCTTATTACTTTTTGATATAAATAAGAAAAAAATTGAGTCAGATGCCGAATTATGGGTGCATTGCAAGGCATGGTATTAGAATGCGAATAGATTTTTTACTTGCGATGAAGTACCCTGTTTGTCACACTATTTACTTGCTTTTATAGTTATGTAAAATAAAATAATGTATAAATATCAGAGCAGTCCTTAAATTTAATCGATTAACAAATTTTATTTATGCTTTAGTACTTTCAAATTCGTATCTTGCCGAAACATTCAAGTAACGTGGGATAGTAATACATATACTTACGGACTTCTTTCATGTTTAGATTGAGGAATTTTGTAGAAACGTCTGAAGACTTAAGTTGAGTTATTATACTTAGTTGAGTTTTGTATTTTAGTATATATAGGTTAAGTATATATTTAGTATGTTTATTTTATATGTATATTCAAAAATTTATTTAAAGTAGTCTTTGTAGTAAGTAGTAAAGTGTAATTAAATTTTGTTTCCTGTTGTGTGTCTTCTGTATATTGTACGTACACTCTACCCTGTGTTGTAAATTGTCCTCACATTTCAAGGTTGACTAGAAGAGATCCCTATCTGGGATAAGTTCGCCTTTGTACTGTTCTCTAGTTCTAAGTGTTCTAACCTGTATTTTTGTCCTGTGTTTATGTACAATAAAGATTTTACAATGAAAATAATCTGTCACAGACTGAGCTAGCCCCAGAGTAAGTTTGAGACTTGTGTTATGGGATACTAACCCAACGATACTATACTTTATAACCGTTAACAATTACGTGTCCCACCCACCAAGGTAATATGAAAAAGGTCATTTTGCATTTTGACCTGACTGAGGATCAAACCCGAGACATCCGGTATGACAGCTTGGCGTGATGACCACTGGGCCACAGAGGTTGTCGAAAATGTTAACATGTTGTCAGAGATGATATTCATGGAAATGTTCTTACAACCAAGGACGCTCAAGGCAGTGGGAAGAGACTCCAGGCTTCAGACAGCAATACAGCAGTCCGCTGACGATGCAACTGGGATTAGTTCAGTTTTTTTTTTTCGCAAATTCACATTTACAACTTACCCCTCTAGCATGTCGTACTTAGCAACGCGGTAGACAACCCGTTGTATATTTAAATTTCTTTTCTGAATGTATTTTTAATTATTGGTATTTATTTTTTGGTGAACAATAAAGTATAACTTAACTTATCCTACGTATTTCACAAAGCGAGTCTAGTAAAACAGTTTACAAGTCATTGGCATGGGATTTATTTTATTACCGCTAGAGATATATGTAAGTATTCAGCTTTATCCGTTTCGTTTGTTTATTGAGAAAACGGGAGCGAGGGGTTTTATTGGGGACTCTTTCTACGTAAATCTTATTTATGTGTGTGTAATTATAGCTTTATTCGCATGGGTTGATGTTATTGAATGCCGGTACACAGTATTATTGATGGCGGCAATAAAAATTGCTTTATGTTTTTTTTTTTCGCTTTTATAGCCCGTAACTCATGGCTGTACGGTTGTTCCGCGAATATTATACTGTCTGTTGCACACTGCTCGTATTTCTTTGGTTTTGGTGGTATTTGTGGAGGAATTAATCGATTTTCGATGGATGTTCAGTGTAGTGTGTTCAGAAATTCTAAAGAGGATTTGGAAATTATGTTATATATGTACATTTATTCTGGTTTGATTGCTGTCCTTACGAGTCTGGAAGAAAAGAAACAACGAAAATAACAGTTACTTCTCAATCCTAATCAGATTGGAAAATTATATCAAGCACATAACCGACTTTTGAGGAGCTCGGTGGCCCGGCGGGGGTGCGCATTACTAGCGCTTTCGCAAGTAAAGCGACACCGGGCGTGGTCCGCACTTGGATCGGTGACGTGTGGCACAAAAATTTCTCGAGCTCCTCCGTTCTTCGGAAGGCACGTTTAAGCCGTTGGTCCCGGCTGTCATCATTGTGTGGCAGTCGTTAAGCTATGTCAGATACCTTTAGGCAGCCTGAAAAATCTCACACCAGTGTTGGCCACTTAAATACACGAAATACAACAACCGACTTCAATACAATCTAAATTGCAATGCCTGATAAGTATTTTAAACTGAAACAGAATTTTCTAAATTAGTATAGGTGTATTCGAGTAATCAGGAAAGAAACTAAAAAAAAATTGGATAATCATTCGAATTGAAAACCTCTTTTCTTGAAGTTGATTAAAAAATAAAAGAACTATCGCAATATCGTATGCGCTGTGGTCTATGCACAACAATACCCAAACTGATTATTACATCAACATCCAAGAAAACACTTAAGGTGTGTTTACACTGAGGCGAGTGGTGAAGCGAGTGACTGGCGTCACGGTAGCGTTGTTATGACAGGCTGCTGAATAAATAGCTGAGAATAATTGTACGGTATTGTTGGACAGGCCAGTAGTGATGTGATCAATTCAATTTTTTAATATTGCTAACTAGCATTTGTTTGTATTAAATTATATTTTGTTAGATGCATAGATAAATAGATGGATAAAACATTTATTCGAAAAAAAACACAATAATGACATAAACAAATTAAAATTATAAAAGTACAAATAAAAATAAAAATGTGATTTATCTCCCCCAAAATGGTCTCCAACTCAGCATGTGCTAGGTTTTGCGTAAGCGAAACCCTAGCGCTGGTCTTCCGTTGGAGCCATAATTGGTGCTTTCACGTACATACGCACAACGATTGAGTCAGACTGAGTACAATCACTACAACTACTTAATACAAAGATACAGAGATTCACTCAATAATCTTTCTTCACAACTGCAAACAAGAATAAATATATACGGACAAATCACACAGATTGAGCTATCCCCAAAGTAAACTTAAGCTTGTGTTTTGAGATACTTTGGATTGGCGGTCTAGCGTATTGACCATTACGCCACGGAGGTCGTCAAACCTAGTTTTACATTTGCTTGAACCTTATAAATAAAAAGAAAAAGTTTGACATTGACAGTGACAGCTATCAGATTGTCACTTAAAGATTTAGAATCATTTACAAGTTGTCAAATAAAAAACAAATGTCGCTACCTAAAAACTTGCTACATTACATAGATACACTATTGATAAAAATTTCACGTCTGTATCCCATATAATATATAGATAGACAGGAGTCTTAGGTCACAAGACTCAAAGTTCTGGTATAAAATGGAGCTTATCACGAAAAATAAACTTCAAAAAAGGAGATTATACATTTATCGGAAACTTTTTTTTTTAATGGATTAGGTACTTGTCAGGTGGTCCCCTAGTAAATTTATCAAAATCAGTTATGTAGTTCGGGGATGAAGTTGGTTTTTAGTATTGAAAAAATATTTCTTTGCTTTGCGTGAAGCATAGCTAAATAAATACACTTTCCCATTTCAAATACTTGTACACATTTAAATAAAAAGTAAATGGCTTTTTCATTCAAAAAGTAATGTTGGGTAGGTAGGCTACTATTTAAAAACCAAGATTTTTAGTTTTACACTTTAGTACCTTCATACTTATTTGTTTTAGAATTGTGAAGATAACTGTGGTTAAAGAATCTTTATTTCTCAAAGAAAATATTACATTTTCACTTACAGAGAAATCTTAAAACGAGTATATAATTATAATAATAATTACATTTCAAACAATGTTGGTGAGAGCATTCAAACAATTACATAAATAATAAAAGCAATGTAGGTAGTTTATTAACAGTCATGTGCGCTTTACGAAGTAGAAGACGCAAAACATCTGTAAAGGTAAAACTAATAAATTTGGCTAAAAAAACTTACATTTAAATTCATTTATAATCTTGGAAAGTTTTTTTGACGAAGACTTTATGTTTTGAATACCTGCATCTGCTACGAATTGATTAATTTAGTACATAGTAACGTTGTATGATAATTTATTGTTCGGTATTTAGATGATGGCAGCATCACTAAACATACACAAACACTCATCGCTAAGTACATTTTTGTATGATCGACGATCGCCCCCGAGTTAATCGTATTTACACAACTAACACTCGATATCGACATTTTTAAAATCGCGGGTGGCCGCTACTGTTTGCTTTTTACCTATAATGTGAACGCTCCACCGCACCGTTCGAAATTCAAACACTCCAAATTTTAAACATCATTATTTTATTGACTATTCAAAACTAGACTTAATTGACAGCATTACTAACGTTCATTTTTCTATTTATAATAACTGTCAAATTTCAAATGTTATTTTTTTCTGCGGACAATTTAAATTCAACCTTGCTTTTTGATGATAAAGTATCATTTTGTTTGTGACTTTTGCTTGTTTTCTTAGCTACCGCTCGTTGTGTTTGCTGAAACAATACCCTACCTAAATAAGCTAAGTGCCCATCCACACATTATTTTTTTGCAGTGATGCAGTCATCGTTGACACAGGCTTGGAAAACTAATTGCTGCACAGGTTTAATTAAATTTTGATTATTATAAATTCGGATAACCAACAGCTACGCTTAAAATATAGGTTACAAAGACAACAAACAAATAGAAACACAATACAATAATTAGATTACGGGAACGTCAAAAACGCCAAGTACTTGCTTAGATAATACTTATAAATATATACTTAAATATGTACTTTTGTAGTATTTTTGAATGAAATAAGAAGTGTTCATTTTAAAAAATCTTTTTTTTTCTGTCAAAATCTTTTTTTTTATTTTGTGATAAAAAAACAGTGAATAGTTTTAGTTTAATTCCTTTATTCATTTGAAAAGCAATAATAATTAAATAAAAATATTCAAATTTTTTTATTTTTACAGGTCTTTGGATGGGATGGAGCAACGAGTTGTCCGCTTTTGACAAAGAATAGAGTGAAACAGCTGAAGATATATGTAATTGGAAACAAAAAGGAGAGGCGTTTGCCCACATATGGGACCTAAACGGCAAAAAAAGTATATTTTACTACAAACATTTTGAATATTTTTTTTTATTATAGATCTTACCCCTGAAATATACATAAGTGCTTTCACCTTTTTAACAATTAAAATGGGAAGTAAAATACAGAGAAAGCTTAAACAGGATTTATCCTTTCATTAGCAACAGCAGTTACTTCGTAGGGTTCCGTACCTAAAGGGTACTAATAGAAACCTTTAATAAACCTCGATCATTTATCTATGTCCACAGATAAAATGATATATATCACCTGTTGAACTTATCGGTAGACCCGATTTTTATTTTACAAATTTATTTATTTATTTTTATTTCATCTTTATTGTTCATCAAATACGAATTGTATAAGCAAAACACTGAAACGCTTAAACATTATGATTTCTTTGATACGTACTTTGAAAATGTTACTGAACTTAAAATGATTGCGGGCTTTTATGCCAAAACGTTCTTTTTAAAAGTAACAGGTACACAGATATTTTAAAACAGTTAACTTTACAAACAACAGACCGACTAATAAATAAACCGACAGACCAACAGACCAACAGATCGACGAACAGACTAACCGACGTACAGATTAGATCGAGAGACTTATTGTCAGACAAACAACGGAAGCACATTCTGCACAAGTTTAGAATTGTATTTATCTAGTTTTAAGAACCAAATTATCTCCAGGCATATTTATTTTTTTTACCCATTTTTGCATTTTTATCTATGCTTACATTTATACAATACACATTTATACCTATAAGTTATAGTGGAAGAGCGGAGGCTCCTGGCACAGGCATTTTTATGCTTAAAAGGAGGCTCCAATCAACTACAGAGTTTATGTAAGAAACTTGAATGAAAATGAATTTATTATTATTATATTATTATTATAACTAAATTTACTATAAGTACAAGGAAAGTAAATTATATAGATTTGAAAACAAAACACGTATCCTGCATTTTTTTAACTAGTACGGAACATTCAGTATACAAGTTCGACCCGTGCTTGACCGGTTTGTGTAAGTAGCGCTATAATTACGGTACCGCAAAAAGCTCTCCTTTTGAGCTTAAACAAATATACGTCGTTGAAACGTTATATGTTATCATAATTTACGTTCCGAAGAAAAACGACTTAATTACCTCTCTTGAAGTAACACGGGAGCATCAGTTTTGTAAAAACATGTCAAAAGTAGGGTGACTAATAGTACGCAAAAAAATATTTAAAATTCAGCAAGATGTTTAAAGCGACTTTTTACTGTAAAGTGAGTCATATGCCTTTATGCCTGACTAAATTGCTCATTTAAAAAAATCGGGGCTAAAACGCAAATGGCTGTGATTTGTGTAAATGGTTTGATGGACCCTGAAATAAAAAATGTACACCAATAAGCATGTTTATGTATTGTATAAAATACTATACAAAATTATAATACTGTGTCTTGTGCTAAATGATGACTTTTGTTAACCGAGAAGCTTTATTTGACGACCTCTGTGGCGTAGTGGTCACAATGCTAGTTCGCCACCCAGAGGTCCCGGGTTCGATCCTCGGGCATCAGGACAAGTTCGAAATGGCCTTTTTGAAATATATATGTATGTATTTGTTATATTATATAGTATCGTTGAGTTAGTATCCCATAACACAAGTCTCGAACTTACTTTGAGGCTAGCTCAATCAGTGTAATTTGTCCCTATATATTTATTTAATTATTATTATTAATAGCCATCGATATTCCGGTATTGGGCAAAAGCCTCTCTCTCTTACTTCTCCATGACTTGATCGATTTTGTGCTATTAATTTAGTAAAACTTAATTAAATTATATGTAACATTGTGTTTATTGTTAATTTTTTTATTATGTTTTTTATACACTACGTACATCATCATCAAACTTTATAGAACAAATAAAACTATTTCTTATGTCAAATTAAACAATTTACGTCGTTTTCTTAGTTAGTTCCTATGGTGTCCTTCTGGCTCTGACCAGTCGTACCCAAAATTATAAAGATATATGAGTGTTACAAAAAAGCTTTCAAAATGTTGGTCACCCTACCGACATGTGTCTCAAATTTACGTATCGATAAAAAATCTTAAAATTTAAAAACAATTTATCGCTCTCAGTTTTAAAGATAAGACGGATTAAGACGGCTTCTTTCAAAAAGCCGTAAAAATACCGTCTTTTTCATTTCTACCGCTTATCTAGAGCCGTAAGTTAATTTTATCGACATTTCGACACGTGAGCCCGGCGGCGTCTTGTCGCCAATTTTTATCGATTAACTCAAAGAAGCTCTTGACTTTTAACTACCTGTTTTAGGCCGAAAAGGATAACGATTTGACAGGCACCACCTATCTTATTATTATGTGCACAATTTGCGGTCTTTAATTCCATGCTTATTAAAACGATAATTTAAATCTTACACGATAGTCTGAGATAAAAGAAAATGTGTAGAATAATCAGTCTCACGCAGATCGTAAAAGTCGATAAATATATAAGGACAAATCACACAGATTGAGATAGACCCAAAGTAAGTTCGAGACTTGTGTTATGGGATACTAACTCAACGGTACTATATTTTATAATACATTTATAGATAAACATTTAAGACCCAGGTCAATCTTAAAACGATCACATTCCATCTTGATCTGACCGGGGATCGAACCACAGAACTAAGCCACAGAGATCGATGATTCGACGATCGAAGGAATTGGCGATATTGAGTATCATGCCACTCACCGTATATCATCACTAGTATCTCCCATGTTCACACAAATTTCTTTCATTCATGAATTATTTTTGCTATTCCACTGTTAATTTAATAACAAATGAACTTGTTCACTTACTAACTTATTTCACGTTTTAGTTTCAAAGTATATTATACAGTTACGCGCACTTTGCAGGAAAGAATTGAGAAGATAGTACAGTAGTAATATTCCCTACCGAATGAAATGATTTATTGTTGAAAGATCGGGATTACTCGTATCTGTTCGGCTTTCCTCGTGAAGGTCGGATGAAAATAGCAGTAATATAAATAATGGAGGAATTCACTTATCTAAGCGCCAAAGTATCTATTTTAAATTGATATTGATAGCTACATGGGTATCTCATTCATTATCTGCCAGAAATTTTTGGGATTCATAAAATGTTATCATCATATCGCTGCGCAAATAAAGTTTATAGGCGATACATTTAGCAACCCGTCACTATGTAGTTCTCTTTTCTGCGTCTTACTAAACGTAGCTTTTGGATTTTATTGTCCTATGGCCCTGGGATGAATCTATCTTGCAAAAGATGTAGATCTTATCTTACTAATCACGTAAGAATGTAAAAAATCGTAGTTAAGGAAAACACCAGAACAGAAAAAAAATAACTTGGAAAATATAGTGTAGATGCAAGATGCGTCTCCTCAAACAGCCACATAGTTTTTCATCAGACCGTAGTTCTAGTTATTATTATACGCCAGTTGCTTTACCAGAAGAGAGAGGAGACGAGCCAGGTGTTCCACATCAGCATTCTGAGCCGCAGCCCAGGCCATCTTCGCAGGAGCAGTCGATGCCGCCTGCAGAACCACGCCGCGCCGCTCTAAGCGAGTGCGTAAACCTTCAAACAGATTCGGCTTCCAAGGGGGAGTAATGTTGTAAACTCTTAGCTTGACTGTTATAATTAAAGTACTTTTCTTCGAACAATGTCAAGTGACCATTGTCATTCATCAGTCTAGTCACATCAAAAGATATTTCAACATGCTTTTTACTTAAAAACTAGTTTTAATTAATTATATATCAATTAGCACATTAAAATGTATACATTATTAGCCGTATATGGCTCGCGTAGTCGGATATTAATTTTTAACGTATATATTGATGTTTGAAAGAACGTACTTACGAAACTTGCATCCCATAGAAATTTTATCAAAATTGGTTGCGTAGTTTGTTGTTAAAGTCGGTTTTCAGTTTCGAATAATTATTTGGACCCATTTGGATCTCATATAAGAGTTTCAAGAATACACTCTTAGATGACAGAGAATATAATGAGCATTACAAAGACACATTTGCACGTCAACATATCGCTTCTGTGGCAGCTTCGCGCCCCGACGTATGATCTATCACCGTCACAAATGATTGATATCGCTTTTTCATCGACCGAGTTGTCGACACATGTCGATTGGGCATGTCCCATCACTAAAAGTGAACTCTGCCAACTTTACTTAAAGTCTATATTTCTTTGGCGTGTACTGTAGTTCCTTCATAGCTAATCAGTCTAAATGTAACTTTATCGGGAGGTAGTAAAGTTGGGTTTGGTTTGTATGCAGATAAATAAGGAGTAGTTTGCACACAATGAAAAGCTACGTCGTATGTTTTTGCTAGCCTTTGATGGATACAAGGTTCGTGGTAATTTCTTATTGATGATCACCGGTTGTAAAAGGCGTAGATGTACTTACATACATATCTATGAACTATCACGTCTCTATCCCTGATGAGGCAGACAGAGCATTACGTCTTGTGCATCTAAATAGACAGAGCCCAGTACCGTAAGACTCAAAGGCCTCTGTAAGTTGATATATAAATAAAATAAATTAATTGTATTACATTGTATTGTATAAGCTTTTTATCCTGAACTCTTGGGTAATATTGTCGCTTTTTAAAGGATGCCTCTGAGTTCAGTGTGCCCCTTGGCAAAGGCGTCCTCCAACCATTTCCATTGCATTCTGTCTCTGACCACTCTTCTCCAATAAGGGCCTGCGGTGAGTTTAGCTCGTCCTTCTATCTTATAAATTGTCTTATCCTGTTTCTCTTTCCATATTTCGGATACCAGTGAGTTAAGGTTTTGCTTCTTTTCCTGGTTACTACGCAACTTCAATTCAATTCAATTCAAATATATCTTTATTATCATAGGATATTTATAATATCTCTTAATAATCGTCACTTTGTTTTATTGCACAATAATTGTTGACGTCAAAAAGTTACTTAGAGCTAAGTTTACTGCCGCTTCCATAGCGCTAGTGCAGAAGAAGCGGTAACAAACTGCACTGCAGCATTTTCTCCAAGAACGTCAACTCACAATGAAATTAATATTTATAGTTGATATGTGGACAGAGTATACATTCTTTGTTGTCATAATTTAAATTAATTTTTCAATGTCGAAATTTTGAAATAATGTCAAATCAGGTTGTAAATTCAGTATGTACTTAATGTACCAGATTATGACCATTTCTGAGTATACAAACCTTTAAGAGGGACCCGCGCCAAGCTCAAGCCAGACTTTGTTGTCTTTAAGATAGTCATCGGTCCTATAATACGCCTTCTCACAGAGTACCTTCTTTACATAAGCTTTAAACTTTTTGTCAGGCATATCAAGGACCGATTGTGGCAGTTTTACAACATATGGCCAGCCCATCTCCACTTCATTTGGTCTATCTTAGAGAGTATATCTACTACTCCTGTTTTTTTCCTTATTGTTGTGTTGGGTATTGTCTTTTTTCTTTATAATTAACATGCCCCTTTCCATTGCTCTTTAGCAATGCTCTAACATATCTCTTTGGTGTTTTGTGAGTGCCCATGTTTCGCAGCCATACGTCAGGCGGGGTAGGATGCAGGTGTTGAAGACTCTACGTTTCATTCCTATGCTTAGTTCCGGGGATTTCATGTCTTCTTTATGTGCCCAGTAACTTTTCCAGCCATTTGTTATACGTCTTTCTATCTCCTTTGTGTTAATTTCATTTTTTGAGAAACAATGAAAATATATATGGACAAATAACACTGATTGACCTAACCCCAAAGTAAGTTGCGGAAGACCAGCGCTGGCAGTCCTCACAGCCAGCATATGCTGAGTTGGAGCCTTTTTGAGGTACACCACTACCAGGTTTATTTGTGATTTATTTCTATGTTATATACTTTTTTTTTGTGTATCTCAAATAAAACATTTTTATTATTATTTATTTATTTAAGTTCGAGACTTGTGTTATGGGATACTTACTCAATCATACTAATCTAATAACAACTACATATGTATATAGATAAACATCCAAGACCCAGGACAATTTGAAAAGGCCATTTTCCAACTTGCCCTGGGGATCGAACCCGGGACCTCTGGGTGACGGACTAGCATGGTGTCCACTACGCCACGGAGGTCGTCAAATGATGATGATGAATGACGTCGTGAAATGATGGTGAGCGAGAAGAAGGTGAAAAAGTTAATCAAAAGTGATGAATTGCTATCCGCATCGCCTAATAACATGATTCGCATTTTCATGATAGTTATAAATTGTGGAGAAGGTATGCAAAGGACACACAGATGGAGAGTTATGGGAGAGGCCTTTGTCCAATATTGGACTAGAGGTGGTTTATTATTAGTAGTTCTGTAAGAACAGTAGCCTTTAAAACCACGAAATTACCGATATTTTACCATTTTCCTGGCTTCGCAAAGCCATTTGAGATTTTTGAAACTAACCTACCAATGCTGGAAAGAAAGAAGTGAAGTGGGTAAGGGAGTGGAATTGAACAACTTTCGCCAAAGAAATATGAAATATATTTTTTGGCCATTTATAAAAGCATGATACTGCGAATCTTTTTTTTTTGTTTTTTTATTTTTATTTCAGAATTCTAAGGGTGGTTTATTATGACGATATTTTGTGCTTAGTTTATTTATTCATAAAATCTTTAATAACAATAATAAAGTAAAAACTAATGTAAAAGCTACAACAACAAATATTAAGTCTTAACAATTATTTAAAATATATATATTTTTAAAACATGCTTTTATCTAACAAAATGGCATTAAAAGTTTAAAGTGCTCCTCAAGACGAACCACCTCCCGGCTCCATCATCAGATCAGCTCTCGTCACGCGATATATATATATGCATGCAAAATTTTCAGGTCAATCGGTAACCAGGAAATGGGTCAAATTTAATGTGCAAGATTTGAATTCAGGCACACAATGGGACAGGTCAAACTAAATAAAAGCTTATGACAAGTCATTATTAAACAAATAAACAATAAATCTAACTATTTCTGTTTACCCCTAGGTTGACTGGTAAAGCATTAAGTTCACCTTTTGTATCTTTGTGGTCAATAAAGATTTTAATAAATAAATAAAAATCCTGACTGCTTTTTTATATACTCTGTGTCACTTTCACAGTAAATACGAATCTAACGACACCTCTCAAGCTAAAATCCATTGAGCCGTTCAGGCTGCAGAACGTGCCAAACAATTATACATACATACATACATAAATGCAAACATACATACATACTCTCGAAAAACATAACCCTCCTTCTGGCGCAGTCGGGTAATAAATCAGATTGATAAAGCAGTCACCTCTATGAGATCTAATAAAATAGACGAAATGGTCCTATTCTAGAATGGAATGGAATAAAATGGAACCATACGACCAAAATATATGAACTGTTCCAACTTGCCCCCAGCCCTACGCCTCAGGGTCGGTAATTACCCCGTCATACATAATGTATGGGACGACTACAATTTTAAGCCAATAAATAACCCTAATACACACGAAAATATGCTAACGCATTTATTATACCGGGCGCAGGGAAGTTTATAGAGTTGTTTGCGGGTTTAGGTATAATATTATATTCTGTGGTTTGAAATATATTACAGCTAATATGATAATGTATAATAATAAAAAAAGAAATGTGGTGTCGTGGGACACCAGGTAGGAACGAAGTTCCTTCGGCTAATGTAGAATCGACACAATTTGCAAAAGAAAAATCGTGCTCAAAGGTATTATACACTACTCGCTTGTGTATACGACTTTATTTAACGAGGTCATCCTTACGGTTTTACTATCACATTTTTTTCAGTTCGGTCGCGCAGCAAAATCCCTATCCTCCAAGCCTGCCGTAAGGAACTTCGTTCCAAAATATATTTATTGCTAAAGATTTTACAGTAATAGTTATTAAGATATCACTGGTCCTACACTAGGATTCCCTGTGTTGTGAGACTCAGTCTCTTTCGCGACAGATGACATTAAACAGCTTAATAAAATTAAAAGAAAATAGACAATGAATATTTAAAATAAACATCTAGGTAAGTTATTGAGACATTTACAAATAAGCGGACCCACCCCGCCCCAGACGTAAGTGTGAATTCCGTACACACTTATTATTGTAAGTGCAAGAGGGAGAAAAGGGATATGGTCATCATCATATAGATGAAGATAGATTCGCTTCCATGCTAATCTGGGAGAAAGAAAAAACGTAAAATTTAGCAACTGCTTTTATTTCTGCGTATATAATCATAGCCGACGAAGGAACAAGAAACTGAATCATATTATTAGGCGACGCTGGCTTGCAACCCATTAATATTTTCACTCCTGATTTAACTAGTAATGTTTATATTAAAATTTACACTCAAGATTCAGGACGAAATAATAAAAGAAAATTCGAAAAACGAAAATCTATTTTAATTTAGATTTTTTCTGTTTTACTCAATATAGTAACTATTATAGGAGCATTTTGTTGAAATATAATCATCTTTGAGAAAAAAGCCATTTTCCCAAATTGTCCTGACTAGAGATCAAACTCTAAATCTTCTGAAAAACTTGTCAATCAAAACTTTTCATAAGTCATGTGCGTCAGAAAGAGGGTTATGATTTTTGACTATATATAGTTATGAATGAATATTTCTATGGGACCCTCTGCAGTCTAAACGGCAATATAGATTTAAATTTTTCAAGTAATCGGCTATTGTTATTTTTATTTTTTTTGATAATAGGTAATTACTTGTATACTGTGTTACTGCTGCGTTTAATCTTCGTCAAGTGACTTTCAGGTTATATTGAAAACTGCTAGCTTAATACATTACTCATAGATATAGTTAGTATTTAGATTCCCTAGATTCCGCTTTGAAGTCTTAAAAGTATAAACCCGTTTTGAAACGTAGTGGCTTATTTTCTGTAATACGCCACCACGTGCTTGACTGTACTAAATAGAAAAATTCACATAAACATTAATTAATAATATCATTAGACTATGTCATTTAAATTTTGTCGTATTAAGCAGCAAAGAGGTTACGTTTTTACTCTCATTCTTGCAACAGTAAATTTCTATGAGGGGAAAAGAGACACAAGATGGGTTTTATGTCAGATTATCTCTTTAAGAACATAAAAAAATTGCTCTTTGACGTCACCTCGCCATGTTCTTGGTCAACCTCTCTTTGAACGTCAGGCCAACCAATAAAATAATATTTTTATTAATGTACAACTCTATATAATTCCCTAAAGACTCACCCATTTCCTAAAATATTATCGGCTCGGCTTGTTTGCGAAATAATGGATTCATTCCATATTCATTTACATCCGTAATGAGATCGGTGTGACACTGCCGAATGCTGTCAAATGTTATAATCATATTGGCCTTCACTGTTAAAAGTGCGCCTAATAGTATCAGCTGTGAGTGCGAGAGAAATGGAAAATAAGGGTAAGTACAGACATGAGAGAAAAACTCTATAATATTTATTATCTACATAATAATCCTAACTCATCTCCAACTTTGGTGTCATGATTCTCCTTTTTTACGCTTAGTGGTTGTTCGTTAATTTTTCGTATGTGGAAGTGGCTAACACTGGTGTCAGACTTTTCAATCTGCTTTAAGGCATCTGGCATAGCTTGATGACTGCCCACAATGGCTATAGCTGGTATCAACGACTTTACGTGCCTTCTGAAGCACAGAGGAGCGATAAAATTTCATGCCATCCGTGGTCACGTCAAGTGAGGACTAGACGCGGTGTCACTTTACTTGAGAAAGCGCTAGAAATGCATACTTCAGCTCGGCCACCGAGCTCCTCAATTTGATAGGTAACTCTGACTCAACATCTTTGAAATTTTAATAAAAATTAGAAGATATTTTAGATAGATAGATAAATTCATTTAAAAATGTAATGCAAACACAAAAAACAGATACCTACCTGCATAATTATAAATGTATGTGTTACAGCAATACAAAAAGACTACTACTATTTTAGTCATTGCTATGGTGACGAAAATAACACGAATACATTTTCTGATACATCTTTTATATGGTAAATCTTTTACTTCTTACTCCTTCTTAATTTTACTAAAAGTTTCGCTTTCCTATACTCTTATTTATAAAAATTACACACGTTTGCCAAACCAATTACACACGTTTTTAGTTAGAATATGTTTTTTCTCGCTCTTTCAATGTCAAATATTGAAAAGAGGGAAAGGGATAAAACATGTTGTAACTAAAATTAGTTTATCAAACGATAAACAACATTTTTATGAATACAAAGGTTAATATCGTGAAGTGAATTTAAAAAAAGAAGTTCATTACAATTGCAAGTTTTTTCTTCAATCTATGGTTGGCTTTTTCCGCTCGTCAAAAATATGTTTTCAATGCGCAGTGTGCACTCACCTTTACACCTCGTTTGATGTGATCCAATTTGAATTGCCTCTCGGATTTTGTTATGTCAAATGCTTGTTAAAATTAGCTTTTGCCAGGTTTGCGTGAGTGATCAGGGGGTGCGTAATAATGTTACTTTTTGGACAGCTACAGAGTAATAGGATTTGATGTTGAATAATTATGCTGCCTTGTTTCGACTTCGGATAAGTAGAGACTGGTTAAATACTATAGTATACTGGTAAGTCGACCTAAATTCATTGCGAGGTGTTAGATGTGGCCAAATAAATTCGTTTTGACCCCTATTACCTTAACAAGTTCATAGTTTTAGAGATTTTCGATATTTTAAAATTTATTCCAGAAAAAAATCCACTTTGACGAAGTTAATCAACTTTTTGAAGGACGATCAATTTTTTGTTTAGGCCATAATGCATGCAAATGAATTTTTTTGACCACACCTAACACCTCGGAACGGATGAAGGTCGACTTAGCAGTAATCCTGTATGTCCCATTTTAACAATATTTACGTCTTTTGTGTTATTTTCACCGTTATCAAAGTTTATATAGAAACTATTGCACTTAAAAAGGATAAGTGATAGAGCTTATGACATGGTATTTTGATAGATTGTAAGGGCGCCTGGTGATTGGCTGAGCCAGAGCGACCCGAAAGTGTGAATATAAAGAGCACCCTGTATGAAATGTACTTTATTGTTACTGTGAGTCTCCTTAAATAAAGAAGCCATAGTTACAGTCCATAGTGTTTGTCAGAGTTGGGCGTCGTTAACTACTATTGTGTAGTTTGATTACAAATTACAATTACATGTAGTTAACTACAAGTAGTTGAAATTACATTAAATCTAACTACAACAATTGAAACTACTGTAGTTATAATTTGTAATTGTAATTAAGTAGTTATAACTACAAATAACAATAAGAATTTATTAGCGCGGGCGTGTGTTAAAGGTGTTGTATTTCGAAATTGTAAGGGTAAAAAGTTGTAAGCAAGAAACGAAAATTTATAAGTAAGTAAATCTTTATAAAATATGTAGTTTTAAAAAGTAGTTTGTAATCCTGATTACATCTACTTTTTGTAGTTTATAGTTCAACTACTTTTCAATTACTTTTTGTAATTATGTAGTTGCGATTACTAACTACAAAATGTAATTGTAGTTAATAATTAATAGTTTAATTACACTTTGCCTGAGCAAGGAACTTGGAGATAATACCGAATTGGTTTACGTCGGTAACACTTGGAGAACTTCGCTCGTTCAAACATTTGTCTTGGAATATATTTTTACTGAGACCAATTTTCCGTCTCAAGTTTTTGATGGTTATGTTACTAATAAAGTAAAAACAATATTAATACATGTCATTTTCTTATTTACTTACATGCTTTATTGAAAATATGATTCCATCTTACAAATATTCAATACTGGCTTTATTGCCAGTGGTTAAATAAAAAATTACAAATGAATAATATTTTGATAAAAGAAGTTTACGAATTGTAACATTCACAAAAATACAGCTATGCCTAGTTCCCAAAAATGCAGTACATTATTCAAAAGTAAAAAGGGAAGCGGAAAATTTTACTTCTCATTTAGATGTTAGTTCAGAAAACTATCGGACTTGTTGGGAATTACTAAATCAAAGATATAATAGATTGATTTTCACGTCTTTCCCGCAATGCAGCAGCAAACAGTCAGTCTCATAAAACTGATGCACGACACTACACACGATTGTCTCAATACAATAAAAAATAGGGGATTCCTTCAAGATCTTTCTTTTTTGGCGGAGTAGATTTAAACGTTTTCGTAATCATAGCTAGCAAGGGTAAGGGAAACAAGCCTGCCAAAGGTTACGAGACAGTTTTCGTGTGTAAGGCTACTAAAACCATACTCCTAGAGCTTGTCTTCGATTTGACAACATCCGCTTTTATCGCTGCATTGCATAGAATAGACGCCAGAAAAGGAGTGTCAGGGTTCAGGGATCAGTTAAAGCGTTCAAGGAAGAAACTTCATAGGGGCAAACAGAGTACTAAAACAGGAGTTAAAATTGCTACAAGAGACATTTAATGATGAATTTAGCAGCAGAGATACATATCAAGTATTGGTATTAAATGGCGTTTCAATGTTCTCTCGACGGAGGCATATGGAAACGGTCGGTGAAAAGAGTAATAGAAACCCTCCTTACTCAATTGAAAGCCTGCTTTAATTCGCGTCCGCTCTGCCCCCTCACTGAGACCTCAGACGATCTACATCTCAGTTCCATCGCATTTTTGCCAAGAGGCCCATAATTAACGCTATTTGACACAAAGAAAGATCTGAGTACGAGATGGCATCTCATTCAGAAAAATATCCAAGATACGTGGCGTCGCTGGCGTGAAGAAAACTTAACCCAACTTACAGCAAGAAGTAAGCAGAGAAAGTCACCGCCAAATATCAAGATTGTCATTATCAAGGATGACGATTTAGCGCCTGGAAAATGGTCTCTAAGGCGCGTAGTGAAGCTCCATCCCGGAAAAGATGGCTAGGCTACTTTTAAGAGTCGTAGCTCTAAAAACCTACGTAAGTAGCACTGTCCGTGTGTCAAAAGCTGGCTACAAACGAGACAATTTGATATAAAATTAGCAGTACAGCATTGCTACGAAAGATTTTGTGCCAGATTTTGTCATTTGTGTACGCAGATGATAGCTAGGCTGCGAAAGACACGACTGCGATGACCGTGAATGCTCTATAAAAAGCATTCAAAGATTATTCAGAGACTTGCCACTACAACTACCACCAGTGCGACAATTCGAGCGAGAGAACGAACAATCTGGCCAATTTCGCTGCATGCTCGAGGAATTTTGACTTGGAAACACTATTAGGTTAAAGCATTCAACATGGTTGTGTACTTGAAGAATCGCTCATTCACGAAGGCAGTGATGAGATCGACCCAGAGGAAGTGTGGACATCGAAGAATGTAAATGTTCCGCACTTACTGGTTATTGGGTGTATAGCATATACCTATGCTGTAACTCACAAGTGTAGGAAACTTGACGCCTGTAAAAGGTTTGTCTTCGGAGAATACTTTGAAGATACTAAAAGCCAAAACTATGCATTAATGCAAGGCATGTTGTCTTTTTGAAAGATAATTACATCAGCAAGGATGTGTCACATGATGATATTATTAAATATTAATATATACGGACAAATTACACTGATTGAGCTAGTCTCAAAGTAAGTTCTAGACTTGTGTTATGGGATACTAACTCAACGATATTAGTTATTATATTATCTTTGACGATACCATATTTTAAAACAAATACATATATAGATAAACATCTAAGACCCAGGACAAATTGAAAAAGGCCATTTTCCAACTTGCCCTGACCGGGGATCGAACCCGGAACCTCTGGGTGGCGGACTAGCATAGTATTACAAGTATATTGACAATAAATAATAGCAGCATATAGCAACGTACATCAGAGGCCTCTGATGAAACAGGAATACTATAAAAGTATTCTGTCATTAGGTTCACACACTTATTTAGTTTTTAATTTAGATTTAATTTAGTTTTTAGTTTGAATGTTACCTGTAATTTGTAATTTTTCGCTTATTAAATGAAAATTCCTTCTATCATTGCATTCATAAATTTTGTGGGTAAATCTGACATCAATTATTTCCCAATTTTAAATAAATTTGAAATCGAAAAATATTTATACAAGGTCTAACAAAATATACTGAAACTATTTTAAGGCTGTATTAATATTTTTTGTCTTTCCAAACAAGTTGACCGATTAGCTGATCCGAGTTTGTATGGAAAGTCCAAAATTATTTTTCATATTTCGATATATATTCCTAGGGGAAAGTTGTTCAGTTTCATGGACTGAATTCACCCTTAAAATAGTTTCAGTATATTTTGTTACACGTTATATGTAATTCATTTATATTTTTATAACAGTCGCATTTTCTTCCAATTTTGTGCAATCTGGATCTGATTTCATATTCGTTCCATCTCTTTCTTTTTTGTCATCCCGTCGAAAGGTGAACCCTAACCTGAAAGCAGAAAGTATGTAAAGTTTAAGAAAGGACACATGGCTTTGACTGAAATATTCTACATACTACATGATTTGAATAACTTGCCGGCCGGCGCCCACCCACTACTGTAAATCCCAGCATACCTGCCACCAACAGCCCGTGTGCACCCGCCACCAACAGCTGATGCATGCTCCCTCCGATACTGCTGCATCCGCTGCGGCTGGAGCAACATCGGACACCGCATACGCGACACGTGTTTCGCCGATCGTTCGGCTGTCAAGCGTCGCGGTCATTACGACGCTTGACCGCCGAACGATCAACAACTTGTTTGGTGCCTGAAGATGCCTCGTGGAGAGGCGAAACACGTGTCGCGTATGCGGTGTCCGATGTTGCTGCAGCCGCAGCGGATGCAGCAGTATCGGAGGGAGCATGCATCAGCTGTTGGTGGCGGGTGCACACGGGCTGTTGGTGGCAGGTTTGCTGGGACTTACAGTAGTGGGCGAGCGCCGGCCGGCAATAGTTTGCATGAACTAACTGGTGGCGGAATTGCACAAAGTAATTCAAATCATGTAGTATGTAACTTTGACTTCCGCAAAGTAATACCTGAATCTATTAACTATGAATAATCTAATCAGTATTTGTGTAGGTACTCGTAAAAATAATAATAACCGATCAGGAGCGAATCGGACTCGCGTATGAAGGGTTCCGTATGTTCACGGTAATTGTATGGGAGCCCAACTTAAGGGGCTACCTGAATTTTCCGGGGTTCAGTGCTGCCCACATTTAAAATAAATCTATAGATAGGAAACGGAGATTTCATTTAAAATTTTGTCTTATCAGACCCTTCAAATTATTTTATGAACTATTGTTTACAGTTTAAAGTGAGAACATGAAGCTTTTCTACGCAAATATGCCTAAAGTGGCCGTTTTTCGCAATCGTGCATAGAAAAGCTTCACGTTCTCACTTTAACCTTTATAGTTCATAAAATAATTTGAAGGGTAATCTAGGGTCTGATCAAGACAAAATTTTAAATGAAATCCCCGTTTCCTTTCTGTAGATTTATTTCAAATGGGGGCAGCACAGGACTCCGAAAAATTCAGGTATCCCCTTAAATACTTGTTTTATTTGTTGTTACAGCGGAAACAGAAATACATCATCTATGAATATTTTAACTGTCTAGCTATCACAATTCATTCACAGCCTGATAACAGACACATAGGCAAATGGACGGACGGAAAACGAAGTATTAGTAATAGGGTTCCGTTATTACCCTTTGGGTACGGAACTCTGTAAAGAACGTGAGTGCCGTGGAACACTCCTTTGGAATGAAGTTTACTTTCGTAGTACGAAAAAAGTGACAGAAAAACAAATCTTACACTATTTTTCGCCTAGCCCGCCATCAAGTCCGTACCGTCCGAAAAGGAACTTGGTTCCAATAAAAAAAACTCCAATTTTCAAAATACGTAATACAATGATTCACACCAAATGTACTTTCTTTTAGATTTTTTAATTTATAAAATGATTTGAATTTTAGATTTAATGTTTGTGATTGATTGGCCTAATTCGTGATTGTTTTTTTTTCTTTCGATAGGGTTTATGTTACCTGATAATGAAGAAGTAAAGAATTTCAACGATGCTAAGGAAAGAGAAGCCCAAACACAAGCCAAGCAGGCCTCCGATGGCAGCTAAAAAGTCAGTGACACCATACAACTCCGAGCGAGTGATTGTGACAAATCCGCTATCTCGGTAGTACACCACTAATTGTGAAAATTCAAAGCTAGAAGCCAAAAAATATATAAATGTTTTTAACGGTCCAGAATACATGTATTTTTGGAGCGTTTGGAGCGTTGTTGAGTTGGTTTTTTTGTTTGTTACATAAACTTAACTTTGTCCCAATGAACTTGTAGTCAGCTTGGAGATTGATCACAGATAAACCTGTTTATCGGGATCACTATGACAGATTTAACTCATACTTAAAAGAATTTATATTTTACTTTAAAGAGATCAGGGGGGTTACTCCAAAAGTGGTACGCAAGGCGGACGTTACTGCGTACCCGCGTTTCAGTGTCAAGCAACATTAAGCATTAATGCATGATAATAAAGTCTAGTGTTGTTTGACATAAAAATAGGACGTCACTATCGTACGAATAACGTGTTATTTTATGGAGTAACCCCCCTGATCTTTATCCTCAAGGCTGAACTAGTCGATACATTTTCTATACAAATTTTGGCGGGGATTTCCTTCACTGTTTGACATTGCATATCCAAAGTTTTACATGATATCGCCATTTGGTCTCAGTCTGTACGGATACAGAATAGTAAAATAAAAAGCCATTAAAAACTTATGAGCTATCAAAGATTCATTATTTTTTGCTTATTTTTACTCCAATTTCGATGTAAAAAGAAATGTGGTGTCGTGGGACACCAGGTAGGAACGAAGTTCAAAAGTTCTTGTGTATACGACTGTCGCGCCTACGCACGTCTCATTTAACGGTTTTATTTAACGAGGTCATCCTTACGGTTTTACTATCACATTTTTTTTAGTTCGGTCGCGCAGCAAAATCCCTATCTCCTCCAAGCCTGCCGTAAGGAACTTCGTTCCAATAAGTAATAAAAGAAGTATAAAATCTCCAAAACAAAGTCTGCACCGACACGGCTTAATTGTCGAAGATAATAACTTATTAATAACTATTATTTTCAATTGATTAATGCAGTAGTTTTTTGCATAAAATCCAAAGAACCTTACGTATTTTTTTACGCGCTAGTTTTACTATAAATTATCCTGCATTTCACTTTACTGATTTGCCCAAACACAATGTTAGGTGAGACAGCATGCTTTTAGGCCGCGCCCACCAGTGAATTTGAGTCCGCGACTAGTTCAACCTTAATGGGGTAGACAGAGAATTCTGAGTTATGCGGCTCTAAGCAGAGACAGAGCTTAAGGCTGCAAGACTCAAAAGCCACTTTTAGCGTGATGGCTGGCAAAAAAATTGGAAAAAGGCTATTAACATGATGCATTCACCCATTCTCTCGATCAACTTCATCATCAGGTCTTTTTAGTCGCCACTGCAGAAGCATAACCCTCTCTCTACTACCAGAACCACACTTGGCCAGAGTAGCCAGAGGATTTGGGGTACACTCTCCACGCTGGTCAGAGGGGTTAGAAACTCTCCAAATATAAAAAGTTTAAGTGAAAAGGCGAGTATACCTACATTTTAAAAAGAGTATATGTAAATATTAATAAAAGTAAATTTATAATATAAATTACCTATCAACAATTTTGTGATAACTAGGATTCTCAAAGCTGTTATGCTCATTTTTAATGAAATTTTTTTCCATATTGAAATCTGTTTTCAAAATCTCTGCATTGTATGTAATACTATTACAATTTGGTAGACAATTGCACTCTTCAGTACGTTTCCATAGTCCTTCTTTGAATTCTGAAATGTCAAACACGATATGGATCAGCTGATCCCTCAGTGTGTTATAAAGCTGGCTGTACACGACACAATTTGGCATAAAATCGGCAGTACAGCAGGAGATTGCTACGAAAGATTTTGTGCCAAATTTTGTTAGCAAATGCTAGAAGGCTACGAAAGACACAACTGTGATAAACGTAAATGTGACTTCTCGTGAATGATCTATAAAGAGCATTCAAAACTGATTCAGAGAATTGCTACTGCCACTACCCCCAATGCGACACCCATCTAATTTGTGCTCCGCATCATCAATGATCTATAAAACACACTGAGAAAAAAGAATGTTTGTCCATACATTGCGAAGTTTTCGTTTTGATCGACATTATCTATTAATCTTATCCCGGGCTAAGTAAAATGAAAACCAAAATTAATTATTAGTTATTTTTCAGTTATATTACAGTACTATGCTTCTTCGTACTTTGTCGTAATTGTCGTGTTTTTAAAGTTGAATAAATTAATTAATTGAATTCCATTCACCCACGCCGGCCGGTAATAGGGGTGACGACAGGGTTAGAAAAGTATAATTATAATTAGTCCGTCTTTTAGATTACCCAAAAATAATGGACCCATATTTTTATTTTGCCTAAATAAAGATACGAAGCATCAAAGTTCCGGAGTGGAGGCTTGCGCTGTCACCTCTATTTAAAAATCGTTCGTAGTCGTGACGTTATGCAAAATTTCAATACATTGTATCATTGTCATTTTATTGGTTTTCAGAGAAAAGAAAAAATGCGTGTACAAAATTTTTTTTTATTCTAACCGGTGGGCTAAAAATATTTTCCATTCGTCATGCATGCCTTTGTACGCGGGACTGCTTGGCAATTGTTGCCGGGAATTGCGTCTTATTTTTCGATTCCGTTGGAGCCCCCAAAAGATTAAAGGATCGGGGGAACTGAAGACGAAGTGGTAGCTAAAGTGGCGCCCTCATTTGAAATAAATTGTTTAAAACTAAATATGGTGATAATTAAAAATTTGATTTGTATAACTGTCTAGAAAGACCTTTAAACTCTTTTATGAGTAACCTTTAAAAGTAATATTGGTAGTCCGTCTAGTTTTAAAACAGGTTTTCGCCAAAAGTGGCCACTATTGGCAAAAACCCGTTTTAAAACTAGACGGACTATTAGTAATAATTTCAAAGGTTATTCATAAAATAGTTTAAAGGTCTTTCTAGACAGTGATACGAATCAAATTTTTAATTATCCACATATTTAGTTTTAAACAATTTATTTCAAATGAGGGCGCCACTTTAGCTACCACTTCGTCGGAAGGAAAATGCTGGGGCAATTCTTGAACTCGTTTATTTTAATTTCAAAGCAATAGGGATACGTCTTTACAATATTATACAATCGCCATCTTATTTCAGTCTATCACTACCTCGCTCTTACAGCCATCATGCTGTCACTCGCTCTTTTATTAGATGTTGCCATCCTACATTTACACATTACATTAAATTAAATATGGTATTTACCTTTTGAACTTTGACATTTTAATGTTTCCATTGTACATATAGATCTGCTATCTGTATCTAAAAGCAAAAAAGAGTGAAGAAAGAATAACAAAATGTAATAAAACGTTAGTCGTACGATAGTGACGTATTATTTCTTTGTGAAACCAAATTAGACTTTATCATCATACGTTAGGGATCAATGCTGCTTGACACCGAAACGCGGATACGCAGTAACGTCCATCTTGCTTACCGCTTTTGGAGTAACCCCCATGGTATTGCCACATATTAGATTTGTTTTATTTGTGAACAATATTATTGACGAAAACACAAATAACACTAAAAGACTGCCTGCGTAGTCCAGTGTTCAAGTCAGTATGATCCGGATGTCGTGCAACCTAATTTTTAAAATTTTAGGCCTATCGTTTCGCGATGCGGAGGTTGCCTGCCTGACCGAGGCTAGAAATGCTTGCTTTAGTGCGAGTGGTCCAAGTTATCAACCACCCCTGAATCTGGCTTCGCAGCGACAGTGGGGCGAGTCCCTTTGCGGGAAAGTAAAGAATAATTTATTTACAACAGCAGATAGTGAGGTAGAGCGGTGCCGTCTTCTAGCTAGTTGCGAACCAGTCAGGTTATTGGTCGAACGCCCTCGCATCGGCAGCTATGGGAATGCTTCTGCAAAAGACTACCTTCAGCTTGGCAGTGAGCGTACGATTAGTGTCCAGGACCAATGAGCCTCTTCGCTGCCGTTACGAGAGAGATGTCAACTGCCTAGGTTACCACGGCCTAGCCTGCTGCCACAATGCATGATATATTCCGCGCCACGCTACTCTGAATGACGTCATCCGTCGCGCCATTGCCAGCGCTGGTCAACCGGCGGTGTCAGAACCAGCTAGTATTAGCTGAGATCATCGCAAGAGACAGGTTGGAATAAAGCTGATTCCTTGGAAAATCAAGCGGTCTTTGGCTTGGGATGCCACTTGTGTGGATACTGTGGTCATGTCTTATCTGCAAGGGACCGTTCCTAGAGCAAGCGCGGCTGCAGCGGCAGCAGAAACAAAATGAAGCATTGAGTGAGTGCAGCACATATATGCCGTGGAAACTTTAGCGCCTTGCGGTGCGGAAGCTTGCCAATTATACAACAAGATTTCCGCACGTCTGCTTGACGTCTCTAGGGATCCTAGAGCTGGTACGCATTTCGGCCAGAGGCTAAAACTGGCCATACAACGCGGAAACGCCGTCTTGGGGACCTTGCCTGCGAATAGCGGCGACCTGGCTTAAATTTTTTATGTAAACATTTTTTCTTTAATTTCAGCTATTCATTTAATAATTTTAATTAGTTTAGTTAAAATTATTATTATTTAAGTTTTTTTAAATATATTTAAATAAATTTATGTAATATTGTAAACTATGACTTACGCGGCAGATGAAACGGAACGCATCCGCACACATCATATGTATAGATTGATAAACATTCTAGCATGCAGTTGCTCGCTGTGTACAGTTTAAAGTACTTCAAATACTTTTCGGATGCAAAGTAACATTGTCGCCTGAAAAATGTAAAGTTTTTTTTAAACATCTAATTTGTTTTTTTTTTAAGCGAAGCCTTGAATTGTCAATAATATCTAATAACCTAATCTACATAGAAAATCTTCAACGGTTTCAGTACTTTAATGTTGATAAGATTACATAATATCTATGCAGGGTGAATTTTAATCACCAGTCAAATTTTTGTAGCAATTCTTGTTCATTATGCTGAAGTACTTTCCATAATAAACATTTGACGAAAAACGTTAAATTAATTTGGCTCCCCTTACAAATTCCCTTACAAAACAAGTGCTCGGTCAAACGGATTGTGTATGGGAAGACAATTTTTTTAACGACTTTTGATTTTCCTTTTTAGAAAGTTGTTCTGTATCATGGTTTAAAGTTAATACAAAAATTTGGATGGTGGGTAAAAAGTAAATCCGTATTATCACTAGTTTCGCATTTTAAATAGTGAACTTAGTTGCATGGCATTAGTTTTACCCAAAAATATGCGTAACTCATTGTCATGAAATTGATGCATGGTATATCACTCACCTTCGATTTGCCGACGATATTGTTGTCATAGCAAAGTAGATGAAGGACTTAAGTACGCTGCTTGAAGACCTAAGTCGAGTTTCCTAACAGATCGGTCTAAAAATTAATATTGACAAGACGGAGGTCATGTCAAATATGCATGTTACGCCTTTACCTGTTTCTGTTGAGAGCTCCACCCGTAAATTTATAGACAGTATTTCTACCTGGGTCAATTGATCCAGGCAGAAAATTCCATCTTCGAGGAAGAGATCTTTTTGTACTCGGCTGGGCAGCGTTCGGGAAATTGCGCAGTGTTTTATCGTCGAAAAACCGATGGCCGATGAGGCATAAAGGTTCTCAAATAACGGCCACAAACGAGCAAGCGCAGCTTAGGACACCCACCTGCTAGGTAGTCAGACGCCCTGAGCAAGGTCGCAGGAAAGTGCTGGATGTAGGCTGCCTCCGATCGGTCCTTTTGAAAATCCGTGGGGGAGGCCTATATCCAGCAATGGACTACTGTGACTGATATAATGATGATGATGATGTTGAGGAAATTGATGCATGCATTGTAAAACTTTACTATGACACATGAAATTGTTGTTAAAATTTATGTTCTAAATTACTTTCGTGAGGTGGAAAGCGTTCGTATCCAGGCGGTGACTACTGGGACTGAGAGGGACGAGTTCGATACTCATTAGGTGCGACTTGTATTGTACATCTGTATTTATATTCATATTATACGGTCAGTTGTAACTACAACCACTTGTTTTCAGTAAAGGAAAACATCGTGAGAAAATCTGCACACTAGTTGATCACTGTTACTAGATGATAGTCACTGAGCTACGTGCAGTTACCTTCAGGCAGCTCGAAAAATCTGACACCAGTATCAGCAATTAACTCACTCGATACGAAGACTTCCGTAACGTAAATTAGGTTTTCATCATTCAAGTTCTGAAAGGAGGTTGTATTTAACTCAAAATCCGGCTTGTAAGTTTGACTTACATCCTTAGGGAGGTGAAATCTTTGTTGCGAAAATTGCAAAATATACTTTTAACAAAAAAATTACGAGTAATAGGTAAAAATAGAGATAAAGGCAGTCAAATAAAAACTTATTACCTCCGATTCCAAAGGAAATTTCATTAAATTGTTAAAAGTCAATACTTCTTAAATAACCAAATCTGTTAAACAGTTTTTCATTACTTCCTCGTTTGAAAATTAGAGTATTTAACTGGAGTGTAAGTGAACAATACATCTTTAAACTATAAGCGCCCTCGCTCGCTTCGCTCGTTCGTGTGCCTAAATATCTCGGGTGTAATAGACCTCTAACAACCCTTGTTGAACAATCTACTATTAATAATAAACAATGTTACTTAAAAGGCCGCTCTAGATCGGTCAATTTGGAAATCCTGAAGGAGACATATGTCTGGCAGTGGACGTTACGCGACTGAGATGAAAATGCTACTTACACTTTTGAATCGTATTTTTGAAGTTTTTCCGAAGTGTTCATCATATTCACTTTAAGGGCTAAAGCTGATACTTGGCCCGGTAACACTGCGTAGGAATACACTGATGATTTAGGGTGGTCAGATGGATGTTGTGTGTATACCTATAAGTAATGGTAACAAATAATAAATAACTCTTTTCGTTATAGCCTTTAACGTCACTCAGACCAGTAAACAAATCTGTGGTTTCAAAATAAATATAGGACAACAGATGGCAGCACAGTAAAGTGAGGTCCAATAATCCAATATGGTAAATATGGCTGCGGTTATTGGAAACATTTAACAAAACAAAAGAACCTGTCAAATGATGGTCCAATGTTATCAGACGATTGGACCTAGTGATGTACAAAACTCGAGTCCTCGAGTTCTAATTTTGAAGACTCGAGTCGGTTTTACAGGGCTCTATGAGCTTATTAGGCTCGCAGTTCCGAGGCTATGCAAGCGCGAGTTCTCTGAGCAACAACTTAAGCCTTTAAAAGAGTTTAATTTTAGTTTTCCGAAGTATGCAAGCATACATTATTTTGACTTCTATTGTAATGAATCATATTTTATTTTTTATTGCCAAAATTAGTTTTATAAATGAAAAATCATTGCTTTTAAACACACTCGCAAAACATTACCCTCCCTCTTTGCAGTCGGGTAAAAAGACGCGGGCGCAGAAAAAGGTTCGGGTGCAGAATAAGACTCAAGCTCTAATCTCACGCTCCGAGAGCCCTGTAAACGAATCCGAGAACTAAGTAAGAGGACTCGGAGGACTCGAGTCTTGTACATCATTGGACCCGACTTCACTGTGCTGTCATTTGATATCTAATAATTTAGAAAACCCACATTAGAGAGAGTTAGGGGCTTAAGCGGCAGCGATTCAGATTAAAATTAAAACATTGTTTAATAAAACTGCTGATTGTAAAGTTTTAACTGAATTATTTGTCTGAACAAGTTTATTTACAATTTAGAAAAAAGAAACACAATAACTTTAGATATATAATGACAGTGGAAAAATTACTTACTTTAAATCCTTTGTTTAAAACATTGCAATTGTCATCGTAGTTTTTTTTAGAGCTATGTAATAAAATTTGCAAATAAGGAATGTCAGTACTATACTGAAATAGAAAAAAAAATATTAGCAATAATTCAATTTCTTTCCTTTTACTTTCAATACTGTTAATACGACCTCATATAAGGTTTGCATTTTTATCTAGACAAACGAACGCCAAAATCCATTCGAAACATTAGGAGAACAATACATCACTTTCTATGCTACAATATCCTGAGAATAGTGAACAATAACAATTATTATTCAAACTGACAAAGTTTTATGTGCTAATTTAGATGGACGGCTAATTACAAACCCCAGCAGAAGTCTCAATAAAGATGAGAAAAATTATCTTGTAATAGAAAAACAACTATTGGCAGTAGTAATACAGACTGCCTAATACTTCAGACCATATTTATATTTAAAACTAGCTTTTTCCCGCGGCTTTGCTCGCGTAGGGGTGTAATTGATCAAAATCATTTCTTAGGGGATGCCTACGTCATAGTAGCTTTATGCATGCAAAGTCTCAGCCCGATCGGTTTAAAATTAACAAAGTTTCATACAAACTTTCATCCCCGATTTTATCTCTTTGGGGGTAGAATTGATCAAAATCCTTTCTTAACGGATGCCTACGTCATAACATCTACCTGCATGCCAAATTTCAGCCCGATCCGTCCAGTGGTTTGGGCTGTGCGTTGATAGATCACTATGTCAGTCAGTCAGTCACCTTTGAGTTATATATATTTAGATATTTTAAAATTGAAACAAAAAAAAACATACGTTTGGTTTATCTTTTTATTATGAGAGATACGTATATCAGATTAATTAAATTTAGACTAGCCTTACAGGAATAGGATTTCAATACCTATTGAATACATCAAGAATCAAGAAATGCAGCAGCTGATGCTTTGTCTCGAATTACTTTAAAAAAAAATAACGATGCGTGAAAGTGTAGTCAATGTTATGACTCCTGCACCAACCACAAAATTATTAGTGGACCTTCAGATGACTATCTTGATCAACGAAGAATCGTAGGGACCAATATTCAACAGAAGAATTCAGTGTTATTAACATTTATTGATATAAATAATTATGAAACATTTTTAAAAATTAATCAATTTGTAGAATAAAGTGAAATTTTATGTTACGTAGCAAGTAAAAAAACTATATAGATAATTTTTTTAAATCCTCAATCGCGCATTTCACGAGGAGGATTTGTGATAGAATAACATAAAATGTGTAATAATATAATGTAGAGGAAATACGCATAATAAAAAATAAAGAAAATGAGAACGTTCAAAAAAAGATTTGAGTAAGTAAAGACACAGAATAAGTACTTAGTACTCACGTACAGAAGTCTTACTCAGAAAAGAAATATCTACTTAATGTGGTTAGCGCTATTTATTTATTTTATTGGTTCATGTACACTTGAAAATTTACAAATAAAACCTTATAAAAGTTAACGTAGTACATAGGTGCTACTTATTTCTAAAGAAATTTTTTCCAGTAGACCCGCGAGAGGAAATGGGAAGAAAGAGGTAATTGGCGTGTACAATACAAAGATAAATAAATACTTATACCTACAAGAAACATAAATAAATTAATAAACATACCTACATAGACGTACGTAAAATAAACTTACATAAATACATAAATATATACTGATATATACAATTAATGAATACATAAGATAATATTTCTAAATATGATGGTCAGGATGATAAAGACAGATAGTAATCTTTTACTCGTTTCTTAAACTCGTTTTTGATTCACGAATTTTTAGTAATAACTGATTCCATAGCCTAACTGCTTGCACGGAAAAGGAGTGGGTATAGGTAGCGGAGCTATGAATTGGGAATTGAAGAATTAATTTATGGGTGGACCGACAGGGAGCGTTGACAGGCCGTGCGAAAGAGAATCTTTCACGTAAGTAGGGAGGATAGGAAGGATTGTACAGAACATTGAAGAGGAGGCAAAGGTTTCTGGTGTTCCGGCGAAGGCGGATGGGGAGCCACTTGAGTTGTTTGCGAAAGTCGGAGACGTGGTCAAATTTCCTCAAGCCAAAAATAAAGCGAATACACAAATTCTGCAAACGTTCAAGTTTAGTAAGAAGCTCTTTTGTAGCGTCAAGGAAACAAGCATCAGCATAATCAAGAATTGGGAGTAATAAGGAATGACAGAGGGAGATTTTAGTTTGAAATGATAAGAAATTTTGAAGAAATTTGAGAGAATGTAAAGAATAGTGTAATTTACGGCTAATCTCGGAAATATGGGCAGTCCAACTTAAGGTTCTGTCCATAATAACCCCTAAGTTTTTAGCAGACTCAATGTATGCAATTGGAGAGCCATCGAGATATAGCTATGGTTTAATTTAAGTCGCGTCAGAAAACCTCACTTCTTCGTTTAGATACCTAGTCATCCATTGCAAGCCAATTTCATTCTTATTACTCTGAACACACTATTCATGTAACTGAATTTTCCCCTTCGAAGGGTTCAACGCGCGCATAGTAATAATGTAGGTATATTTTCGATACCTAAACGAGGAATGACACAAGCCTAGTAAAGATACCAAAAGATAGGTCCAGACTACAAATATGTGTATTAAAAGAGGTAAAAAGAATCGATGATTAAAATGACAGGCGTGTAATTTTAAATGATTTCCATCTTTTACCTAGACGGCCGTGCTGGTAAGAGAAGGATGTCAAATAATATCAAAACGACTATTACTATTGACCTGGCTTAGACAAAGATATAAAAAAAAATGTTGAACGTTGAGTTAAAATAAATATAAAGGTCATTCTGCTGAATTCATCGATGACCAATAGAAAATATCTTGCACCGCCAATTGATACACTCCTTGGGTGCATAAATGTTTTAATTTATAATCTGTAGTAATTTAATTTAAATCATAGCTTGAGTTGCCTGGTACAAATGTCTCTAGATAAATACATTCCATTGACTAGACCTTGTTTTAATTTGTTCATATAAGTGCTATTTAAGTGTCTAAGCCGCCTGTGCCATGTTTGATTGTCTGACCATCGACTATAAACGATGTCAACAAACAACTTTCAGTTTGCTGAATCAATTTATAAACACCATCAATTAATTCTACCTCGGCAACCAGATCACCTAGTTTCTAAGGGCACGTTCAGATGACACACGCACTCCTAACCCATGCCCAGCGTACGACAAGCGCACAACAAGCGCGAGATTGAATTTGTTGCATATAATTTGAGTCCTATCACTCATAAATACAACTCAAATTGCATTTACAGAAGTCCAGTAGAAGTGAGCGCCGGGCGGACGCAAGGCAGAGGCAAGGCAGAGGCAAGGCAGAGGCAAGGCAGAGGCAAGGCAGAGGCAAGGCAGAGACAAGGCAGAGGCAAGGCAGAGGCAAGGCAGAGGCAAGGCAGAGGCAAGGCAGAGGCAAGGCAGAGGCAAGGCAGAGGCAAGGCAGAGGCAAGGCAGAGGCAAGGCAGAGGCAAGGCAGAGGCAAGGCAGAGGCAAGGCAGAGGCAAGGCAGAGGCAAGGCAGAGGCAAGGCAGAGGCAAGGCAGAGGCAAGGCAGAGGCAAGGCAGAGGCAAGGCAGAGGCAAGGCAGAGGCAAGGCAGAGGCAAGGCAGAGGCAAGGCAGAGGCAAGGCAGAGGCAAGGCAGAGGCAAGGCAGAGGCAAGGCAGAGGCAAGGCAGAGGCAAGGCAGAGGCAAGGCAGAGGCAAGGCAGAGGCAAGGCAGAGGCAAGGCAGAGGCAAGGCAGAGGCAAGGCAGAGGCAAGGCAGAGGCAAGGCAGAGGCAAGGCAGAGGCAAGGCAGAGGCAAGGCAGAGGCAAGGCAGAGGCAAGGCAGAGGCAAGGCAGAGGCAAGGCAGAGGCAAGGCAGAGGCAAGGCAGAGGCAAGGCAGAGGCAAGGCAGAGGCAAGGCAGAGGCAAGGCAGAGGCAAGGCAGAGGCAAGGCAGAGGCAAGGCAGAGGCAAGGCAGAGGCAAGGCAGAGGCAAGGCAGAGGCAAGGCAGAGGCAAGGCAGAGGCAAGGCAGAGGCAAGGCAGAGGCAAGGCAGAGGCAAGGCAGAGGCAAGGCAGAGGCAAGGCAGAGGCAAGGCAGAGGCAAGGCAGAGGCAAGGCAGAGGCAATGATGTGACAGGACTCAAATTTTATGCAACAAATTTCAAAGCTCGCTTGATTTGCGCTGGACATCTGTTGGCGTGCGCGTGTAGTTCAAACACGCGCCCTAATGAGACATCGGCCAGGTTAGAATGCAACACTGATTCCATTTTTTATTAGTTCACTCACTGATAATAGGTTTGTTACTTCACTGTGATTTCGTATTCGTAACTTGTCGTGACTTCCATCACCCGCAAACAATACGAGTACTTTCGTTTTGTTTGCAACTATAATTTTTGGTAATTTTGACAAATTTAAACTATTCTTAAATCAACTTTCATTTGCTGTCATGTGCATATTTGCACCCGAATCAATGTACGAGTAGTGGAGTCTCTATTTATGAATTAAATTTTATGATATAGAGACAAGACAGAAGTTTTAGACTCCCAGACACAAGTTTATTATAACACTACCCGCCGTAAGGCCTATTTCGATGCGAAATGTATAATATATAGATAGATAAATAGATTTATTTGCATCAAACAGGGCACACATTTACAATCAATACAATAGAAATAAATAAATATTAATATGCTCATTATTAATTATTCCATCATACCATTACTTACAAGCACGGGTTACTCACGTAGAGTCAACTACTGGCCGACATGTTTCGACCTCATCCGGAGGTCTTCATCAGGGCGAATGTGACGCGCCTACACGAAACTGCTCCGCGACTCACTACGCGACTCACCCGGATCTAGGGGGGGGGGGTTAGCCAGGGCCCATGCCCCGGGCGGCGAAGTCAGAGGGGCGGCAAAATCAAATATATCCATCACTACCAGCTACCGATACGGAACGGGGGCGGCGTCTGGTTACTTTTGGAAGAGTATAAAAGTTGTTAACTACTCAAAAATGTACTTAACTGATCATTAACCCCCTCTCCACCGTGTACTTGACCCCTCTCTACCGTGTACTTGACTGTTCAGGTACCAGTAATCAAGTAAGCGGCAAAACCAAATATTCTAGATCCGGTACTTTCATACCACTCCATACGTACCTGCCCTCGATATGGGTATTGCTTGATATCAAACTTAGAGTAGCTATTGTTATATCCAGTATTGAAATCCCAGCCAGAGCTTGCTTTGTTATTAGAGTTGTAATCAAAATCTTTATGCATGCTGTGAAAATAACATTATTATTTGTTATATCAAGCTCTTTGTATTTTACTATCAAATTAAATGTTAATCGGAAAGGCACAAATTAAAATAAAACAGAAAAAAGGTTTTTTTTTATAAAATAAAAGATATAAGCTTTTACTTTGACTCTGAAGAACGTAACAAGACATAAAGAACGAGACTGCAAAGTCAATGTAATAAAAAGTAATGTCTTTAAACAAATAGTCACAAAGTTATGATAGAACTAGCTGAAGCCCACGGCCTTGCCTGGGGGGTCAAACATTTGCACACTGTTTTTAGCTGAGTTAAAAACTTTCATCCTTCATAAAAATTCAAAGAATGAATTGTGATATTGTCACGAGAGTGGGTTGGGGATAGGAAAGGAAACAACAATCCTATGGAATGGTGCCTTTATTTACAACTTAAGCGGTACTCACAATTGACAGCGTCAGTCCTTTTTGCACTCCAACTGTCACTTCACTGTCAGGCGCGAGGAAACGTCACTGCACTGACACGCGCGCGGAAACGTCACTGCACTGTCACACGCGCGGACTTCACTGCACTAAACACTTCACTTACTCACTTCTTCACTTTACTCACTGATTCACTCTACTCACTACTATTCTTTTCTTCTTCTTTTCTTCCTTCTTCAGATTTCACTTTCGAACTAAAACTGCCTTCGGCGGCGCCTTGTTCCGTTTATATACCCCCCCAAATTCGAACAAAATCGCATCAATGTTCCAAACTCAAATTACTTATTTTCTATCGCCTTCTCTCTCACTCATTTTCTGTCCCGTATTTTCTTTTCCATTTAGTCTATTATTATCTAGCAACTTCTTTCAAAACTTCAAGAATACTGTAGGTGGCTGTGATTTGAACCAGCGGTCTCTGGATTCACAATCCATCGCTTAGACCACTAGGCCAATCATGTTCTGACGCTGTTGACGAAATATTCCTTCAGTTGAATTCTTTTAGTTCGAATTCGTGACGTTGACAATGTCATTCATCTCCTTACGTGACAATATTATAAGAGATACAGTAAACTTTTGTCTCATATCATAAGCACATACTACGTGGAAGGGTTATACCCGTAATAAATACTAACCACGAACCACGAGCTATACTAGATCACTATAGTATAATGAAGTTAAAAAAACAATCAAAAAACAAAAAAAGTCGACATTCCCATACAATTTGCCCGGGTGGCTGCACACTTTTGTCATCATCATATCAGACACAGAAAGTCCATTGCTGGAATAGGTCTCTCTCTCTCTCTCTCTCATCTCAGCGTTTTCCCAGTTGCGTCCTCAGCTGAGAAGCCCAAGGTCCGCTTTCCGACATTTTCTTCTCCACTTTGCACGGTCTTGAGCATCCTTGGTTGTAAGATGATTAGCACGCATATCATCCTTGACGACGTCAAGCCTTCTTGGGTCTACCCCACCTTCCTGCTCTCGGCGGAAGCGGCATGGCTTTACTTTTGTTTCCCTCGTAACTTGCCGGCTTCCGTAGGACGTGACCGTACCAGCGTAAGCGACTTTCTTGCAGTTTGTCTGCTATGTCACGGACATGAAGGCTGCCGCGGATGCGAGTCTTTCTCACACGATCTCTCCGTGACTCGATATCCAACGCAGCATTTGCTGGAAATAGATCTCCCCAAGGATTTCCAAAACGACCGATCGGAAGCGGCCTGTATCCAGCGCCTCCCTGCAACCTTGCTCAGGTCATCTGACCATCTAGCAGGTACTGTCCTTTGCACTATTGTATTGATATACTTTTTTTTTGTATCTTGGCTATTATTCTAATATAGTGATTTTGTATAGCCCGTGGTTCGATTTATTATGGGTATGTATGTTCCTTCCACATTGTATATAATTATTATCATTTTTAATTCTAAAATAACCAAGTTTCATACAAACTTTCCACCCTTATTTAACTCCTTAGGAGATTAATTTCCAAAAATCCCTTTTTGGTGCACACTTCGGTCATAATAGGAACGTTTGGGCAAAATTTTCTGCCTCTAGACCCAGCGGTTTCAACTGTGCAATGATCAATTAATCAATACACATTATGTCAGCCAGTCAATTTCTTATTTGATTTATATAAAGGGATTTAACTTGATTGACGGTAAGATCGTTAATATTAGTATATATAGTAAATATTAATAACAGTATCAGTAAATACAAGTACAGTAAATAGTGGTTTATTAATTTAACGAATCCAAACACCCCCATCAGTCTCAATATTCACAAATATAGTAAAAAGTCATTTTGAGAGTAGAACACTACCTCAACGCTCCGCTTATGAGGCGTGCAAATGTACTTTCGATAATAATATGTATGACATATCAAAGGTTCAAATGTTTATTCAGTAACTTTACAGGCACTTTTACACGTCAACCATTTACACAATTATCGACAGTACATAGTATAATGATCTCCGTGGCGTAGTGGTCACCATGCTAGTCCGCCACCCAGAGGTCCCAGGTTCGATCCCCGGTCAGGGCAAGTTGGAAAATTTTAAATTGTCTTGGGTCTTGGATGTTTATTTATGTATGCATTTGTCATAAAATATACTATCGTTAAATTAGTATCCCATAACACAAGTCTCGAACTTCCTTTGGGGCTAGCTGAATCAGTATTATTTATGTAAAATAATGACAGGGTCAGAAAAGTATTATTGTACATAATTGGTGCATCTTTTAAATTATCGAAAAATAATGGACCCTTATTTTTCAGTTTATCAAGAAAAGTAAAAAGTAGCAAAGATACGAAGCATCTAAGTTCTAGAGTAGGGCTTGCGACGTCACCGCCATGTAAAAATCGTTTTTGGCCGTGAAATCATTCGAAATTGAAATGCAAATGAAAAATCTTCGTCATTTATTGTTTCTTAGAGACAAGAAAAAATATGTTTATGAACCATAAATATTTTCGTTGTCATCATAGGCATTGATGTGAAGACTAATAATAATTGAACACTTACTTTTCAAATCGAAACATTTCATTAGCAGCCAATCCGTTGAAATTGAAACAGACACCTTCTTTTGTCAACACTGCTTTAAATAGATTTTTACAGTCATGCTCGTAATCCAAAGCTCCTACCCATGAACATTCCCAGAGTGTTGGCCACGACGGTTTAGTGTCACCTAAAATTATTTCACTCGTCAACAAGATTTTTGAAGCATATGAATTGCATCTGTTTATCATCAGAAATCGGTACCGCACCTGCGTCTATCGTCCCGAAGTAATGCGCGGCGAAGCTACGTACGTTTTGTACACTAAAAAGTTATCGCGATAAAGCTGTGGTTATATTAGCGGCTTTGTTATTTTTCACGAACTATCGTGCAATAATCCAAGATGGCGTCATCTAGGCATTTAAATATAGACGACGAGTTTTTTCACTTTTACATGTGTGCTAACTATTATATAATGCATTTAATGTACCTAAAAAGAAACCTTGAAACAAAAACCTAAGATTCTATACACCATTTCATCGTTCCACTCCATTTTTACACATTAAAAACCGTGGCGCCGTCGCACAGCACGCGTCTAAACAAGTTGAAAACAAACGTCAAAGTGAACAACGCTAGTCCGACCACGCAGAGCGAATTGTTAGCGCGCTAAAACCCTTTGATGTACCACCACCCGTGCGATAACGAAGACGTAGCCCGAATATTCGGGACTATATCCGATAACAACCGGTCACATTTGCGTGTATCGTGTCGAAGCTTCGTGCCGATAGACGCAGGTGCGGCCGAAGCATTACAAAAATGAACGCGACGTTTTCAAATATTGCTTTTCAACTCGTAAACGGGTGTGATCAGGAAGAGTGGCCAAAATAGTGATAGTTTGCTAACCACAACGCATAATGATATAATGGGCGTCGTCACTTTCCTTGTTTGGCTTATACGATACCCAGAATAGAAGCAACTGGCGCATTCTTCGTGGTTTCTTTTCTCCCAAACAAGTTTGGAAGATGAAACGTGATATAAAGTAAGTTAGTGAACATTACATAAAGTAGATAATTTGCAAGTATATGTTTAATACATTCCCTTACTTAACTGTAGGTTAACGGGTAGACCACTTTATGCTAGGCAAATTAAAACAATTCCCGACTTACAATAATTTCATGTGTAAACGCCATCTAGCGATGATCGGAAGAACATAATAGTGGAATCAATATCTGTAGCACCATCTATTATTTGCGAGGCAAACTTCAAAACCCCGACTTTCAAGCGTTAACACCCAATAACTTTTAAACGGCGAGATGGACCGACGGAAGGAAAAATTTCTCTATACCGATGAACGGTGAACAGTGATTTCGATGTACAGTTATATCGTTGGGGGGGTAATTCAATAAATCATGTATTCTCAGTCCACACATCTAATTTTAATATCAGTATAATTGTAAGGTTGACGTTTTTGGAGAAAATGCTGCAGTACAGTTTGTTACCGCTTCTTCTGTACTTGCGCTTTGGAGGCGGCAGTAAACTTAGTTGTAAGTAAATGATCTGACGTCAACAACTAACTTAAGAAATCGAAAGAAAAAAGAAATGACAATTATCAAGTGATATAAATATCCAAAGATAAATAAATGATTTTTGACTTTTAACTTTCATGGCAAGCTCGGACCAAGGACGTATTAAGTTGAATAAATAAATAAATACTTGCCTTTATAATATTTTCAATTGTGGACTTGTCAGTTTTATTTGGGAAATTGTTAAATTTAATTTCTCTCTTATAACCAGGCAATGGACAAATTAGACTTATGTCTAGAAACTTTTTGATGCCTTCTGCAGCTGGGTCGCTGGTATTGTAGCTGAAAAGAAAACATCATGATAAAAAATAACAATTTTAAAAATTTTGAAACGTGAGTTTTTAATATAATAAAATAACATTATTGTTACTGGAAATAAAAAAAATCCGTAAGACGTTTTGATCTTGAAACAGCAATGTATGTATGTCACCTATGGACCATTCGGACTACTACTGCTAAGCTACATTGGGCGAAGGTTCATAATTTGAACTTCCTTATTAAGCACATTGCCTAGACAGATTTTCGACTCGTGGTCACCAATACATTCCGATTATTCTTATGTTTCTTACATACCGTGGTATGTAAGGAACGACGACCTTAACATACAGTTCAGCACGCTAGTTTAGGTTGCTTCACCATGTGAACGTTGAGGCGATCCAGCTCCTCCACAAAACAGACACTGTGCGAAGACTTAAAAGAACTAAACCGTTCGAACTAGTGTAGCAATGACATATGTGTATAAAAGTCAAAAATAGTAACAATGAAAACTAAAGACACATGAACAGAGTGCTTTCCCCTTAGTAGAGACAGTAAGTAAAGTGCCGATGGACACATTCTTATTAATTAAGTATTTTATACAATGATATATTACTCATTAGTCTGAGTTTAGGCTAGATCGTAATATAATTAGCGTATTTACTTACAATATAGATACGTTAACACACAGAAAGAAAACTTATGTGGTTTTCGGGCAACCTGGTAATATACAAAACTACACGGGGGGGTTCACTTACAATTGCACCAAAATAACCTACACTACACAAAACGCAAACACTGTGCGACTAGGGTGAGCCCCAAGCGCCAACCCCGCTGCCGCAGGTTATTTTATTTGGTTCGCAAACTGGTGGTTACAATATTAATTAACAAATGTGCTATAGAAAGACCAATGCAATAAAAAGTACAACCTCTTGAGAGAACACAGCATACACACAATATATATTGGCTCTCAGTAGAAATTTTTAGATAGCTACTTCTATAAATTAAATTCCTTTGTTATCTATATATAATAACAAGCGAAAATCACTCACTCACTCACTCATCACGAAATCTCAAAAACTACTTAGCCAATGAAGATGAAATTTGGCAGGAAGGTAGATTGTGACTAGGAGACGTCCGCTAAGAAAGGATTTTTGGAAATTCTGTCCCTAAGGGGGTGAAATAGGGGTTGCCAGTTTGTATGGAACTTCTTAGGTAATTTTTAAAGTGAGACACTTAAAATTTTTAATTTATTTTAATAGTTGGTAGAAAATAATAATGCATTTATTAGATTTTGAAAATTATATCCCTATAGGAGTGAAATAGGGGTTGCAAGTTTATATGAATCTACGACATTTTTAAAACGAGACACATGACATTTTTGAATTTGAATAGTGGTCAATAAAAAATAATAATACAGAAATTAGATTCTAAAAATTGCATCCCCTGGGGTGCATTAGGGGTTGCGGATTTATATTATTATGAAAATTCGTCATTTTTTGAGTGAGAGACCAATAATTGAGACAAATAGATCATTTGTTCTCTAGCAAATGACGGGAACGGGAACGGGATATTATAACACAATTTATAACGTAAAAAAACCAATTACAGATCCTATTAGAACCATTTTCGGCTTCTACGCGGACGAAGTCGCGGGTTAAGGTTGTTCCGTATAATTTTTTTAGCTTACCTTATAATTTTTTCTCTGTATAACATGTAGTTGTCCTCGGATGCGTTCACAAACAATAATCGGTGTTCTGTGAAATTATATATCCATGGTTTTACTTTGATTTGAGGGCATATTGTCAATGATGGGAAAGGTACCTGAAAAGTTGCATATATATTATTTTTTTTTACAATATATTGGCTTAGGCATTTGTCCTCAATCTCACCTGATGGTAAGCGACGATGAAGACTAGAATGAAGCATGCCTATCCAAAAGATACCCATTCAATCTACTTTTGAATGTCCCGGGGCTGTACTTCTCTGGGAATATAGACGCAGGCAGTTCATTCCACACCTTAGCTACTCGAACCAAAAAGGAATTGTCGAAGCGTTGAGTTCGAGACTTAGGTATTTCAACGACAAAGGGGTGAAACCCCTGTCCGCGCCTCGTAGTCCGACAGAGAAATGGTGAGGGTTTCACGAGATCAAAAAGAGCCTTCGAACACTCTCCAAAATGTATCCTATAAAAAACCGATAAGCAGGCTACTTTGCGACGATGCTTTAGGGACTGCAATTTTCTATTTGAAAGCGCATCGCTGTTTATAAGCCTGCGGGCTTTTCGGTCAACAGAGTCTAGTGCCTCAAGTTGGTATTTAGCGGAGCCATTCCACAATATATATCTATATACAGGTTCTAACAAAACAGGTGTAATAAAACTAATCTAAGAATGCATTAATTTCATGATATTGAACAACTTTCCCCAAGGAACATCATCATCATCATATCAGCCATAGGAAATTCACTGCTGGACATAGGCCTCCCCCAAGGATTTCCAAAACGACCGATCGGAAGCGGCCTGCATCCAGCGCCTCCCTGCAACCTTGCTCAGGTCATCCGATCATCTAGCAGATGGGTGTCCTACGCTGAGCATCATCACCGTCTGAGCGTAATTTCCCGGTTGCATCCTCAGCAGTAACGCTTCCGAGCCCGGAATCCGCCACCTAACCCCAAGGAGATTTGACGAGGTAGGCTTGTACACAGAGCGACTGCCGTCTGACCTCCGCAACCCAAAGGGTAAACCAAAACCAGTCGTTGCATAGTTTGATGATCAAACGCTAGACGAAGTTCGGGACCCACAGTTTATACTTACGTGCTTTTCGAAACACGGAATCATTTATTTATTTATTTACAAAATTCATGTACACAAAATACAAAAATAGGAACGAACAAAGTAAGAACATTGAGTACATAGGTACTGCTTATTTCATAAGAAATCTCTTCCAGCAGACCCAGGACAGGAAAAGAGAAGAAAACAGGTAATAGTAGGCGTGTACAAAATAGACTCAAGTTAAATACAAATACATAAAATAGGTAGGTACTTATCTAAAAGTTAAAACATACACATACATATTATATAATACATAAACTAAAATATACCTAACTATAAATGTAAATAAATAAAATTATATATAAGTATAGAATAAATATACCTATATACTATATACCATTCATTACGTTAAGGAAAGATAATACTCTTTTACTCGCTTCCTAAAAACAGAAAATGATTTGGAGTCTCGTATAGTATGTGGTAGTGAGTTCCATAATTTCACCGCTTGTACAGAGAAGGAGTGGGAATAGCACGCAGAAGTATAGTCAGGGATTCTAAGTACGGTTCTAAGGTGGGACCTACAGAGCACATTAGACGGACGGGCAAAAGAAAACCGATCACGTAGATATGTAGGATAAGTAGGGTTGTACAAAATTTTGAAAAGGAGTCATAGGATTCTATGGTTTCTACGCAAACGAATAGGGAGCCACTCAAGTTGTTTGCGGTATTCAGACACATGATCAAACTTTTTTAATCCAAATATGAATCTTAAGCATAAATTTTGCAATCGTTCTAGCTTGTTCAGTAGCTCCTGTGTAGCATCTAAATAGCAGGAATCTGCATAATCAAGGAGTGGCAGTATGAGGGACTGGCATAAAGATACTTTGGTTTCAAAGGGCAAAAAATATTGAAGTGTTCTGAGACTATGAAAGGAAAAATATACTTTGCGACTAACTTCAGTTATATGCGCAGTCCAACTCAGCGTCGGTTCAATTAAAACACCTAAATTTTTGGCAGTCTCAGAGAATGCAATAATGGTACCATCCAGAATCAGAGGAGGAACAGTGCTATGGTCAATGGAATTTCGTGCATACCGACTCCCAAGGAGCATGGCTTGCGATTTTTTTGGATTTACTAATAAACCAAATGATTTAGCCCACCCAGTTAGTTTTTGCAGATCACAATTAATTGCATCAATGGCTGTATCGATGTCAACAGGTAGACAGTGTTTGTAGAGCTGCAAATCGTCTGCGTAGAGATGGAAGCTAGAAGAGAGAATTTGGGTAACAGTATTAATGAAAACAGAAAATAAAAGAGGAGACAGAACACCGCCTTGTGGCACACCCGCACTGAGCTCACGCCAATCGGAGGAAGTCTCTTCGACGCGAACACACTGCGAGCGACCGTGAAGATACGAATCAAACCAACATAAAGTAGAAGGAGAAACATTTATAGATCGGAGAATGCCAAGAAGAATGTCAAAATCAACTGAGTTAAAAGCACTGCTGAAATCAAGAAGGACCAATAAAGTAAGACATTTGTTATCAATCGCCCAGCGGATGTCATCCGTAACCTTGAGTAAGGCAGACACAGTGCTGTGACCCTCTCGAAAGCCCGATTGAAATTGAGTGATGATATTATTTTCGAAAAGAAAGGTGGAAAATTGACTATGAACAATTAGCTCAAGCACTTTTGATAAGAAAGGTAAAATAGAAATGGGTCTAAGTTCTGAAACGAGGGAGGGAGAAGAAACTTTAGGTAAGGGAATAACATGAGCCAATTTCCAAGCCGTAGGAAAAGTGCCCGAAGTTAGAGAAAAGTTGAAAATGTGAGTAAGCACAGGGAGAATAACCGGAAGAAGAAGAGTGATCATTTTAGAGGAAATTAAATCGTTACCAGCAGCATTGGACGAAATATGTAGAATCCATTTCTTAACATCATCCTCGGAAATAGTTGTTAGTTGAAATGGAGTATAAGAAGGGGCTGGTAAATTTAAAAGTTTAGTTAAAGTCTCGGCTTTAATATCTGGTGGAATAGTGACCGGAGGAGCAGAAAAATGGCGGTTGATTTCGGATGGATCTATATTGGTGTAATTTAGAGTAGGAGATTTACCGATACCGACAGACTTCAGGAACCTCCAGACCTCAGCTGGACTACGACAGGTGAGAGAATCGTGGAAGTAGCGTCTCTTAGCATCTCTACACATACGATTGCAGCGATTACGTAGCACTTTGAAAAGAGTTAGATTCCGTTCGGTGGGACTGCGCTTGTATCTACGCTTAGCCCTATCCCTTCGTGCCATAGCTTCCTTAATATCTGACGATAACCAGGGTGCGGGATTGCGTTTTGTTTTAATACGTTTTAAAGGGGCATGTTTGTTAAAGATGTCGATAACGCAACTGTTAAAATGCTCAACTTTGGCATCAATATTATTAGCATCGTAGACTGGTGACCAGTTAATTTCACAGGCATCCGAAAGGAATGCCTCCATGTCCATATTTTTAAAATTACGACGGAAAATATATTGAGGTTCTCGCTTAGGAGGTCGAATAGAATATGAGAGATAAATTAGATCATGGTGCGAAAAAGGAGCGGCAAGTTGACCATGAGTGGCAACATGATCACAGGAAGAGACAATCAATAAATCAAGAAGAGATGGAATGCAGTTAGGTACATGATGCGTTGCACAGAGAGGTAGGATATGAAGATTATAAGAAGAAAAGAGATTTTGAATCTTATGAGTGCGCTCATCATCCTTAATTAGGCATGTATTAAAATCGCCCATCAGAATAACATGCTCGTATATAGGACAGAAGTCGCTAAGAAGCAAGTCCAAAGAATTAAAATAATCCACGTGGAGATCAGGACTATAATAGACTGCTAGTAATAGTTTAGTGTGGTGGATTACAACTTCAACAAAAAGGTGTTCTGCAAACGCTGAGTATTTGGCAGGGGAGGCATTAACTACTTTATATGGAATCATATTATTTTTCTGGCTGGGTGACTGGAAACAAATTTTCACAAAGTATGCTTCCCAGTGGGATTCAAACCCATGACCTCCGGGTCACAAGGCGAACGCCTTGATAACTGGACCACGGAGGCAGCAGTGAGAACTTTCCCTAAGGAGCATTAATTTAAATATGAAAAACATGATTTTGATTTCCTTTTTAACTCTGATCCGTTAACGCTAACGTCTGACCAAAAAAATATTATTTCATATTTCGAAGTTTGTTCCTTGGGGAAAAATGTTCAGTATAAAAGACTGACTTCAAACTTTGAATAGTTTCAGTATATTCTGTTCGACCTTGTATTTACCGATTCAACTGGAAGTATTTTCTCACTGAAGCTCACGATGACGGGGCTGGTCTTCCATTTGTGCCATACATTGTGGATTAAGTACGCGCACATTCCGAGGCTCAGTATAATAGTAATCATCCAAAATATCCTGAAAAATATTCGGCGTAGGCCAAATCAATAGTACGAACAGCGAAATTCAAATTAAAATGTTTATTTAGTACCTTTACAGGCACTTTTACGACCTCCGTGGCGTAGTGGTCACAATGCTAGTCCGCCACCCAGTCCCGGGTTCGATTCCCGGTCAGGGCAAGTTGGAAAATGGCCTTTTTCAAATTGTCCTGGGTCTTGGATGTTTATCTATATATGTATTTGTTATAAAATATAGTATCGTTGAGTTAGTATCCCGTAACACAAGTCTCGAACTTACTTTGGGGCTAGCTCAATCAGTGTAATTTGTCCGTATATATATATTTATTTATTTTAATGTACGTTAAGTGTAGTGTATATTAAAATGTAATTTACTATCAAAGAAAAGCTACCGCTTAGAAAAAACGCCGAAAGAAATTCAATTTCACAGCATTGGTCGCTACACACCAGAAGGGCTTTGTTATATTATTGTTGTCTTTTAATAAAAAAATACTTATCACATGATACAATGTTGAAATATGATAACATGTAATGCTTGCAAACTAGTTAAAAAATAATTACAATACTAGTAGCAAAGAATAAATATAATTATTACATCATCATATCACCCACAGGAAGTCCACTGCTGGACATAGGCCTCCCCCAAAGATTTCCAAAACGACCGATCGGAAGCGGGCTGCGTCCAGCGCCTCAGATCATCCGACCATCTAGCAGGTGGGTGTCCTACACTGCGCTTGCCGGTACGTGGCCGCCATTCGAGAACCTTTCTGCCCCATCGACCATCGGTTCTTCGCGCTATGTGCCCCGCCCACTGCTACTTCAATGAGCTAATCCGCTTGGCTATGTCGGTGACCTTCGTTCTCCTACGAATCTCCTCATTTCTGATTCGATCGCGTAGAGAAACACCGAGCATAGTGCTCTCCATAGCCCGTTGAGCGACCTTGAGCCTTTTTATGAGACCCATAGTAAGGGACCACGTTTCATAAGTATTATATACAGAATAGAAACTCATGGTCCCTCGCAATATCTCACCTTTTCAAGTATATTGAGGAGCGAACACACACAACACAACGACGTGTGCACGGGTTTCATTTGTAGTATGAACAGGCAAAAATTTAATGATACTCCGGTTCTATGAAGAGCTATACCAGTCCTAGTAGTCAAAAAAGCGAAGCTGAACTGATGTGCCGTCCAGGCAGCACCCGTTCATGAGCTAACGCATAGATCAGCCATCGTTAAACTCAACCATATTACAGGAAATCCAACGAATCGACCAGCAAACTACGCTCCAAATTCAAAATTGTCGATGTAATGTACTTAGATGTCAAAACGACAAAGCTGGAGTAGAAGTGGAACATGTGTCGTATGGGATAGGAAAGATGGGCAAGAAAGCGACGTCATAGATTTCAGAAGGACGACAGTGTAATGAAAGGCGAGAAAAGATGGAGGGTTTAAGCACAGGCTACATTTTTAGGGTTCCGTAGCCAAAGGGTAAAAACGGGGCGTTATTACTAAGACTCCGCTGTCCGTCTGTCGCTCTGTCTGTCCTTTAGCAGGCTTTATTTCATAATAGCAAGACAGTCGAAATTTTTCTAGATCATTTATTTCCATTGTAGACATATTTCATTAAAAATGAAATGAAGACGAAAACAAATTCATAGAAATTAGGTATATTTACTATATGAATATCCCAGCGACGTTATGTTTTGTAATAAATATTTAATCTTTTAATAGCTACCGTGCTAGCCAAGCTACCGTGGATTGGGAATCGCGGAAGCAAGAAGTGAGGCCTTTACGACAGATTTAATACAATTTGTTTACGCGAATGGCAACCCTACTGCTGTGGAGCCCCCTGACGGGAGAACCTCGCAACCATCCGCCCATCTTCATCACGTGACGAAGTGTCAGCTGTGGCCTACCAATGAAGCTCGGTCTACTCCTTAATGTGTATATACCATTGGTCAATTTTGTTCCCAATACCTTAACCCCAGACAATGTAAAATTTAAAATCGAATATACTCGTCATCGAACTTTCAACCTGATCACTGCATTTTATTTATCACCAAATCATCAACATTAACGGCAAATCACAGAGGCACTAAAAATCAAAGTATCTACACGCGCCGATACACAATTATTACCAGGCCTGTGTCACTCCCCGCTGAGGCATCGAAAATATACCTACATAACGAGTATTAATATGCGCGCGGCGACCACCCAGAGTGGGAAATTCAGTTAAATGAATCGTTTGTCCAGAGCAACACGAATGAAATTGGCTTGTATTGATTTCTAGGTATCTAAAAGGTGAGTTCTGATGTGAGCTACATTAATTTTGGTTTCCTATGATATACTATGGGGACAACTTGATAATGCCCACGTGCCTGGGGAACTCATTTATATTTTCAAATATTGGTATGGGAACCAGGTCAATAGCGTGAGATGGGATGGAACCCTCTCTAGATCATACAGTTTGGAATGTGGAGTGCGGCAGGGAGGGTTAAGCTCACCTACTCTTTTCAATCTGCATGTAAATGAACTGATAGAGAGGCTCAGCGGATCGGGAGTCGGCTGTCATATAGATGGCGTCTGCGTCAATAATATCTCATACGCCGACGATATGATTTTGATGAGCGCCTCTATTTGTGGTCTGAGAAGTTTGGTGAGAATACGTGAGGAGTATACTATTTCTCATGGTTTGACATACAATGTTAAAAAGAGTCAAGTTACGGTCTTGAGGCCGAGAACAAACGATATGATAATATACCACCAGTTATTCTTAATAATAACATATTACAGAGAGTATATAAATTAAAATATCTAGGTCATGAGTGGACTCCCGACCTCAAAGATGAAGCCGATATTGAGAGGGAACGGAGAGCGTTGTCAGTGAGAGCGAACATGCTGGCCCGCAGATTCGCTCGTTGTTCACGGGAAGAAAAATTACTTTATTCAGAGCTTTCTGCACATCATTCTACACTTGTGGCCTGTGGGCTAGATATACGCAAAAAGCTTACAACGCTTTCCATGTTCAATATAATGATGCGTTCAGGATTCTGTTGGGGCTGCCCCGCTTCTGTAGTGCATCAGGGACGTTCGCTGAGGCGCGAGTAGATTGCTTTTATGCTACATTGGGCAAAAGATGCGCGTAGGGTGCGGGCCAGCGACAACAGCATCCTGAAGATGATCGCAAGCAGGCTGGACTGCCGGTACGTTAACCACTGCTGCGCCACGTCGGGGAGAGTGGTGCAGGAGTGGCCTTTATAAAAATAAAAATAAATGTTGATAGTGAAACCTACATGTTACTAATCCATAGTTATAAGTATTACTAACAAAATGAGTCGTAGTTACTTGCTGAAATAAACAATTCATTCATTCATTAAACCATATCGCTAACCACATTGAGTAGATGTTTCTTGGAATTTCTTTGCTGAGGGAGACTTCTAAACGTGAGCATACTCGTACTTATTCTGGGGTATCCCCCGTTCTCACCATATCGAGGCGTATGCAGGCGTCTGCAGCCGCCCGCTCATAACCTCCAATAGGCGCGAACGGGGGGAGGTACGAGGACGGGGTCGATATTGCGCGAGACCTTAGAAGATTCCGTTCTGTATATTCATTATATAAGGTGAGTGGACCATGGAAGGCCATGCTCCTTCAAAGGCCAATTATTAAAATTTCGTAGTTATTGCCCTGTGCTGACAAATTCCTTCTATTTATACAAACATCCATCGAACTGGAAATCACAGACGCGGCGGCGAATCTCTCGTGCTACTATTTAGGCAGTACGGTCCCTCGCGTCTTCGATATCGGGAATCGACGACGTTAAAATAAGGTTGGTGTACCATGGAAGGTCACTCTAACAAATAAACAGTTATTATTCGTTTATTTACTGGATGAATGAAACCAACAAATATTTAAGTAATACTTTATTACGTAACATATAAACAACTTTTTTAAATTGCAGATTTATTCACTATTTAGTAACTTTTAGTGTTAAATGACTGATTTATTATAATGGCTTTCTAAGGAGCCTTGTTCCTAGCAAGGCCATTTGGAAGAGTTCAATGAAACTTAAGTTCAATTAATATTGATTAAATTTACAATAAAAGAAGAGGTTTATATGTTACGTAATAAAACAAAGTATTACTTAAATGTTTGTTAGTTTCATTTATCCAGTAAATGAAACTAACAAACCTGGTGGTGAAGTGGCCTTCCATGGTACACCCACCTTATTTTGTGGCCATCTGTGTAGTGGCCTAGTGTGGCCACTACACAGACGGTCGAGCCATCAGCTGTCACTGTCACCATCCATGGATGCGCGTGGCACGCTGTAACATAAACATACACGAAAATTCGCGCAAGCGCCCTGCGCCGCCTAAACGAAACAGCAGGCGTCTGCATACATTTATGCCGCGCCGTAGAAAGAGAGGGGGATACTTCCTCTCCTACGCCGCGCCGGCTGTCTACTCTCCAACCGTCTTACGAATTTTCGATCAGGGTCACGTGTGCTGACGCCCTGACGCGTGTTTAACATTTTTTACCCATTACAAAAAAAGTGTACAACGCCGCTAAAGAAGTTTTCACTTCAAAAAGAACGTAGTAGAAGAAGAATGTAAGTGGTTAGGTAAGTAGTATTGATGCAGATCGTAAAAGACGATCGAGGGAATGGGCGAGATTAAAATCATGTTCATAGGCGATGCGGCTAGCAACCCATTACTATTTTGATTCCTTTTCCATTTTAACTCCTACCATAACGCTAAACATGGCCTTTGGGTCTGACGTCCGAAGGCTCTGACCCCGTCAGGGATATAAACGTAAAAATGTTTCTGTAACTATATCTATTTTTGCTTCGTGAATTAGTATAAAACACAATGAAAAGTTCGTACTTCGATATACTATTCCTTAGGGAAAGTTGCTAGTAGTATAAGATTTCTCGCTCTAAAATTTGTTTAGTATTATATGTGTGTATCTTTTTGTAAGACCTTATTTGAACCAGTTGTTTGTGACGTAAGAAGTGGTAGTGTTAGTGTAGTAACGGTACAGGCAGCAGAATCCTTAGTGCCACGACTTTCTTTTATACCATCTACTGCAATTACCAACCCGTGTGCCTACTTACTTGGGGAGGCATTCAGTCCAGCAGTAGACTATTGTAGGCTGATCTTCTTTTCGTGTCGTTTGGCTCAAATTACTCTTTATTTTGCCCCTCTAGTAGGTTGCCACACTTATGTCTCTCTCCGACGCCGAGTACAGGTCGTATTTTGTACAGCTGGTCGGGCACGATGGACACGAGAGAAGGTGCTGCATGGTCTGATCGACGTCACCACATTGACAGCAGGCCTCCGATTTTTCAATATATCGCCACTTCACAAGCTCGTGACCACATCTGCCCTTCTCAGTACGTCGTCGATTTAGGCACCTCCAAGTTACCCAAGGTAGGTTATGGCCCGGAGGCAGCTCTCCCGACGAACGAACAAAGTAAGGGGGAGGGGCGTATTCCCTGTTGCGCCACATTTAAAGCCGGTAGGTCTCCGGGTGGACTTCAAGTGGTTTTGAACACTTTATAAAACTGTTACAACTTATGAGACGATAAGCTGTGGGTTTGTATTCTTCTTCCTCCTGACCTTATCTCACTCTACGTGTGGTCGGGACAGCATGTGAGTCTTTGCCATTTCCTTCTTTACTTTGTCAAGGCTCTTGTCACAATTTTTTATCCATGTCGTCCTTGATGCACTCCATCCAACATCCAAACAGCCAAAGAAAAGGCTTTAACCATCCTCTGTTCCTATGTCCAGTAGTAATCTTCAAATTTAGCATCTGTTTTGTAACGTGGCTCTCCTCTCTCCTCATCACATGTCCATAACATCCTAGCTGCTGTGGTAATGTAGTGGCATGCTGTGGGTTTGTATTATAGGCTGATAAAGAAGAGAAATAAGAAGTACTAATAGAAAACCTCTCCAACCCGACTGGCCAGCGTGGAGAGTACTCGTAGAGGCCAAATCCTCCACAGCTATAGTAGTACAGGGTCGTGATCCAGCAGTGGAGACTAAAAAGACCTGATGAAAAAGAATGCAGTCAATGCAGAAGATAATGTAGGTACTTACTTTTCAATAAAATGAACTCCTTTTTCCGTGGTATATTTAAGACCATGTAGAGTAGTGTTTTGAGTATAATCGTAAAAAAAGCTAAGAAGTTTTTCTACTGTTTTACTCCGTCTTCTACGTGAAGGTCGAATTTTGTTTCCGACTTCTATGTCCGCTGACCTAAAATTGTATATTTCATTTAGATATTTTTTTGGACATTGTTATTATTTAATACAAGAAGTAAAGAAGTATTTGAAACCAAGTTTTCTTCACTTTGATTGACTTTCAAATAATTCATCTGATTGCATGAAAACAAATAATTCTGCTTTTCTAGGCATATTTATGAAAAACTGCCACTTTTGGTGCAGTACACTAATGTGCGTGGAAAAGCTTCGCGTTCTCACTTTAAATTGTAATATAGTTTGAAGGGAAATAAAAAAAATTAAATGATATCTCCCTTGTCTTTCAAATAATTTAATTAAAATAGGGGCAGCACTGGACCTCGAAAAAATTAATATAACCTCTAAAACTATATACCACACTTAAATTAGTAGGTAATTATGTGATATAGAAAGCCAGGGTGATTCGAAGTCACGGTAGCACAATTATTGGAAGTGCACTATGATGAGGGGCGTGATGAGTTTGAATCTCCCTTGTGTTGAAAATATTTTAACACATATTAAGATATTTTATTTACTTTTTAAATCAATAGAAATAACTTTATTGAAAAATCAAATGCAGCCCTCTTAAACTAGGCAAAATCTAGGAGAAAGTTACAAAAGAATATAAAATAATTTCAATGAAAAAGGAACGTCTTTTTCTTGGTATGTTTCATCGAGCAAAGCCCGGTTGCCCAGCGACGTAACATTTAAAAAAAAATATAAAAATTGTGGACTTACTCCATATCGGAACACGTTAACGCTTCACTCGGAAATAAAGACTAAAATGTCATGTCGTTGTATCATTCCAGGTACAGTTAATAGCTTCAGTGGTTAATTAAATTATTGTAAGTCACACACGTCTCATTAATTTATGATTACGTAATTACTCCATTGCGAACTTCTTGAACACTAGATGTGCCCTCGGACTCCGCTTCCCGGAGGAATTTCGGAATAAGAACTATGCTATATTCTTCCTTGTATCTCAAACTATATCCTTTCTTAGCGGATGCCTACGTCATAAAATCTACCTACATGCCAAATTTAAGCCCGATCCGTCCAGTGGTTTGGGCTGTGCGTTGATAGATCACTATGCCAGTCAGTCAGTCACCTTTGAGTTATATATATTTAGATTACACCATCAGTATGGAAAACTCCTACACCCTTATATTTTCTTTCCAGGTCATAATTTTGCGTCGGAAACTAATTATAAACCTATAACCAATTATACCCCATAATTGCAATTTCTTTAAAATTACAAATTTTTACTGAAGTCCGACATGTCGTTTCAAAATAAAACGTAGACTACGTTTGTATGGAAAAGTCTAGGGTAAGGGGATTTTTCAAGCCTATAAAGACTTTAAGACATGGTACGTATTTAAGCTAATGGTAAACCCCGAGTCATGGTACGAATTGGTACTCTATTATTGGAAAAATTATAAAAATCGTGTGCTCAGTAAAAAATAAATAAAGGTGACTACATTCCTTCCTCTCCCCTTGTGCTATTTCGTATTTTTTTCGAATCCCCTTTCCCCTTTCAAGCCTTACGGGATTAATGGACGATCGCTTACTTAGGTTGAGCCTCAAGAACAGCTTTTACCTTAACATTGTGAAGCTCAACTTGAAAACCCATTTCAGATAGCATAATATTTTAAATTCACTGGTTATTTTGTTTACAGCAAAGTTATAATTTAAAGTGAATAAATTGCTTTTATTATAGAAAGGTACTCCTGATTGAATCTCTAAGAGAAATGGAAGTGGAATGAATCAAATAAATGAAATAATAATGTGCCACAAATTTAGAAATGAAATTTGAAATAAGGCGGGATGTGATGATGAAGAAGTAAGGTGGATAGCATGCGGCATAAATGCATAATGCAGTATCTTTATAACATAAGCCTACTATCCATAAAAAAACCTTACAGTCGCAATAAAGGCTTAGAAAACTTTTGAGGCTCATAGGCTTTTTAGAGTTTTTAAAATGATGAGTCTTTTAAAGCCCTTCTTTTTTAGCATAGTCCTAAAAAAGGACCGATAGGCTTAAATTTTAGGCCAAACGGCTATACTCTACTCTAGGTAACACTACTCACACCGCGCCTTTCGGTTATTTCTTGGGTAAAAATTACGCGCCGAAACTATTTATCAAAACAAAATTGGATTAAGTGTGTAACACTATTAAACATTACTTGAATTAAATGCACTTAACAGCTGATTTGTGCCATGTATCTATTGATCATACAAACATTATGGTAATATCTTTCAAAATTTAGTGCACTAAATAGTGCAAGATTTATTAAAATAAAAGAATTTTTCATTTTTTTTATATAATTTTTATTGTAATAAATACAAATAGTGCACTTTAATAGATAACTTTGACACGTGCTCAAATGTTGTGAATGCATATGATTCACCATACTTTGAAATTTAGCGGTACTTTGAAATTTGTTGCGGAAGATAAAATTGGTTATAAAGTTATAATACTTGTGGATTGGATTTATAAAAAAAATGCCATCGTCAACGCGTGAATCTTAAAAATTACAACTGTGTCTAAGTTTTTGGTGAAAAGAAACGGATTAGTGATGTTTTAATAGGCACAAACGATAGAGAGCGCGAAATTTAATGAATGTGGCACTGAAAAAGTGAAAATCGAATTTTTTTTAGTTAGTACATTTTGTGAACTACGTCATCGATATTATAAATAAATGAAATATGAAGTAATTCTTAAAGGAATAGCGTGTTTCCATGTTGAAGGGAGACCTATTGTTTCCGCACCAGACACATATTTCACTTTGTATTACAGGTAAAGGCCTTGATAAGTAACCTATTAAATTAAAGAGTGTTAGGTCGTTTTGCCCCACGAGCTGCTCGCCCCGTGATACGATTGGAACAAGAAATCATCTTGAATTAGCAGAATCATCCCGAAGGATTCAATTTTTATGTAAAATTGTTTGTCACAACGCGTGGTGGGCTTTAAGTGATTGCCACATCGCGTCGTGGTAAGGTGGTAGATACAACGCGAAATTGATGATGTACATATTATAAATTCAAACATTTATAAATGGCAAGTATTTCTCATGTACACAGTACAACAGACAATAAACTTCTAAATATTTCACGCCACCAAAAGAACCCTATTTCGCACATAACTTAAATGTCAATACACAATAGACAAACAATCGTTATAAATTTATCGTTCTGTCATAAATATTGCAGTTAGATACTATAAAATTAATCGAGCGCTCAGATTTGAAAGAGAAATACATAAATTAATTAGATTCCCTTACTCGCCCTCATAAACTTTCGTGTTGAATAGAACGTTTTCAAGTTGTATAGTGTGACTTTAGAAAAATAAATCTAATATTTTTCTACATTCTAAGATGTCATTTACAAACGTTGTTTCCAGAATTGGAACGTAAAAATTAAAAGTGTTCACATTCTTTAAAGATTACAGAAAATTCTATCTTTTTAACCGACATCCAAAAAGGAGGAGATTACCAATTCGTAGTAATCTTTTTAGGATTCCGTGCAATAATGAAAAAACGGTACCCTTATAGGATCATTCGTACGAATTTATGTCTGCCTGTCCGTCTGTCACAGCCAATTTTCTCTGAATTTACTGGACCAACTAAGGTGAAATTTAGTAGATTGTGTAATCTTATGACACAAACACAGATGTGCAAAGTAAATAAATATATTTTTTTTAAATAAGCGTCATTTCCAGGGGACCAATTATTAAATTTAAAAAAATTGCAAACCTCACTGTGTCATATATCAAATGAAAGGGCCCGTTAAGCAGATCTCAAATATATTTTTGTTATTATTGTAAAATAAATAATAATATATATTGAAAATCCCTCCCCCCTGATCTCAGAAACTACTGAGTCTAAAATTTAGAAAAAAATATCGTTCATTGCTTGTTTCTTATTATAGGAAAACCTATAAGAATTACATCAATTGAAATAAAGTGGTAAAATCAATATGATACGTTCACTTACGGAAAATAGTTCACTAAAACACCACAAGATAGCACCAGTTAGTTAACTCGTGTCTTACTGTGAGGATTTCAAATGTGATATTTTTTATTAAAAGTTCAACTTGGCTAGTTTTCATTTTTCTTTTTTTATATAATTTCACTGATAATTCGAAAACGCCTGGATCGATTTGAAAAAATATTTTTATGTTTGAAAGGATATATTTTTTAGTGGTCCCATAGAAATTTTATCAAATCGCTTGAGTTCCTTTTTTTATAATTATTTTACGGCTCTGGATACTAGTCCTACGAGTATAGAGCCCATCTTTATTTATTCACTTCTTTATTCCTAACCCTAACCACACCATTAAAGGTTGCTGTAGGTCCTTTGATTGCTTCAAGGGAGCTTCTGGCGACAAATCTATAAGAGCCCACTGGTTTTCATAGCTGATTGAGTGGCAGACGGCGCCTAAAGACGCCCACCACATTCCGCATATAAATATTACTACAGCCGCTCTATGAGTGTTCACTTAAAACATTTTATATATTGTCCATGTGCATAAGCATTTATAACACTAAATTACACGAATTATATATTATAAAGTCCACTAGAATCAATTTGCAAAACAATTTAAAGCAAACTCCAAATGAACCCCTTGATTTCTCACCAAAAACTCTCGGTTGTGTTCCTAGTTTGGGGGTGAAGTCGGTTTTTAGTTTTAACAAATTTTATCATAGAATTATTTTTCTCTCTTCATCTTAGCACATCCCTGGTTGTATCCTCAGCAGTACTACTTCGAAGTCTGGGGAGTGCTTTTCCGCTTTTTCTTCTCCAAATATAACGTGCATGTCTATCGTCACCCAAAGATGCCGAAGACCTTGCAAAATGGAGAAAAATAGCTAAATCAGTAAATGTTGGTTTCAGTTTTACAACCGGGCGTGATATGTCAGGAACTACTTGATTTGAATACTACTACTACTTCTTCTAATAGATTCAGGTGTGACTTCCGCAAAGTAACACCTGAATCTATTAACTATGTCAGGAGTTAGAAACAACAATGAGCCAAATTTTGTGTAGCTGCGACTCAATAGCTGGCTAAGGTATGGATCTTTTTGTGTCGTTAGAGTTGTTTTCCATGTCAGTTTACAAAACAATTGTATTGCCTACTCTAGTGTATTCTGCAGAGACTTGGTGCTGCTATAAAACAGATATAAAGCAATTAGACACATTTCATCTAAACTGTCTGAGGTTCATTCTGCGGATCAAATGGCAGGACCAGATTCCAAGCACCGAAGTTTTGCGTCGTGTTGGTATGTCTGGAATAAAGGCGTTTATTATGAAACACCAACTAAGATAAAGTGGTCATGTCGTGCGCATGATGAACTATGGTCTATGATAGACTGCCTAAAGCAGTCTTTAACTCGGAACTGTCAACTGGAAAGCGCAGGCAAGGCGGCCAATACCTACGCTATAAAGATGTTCTAAAACGAAATCTCGTGGCTTGTGACATATCAACAGATAACTGGGAGGATCGCGCTCGTCTCAGACCGGAATGGCGACAAACTATTCACAAGAACGTTGAAAGTTTTGAAAAGAAGCATTTAGAAGTACTTGATGCAAAGCCTCAAATACGGAAGACTAAGTCAAAACCCTCCTACACATACACTACCAACTCAGCTGGCCAGTTACACTGTACATCTTGTAACCGAGTCTTCAAGACGAAGTTCGGTTTTGCTAGCCACATAAGAGCTCACCGGAATAAAGACGGAAATAATTAAATAAACAGGATTCGCCGTCGCCGGATACGGTGTGGACGACATGATGACAATGATCGTTAAAGGACTATAGGCACTACGCACCAGGTGACATTCTGAAGCTTATGCAGTCCTACTTCAGAAACCTTGATGCGAGTGAGTAAGACAAGGGGGTAAGTACAAAATAACATAAAGTTTCAACGTGCTTATAAATGTGGACCCCTAAGCAAGATAAGAAGATAAGGCTAGTGGTAAAGTTAGGGTTAGGACCATAAGTAGTGTGGCTGCATATAAAGTATTTCTAGTATATTTCTCAGACATATTAAACGCCCCAAACCTGCCAATGAATACCCAATACATTGTAAATTTAACAACCCATTTATCAAAAATGAGCATGATTCACATAAAAATTTATTGCACTTTGTAACGGGCAGCTTCTGCAATTCCGTGCTATGTGCCATAACAGATAAACGATGGGATGACCATGGGGCCATAAAAGTGCTATTCGATGACATAGTACCGTTTATAACGGCCGGCACCCTCGCATTTTTACGTATCGAAGCACTTTTCACCCCCTTTCACTTGTACCAATTTGGGTGGTGGTTTAAGATACAAACTGTCTTCTTGATTAATAAAAGCAATAATAAATAACCAATGAATAAGCCCTTCATCATCATCCTCTTGTATTCCCGGTTGCATCCTCAGTGGTAACGCTTCAGAGCCCGGGGTCTGCTACCTAACCAAAGTGATTTGATGAGGTAAGTGGGTTTAACACAGAGCGACTGCTTTACGTAGACCGCAGTAAGCCCTTATTCATGAAAAAATAAGTAATAAAAACGCGCATGATTATGTAGTGACTTCGAAGTACGTGTAATAACTTTAAAATGCTCATAATATTTTACTTATATCCAATTAAGGGCTGTTTGCTGGTATAAGGAGTAAGTTCTATTTAAATAACAAAACAGCATATCTATGGATAACACCATGGTTGAGAAAAATACTGCATTTTAATTTTGTAGCATAATGTTCAAAAATCACTTAACGCCTTTAAAGTTGTGGCAAAGTGGTCAAAAATTACTTAACGCCTGTATAATTGCAGCATAATGATCTAAATCGCTTAACCTCGTGTCTTGGACAGGCAGCCTCACTGTCAAGTTAGGACTGTAAAATGCTCATAATATTTTATTTATATCCCTTTTAGAGCTGTTTGCTGGTGTCAGAGTACGTCCGATTCTGGACACGTACAAGGGTATTCGATTAACGATCATTTCAGATGTGATAGCGATTTACATTGCAATTTATTGTCTAGTCCAGACATGTCTGAAATAAGGGGTAAGTTGCCTGTTTTACTGTCGTTAAATAATGTAATCATTTGTTTAATATTATATGAATAGGTAACAACGCTAGTACAAGTACTGGTATAAGTGTTAACATGAATAATTATTAATTTTTAACAATCGAAAAACAGGCCTTTATCGTCAAAAAATTGGGAAATAAAAAAGATGCACTCTTAATGATGATAAACCACTTCCTTTAATTAGATTGTCATTATGTCACCACCATTGCTGACGTAGCCTTAGGAAATCCACTGATAGACTTCGCAATGGCAAAAAAATTTAAATGAGCATTTGATTGCGTCTTGCAAAAGGAGTATCAAAAAAAATTAATTAATTAACAATCTTTTATTTCAAACAGTAATAAAAATACTTGGTTTCAAACGCAAGTTCTTATTATAATTATAAGGGCCATGTACTAATTAACCTTTATGTTCATGCAGTTTCTTAATACACTAAACATACATAGAAACACTAAAACTTACACCATAAATCACCACTCACCCGCCACATCACACAAACAAGACGGCCATTTTGTTATCCATCGCGACGCGAAGTAGCATGACCATACATCACTCCAGCACCGGACACGCCGCGACGCGGCTGCACAATCATTTTTCATTACCCACGATTCATTAACATGTGGGGACGGCCAATTATGTCCGCCCCATCCGTCACGTCACCCTAGCTTTGATATTTCATGTTGCGGAATTGATGTAGATGTGAAGTTGTGATAAATAACTAGTAGCTGGTAGTTCTTTTTAATCGTTCATGCTGGTGTGTAAGAAAATAAAACATATATAAGTTCCAGTTGCTTCTCTTTTCTCTTCCTAAGCATACGCGTGGATAGAAATGCAGTAGCTGGACCAAATAACTAGTTAATAGTAAAAGGCAATCAAAGGAAAGAGCAAGAATTTGAATCACGTAAATTAGGCAACGTGGTTAGCAACCCGTCACTATTTTGATCCTTCTAACTACACATACACTGTTAAGCTTAACGTGGCATTTTGGTTTTGTGCCAGTATGCTCACCCCGTTAGGATTGGATATCATATGTTAGAACGGATCAGCGCTTTTCTATGCCTTCCTTTTCTGTTGCTTAGAACCGTTATTGCCAGAGAGAGAAAGAGAGAGAGAGAGAGAGAGAGAGAGCGACGGAACGCTATTGCACCGGCCGTGCGATAGCATGCTATAGCATTCTGCGCTCTCTCTCGCTCTGGCAAATGAAGGTTCTGAGCGACAGAAAAGGATAGCAGTATACAAAAGTGCTGCTCCGTGCTGATAAATGAGATCCAACCATCAGTATCGGTTCAAACCATCTGTCGGACGCACGTCCCTGCTCCACTAATATTCGCCAGTGCTTACCAACGCAAGGTTTTATTTCTTGACTACAATGCGGAAGCTTTGGTGAATAACTGTTGATGTTATTTTTTAATAACATATGTGATTTTTTAATTAAATAAATAATATGGTTATTGAAATAGGAAGTTTACAAAAAGCCCAACATCAATAAGAACAACGCGACAGCTGTTTTTTGTTGGTTGCAGTCATTACCGCGTGGATCGTGTACAATAAATCTGAACAATTTATTGTTGGATCGTACACTGAGTTGATTCATGACATATTTGTTCAAATAAATTGATCAAACATCGTATAAATCTAAATAAAATTTTAGATACTTGATTTGATTTCCGCGAAGTAACACCTAAATCTAATGTATCAAATTCAAAGATTCAAATGTTTATTCTGTAATTACACCTTTACAGGCACTTTCACACGTCAATAAGAATAATTTATGTTACGTGTAAATTATATTAAAATTAATTTTTTTTTTTTTCACTGCTGAGAAGAAACGCCGAAAGAAACTCGCCAGAAGGGCTTTGTCATATTAAATACTTATAATATAATACAATGTTGACACATTACATGTAATGCTTGCGAACAAGTAAAGAAACATAAATTGCGTAATAAAAAATAAAACATATTAAGTAGTCAAAAAAGCGAAGCCGAGCTGACCCGTCCCTCCTAGCAACACCTGTTCACGAGTTGACGCACGGATCAGCCATTATTAAACTCAACCATATTATAGGGAATCCAACGACCCCAGTACCAAATCAATTAACGCAAATATCCAAAAGATAAATAAATAACTTAGCCTTGACCAATACATAATTAAAACTTTGAAACCTTGAATACTAATTAAAATGTCCAATTATAAATTTAAAAACAAAAACATCTATGAATTGACTTATATCTATATATTTATATAAAAATAAACGAATGAATGACTGACATATTAACGCACAGCCCAAACCGCTGGGTTTAAAGACTCCAAATTTGGCACATAGGTTCTATATGAGGTCTAGGGGTGCACTAAGAAAGGATTTTTCAAAACCCACCCCCGAAGGAGGTGAAACTGGGGTCCAAAGTTTATATAGAGAATCAAGGTTAGTTTTTAGGCAATATTATCGGTGAGATTTGACCTATTTGTAACTAATGTATGTATTGTTTAATTTTTGTGTGTGTGTCGGTAGTGCCAAATAAACAATTTGTCTATCTATAGTTTAGTGAGAAACCGTGGGTATGAGATGGAAAATGGAAATAGTGTTATGCTAGCAGCGAGTCACTATTTTCTAACTAAATATATTTCTATTTTTTTCTTGGTTGCCTATATATATAACTTTGCACCTCACCTGTTTTCGTTAAACATCTCCAAGTACCTCGGTTGCCTGGAAGAGATTGCAGTTGCGATAAGGCCGCCTTTTGACATTTGTTTTATGTTATCCATTTTTATGTAACATTATGTTTTGGTGCAATAAAGATTTTAACTAACTAACTAACTAAATAGAAGTATGGCAACGCTCTTTCTCATTATGATCATCTTCTTGAGATGTTCAAGAATACGCAGCTGCGAAAATAATCAACAATTTAAAAAATTGCAACAATTTGACATCGAATAAATTGCATCGTGCCATTCAACAATAGAATAAAGTTACACGTCATTTATAAAGCTACCCAATAAGTTTGTTCAACATTAGGGTGGTGTCACAGTGAAAAATCGCTCGCCAGCCCCAGCGTTGCAGGGCATTAAGCTGGCACGAAACACAAATCATGCTGCTTCACCACTCCATCTACTTTAGTTACCATCTTTTCGATTTATAGCCGTGGAGCGGGGAAATTTATAGACACGTCGAGGGCGTTGTGGAAGGCAAACTTTATTTAGAACGTTTGTCTATGTTTAAGTAGAAAGATCACAATGACTTTATTTTTATTTGTTTACTGAACTTTATTACAAAAAAATTACAGACGAACTTTTACCAAGGCTTTTACTACCAGTCAACCTACAGGTGGTGCTACTTTGTCAACCTGCAGGTACTTTGGCTATAGCTTTTACATAGAAATAGAAGGTATGTAGATTTCCGCGTTGAAGTCTCAAAAGTTAACCTGTTTTGAAACGTATGTGTGTATTTTTGTATGAAATTTGCCAGGAAGTGTATGACTACTAAATAGAAAAGTCACCTAAACATAAGTCAATGTCGTAAGACAATGTCATTTAAATTTTGTCGTGTCGCAACAAACAGGTCACTTTTCAGGATTCCATACCCAAAGGGTAAAAACGGGAACCTATTACTAAAACTTTGCTGTCGGTTCATCCGTTCCAACCGCCCGTCTGTCTGTCACGCTGTATCTCATGAATCGAGATTGCTAGATAGTTGAAATTTTCACAGATGCTATATTTCTGTTGCCACTATAACAACAAATACTAAAAACAGAATAAAATGATCCTATACAACACCTTAAACCACCCTTCGTGCGCGAGTCCGTCTAGGCATCTATCCGGTTTTTGCTTTTGACGTTTAGCAAAGTCTCATTATTGCAACAGTAAAGTCCCATAAGAGGAAAAGAGACACAATATAGGTTTTATGTCAGATTATCTCTTTAAGGTTTTTTGTTTGCTCTTTGCGATTTTATAATACCTACTTAAATACTCGAAATAGTAATCAGTTGGTCCTGCTACCGGCCTAGAATAGGAACACTGCATCTTCTTTTGTTTGTGCTTGGTCGCCTTCTTCTAAAAGGCGACCAAAGTAAAAAGTTTGAGGCTTATTAATATCAAAGTCTGTTACCTAATTTAAATATTGTGCTGTAGATCTTCCTATTAAAATAAAATAAATAAATACAAAATAATATCTTCCTTTACAAATCCAACGTTTGTTTGGTCTCCCTCTGTTTTGATGTCCTTTGTCATGCCTTTTTCAGAACCTGCATGGCTTTCCTATTTTTTCTTAATATTTCCATACCAGCCTAACTTATTCTTCTATTTTATTCTTATGTGGTGCCACTTTTACAATTCCTATTATATACTCATTTCTGATCTTATCTTATCGCGTTACACCACACATTCATCTCAACATCCGCATCTCCGCATCGTGCAACCTTCTTTCATCCGCTGCTTTGGTGGACTAAGAATCTCGGAAACTTTAGCATTAGCTCTAAATCCTAATAAAGTCTAAGATAGCAATAAAAAAACAAATAAATAAAAAACGCGTAACGGGGCATTACACGCGAATGGAGAGTGGGTACATTAGTTATTATAACACGACAAAATATGTGTAATAAAACGTAATTTATTGCACAAATAAAATATAACAGTGGTTAGGGTGGCAGATGGGGCGAGAGACTTTTAGCGTGGTACAGACGTAAGCAAATCGCTACTTGTGCCCGCGGTTTTCGCTATTTCATTGAGGGACTCACCGAAACACAAAACGTGTAGTTTTTCGACTTACCGCTCGCGTAAAATACCATTAAGTCATATTTTTGTAACCGTCATGTCAGCGAAATACAATATTCTTTTACACAAAAACTTCAAAAATTTGTCATGGTTTTCTAAAAAAAATTCCTGAATGAAAAACGCAACGTTCAAATATGACCTTATCATCATTTCATATAGCCTAATGTTGCTTTACACCGAAACGCGGACCTTAACCTAACCTTAAAAAGTTTGTACACTGAAAACATAGAAGCGTGATGTAAAGAAACAGCAAAATTGAAAGCAGACAGAGCTGCGTATGTAGGGTTCTCTGTTTATATGCTTTCATAATGCTTTCAAAACAAGGTTAAACTATGAAAATGATTATATTTCAAAAGAATCTTAACAGATAGAGTTATATTCGTATATGACTTTAGTATACTGGGTCAGAAATAATTAATTCAAAATGTATTTTATTACAAAATAATGGCACTTTTCATTGATCATAACTATGCTAAACATGATAGGTATGCGATTTATAAACAATGCGGAACAACGGATATTAAGAGCGCTATTGGACACCCAGAAACTTCTGATTATTATTTCATGAAAAACGCACGTCATGTTTGATATCTGATTGGACTTAACCCGTTAAGCACAATGTAATTGTCCTTTCGACCGGATCCGGCCGATACAAAGAGCAAAAAAACATATTTTTACTTTTTTACTATTTTAAAACCTTATTTTTTTATCCTAATTTAACTCAATTATACTATGTTTTAAGCTTCAATTATTTATCTTTAAACCAGCTGTGTTTGAATTGACGAATTGGCAGTAATCATCTAGTTGAAGACTCACGTTGTGTTTCATAATAACCCAAATGTCTCATTCTAGCGCAACCCGTTTGTATTTATATTTTTAGTACATTAACCTTTTTTTTTACAATATAATGGTTTAGGCATTTATCCTCAATCTCACCTGATGGTAAGCGACAATGAAGAATTAATTTCGGTGTAAAGCAACATTAAGCTATATGAAATGATGATAAGGTCATATTTGAACGTTGCGTTTTTCAATCAGGAAATTTTTTTAGAAAAAATTTTTTTTATGATGACCTAAATCGTACGTTTGCCTAAATCCTATTATAACTGTATTCTCCGCTGTCTCTTATGCTGTGCACCACACACTACCTTGGATATATTGACAGAGTCCTCCGCGGCTGCTGCAGAAAAATGGCGACCATTTGTAACAGTCACAGTTTGCGCAGACGAGATAATGTCTGATTTATTTGCACGATTATGTACGTATCGAGTATTGAATTAATACGTACTTGTTGTATTAAAGAAATTGGTGACATTACTTTGTCATGAAGGTAAAAGTATCTGAAATAGGCATGAGGAATGGAAAAATATTTTTAGCCCATCGGTTAGATTATTAAAAAATTTTGAAACAAAAAATTACAAAGTTACAGCGCATTGAAATTTCGCATGACGTCACGGCTACTTACGATTTTTACATAAAGGTGTGTGGATGCTACGTATCTTTGTGAATTTTGACTTTTTTAGCAAACTGAAAAATATGAGGCCATTATTATTGGATAATCTAAAAAACGGACTAATTCCAATTATACTTTTCTAACCCTGTCGACACCCCTATTTGGTGATTTAGTATTTGTCTAATAGGGATGTAGACTATATAAAAATGTAATTTTTTTTAAATTTAGTTTGTCAACTAGATTATCCTAAAAAAAATATACTTTGCTAAATGAAATAGGACTCGTCTCTTTCATTTAGCAAAGTATTAGTAAACATTCACAAAATTGTTAAGTGGGGGTGAATTACGGTCACCTTTGGTCAAAAATCATAGCTGATCGTGACGTCACGCGAAACTTAAATGCACTGTATCTTCGTCATTATTTGCTGATCAGAAAAAAAAAGTATACCATACTTATTAATAATCTATCTAATGAGCCTGCGTGAATTTCTGCAGTGAGCATGATTATTTTTGTCCACATCAAGCTTAATCTAAATATATATAACTCAAAGGTGACTGACTGACTGACATAGTGATCTACGAGTATCAACGCACAGCCCAAACCACTGGACGGATCGGGCTGAAATTTGGCATGCAGGTAGATTTTATGACGTAGGCATCCGCTAAGAAAGGATTTTGATCAATTCTACCCCCAAGGGGATAAAATAGGGGATGAAACTTTGTATGAAACTTTGTCAATTTTAAACCGATCGGGCTGAGACTTTGCATGCTTAAAGCTACTATGACGTAGGCATCCCCTAAAAAAGTGGTTAGGTTAAGTGATAAATGCAACCCCTACGCGAGCGAAGCCGCGGGCAAAAGCTAGTATACATTATTCATAATTACATGATTTATTATTCATTGAGTCAACGAAAAGCAGCAGTCACTGTAATTTATTCAAAAACTTTGCACCGTCATAATAATAAGCAAAATACAGACCATTTATAATCCAGTGCTGTGAGAAAATATTAACTGGAAATTTTTACGCTACAAAAGGTGTAACATCACTCACGCCACAACAGCACTTATGCAACAAAGCCAGCCTTTTACAAAATGGTTCAGATACCGCCCTTTTGTAGGCACCTTTACCCTATTTAATAGCCACAGTGTAAAACATTCCCTACATAAAACTCAAATATTATTCAGTTGTTAATAAAATAGACTGTATTTTTTTTGACTGTGGATGGGGTAAACGCTATAGTTGATGACATGTATGCAGGGTCGTTGTAATGAGTATTAATGGGCATGCCACATAAATAACGCATAACAAAGAAGGGAAGAGCTGCAACATAATGCCAATACTTCAAAACCATTAGCGCGATCGTGAACCCGAGGTAGAATAAGGAATGTCGTGGAGCTGGGTATTATTTATTTTGTGAAAGTTAGTTTTGTTGATCTGTTACACAACGCTGAATTATGTTTGCATTTAACAAAGTAAAATTATAAAAAAAAAATACCTAGTTCTAAATATAAATATATTCAAACCAGTTCACATTGTTTATATTAAGTATTTTATACGAGTATGTGCAATAACAGAAATATCACAAAAACAAATGAATTCATGTATTTCAATTTTATTTTTTACTCATTATAATATTAGACAGGCTGAAAACCTTAATGTTTTTACTTTAACGTGCCACATACACAAATACTCACGAAAAGCATAACCCTCGTACTCGGGTAAACATAAGAACACTATATTACCCTTATTTTTTATCCTGTTCTCGTTTTTTGTTCTGGAGGGTTCAGTCTCCTGCTGCACTGATTGGTTGTTAGCCTTTGACCTACAAAGATGAAATGTTGGAAAAAAAGCTTTTGTCCTACAGCGGTGTCATAAACGCTCAACATAGACTACTAGTTCGCCTACTACGAACTCGCGAAACCCATATCTTGGCATGACGGATTTATACGGACATATCTTGAATGATCAAAGTAAAAAAAAATATTCAACTTTATATACATGATAACTAAACATTTTTACGCCAAATAAAGATAATCGTTGGGGAATGATTAGTGGAACCAACCAAAACACAGATATAGTATGAGTAACATGATTGTTTAGTCTTACTTCGCGATTACAAATCTAGCACACTGGATCAACAAGTAGAGATATATGTATAGAAGTAATCTATCGATTTAAACTCGAGGTGAGTTGTGAATAAGAAAACTGTAGAATCAGCAAAGTTTTTCCCCGAGCGCCAAATCTGTTGAAGTGTCTAAAACCCAATCCTGTCATCTCGTGTCTTTGCCCACGCCCCGTTCAGAAAGCTAAGCTGTTTCCTGTCACACATGTAAACGCTGGATTGTTCAAGTAGACTCTAAGAACGTCGCTTACTACGCTCAATCTTTCAAACATGTAGTACATTGAGAACGGGAAAAAATAAAACCTATATCGTCTCTATCCTTTCCCTGTTCCCGAACAAGCCTGTCACGTCTAAGAGAGTGTCCGCCGTGTTTACACTAAAGCTTGGTAATTATCACTCGTTTGTTATTCAAATAGCTAGACGGCCGCAAGTCCGGTTCAGGGTACTTTTGAGTTCACTTTCGATGGTTCTGTACATTTTTCTCCTAAGTTTATAATTCACCTACACAACATGGAAGAGACATACCTTTAAATAAATCGAACCACAGGCTATACTAGATCACTATATTATAATGAAAATAAATTAACAAACAAATAACCAAAAAAAAAATCGAGATTAGCATACAAAATGCCCGGGAGGCTACACACCTTTGTATGGAAATGCGGAAGTTTTTTGTGTTATGACTATTATTTTGATTTTATTTTTCCTTATCACTTTCGTGGCAATTGGTGTCAGAAGTGGGATACGTCACTGCACTGTCACTCGCACGGACTTCACTGCACTGAACACTTCACTTTACTCACTACTACACTTTACTCACTGTTTCACTTTACTCACTACTATTCTTTTCTTCTTCTTTTCTCTTTTCTTCTTTCTTCAGATTTCACTTTTCAACTAAACTGCCTCAGGCGGCGCCTTGTTCCGTTTATAGTCGCATCAATGTTCCAAACTCAAATTACTAATTTTCTATCGCCTTCTCTCTCACTCATTTTCTGTCCCGTATTTTCTTTTCCATTTAGTCTAGTATTATCTAGAATCTTCTTTCAAAACTTCAAAAACCAGCGGTCTCTGGATTCACAGTCCATCGCTTAGACCGCCAGACCAATCGTGTTTTGACGCTACTGACGAAATTTTCCTTCAGTTGAATTCTTTTTGTTCGGATTCGTGATGTTAACAATGTCATTCATCTCCTTACGCGACACTACTATAGTGATCTAGTATAGCCTGAGGTTCGATTAATTACGGGTATGTCTCTTCCACGTTGCATAAGACTATTTTTCCAAGTTTTTATTTAGTGTCACCCGTCCTTTTGACGGTTGGTCTGTCTGTCTGTTCTCAAATCTAGCAAGTTAAATTTTACCCGATTCCCATTTTCTGATTGAGCCAAAATTTTGCACGCTTACGTTTATCGCGTGACAATGAATTTTATGATGATATGGAGCTGATCTGAGGTTTGAGAAGGAATATGGTCATGGCCTCTCAGTGATAGGATAATACAACCTAACCCCACTGAGTTTGGGCTCGTTAGATTTGTCTTGAGGAGCATTTTGCTCTTTTTACGAGTAGGTCATTGTAATAGATAAAAGCTGGTTTTTTTAAATATTTTTAAAGTAGTTGTTAAAGGAGATACTTAAATTTACCTAAACACTGTTAGCTAATAATTTTTACACAGCAAATACACTCAGCCTTGAATTATCTGACACAGTGTTGGCCACTTACACATACGAAAAAAGCTGAATGAAGGTTTTTAAAAATAGAAGACACCAGATAGCGGCACAGTGAAGTCAGTTCCAATAATCTGCAGTTATTGGATACATTTGACGAAGCAAAATAACCTGTCAACTGATGGTCCAATCACAACAGTCGATTGGACCTGACGTCACTGTTTTTTTTTAAATTATTATACTGCTCTGGATACTGGTCCTTTAGTGCCTATCTTTATTTTATCATTTCTTTATTCCTAACCCTAACCATGCAATCAAAGGTTGGTGTAGGTCTGTTGATTGCTTCAAGAGAGCTTCTAGCGACACATTTATACGAGTCCACTGGTTTTCATAGTCGATTGAGAGGCGGACGGCGCCTAAAGACGCCCACTACAGTCCGCAAATAAATATCAATACAGCCGCACTATGAGTGTCCACTTTAATCATTTCACATATTGTCCATGAGCATGAGCATTTATAACACTAAACTACACCGATTTCATATTATAAAGTTCTCAGAATCAATTTGCAAAACAATTTAAAGCTAACTCCAACTTGACTTCCCGCCAAAAACCTGACGTCACTGTGTTGCCGCCAAGTGTCACATATTTTTTTACAACCCGCATTAATAATCTACTCCTGATTTTAAAGGCGATTGATAATGATTACAAACACAATCTCATAAAACTCAATAATTAACAGCAATTAAAACCAAATCAACAACGCAGCAAAAACTATGAAGACAAATAAATCAATGCGAACGAATTATGCGCCATTATGGAATTTGAAATGCAAACCCATTTACACGTCGCTTTTAATGATACCAGGTAATTGATCGTCCGTAATAACAGCTGTCAGACAACATTGTTGTAAAATGATGTTTTTCATGCGATTTTAGTCGTGGAGCGTGACGAATAATTGAATGAAATTATGACCTACTTTGAACGGAGAAATGGCAAAGAAAAACGTAGTGGGTTACTTAATCATTACCACTTCACAGAATAAAAATATATAATATGGGTGGAGACACCGGAGGGCTCACAGGACTCTCAGCTCTGTATTGCCTTAATTGGCCGTGCAGAGAGGAGTCGTTAGAGCTGTTGCTCTAGGGGTGGAAGTGTTAAAGGGCATCACACTTCAACAACACGCAAGGGCAACTTTGAAGAAAGCGCAGCACACCTCTCGACACCCCTGAGGCACCTGCACCTGTGTTTCTCCTTTGTCGGCAACTATTTTTGGCATTTTTAAGGGGCCCATCTAGTGGGCGACACGTCACCACCTGCCTACAGTACTCAGTAATCATGATTATGGCAGGTGACATTCCTATTGCAATATCCCAGCATCAACCCATAACCCAATCTCATTCCATAACCCATAGACCTTTTTCTTTTTCTTGCAATAGATCTTTCTTCTGTCGAAACCTATTTAAGGGTATTTTCATGGGTAGTTATATCCAGGAATAGGTTTTGGCGTTGAAATAAATTTTATATCAATGTACAGTCAGGTACCAAGATACCTGACCAGGCCCTCTACATATATCTTGAATTTTCTCTAAAAGTAAAAATAAAATTAACATGAAAATTTTTATTCAGACAGACTTTAATTAAGTCTTTCTGAATATACATTTTCATGTTAATATTATTTTTAGTTTAAGAGAAAATTGAAGATATAAGTAGAAGGCCTGGTCAGGTATCTTGGTACTTGACTGTACATTATGAGTAATTACTAATTACAATCATTCATTTCATCATTTCAGCCGCATAACGTCCACTGCAGGACATAGGCCACTCCCAACGATTTCCAAAATGACCGATCTAGAGCGGCCTGCATCCAGCGCTTTCCAGCGACCTTATTCAGGTCGTCAGACCACCTTGTGGGTGGGTGTCCTATGCTTCGCTTGCTAGTACGTGGTCGCCATTCGAGAACCTTTTTGCCCCATCGGTCTCGCCCACTGCCACTTCTTTATTTCTTTATTACTCGCTTTCATGCACTCATACAGAAGATGGTTAGTAGGTAAGTACATGAACCCTGGCAGGGTTTGCGAACTTATAGGAATTATTTGAGTTTATATAATAATAATAGTATTTATAATCAAGTACAAGAAGATAATTAACATAAATTAAGAGTAATTAACAGTTGGATCTGTATCCCGACGCAAGCCTCTCACGAGGAGAAGAGACACGGCTTCTCAAAGGAGATACATAATAATCATAATAAATACAAATATCATATTAGCGTTATGGTTGGCGAGGAAGTGGAAAGGAAACAAAATATGATTCGCATTTTTACGCATTTCCTCGATCGGCCTCTACACTCTGCGCGAGACGGGAAGCACCTGGTAAATTGTTAGTTTTCTTTTTCCTAAACCGGTGTGGAAGAATACCTAAACCAAATACCTAAACACAACATATAGATTAACACTCGCATTCTCATAAATAAAATCATTTGACAACATCGGCGTTGTAAATCTGGGGCTTCGCGAAATAAATTATCAGTTTAAAATATAATGCCATTGTGTTTTTTGCTTGCTAATTCTATTTTTCTTCACAATAGCCTTTGGATTTCGATTTTAAAAGAGTATTTTATTTATTTCTGCGCAAATTCAGTAGCTGTTCAAAGAATAGGTTGCTTTGGGGCGTGTAAAGTACCAGAAGCCCGGGGCTTCGGTCTAATTTCTTTCTTTAACTTCATACACTAAATTTGAGTATGAAGTTAAGTGTAATGGCAGACATAAAGCCTAAGGCCTTATCTACAAAGCAATTAACCGAGTGATGTGGAGAATGTCAGGGTTAGTGCAATAGTAAAAATAATCATCAGAAGAATAAACTATATACAAATAATACACACTATTAAGTATATACTATAACAAAAGTAAAACCTAGATTTAGGATCTAGGAGGATAGATGAGATAAAGGAAAGACTAGATATTGGCAAATGAGATAGGTATAATGAACAACCATTACATTACATTAGTTACAAAGATTCACAAGAACACTAGGTACAGATTAGGTAGTCAGGGTCGTGAGTTATAGGCACTAGATCCGTTGAGTAGCCCTTCTAGGTAGAAGAACTACTTAGCTTGAGATGCAGCCGAAGAAAAAGAGAGGACGAGCGCCGGCCGCCGCGCCTTATATATGGGCATGCCCCCCCCCCCCCCGCTGCGCCGAAGAGGGGCGGAGGAGACATACAAACTACATAAATGCACTATGATCTATCTGACAGTTTTTGAAGAAAGTGTGCCTTCACCTGTTTCTTAAATATGAAAAGCAGGTCCTGTAGTGGTCTTACTTTTTTAAACAAACATTACATACGAATAAAAAAGAAAGAATGACGACCTCCGTGGCGTAGTGGTCACCATGCTAGTCCGCTACCCAGAGGTCCCGGGTTTGATCCCCGGTCAGGGCAAGTTGGGAAATGGCCTTTTTCAAATTGTCCTGGGTCTTGGATGTTTATCTATATACATATGTATTTGTTACAAAATATAGTATCGTTGAGTTAGTATCCCATAACACAAGTCTCGAACTTACTTTGGGGCTAGCTCAATCAGTGTGATTTGTCCCTATATATTAAAAAAATAAAAAGGAATGACGCTGTGTTTTTATATGGTAGGCTAATCGGAAAAATTAACCGGGGATCGAACCCGGGACCTTCGGTATGACAGCTTAGTATGATGACCACTAGACCACAGAGGTCGTCGCATTTTATTGTGTAGGAGCGGTATTTTATAGAAAATGTTCTTCCAAATAATTATACCTTAGAAAGATAATTCTACATCTGTATAGAAACTCACTGTATCGATTTTTGAGCTTTAATAACTAATAGTGGCTTATAACGAATGAATTACAAATATAGGTTGTAAGTTTTTCCCATGTTATTTTTGTATATTTATTGACCCGGCTTCGTTCTGCCCATAGATGTTAAAGTGCAAGATACGCACAGCGTACGCATTACAAGCGTGTAACGCCGAAATCATAAAAGGTTTCCCCCTCCTAACGTGCCATTAAGAACTTCGCTTTAAAATGTGACCAGCGGCCTTAGTATTGTGTTTTGACTCGCGACATCTAAAATAGCCTGCCAAGTGCGTGTCGGGGCAACGCGCCATGTCGGTCCCATAGTAACGAATGCCGACTTTGAGTTCACGCGACTAAAAACGTTTAAAAACTTTTTAAAATTTTCTATTTATAAGTTGCAATCACCTAGAACTATTTGATTTGTAAACCCTAATTAGATCTAATAGTTTTCCTTTATATAGGTACTACTGCCGTGAATTTTTTCACATTGAAAACTTGTGTTCATTAAATCACAATACTTTTAAAACGATATTCCACGCTATGGGATGGTCAAGAAAAATTATGACTCACTCTTTACATGTATGGGACCAAGGCAACATCTTTATTTTAGTTTATTTTTTTACCACTTTTACGCATGATTATAATACCCATGCACAATTACAGTCTTTTTTGTCACTTAGTAGAACCGCGGATGAACAGAAAACAGACAGACATGGCGAAACTATAAGGGTTCTTTGTTAACTACCGAGCACTTAAACTCAAAAGTAAGAGATAGAGTTTGTTTGTTTATCGTGTGTGTTGGCAGGCAACACTTAAGTCTGATTTTAGGAGTTTGAAAGAGCTTGACAACTTCTACAATGACGGGGAAAATGGGGCATATAAGCCTGGTATACAGGAGTTTATTACTCATTCAAAAGTTGGCTCACGTCAACGTGATCGCTATCTCTTTTGCTCTTGTGAGGGTGGGTGACCATGAACGTATTTTTGTCGCATTCTGCTAGTCCGGTCTTCTTACGAAGTAAAAAAATTCTTGGTCTATGACTGGGTAAAGAAAATTCTTGGTCTATAAGTGGGTAAAAAAAATTCTTGGTCTATGACTAGGTAAAAAAGTTCTTGATCTATGACTGGATAAAAAAAATTCTTGGTCTACGACTGGATAAAAAAAATTCTTGGTCTATGACTGGATAAAAAAAATTCTTGGTCTATGACTGGATAAAAAAAATTCTTGGTCTATGACTGGATAAAAAAATTCTTGGTCTATGACTGGATAAAAAAAATTCTTGGTCTATGACTGGATAAAAAAAATTCTTGGTCTATGACTGGATAAAAAAAATCTTGGTCTATGATTGGGTAAAAAAAATTCTTGGTCTATAACTGGGTTAAAAAAATTCTTGGTCTATGACTGGGGCCAACGAGATACAATATTTTTTCGTAGTCCAGTGCGGCCCTCATTCAAAATAAATTATGTGAAAGGAAATATTATATAATTTCAAATTTTGGTCTCATTATGCTCTAAATAGCCTTCAAACTATTTTATAAACTACTGTTTACAGTTTAAAGTGAGAACGTGAAGCTTTTCGTTTCACTTTCTCAGTTTGAATTGTAAAAAGTGGTTCATAAAATAGTTTGAAGGGTTATCTAGCTAGGGAATTATGAAACCAAAATGTTAAATGATATCTCAGTTTCATTTCAAGAAATTTATTTCAAATGAGGGCAGCACTGGACCCCCAAAAAATCGTTTATCCCCTGAACCTGCCTTCCAAAGCATTGAGGATCTCAAGAATTTTTCTGCGACTTGGAGTCTTGTGACCGCTAGTGGCAGAATCTGAAGAGCTCGTTAGTCCGGTAGGAGAACTCATTACTTCTCCTACCGGACTAACGAGCTCTTCAGATTTTATCAGATCAAAAATGGAAATAACCATTTTACTACTCAAATCTACACGTCATCATCATGCGCCACATTCCACCCTGTATAATTCAACCATCTCATTATTCGCTAAAGCATACTGTATTTTGTAAAACAGCTAATCACCGGCTGCATATCGACTTGTTATTTACTTAACGAGTATTTATACGACAAACCAGGGACGAATTGTGATAAATAGAATAGTTTTATTGTATCAAGTAACTAATTGACTATAAATTAGAAATTAGTAACTCTTTCGAAGTATAGAACCCGAAACGCCAATTGCCACATGCAACGATCATATTATTTTCAACAGAAAAACTACCAATACGCAGACAACCAATGTAAAATCTACTATGTCTTTTCAGGTCACTGTACGCGTATGTTACTTTTATCAAAAGATCTTTTTGGTTATTTGCGTAATAGAATTCTGGAGTGCTATTTTTGGCACGCTGTGTCACTAAACAAATGGTTATAGTGTGTAAAAAAAAAATACATTCGTTTAGTGGCATAAAAATCCTTCTACTTACCCGACCACCTTGTCTTAAAACCACACCTTTCGACACATTACGAATTGTCAAAATTCCAAAAAAAAGTCCCACATCACTGTTACTGCTCTCAGGTATACACATCTTTAAAGAAGTCAAGGTGACGGAAAACAATAATGCTTATAAATTTTGAGATTTCGTTTAAATTCAGAAACCCGAATACAGCCCTGATATTCGGAAATATTTAATTCTCATAGCAGACCTAAACGTGAAACTATTTTGTATTGAAAATCTTTGAAAAGTAATCGTGTCATACCCGTAGTAAAAATAAAAATTAAAAACCTAAAAGACAATTCAAATTTAAAAGTTTTAACAATGGTAGATTCAGACCAAAATAAAATAAATGACACTGTAAATAATACTGTACAGTTCTATGTAAAACTAACCAGATTTGTTTATTACATGGGTAATGATGACATATCAATAAAACCCCTTACAGAATCAAAATTTGCACAAAAGGTTCATGATATATTCAAAGTGCTTACTGATGTATTAATAGCTTTTATGATTGTTGGCGAGTTTGCAGCAGTATTTACGCAAACAGCTTTGACCGAACGACAAAAATCTAATGTTGCTCTTTTTGCATATGGTCATTTTTGCTTTTTCATAATCTTTTTAAATGTATGTTACTATCGACAAGAAATTAAAGCTCTATTTCACGAATTGTTGGTGGAATTAAAAATAAAGTATTTTGATGAGAATATTGCTAAAGCTATGAGACAAAGAGTCAAGAATCACAACGCTGGTTTTCTGGTTGTTTTTTCATTTGCTATTCTTTTTTATGGAGCTGAAGGTTTGGTGCAAGTATTTTTGAACGGTAAATTTATAGTAAATACTATAATGTTAGTTAGTTTGTTAACTAAATGTTTGAAATGTATAACATTTAAAGAATGTTTAACTAAAAGGGTTTAACTAAAAATTTCAACTTCATGTCTAAGTGTTTTGTTTTCTATAGTCAATAGATAACTATCACTAAATTGACCAGTTTTTGATGAAACTTTTCAAAAGTTTCCAGATTATTGTTATAGATAAAAGCTTGTTTTAAAAAAGACTTTTTTAAATATGTAAGTACTTGTTTTAGATGGAACCTTTTCTACCGTTATGTCAGTCTATCCCGACGTCCGCGACAACTCCATACTTGCCAATATATTCAGAATGTTCATCTACATTCTTTACTTGATACTGATGCTCAAGGTGTGCTCCAGTTACATCACAGTCATTGCTGCGTTGATATGCATCAGTCACCAATACAAGAACCTTCAGAGTTACTTCATGAGTCTGGAAAATATCTTTGAAGAACATCTCAGTCAGAAGGAGAAAGAGCTGAAGTACGAAAATGCATTCAAAACTGGGATTGCAATGCATGTTAAAACGAATAGGTAAGTTTATTCAAGTAAAAGGTAAGTATTTTTAGATTAAAACTAAATAATTTTGGAAAATCCAAAAGTGTACGCCTCATCACACTGATTCAAAAAAGAAATTTTAATTATTAATAAATTACACTGAATCCGTGACGTGATGAAGCTAATGGTACAAATACATTATTTCGAGCGTAATCGTGGCTCATACATCCATCCATATAGACATCCTTACATCAACGATTGCTTTATATATATTTTTTTTTAATATGTTATGCTTGACAAATATTTTCTGCAAGTAAAACTGTATTTATAAAAGGGTTGTTCTTCATATCTCTGTACTTGTATTATTTTATTAGTGGAATATGAATGAATATAATAGAGACAGTTATAGTCAAGAAAAATGCTTGACCCTTGCAAGAGGCATGCCAAAAATCGTATAAGCAGATTTAGAAAATAATTTTGACGATATAATAATAAATAAGATTCTGATAATTGACAAAATAACTGTGGTCTATGCTTTTGTAAGAGGGTTTCATTAAGACGAAGTGGTAGCTAAAGTGGCGCCCTCATTAGAAATAAATTGTTTAAAACTAAATATGATGATAATTAAAAATTTGATTTGTATCAATGTCTAGAAAGACCTTTAACTATTTTATGAATAACCTTTGAAATTATTACTAATAGTCCGTCTAGTTTTAAAACTGGTTTTCGCAAAAAGTGGTCACTTTTGGCGAAAAAACGTTTTAAAACTAGACGGACTACCAATATTACTTTCAAATGAGGGCGCCACTTTAGCTACCACTTCATCTTAAGCTACACATAACGTTATAAAAATGTGACCAAATGATGAAACGTCTTTGAGTGATATTAAAAGGGGCGTATTTGTACCTACCTACTACACAAACAATCGGTAATGAAATGAAGCACAATACCACACTTTCAAGGAAAGATTACCTGTGGTATAACACAGTTTACAATTTGAAAGATCCAATATTTGTGTGACGATGTTTGTACCGGACCGAAAAGGCCTGATACGTCTTCTACTAAGACTTTTCACGTGTAATACGTAAGTATCATGGACTAAACTTGTTCTAGCAATACTCCAAATTTGTCGTGTGGTTAAAAATTCATACGGTATAAGGCCTTTTTAGATTGTTTGGTAGAAAATTAGAATTCATCGTCTGTATTTTGAATTACCTATTTACTTGTAATTTATAAATTTTCAGATGCGTCTTTCAATGTCAGAAAATATTCAACATCCTCTTCAGTGCCCAAATTATTCTCAACGTGTCCGTTATATCATATATGATGATACAAATGGCGGTTGGTAAATTAATCTATTGTGTATTTATGTGAGAATATCTGTGTCGATTTTAACGTCGTAACTTTATGGTCCAAAGTAATAAGTTTTCTTTTTTACATAAAATTTTTTCGTACAAGCTTTTATTGTTAGACCAAAGTACTAATTAAGACACATCAAACAAGCCCAAACTGGATTAAGTTGCCTTGTTTTATCATTGAGTTCCATAGATCTCCTTGCTGCGTCTCTGGGCATCACCTACCATAAAGTGCTCGCTAAGACAAATTAAACAAGTCCTGTTATATGGGGTTACTCGCATGTTTTTATAATTGATTTCTGTTGAATATATCCCGACTTCAACATCAAAACAGCTCATTGACTCCATTACATTGTCATCCGAGTTACACAAGTATGTAGTATGAGTTACTAAACTTCAGCACAATCGTTACATTGTCATCCGAGTTACACAAGTATGTAGTATGAGTTACTAAACTTCAGCACAATCGGTTGAGGATAACTGGTTGAAAACTGAGTTGCAATATTCGACCTAAACAAACATATTTATAATAATAATTCTTTATTTTAGATGTCAATGCATATTTTTTTTGTTAGTAGTATTTTCTTTTCCTATGTTAGTATACGATGAATTGGAGTTAAGTTACATTTTATTTAACAGCACCGATACTTATTCTTATCATGTGGTTAACGATGGGGGAGTCGTACCGGTCTGCTATCATCTTTAGGATGCAATTACTTATGCAAACCAATATAATTTATTCAAAGAAATATACATGGTTACAAAATTATATTACTTAATACCTAAAAATCAATAACAAAATAATAATAATAGTAATAACAATAATACAAACCCTAATCAAAAATCCCATCCCGAATTGTACCAGGCTCAAAAGTGCCCATTACGCTTGCTGCGTTTCCTCTTTATCCTTTGAGCCAGGTACAACCCAGAGCGTTGGTCATACCCTCGATCCTTACTTATACATATCCACATGATACATTGCTCCTGTGGGTGTACTGAGCTAAGAAGAAGATGAAATAAGGCTTCATTTTCATCTCCCCCATCGACAGCGGCTGGTTATGGTTTCTTTGCGTGAAAAAAGCTCACTGTCAGAGACTGTCGGCTGTACGTGGCTTCTATTATGCATCTCTTGAAGAACATTATAATGTCTATGTCCCGCGTTAGTTTTAATCAATCAAACTTTAAAAACTTTTCCTTTATTCCACAGAACTCAGACCGTAGTCTGTTTATGATATTCACTATCATCTTTGGTATATTCTCAGTTCTTTTTGGCACTGGATTCATAATGCTGAATGCTGGAGATGTTACAACTGAGGTAATAAGTACATGAATATATAAGGACAAATTACACAAAATAGAGTTATCCTCAAAGTAAAATATTTCTTTTTTAACTTGTATTATATGATATTATCTAAGGGGATAAACACCAAAGACCCAGGATATTTTGAAAAGGCCATTTTTAACTTTCTCTGGTAAAGAATCGAACCCTGAACCACTGAGTTGCAACCTAGCGTTACTAATACGCGGTAGGTCAAAATAATAGGTAGAAATTAAAACAAAAAAGATTAAACTCTCTCTGTATTGGTAACGAGCTGTCATTTAATTTAAATCTTCAGCTGACGATTCACATCGCTTTACTTAAGTTCGTTTTATCGACGACCTCCGTGGCGTAGTGGTCACCATGCTAGTCCGCTACCCAGAGGTCCCGGGTTCGATCCCCGGTCAGGGCAAGTTGGAAATGGCCTTTTTCAAATTGTCCTGGGTCTTGGATGTTTATCTATATATGTATTTGTTATAAAATATAGTATCGTTGAGTTAGTATCCCATAACACAAGTGTCGAACTTACTTTGGGGCTAGCTCAATCAGTGTTATTTGTTCCTATATATTTATTTATTTATTTACTATCCATAGTCCTAGAATTTATTTAAATCTATGATTTTATCCATCGACCTTGGTTTTTTTAACTAAAATCTATGGTTTACCATTAATAATATTTTTTTATCAGGCATTTGAGGTGTCAACAGCTATGTATAGCTCAGGATGGGAAAACTGCGCATTGTACACAGTTCGTATAAGGAAACTGATGGTGTTTGCTATGATTCAGGGACAGGTATATACGTTATTTGACTTTATTTTGTTATTCATACGATAAAAATATAAAAACAGTTTGTTACCGCTTCTTCTGTACTTGCGGTAAAGAAGCGGCAGTAAACTTATCTGTAAGTAAATGATTTGACGTCAACAACAGCTGCTTACCCGTGGTACTACCACTCTGACTCCGACTCCGACTCCGACTCCGACTCCGACTCCGACTCCGACTCCGACTCCGACTCCGACTCCGACTCCGACTCCGACTCCGACTCCGACTCCGACTCCGACTCCGACTCCGACTCCGACTCCGACTCCGACTCCGACTCCGACTCCGACTCCGACTCCGACTCCGACTCCGACTCCGACTCCGACTCCGACTCCGACTCCGACTCCGACTCCGACTCCGACTCCGACTCCGACTCCGACTCCGACTCCGACTCCGACTCCGACTCCGACTCCGACTCCGACTCCGACTCCGACTCCGACTCCGACTCCGACTCCGACTCCGACTCCGACTCCGACTCCGACTCCGACTCCGACTCCGACTCCGACTCCGACTCCGACTCCGACTCCGACTCCGACTCCGACTCCGACTCCGACTCCGACTCCGACTCCGACTCCGACTCCGACTCCGACTCCGACTCCGACTCCGACTCCGACTCCGACTCCGACTCCGACTCCGACTCCGACTCCGACTCCGACTCCGACTCCGACTCCGACTCCGACTCCGACTCCGACTCCGACTCCGACTCCGACTCCGACTCCGACTCCGACTCCGACTCCGACTCCGACTCCGACTCCGACTCCGACTCCGACTCCGACTCCGACTCCGACTCCGACTCCGACTCCGACTCCGACTCCGACTCCGACTCCGACTCCGACTCCGACTCCGACTCCGACTCCGACTCCGACTCCGACTCCGACTCCGACTCCGACTCCGACTCCGACTCCGACTCCGACTCCGACTCCGACTCCGACTCCGACTCCGACTCTGACTCTGACTCTGACTCTGACTCTGTAGTACTGGGTATGACGACATTTTTACAAGAGTTGTAAAGATTGTATGTGAAGATATTGCTCCACATTTATGGCACCTAATAAATATGTGTATATCTGCTGGTATCTTTCCTGAGAGATTGAAACCTACAATCGTTAAGCCTCTTCATAAGAAAGGAGACAAAAGAATAATATCCAATCATAGACTTACCTGCAACCAAATCAAAAATAAACAAGTTGTAAGCCTTTCAAATCTGGTGAAAATTGACAAGCAACGGAAAAAGGATGCACGTACAACCGAGCGACGTACGTAATTCTTCGACAACACATTTTGTCATACCATTATTTGAAAAGCTGATTGCTGCTTCGGTTTTCGAAAAATGACTTATTTTTAGTATTATTTGCTTTTTCGTATAAAATATTGTCAAAAATTAAATTAATCTAATACAATGTTTGAACAATTTAGAAGCTAGTAGTTGCTTCTAGTGTTAACTGCCTCCGTGGTGCAGTGGTCAAACCTTTCGCTTTGTGATCCGGAGGTTGTAGGTTCGAATCCCACTACGAAGCATACTTTGTGAAAAGTTGTTTCCGGTCTGGTTACTTTTATATTTTATTTATTTGTGTACTGTGGATCCCGTACGCCATCTAGCGTTCGCTCAAACCTATCCAAGTCTACCTTTTGGGTTGCGGAGGTCAGACGGCAGTCGCTCTGTGTAAAAACCAGTACCGTTGTCAAATCTCCTTGGCGAATCAACTCGGATGATAATGTTAATTTTGCTTCTAGTGTTATAATGATTATTTATTATTGCAGCAAGAGCAAATTTTGTGCGTCTTTAAAATCGTACCGCTCTCGTACGCATCTTTCATATCGGTAAGGTTACCTACAATAACTTTCTCCTTTGTTTTTTGTGTGTGTATGTGGCCAACACTAGTGTTTAATTTTTCAAGCTACCTAAAAGCATCTGACCGAGCTCGACGGCTGCCATACAATGATGACAGCCGGGAACAACAGCTTATTCAATTATACATGCTTTCTGAAGAACAGAGGATCTCTCCTGGGCTGTTTGGAAATCTTTAAACAGACTCCGATCTGGTACAAGGCGATGCTGAGAGAGCAGAGCCAAATGGGGTTGGAACTCTGGCAACAGTTTGTGTGACTGTGGGGTCACACAATCCATGGACCATCTTTTGTCATGTCCCAACTGCCCGATCCCTTGTTCTAAGACAGATCTGAATGTGGCTATAGTCCTGGCTAGGTTCTGGTCTAACAATATCTAATTTGAGCTATTTCGACTAGATAAGAAGAAGAGGAGAAGAAGGAGAAGAACAGAGGAGCTTGAGAAATTTTAACTTCATTTTCTAATTAAAAAATATTTTTCAGATCGTCAAATCATCGTACTCTTTATTTTCTGTGCTATATTGAATTATTCATTGGCAGTTAATAACATTAAAACTATAATGAACAATAGTTATTTTAACGCTTCTTTCATCATGGATTACTGAAGTAGAAGATTTTATGAAGAAACACTTAATGCATAACACACTTTTGAAATTCTTCACTTAATAAATAAAGTTATATTCTGTAGCAACATGTTTTATTTTCTGGAATGAAGATCCTTTTCGGACGGGCTTTAACTGAAAAAAAGTGTAAGATTAATTCTTAAATTTCTTTTCAACTGAGTGTGCCACGACTCTCGTGCATTTTTTTATTCGATTTATACTTATGTTATATATATTTTAAAGTACAAATATTTTAAGTCCATCATTTTGAACAACTTTTCCCAATAAATGTATATCGAAATACAAAAACAAAAATCTCTAGGTTCTCATACAAATTGTGTCACGTGATATCGTTAATATAAAAAATGTTTTTTTTTTATTATAGATACATTTATCGAGAAAAGTTTTTCAAAATTATGGACTGATTTAACCCTTAAAATATTTGTAATTATCAAAAAAGGACATTGTATAACATGAATATGGTCGGAAAATTTTGTACCGTGTGGTTTCCTTCCTATAATGGAACCTCTCCAACTCTTTCTCTGGATGGCGTAAGAGGCTATTGAATGACTAAAACAAACATCTCGTGCTACAATTGCATTTCTAAGGAGGGTTAAGGTCAGGCAGCACCCGGTTTTTAAAATTTTCGGACAAAATATTTATTCCAAAAGAAGATTGATTAGGTTAGTAATTAGGGATACCTTAATTTTTCGGGGACCAGTGCTGCCCCCATTTAAAATAAATAATTTGATAGGAAACGGAGATATCATTTAAAAAATTGACTTGACCAGGCACTAGACAACCCTTCAAACTATTATATGGACTACTGTTTACAGTTTAAAATGAGAACGTGTAGCTTTTCTACGCACAATTACGAAAAACTGCCACTTTTGGCGTATGTGCGTAGAAAAGCTTCACGTTCTCACTTTAAACTGTAAACAGTAGTTCATAAAATAGTTTGAAGGGTTTCTAGCGCCTAAGACAAAATTTTAAATGTCATCTCAGTTTCCTATTAAATGATTTTTTTTTTCAAGTGAAGGCTGCACTGGATCCCGGAAAATGAAGGTAGCCCCTTGGGCATCTATTTATTTTTCCCTTCGCCAGGTCTTTGGCATCCTTGGGTGCAAAAGACCGACCAGGATGCAACCAAGAACGGTAGATTTTCTTTAAAAATAAATTAAATTTTAATATAATTTACACGTAACGTTAATTAAACTTATTAACGTGTAAAAGTGCTTGTTAAGGTATAATTACTCAATAAACATTTGAATCTTTGGATGACGAACGCATGCTAGAGCTCTGTATCCTATTATTTTTGTACATAAATATGGTTAAAGACGGATAGTTGCCATATTTTGGAAATCACTCTATATCTCTTAGTAGAAAAAGCAAAATGTATATTTGTAATACTGGCCGATACTTTGGCTTTTATCTTAAAATTTTTGAAAAGTAAAATAAATTATACATAAATAAATAATGACAAATCACACAGATTTACTTTACTTAATCTATACTTGGACGCATCTTTCTCACACATGGGATAGCTGCTTAATCTATGTAAACTACGTTTGGGATAGATGTTCCGTCGAGAAACAGGGCATCTATCCCCAAAACACTTTAATTGCATTTCACCTTTTTATGCAGTCGTAAAGACACATAAAACGTCGTTATCATAAAGCTAGAATAAATATTATCTAATTTTGATAGATTAATAAAATAGCATGCGATTCATCCGCGAACTGGAGTAATTGCAATCAGGGTAACAGTACCCCACTGGCAACTATCGTAGTTTTACCCTAAATGAGGATCGACGATACTACGATTATATACTACGATATGATTTTGATGAACCTTTATTTAGGCAGAGCCAGGGACGAAATAAACAAAACATTTCAGTTTCAGTGTCAGTTTAAAAAAAAAACTCATTTCCTCTATATTATCATGGCCGCTTTGGCAACTATGTTTCGTAACCAGTTGTCAAAAAGAAGCAATAATCTTGCTACGCACCTAGTTTTCTAAAAAGGAAATCTATTCTTGTTTCAAAACTAGAGTCAAAATGTCAGTAGAGTTTCGCAACCAGTTGACAAAAAATATATAAAACTCTTTTTTTTTACATGTGATAACATTCTCAATTCTCATTCAAAATAGTATTTTCAATTCCCAATTCACAGCTAGCGTAGCTGCACCACGTGACACCTATGATTTCGTAAAATCAAACGGGCTTTTAAAATGATATATCTATTACCTACGAGTACTGCACTGGGACAGTTCCCACATAGCTGAGGCCACCTTTAGCTATTACATATAATCAGACAGTATAATGAAATAGAAATTAATTGTACCCAACATTCAGAGCCATATTATTAGTTCAACGGAATTCCGGTACTTAATTAATGTTGGCAAAACAGCTAATCGTCGGTTGCATTGCATAGGTACGCAAATACTAGTTGAAGCCCACAGCCTGGCCCGCAGGGTAAATTTTTTGACAACAAAGCTACCGTCTGTCTGTATGTTTGTCTGTGGCATCGTAGCGCTCGAATGGATAGACCGATTCCAAAGCGTTTTTTTTAAACTTGAAAGCAACTTCCCTTGCGGTGGTTCTTAGTCATGTTTGATGAATATCGGGTTGGTCGTTTAAAAGTTATAAAGGATCAATGCTTGGAAGCTGGGGTTTGTAATTTACCTAGATGGCGCTACAGGTTAGAATATTTTGTATTTCCGCCATTTATCACTAGATGGTGTCGTCGAGGGCTTTTTATTTGCAAGCAAATCAACTTGTTCCTAACATCTTCTTTAGCATATCATAAGTTACCCCTAGTTGGAAGTTTAAAAGGTTTTCGTAGAGTATAAGTATCTCTTGTGACTTTTTTACGTATCCTAAACGTAGGATTTACATCCAGTTGTGAGAGTACTGGTGAACTGTGATGCAGGCCCAGCCTCTACAGTCACCTGAAAACTGGTGGCTATAAAAGCTGGGCCTGCATCACATACTATCGATACTACCGATAAATTCGATATTATCGATAGTATCGATAATATCGAATCCACGACAACCTCCGTGGCGTAATGGTCACTATGCTAGTCCGCCACTCAGAGGTCCCGGGTTCGATCCCCGGTCAGGGCAAGTTGGAAAATGGTCTTTTTCAAATTGTCCTGGGTCTTGGATGTTTATCTATATATGTTATAAAATATAGTATCGTTGAGTTAGTATCCCATAACACAAGTCTCGAACTTACTTTGGGGCTAGCTCAATCAGTGTAATTTGTCCCTATATATTTATTATTTATTTATTTAATGATGATGATAAATAATGTATAAGTCAAAAGGCCCATCATCTCACGTGGTATGGCCACGTAATGGTAAAATAAATAATAATAAAGAGGGATGCTGAAAACCTGGCTAAGAGGATGGTCCATTTGGAGGTAGAGGGCTACAGAGGGATAGGAAGAACGAGAAAGACACGGAAAGAATATGTAAGGACAGCTATATAGGAACAAGGAGCTAGTGCAAATATGGTTAATGACAGGAGTGGAAATAGTTGACATACAGAGCCGACCCCAAACAGAGAAATGGCGAGAAAAATGACATTAAAATATGACTAAACCTACTCGTACATACGGCCTTTAAAAAAATATATACACAAATAATAAAAACTAATAGTAATACTTTTAAGTGCCGTAACAGACGGGGCGCAAGTTGCGCCGCGTAACAGCTAGGGATGGGAGTTGCATAAATACTCAATCAACCCATTTGAATATTTACTCAGTAGGTTGAGTAAATACCCGATAAATATCCTAATTTATCCATTTGGTGAGTAGATTAATTTATATGAGTTGCGACTTATATTTATATTCATATTCATTATTCCATGTCTTCATGAAAATTTTGAAATTTAAATCTAGTATACACTTGTAATTCTTGTCGGAAAGTGTGTGCATACGCCATAATATGCTTAAAATATCGGTAAACGTTAAACGCGATGCTCAAATATATGAAAATACCATACTAATCATACACTGAAAGTAGGCTTCTTTGACTAATTATCATTTTTTGCTGGGAGGTGTGCAAAGACGTTATTTTATGTTAAAATAAGTAAACAGACATCAAATTCGATGTCAATATATGAGCACTCTCTATTTACTCTATTTATTAAATCTAGTGAGTAAATACTCAAATGGGTACATTGAGTACTATCCACTGCCCATCTCTAGCTGTTACGCGACGCAACTTGCGTCCCGTCTGTTGCGGCACTAAAAATCAGATCAAGCGTACCCTCCACTGACCTTTTTGACCTTTTTTAGGGTTCCATAGTAAACAAGGAACCCTTATAGTTTCGCCATGTCTGTCTGTCTGTCCGTCCGCGGTTTTACTCAGCGACTATAAGTACTATAAAGCTGTTATTTGGTATAAGTATGTATAATAATTATGCGGAAAAAGTGGTAAAATAAAATATTGAAAACAATTTTTTTTTAGGGTAGCTCTCATACAAGTAAAGTCAATTTTATTTTCTCGACTAACCAATCATGTAGGATATCGTTGAATAGGTCTTTAAAAAATATTATGACTTGTAAACACCGTTTTTAGATTTAGGGATCCGTCTCAGAAATATTTGGTTTAAAAGTGAAAAATGTTGGTATAGTCAAGTGCATCTATCTGCTAAACGGTAACAAATGGACACGTGAAAAAATTCACAGCTATAGTAAATATAACGAAATTTTAAGGAAAACTATCAGAACTATGTAGGGTTTACAAATTAAAAAATTATAGGCGATCAACTTATAAAATGTACTCCGAAAAGGAAAATTTCATACAAATTCAATAGAAATAATTAAATAAAAAAGTAATTTTTAGACTTTTTTAGTGGCATGAACTCAAATTTGGTATTCGTAACTACGGAACCCTACACTGCGCGTGGCCTGACATGCACTTGGCCCATTATTCATGGTAAATTGTACGTAAATATGGATCGATTTCTGCTATCATAATTCTAAACAATTTAAGTAACACCAATTGTTAAATACTTGCTGTAAACTACGTATATAATGTAACTTTTTAATAAGCTGTCAATTTAAGTCAATACCTTGAGCTTAACAATGTTTACATTGCCTGTCATGCTGTGTGTATACGTTTTCTGGGTCTCAGCCAAGAGCAAAGTGTCTGTAAATTCTTAGATTGAATCAAAAGTGATCGTGACCTGCTGTTTATGCCATAATAAACAATAAACAAATCACACAGATTGAGCTAACCCCAAAGTAAGCTCGAGACTTTTTATGAGATACTAACTAAAACGACACTATATTTTATCAAACTTATGTTATTTCACATCATATTTATGTTATTTATCAATGCAACGTCGCTCTGTGTCTCGCCCACTGCCACTTCGACGAACTAATCCGCTGGGCTATGTCAGTGACATTTGTTTTCCTACGAATTTCCTCATTATTGATTCAATCGCATAGGGAAACAGGGTAGTCATTCTTCCATGTATTTAATTCCTAAATAGCGAGAAATGTATGATATGTAAAACCAATGAACAAGTTGCAACGGTGACCTATTAGGGCCGACCTACATATGGCCAGGGTTTGGACGGGTTAGGTTAACCTAACCGAAATAATCTGTTATTTACCCAGTCGGAAATTGGTTAACATATGTTTTGATTAACCGAAATAGCCAGTTAACCTATAATTGCGGTTAACTTTAACCGAATCGACATATAGGTTTTTCATTCCTCCTCATTCGGCCACGGTATCTATCCCTGCAAAAGCGCTTACATGGCTCAACGGCTGTGCATCACTGAAAACCTAATTAACCTATTCAAATAACGGTTACTGTTACCCCTATTGTGTGGGTTAACCGAATCAAAGGATTAACCGAAAAAGGGTTCACCGATATACCGGGTTACCGTTATGAATGGGTTTTCCAAACACTGCATATGGCGAAGCGCAGCGAAGAGCATTTCTCACTATCAAACTTTTGACGACATTGTCCTTTTTGAAATAATATCCAAAATCAAGCAGAGCTTTAGCGAGCATCGCACGCCATCGACCATTTTTTGACGTACAATACTTTTTCTACGACTACATTTACTGAATAAAATACAAAGATAAAGAAAAATATAAAGTAATACCATATGTTTAGTAGATAATAGGTACTACTTCTCACATATGTTTGGTAAATAATATGTATCTATGGTTTTTTTTTTAATTGACGTCTTCCTAGTGAACACCACCAAAAAAACTATTCGTTTAGATGACGCTATGAAGTGCCATTCATAGAGTCATCTAAACGAATAGTTTTTTTTTTTATACAAAAAGCCATTCGTTTAATGACTCCGCGTTTGAAAAAGGCACTATATGTTAAAATAACGTTTTTATTATGTTGAACGTATGGTAGATCTAAAGAAAAAAGTTCTAGGTCTATGTCTAGAGTATCTTTTTAGCGAAATAACGACACATGTGCTGTTATGGGGTAGAAACTAAAGGCTTTCCTAAAATCATAAATATTAATGTTCTTATATTAATGTTCGTGACTATTTAAAAGACTGATAACAGTACAGGAATAGATTTATTTTATAAACATTCAGACGCCCTTTGTTGCCTAGTGTAACAAAAGACCAGGTGATGGAGCTTCTTAATACAATAATCATACAAACGATTAAATTAATTTCATTGCATGGGAGCGGTATTTCATAGAATTTTGTTCGAAATAATTATAGCTTAGAATCTACATATGTAACGGAACCCACAGTATCGTTTAGAGATTTATAATATCCAATTGTGCAAAGGGCTTTTAAGGGCAGAATTATAAATATAGGTTGTAAGTTTTTAGCCATGTAATGTTGGTTTATAGGGCGAAACTGAAATCGTCGGGTTGTCGCGGACCGCGAGCGGTTCGGTTTTCTGCAGAGATCGGAACCTCATGTGCTATTGCTATTAAAAGTATGGATATGACTATATAATCTATAAATAAAACAATCATAATTATGTAATTTCAGGATATATTTTAATGAAAAAAATATACTTATCCTGAAATCACATAATTATAAATAAATATAAATATATAGGGACAAATAACACTGATTGAGCTAGCCCCAAAGTAAGTTCGAGACTTGTGTTATGGGATACTAACTCAACGATACTTATGATTGTTTTATTTACTTATTAGGTTTAAAGATATTTATTGACTCATAAAGAATACACTAATTCACTTATAATGAGCCTAAAACTAATTACAATTAAAACTAATTGAACGCATTAAAACAGTGAAGTTTTGCAAAACCTAAATCTACTTACAATGTTTTGTTTAAATATATTTTTTCAGCCTTGTTTTAAACAAAGTCAAAGTTTTGGAGTTTTTTAAATCATTTGGTAAATTGTTAAACATTTTTGCTCCTTCAAATAATATTTTTCTTTTACCATAGTTTGTTCTAGGTGTAATTAATATTACCCAATTAGATTCTTGAGAAATCCCGAAAATTTAGTCATATCCATACTTTTGATAGCAATGGTACCCGTGATTCCGATCTCTGTTTATCTGTAATGTTGTGCCTGGTTGTACTATAAAGGATGTGTAACAAAACTGCATACTTTTCTTTGTCTTATTGAAATCCACAAGAGAACTGTTTTTTCCCACCGTGATTCGAATCGACCCATTACAATAGCTCTTGGGCGATTCAGACCGCGGTGCGAATGAACCTGTTCAGAAACAGTACTTGGGCGATTCGGACCGCGGTCCGAAATGCCCAACAACCCAAATCGGGGTTTGGCATCCTTTTAAATAATAATATAATCCATGATGCAAAATAATACAAGAATAATAAAAGTAATTAAACGTCAATCAAAATTCAGGTTTTACCAGAAAACCTCTAAAGATGCATTAGACTCATTGATAGACATCATCACAGCTATTACAAAATCAAAAAAAAATCTAACTAAAATGAAATTCATGACAATAGTATCAATTTCGTCGCATCTTAGTAGATTCCATAAAACCTAAAACATTCGTTCCTTACTCAAACATAAGTTGGGAATTACCTCACTTCAAACGGTTGCGTAACACCGTTTCCCATTTGACTTTTAACCTTATTCACGCATTTTAAGGGGCTACCTGAATTTTCCGGGGTCCAGTGCTGCCCCCATTTAAAATAAATCATTTAAAAGAAAACGGAGATATCATTTAAAATTTTGTCTTGATCAGACCCTAGATAACCAACCCTTCAAACTATTTTATGAACTACTGTTTACTGTTTGAAGTGATAACATGAAGCTTTTCTACGCACATACGCCAAAAGTGGCCGTTTTTTGCAATTGTGCGTAGAAAAGATTCACGTTCTCACTTTAAACTGTAAACAATAGTCATAAAATAGTTTTAAGGGTTATCTAGGGTCTGGTCAAAACCAAATTTTAAATGAAATCTCCGTTTCCTTTCAATAGATTTATTTCAAATGGAAAATTTGTTGGACCCCGGAAAATTCAGGTAGTCCCTTAAAGTCTACTTTTGTTTGCTCGGCCGCCCGTGTCGCTCAGCAATGTTGATTGCAATTTTCGCAGATATTGCAATAACAATAGATGATCGTAGTGGCGGGGTCATAGCCGCACGACTAGATGTGATTTGATACTTTCGATTGTTTTTTTCGCACAAAATATCTTTTATGTAAGTATATTAACAAGTTAAATTGATGCCAATGATTTCGAATGCTCCCTGTACTATTAGTTGAGCCGGCGAACTTAATTCAACCCGCCCGTTTCTATAATTCTGTTAATCACTTTTCATATTTTTTGACCATAAAAACTTTCCCTGGACTTCCACACATACTACACGGCACTTAAGATTCAAAGATTCAAATATTTATTCAGTAATTAGATCTTTACAGGCACTTTTACACGTCAATAAGTATAATTTACGTTACGTGTAAAATATATTAAAGTATAATTTATTTTTAAAGAAAAGCTACCGATACCAGCGCTTCGTAACGACCACTGCTGAGAAGAAACGCCGAAAGAAACTCATTTTCACAGTTTTGGTCGCCTACTCGCCGAAAGGGTTTTGTCATATTATTATTATTGTGTTTTAATTAATAAATACTTATAATATAATACAATGTTGACACACTATAACATTTAATGCTTGCGAACAAGTAAACAAACATAAATTGCGTAATAAAAAATATTAAGTAGTCAAAAAAAGCGAAGCCGATCTGACCAGTCTCTCGCGGCAGCACCCGTTCACGAGTCACCTAAAAATCACCATTCACCACATGCCACCCTGTATATTATTTAACCATTTCATTTGTTCGCTGCAGCAAACTACGAGTACATATATTATTTAAAACAGCTAATTACTGGCTGCATGTCGACATGGTATTGGTTTAATAACACAAACCAGAGACGAATTTGGACAAGAGACGTTCATTTCATAATCATAATGATTTATTTTGTCAAACGCAGGTACAATGGGTGTTAGGTACAAAGGATCACTGTGTTGCTTCGTTAGGCGTACTAAGTCATAAATTATTTGGTAATACATACTCCCAAGGATTTCTATTATTATATTACTATACATAATACTTTTTATTTAAATGAATAATTATAACTTAGATACAATATTAGTAAATTAAAATAAAATGTACTATAAAAAAGTATTAAAATGTCTACAGATTAGAAGTCAAAAGTTAATATCATGTCAAGTTATCTAAATCTTTTTTAATTAGCTTCTTCTTATAGTGTGGCTGGCTCAAACTTCAAATTTTGTTCTTCCAATACGTTGCCACTTTTACGCCTTCCTCGAAGGCAGAGTATAGGTCAAGCATGGTACAGCTGGTAGGGCACAAAGGGCATGAGAGGAGGTGCTGCGTAGTCTAGTCGTCGTGACCACACTGGCACTGCTTCTGCAAGCAGAAGCAGTGCCAGTGTGGTCACGACGACTTACCTGTAACATCACTTACTTGACGTCAATGTAGCGCCAGCGCGCCAGATTGTGCCCACATCGACCTACCTCAGTTCGGAGGCGATTCAAGCTCCTCCATGTGGCCCATGGCAGTTTATTTTTTTTTTTAGCTATCGAAATCTCTCTGTCTTTCCTGTTTGTTATATATATTTATGTATACATACTATCACACTTTTATCCTTAACGGGTCTTGCAGTCTTGCAGCTCTAAGCAGGTTGAGCCAAAGGCCACTTTTAGAGTGGCGGTGGGCGAGAATTGCTAGCCGCATAGCAACATGATTTGCATTTTCGGCCATTTCTTTGATCGGCTCCTACAATCTGCACGGGAAGAGACACGCAGCTGGTACATTCTAAGTTTTTCCTTTACTCCTCAAGACCAGCATAGAAGTATTTATGTATGTTGTATAAATATTTCTAATATTTCTTCTTTTCACTATAAATAGTTAAATTTACTTCAGCAGAGCGCAAGCACATCCGGACTGGCGGTAGCTAAAATCAGTCATCTCAATCATTAAAATTATGTGTCTATCTGTCATTTCACTACAGGCCTTCCCTTCTTTCACCTTATTTGTTAAACTCTCCTTGCCACGTCGTATCTTATGACATTTTTAGCAAACGTACTATTCTCTGACGGTAACTACATGACATTCAAACATTCGCTTTCTCTTTTCAATCTCTTTGAAAATAAATAAATATGTAGGAACAAATGACACTGATTGAACTAGCCCCAAAGTAAGTTCGAGACTTGTGTTATGGGGTACTAACTCAATGATACTATATTTTATAATAAATACATATAAAGAGAAACATTCAAGACCCAGGACAATTTGAAAAAGGCCATTTCCCAATTTGCCCTGACCGGGGATCAAACTCGGAACCTCTGGGTGGCGGACTAGCATAGTGACCACAACGTCACGGAGGTGGTCAATCCTTTTAGTTATCCAGTCCAAATACCTTGCCTTATTACCACCTCTTTTGACATTTCGCAGATAGGCAAAATAACTTGAAAAGGTCCCAAAAACGAAAATTACCCTTCACAGACACACACTTCGAAGTAGTCTAGATGACAAAGAACAAACTGAGAAACCTGAATACGGACCTGATTTTGGAAATATTTCTTGTCATAGCCGAGTTAAACGTGGAATCACTTAGAATTGAAAAGCTTTGTGAAGTAATTGTGACATATCAGTAGTAAATATAAAAAAGGCATTTAAAAATCTTTAAAGAAACAAAAAGTTAAAAAAAAATGTTGTATTCAGGCCAACAAAAAATAAATGATACGGTAAATGATACCGTAGAGTTCTTTGTAAAATTGACTAGATTGATTTATTATATGGGTAACGCTAATATATCCATAAAACCACTAAAAGAACCAAAATTTGTACAAAAAATACATGGTGTATTGAAAGTGGTTACTGATATATTATCAGTTCTTTTGATTATGAGCGAGTGCGCAGCTATATTTACACAAACATCTTTGCCAGCAAGACAAAAATCTAACAGTGAAATATTGGCAGTTGCTCATATTTTCTTTTTCATTTTCTACTTAAATGTATCTTACCATCACCAAGAAGTTAAAGACCTTTTCCACAAATTGTTGGTTGAATTAAAAATAAAGTATTGTGATGAGAATATTGCTAAGGCTCTGATTCAAAAAGTAAAGAAATACAACATAGGATTTTTGTTTATGTTTAATTCTACTTTGGTTGGTTATAGCGTTGAAGGTTTAGTACAAGTTATTTGGAAAGGTAAATTATAGTCAATTTTAGTAGATATACTAATATCTACTTCACTATACTTTAAATATTTAGTTTAGTATGTACACTAAATATTTAAAAGAATTATCTTAACATTCACAAAATCAAATTTAACTTAAGATACCACTTCAACTTTATATCCTTTTTGTTCTGCTGCAGACATACAATTTATTGATATCATGTTTCTGCAGATGCAACCTTTACTACCATTTTGTCAGTCTGGCCCGACGTATGTGACAAGTCCAAACTTGCCAATGTCTATAGAGTGTTCAACTACATTGTTTACTTGATAGCGATGCTCAAGGTGTGCTCCGCTTACATCACAGTTATCCCTGTGATGATCTGCCTCAGTCATCAATACATGAACCTACAGAGTTACTTCATGAATCTGGCAAATATCTTTAAGGAAAATCTCAGTCAAAGCGAAAAAGAGCTGAAGTACGAGAATGCTTTTAAAACTGGGGTTGTTATGCATGAAAAAACGAATACGTAAGTTTTTTTTCTAACACCAGATTAAATTTAGAGTCAAAAGTAGCGTAATTAAAAAGTTTGTCGAAGCACATTCAGTAAAAATTTTAGACGAAATTCTTAATAGTCTGTTTTCCTTTTTCTGAAACAAACGTATGGATTGAGCGCCAATTCCAACCATTTCTTCTCAAAATGACGTGACGTCACGCCGATGCTTCCAGGGCCGTAGCCCGGTAGTGGTAGTAAATATTTTAAAAAAGTAAGTTTTATTTGTCATACCTATGACTGTATTAGTTATATCTATATGATTACATGTAGATTTTACTTCTTTAAATATAATTTTACATTTTATAAAATAAAAATCACCGTCTGTATATTCAATTTTTGTTTACTACATGTAATTTATCAATTTTCAGATGCGTCTTACAATGTCAGAACACATTCAATATACTTTTCAGTTTCCAAGTAATTCTCAACGTGTCTTTTATAACTATGACGATGATGCAGATGGTGGTTGGTAAACTTAATTTAATGTTTAAGATGTTTGTCAGTTTATAATCACAAAGATTGAGCTAGCCGCAAAGCTGACTCAATGATACTATGTACCGTTTGGGTTAGTAAAACCTAGATTTAGGATCTAGGAGGATAGATGAGATAAAGGAAAGACTAGATATTAGCAAATGAGATAGGTATAATGAACAACTATTACATTACATTAGTTACAAAGATTCACAAGAACACTAGGTACAGATTAGGTAGTTAGGGTCGTGAGTTATAGGCACCAGATCCGTTGAGTAGCCCTTCTAGGTAGAAGAACTACTTAGCTTGAGATGCAGCCGAATAAAAAAGAGAGCTCGAGCACCGGCCGCCGCGCCTTATATATGGGCATGGGCCCCCCCCCCGCTGCGCCGAAGAGGGGCGGAGGAGTGCTGGAACCCGCGCGATGTCACAACTACATTTTATAAAAAAAAATCTAAAAAAGCTTTTCCATCTTGAACTGACAGTAGAACGAACGCGGGAACTCCAGTGTAACAGCCCGGCACGATGACTTTGTGTTCATCATGTCAGGCTTGCCACGAGGATATCAACTGGGACCGCAATCAACTCGGACCGCGGTCCCAGTTACCGGATACTATTTTTTTTTCTTCCGGCGACTGGTTCCACTAACAAATTTTAAAAAATCAATTGTTCAAGCGGAAACATAACACTTTAACGAAAAAATGTTTCAATTTATGAAATATGACGATATAAAATATTATATTCTAAAGCTTTAAAAATCCTGACGACATCCAAAAGTCAAAGAGGAAGCATTCAGCGATTGAAAGGATAAAAAAGTGCTTAGCATGATTTATGTGTATTTTAAAAAGTGACAAGAACGGTTACCAAACTGTTAAATCATTCTTTAATTCATTTTTTGATAAATATAGTTAGTTAAAACTTTATTGCACCAAAACATAATGTTACATAAAAATAGATAACATAAAACAGATGTCAAAAGGCGGCTTTATCGCAACTGCAATCCCTAAAATGAATATATTTTTGAATCATAGATTTTTGTTCTTTAACAAAAATTTTTTTTATATTTTCAAACATTTTTTCATTTCGACTGTACGCATTTTTTCCCAGTCAGGGGAAAAAAAAAATTTTTTTTAGACCCGGCTACTGGGTCAGCCGTCTGAGTTGATTGCGGTCACAGTTGCCGGTAACGTCATAGCCAGAGAGATCTTATCGAGAAGGATAAGTTGTTAATACTAGATTCATGCTTGTTCGCATGTATCTAGTACAGAAATCATTTTAATAACAAAAAATTTTCTAATTCTCACTTCTTATTCATTCCACAGAACTCTGAACGTACTTTATTAACGTTATTCATTACCGTCTCGGGCATTACTTCAATACTTTTTAGCACTGGATTCATAATGCTGAACGCTGGAGATATTACTGCTGAGGTAATTGAAATAAATTAGATATACCCTCGTTTGGCCATATTAATTTTTTTTTCCTTTTCTTAACGTACCTACAAAAGTAAATAAGTACGCTAATAATATTACAATCTAGCCTTAACTCAGACTAATAAGTAATTTAACATTGACCTAGTTTTATACGTTATTTAGGTACTAAGAGTGTGTCCATCGGCACTTTTCTTACTGTCTCTATTAAGGGGAAGGCACTATAATAACACTGTATTTTTTAAAATTACACTAGTTCAAAAGGTTTAGTTATTTTGAGACGTCGCACTATGTCCGTGTTGTCGAGGAGCTGGATTGCCTCAACATTCACATGGTGAAGCAGTCTATACTCATGTGCTTCGGCGTATTTCTTGATAACTTTATTGACGGTCTGCATGTTAAGGTCCCGGTGTATCTAACAAATAAAATTAAAATAACAACTAAATAACCAAAAAAAATTTCGACATTCCTAACAAATTCCCAAGCGGCTGCACACATTTGTACGGAAATGTCTAAAATTGTTTTTGTTTCGGCTGTTATTTTAATTTCATTATACTATAATGATCTCGTATAGCCCGTCAACTTCCAACGTACCAAATTTTGTCGAAATCGGTCCAGCCGTTTGCGAGTGAAGAAGTAACAAACATACACACACACTCACAAACATTCACCCTTATAATATTAATGTAATTACTTGCATTCTACAGGCATCGGATGTACCAACAGCCATGTATAGTTCAGGGTGGGAGAACTGTGTGATAAACACGGTTCGCACACGGAAACTAGTGACGTTCGCTATGACTCAGGGACAGGTAAGGGCATTATCACTAGGGTACAATTACCGGCAAGTAAGTTAAACAAAAATGGTGGTCGTTGTTGTAAGTTGTTTGTCCGTTTAGAATCTCATTTCTATAACATTTCTATCCGAACTTCAGATAGAATTGATTCCGGCTTTGAAGACAAGCCAAAAAATCATTTTAATACTTTTATCTCCAATTAAACATGCAGCAGCTCCAACTTACGTGCCGGGTATTGTACCAACAAAAATGTATTCTCAGTCCACATACATACATACACATTTTCACGCCAGTTTCCCATGGGGATAAGCAGAGACTATAGATTTCCACTTGCTACGATCCTTGCAAACCTCTTTTGTTTCGTCAATACTCCTTACTCTTGTCATAACAGTCCACATGTCTAATTTTAATATCAGTACAGTTTGTTACCGTTTGTTACCGCTAATTCTGTACTTGCATTTAGGAAACGGCGGTAAACTTAGCTGTAAGTAAATGATCTGACGTCAAAAACTACCTATAATGAAATCGAAAGAAAAATTTGTCAATTATCAAGTGATACAATTATCCAAAGATACAATACCTTAATGATTTTTGACTTTTGCACAGAACAATATTACTCCTAGGGTAAAGGTTGGGATGCTTTCGTATGCCGCTATCTTTTTCTGTCAGAACCATCATTTGCTAGAGTGAGAGAGAGCGAGAATGCATCAGCATGGCCGGTTCGGTCGGCCTTTCTCACTCTAGCAAATGGCGGTTCTGAGCGAGAAAAAAGATTCAGCAACTTCTTCCTTTTGACCGTATTCAAAATCGCGCAACTCGTATAATCCACGATGTGACTCTCGTCGGCCGTCTCGATCCTCTGGCTCTACGTAGGGATGTTGCATCCTTGTGCATTTTTATCGCATTTATCATGGGGAATGCTCTAAAGAATTGTTCGACTTAATACCTGCTGCAAAATTTCACCACTGCATCACCCGCCTGAAATTAAAATTTCATCCACACCACTTGGATAGTTGGCAATCATCCACGGTTCGTTTTAAAAGGAACTTTTTACCACGTACGACCGAACTTTGGAATCAACTTCCTGCAGCAGTGTTTCCGGACCGATATGACATTCAAAACTTAAAAAAACGAGTCTATATCTTCCTAAAAGGCCGCTTCTGTTACACCCCTAGTGTTGCAGTTGTCCATGAGCAGCGGTGATCACTTACCATCAGGTGACACGCTTGTTCGTTTGCCGCCTTATGAGATAAAAAAAGTACCCCTACCCTAAATTTAAATAACCATACCCCTATTTTGGAACGAAGTTCCTTTTTAGAGGTAAGGTCTTGGCGGATGGGGGTGAGGCGAAAAAATGAGAATTTTTTTCCGTCACCAACTTTTTTATCAAACTTAGTTCCATCCGATTGTTTCACGACGCTCACGCATTTTTTTTACTACGTAAAACGACCGCCATAGCCGAATGCGACCAATATTACAATAACGGTTACCCTCAAGAGAGAAAGAAAGCTATCAAAGTGACATGTGACAAGTTTTGGTACAAGACGGCGGCCGGGCACGAACAAAGTCACACGAAAATTGGATTTTTGGGATTGAATTAGGAACTACCTGAATTTTCCGGGGTTCGATGCTGCCCCCACTTGAAATAAATAATTTGAAAGGAAACAGATAGATCATTAAAATTTTGACTTGATCAGACCATAGATAACCGTTCAAACTATTTTATAAACTACTGTTTACAGTTTGAAGTCAGAACGTTAAGAGTCGGAGTTACCGGTTGGGGAAAAAGTCTTTTCGCATATAGTATGTATGAACTTGTAATAAAACCACTTTGGCTATACTAGTTTGTGTATATAACTGGCTGGTTTTGGTATCATTTAAAAGTTTAAATTTTAAAAAAGATAATTCCAATTTCAAATTAGGAAAATGCGTGATTTTCATTTGTTTTTCTTAACGTCAAGATGAGTGAATCTAATGAAGAAATTAGAAACATTTTAAAATTTTACTACCAAAAAGGTAAAAATGCAACGCAAGCCGCGAAAAAAATTGCGATGTTTATGGACCTAGTGCAGTGTCTGTGAGAGTAGCACAAATTTGGTTTAAGCGTTTTCTTCAAAGATGCACGTCGCTCTGGTCACCCTGTTATGGATAAAATGGTTGCTATTTTTTAAAAAGTGGAGCAAGCTCGGCATATCAGTAGTTACGACGTAGCTGAAGAACTGGGAATTGACCACAAAACAGTTTTGGCGCATTTGAAAAAAAATGGGTACACAAAAAAGCTCGATATTTGGGTACCTCACGGTCTCTCTGAAAGAAACCTAATGAACCGTGTACTCATTTGTGATTCTTTTTTACGACGTAATGAGAACGAACAATTTTTGAAGAAATTGATAACTGGTGATGAAAAGTGGATCACGTACGACAAGAACGTGCTAAAAAGGTCATGGTCAAAGGCCGGTCGGGCTTCACAGACTGTGGCGAAACCCGGGTTAACTCGCAACAAGGTGATGCTGTGTGTGTGGTGGGATTGGAAGGGCATTATTCATTATGAGCTGTTACCACCAGGCAGGACCATCGATTCAGAACTCTACTGCGAACAATTGATAAGATTAAAGCAAGAAGTTGAGAGAAAGCGGCCGGAATTAATCAACAGAAGGGGTGTGGTTTTTCATCATGATAACGCTAACCTCACAGATCTTTAACCACTCAGCAAAAATTAAGAGAGTTTGACTGGGAGGTGTTAATGCATCCGCCGTATAGTCCTGACCTGGCACCTTCAGATTTCCACCTGTTTCGGTCTCTTCAGAATTCTTTAGGTTAACATCACGAGAGGACTGCCAAAACTACTTGACGCAGTTTTTTGATCAGAAGCCCCAAAATTTCTATAGCAATGGGATCATGTCCCTACCTATAAGATGACAAAAAGTTATCAAACAAAATGGTACCTACATACTTTAGTTAAATGTAAATAAACTGTATTGTATGTTTTGAATTTTCATATAAAATGCGAAAAGACTTTTTCCCCAACTATTAGACAGAATCAGATTTTCCCATGCAAACGTAGTCTAGCTTTTATTTTGAAATAGCATGACAGATATTGCAAAATTATGTAATTAAAAAAAAATGCATATAACTAATTTTCACAGTCAAAATATGAACTAAAAAGAAAATATAGTGTACGAGTATCATGTCGTATTTGACCATCAGTATGGAAAACTTCTACACTCTCATATTTTCTTTTAAGATCATATTTGCTACAAACTGCAATGCCACAGACAAACAGAAAGTCAGACAGACCGACCGACATTAGCGTCAAGCTTATAAAACCCCTCTTTTTTGTCGGGATTTAAAAGCACACAATCATTTCTGGTCACATTTTTCACTACGCTATCAAATCGAACCACGGGCTGTACTAGATTACGATGGAATAATGAAATAAAAAAAACAGCCGAAAAACAAAAAAAAAATGCCTTGTCCATACAAATTGCCCGAGCGGCGGCACATTTTAATATGGAAATGCCAAATTGTTTTGTTAATTGACGGTTATTTTAATTACATATACTATAGTGATCTAGTATTGACTGCCTCCGTGGTCCAGTGGTCAAGGCGTTCGCCTTGTGACCCGGAGGTCATGGGTTCGATTCCCACTGGGAAGCATACTTTGTGAAAAGTTGTTTCCAGTCTGGATAGGATATTGCAGGCTTGAATCACCTGATTATCCGAAAAGAAAGATGATTCCGTGTTTCGGAAGGCACGTAAAACTGTGGGTCCCGAACGCCACCTAGCGTTCGATCATCAAACTATCCAAGGATTGGTTCCTGGTTTGCCCTTTGGGTTGTGGAGGTCAGACGGCAGTCGCTCTGTGTAAAAACCAGTAACCTTGTCAAATCTCCTTGGTTAGGTAGCGGACCCCGGGCTCTGAAGCGCTACTGCTGAGGATGCAACCGGGAATACGCTCGGATGATGATGATGACTATAGTGATCTAGTATAGCACGTGGTTCGATTCATTACAAATATGTCCCTTCCACGGTGTATGATAATAACAATTTACATGTTAATAGTAACTTCTGGTGAAAAATAATTATTTATTATTTCAGCAAGAGCAAATATTGTGGTGCTTCAAAGTCGTGCCACTCTCGTACCAGTCTTTTGTATCGGTAAGGTTTCCTACAGTAACTTTTGTGTGGCTTTATAAGGGTCTAACAAAACATACTGAAACTATTTTAAAGTCAAATTCTTTCTTTGATGCTGTACAACTTTCCCCAAGGAAAGAAAATAATATTTCATCTCATCTATTCGAAAAACGATGTTTTCATCCCAAAACACTTGGAGCTAAAGTTACTGCTGATTCTCTCGGGACTGAAAAGTGAAAAGGATATCTCTAGGGATTCAAATAATTCGAAAACTGAACACGAGTGTAATCTGTGTAGACTTAAAAATTATGTTGGCAATCCAGTAAAAAAATCAGAATTTAGTTTTAAGACCATAATTAGGGGCGTCTTTCTTATTAACAGGGGCGTCGTAATTTTTAAATTTGGAATACATATCGTCGTGAACAAGGATGAATGTAGGTAAAAATTCTATGTTTTCCGGTTCGGAAAAAAAAGATTAATTAAAAAAAATGCTATTTTTGTCTTCAATTCAACGTACATAATTTACTTACGTACTTGTCCGTATTAGTTTAAGCAAATAGTGAATAACAAGTTTACTCATCAAAATAAAAAGATATCAAGGACTACGCAAACAAAGTTATAAGTGAAAATTTAACAGAAGCTGGTGCTCATCGAAAAATCATTTCTTAGTATTTATTGAACGAAAACGATACCAAATAAATGTTGGTATCATAGAGTATGCGTGCATTTTTTTTATATTTTTAAGCGAAAGTTCTCGTCACAAAATAGCCACAAAAAATAAATCAGTGCTGAAAAACATGTATATGGTGTAAGAAAATAATTATTAAAAACGCAAGTAGATTACAATAACTTTAACGCGCCATTGTAAAGTATGAAGTCAAAGTCTACAATATCCACGGTTATAGAAACTTCTTGTGACAATCTAGCTAGAGACAAGAACAGAAGTGCCATTTGTTTGAACGCGGTGTCACTAAATGGATGGTTTTTTTATACAAAAACACCGTTTGTTTAGTGACTCTGTGTTTCAAAATTAGCACCACAAGAGCTGTCAACCAATTGTCAACGCAGTTTTTCTTTTTCGGGAACGTTCGATATTAAAAGCCAGTGGCGATGTTTATTAAACTTTTACATACACATCGATTTCAAACTAAATGGACAGTCCAACTAAATGCACCGTAGACTTTGTCGTCATTTCCCTTTTGTTTGTTAAAATTCCCCGCGCCATATTTGCCTATTTTTAATAATTTATTTCTAATTCAGATAAGAGTCACTAAGAAAAATAATTAACTGAGCGTTATAATCAGAGATTGGAATTGGGTGTGTGAAAATACCTAAAGTTTGCAGCGGGACATATAATGGAGCTGTACAACCACTTAAGTTAAACCGGTTTTGGATTTTACCGGTTTAGCTTCGTTTTTTTTTTGTTTTACATGTTCCTTGCCTTACACCAAAAAAAAGAAATTAAAACCGATTTAGCATTTTCTAAAAAATATCTAAAAAGCAAATTTCAATTTCTTTCTGACAGTCATGATCGGCAACTTCGTTCGGCAGACTCTCGTCTCCTTTTCATTCCTTTACATCGCACAAACTTTATGGCTAACTCTTTTACCCTACAAGCTTCACGGCTCTGGAATGCTTTACCCGTTGATATCAAAGAAATTTCCACTAAATTTTCTTTTAAAAGAAGAGTACATTCTCATCTTTTAAATTAGCTTTTTTTTTTAATAGGATCTAACACCGTCGTCATCATCAGTGTTGGTATGTAGTGTATGTATGTGTATTTGTGTATTATGTATGTATGTTATATATGTATGTATCTGTAATATTCTAATGTAAGGTATATATTATAAGACATATTATATGGTATATATCTATTATACTATATGTATATTAAATGTAAGTATATTGTGTTGTAAATTTATTGTTTTATTTTTTACGCCGCAACCATTTATCTGTTTTTCCCTATGGTTGACTGGGAGAGAACGCTTTTAGCGTTAAGTCCGCCAATTGTAAACAATTTTTAATTGTGGATCAATAAAGTTTTATGAATGAATGAATTTTGCAGATATGTAAAATTCTGTGTTTGACCGACAAAGAACAATTAGGACTAAAAGACCGAATTTTAACCGGAAAAGTACTAAACAAAAATTAATTTAGAACTGTATTAGCAGCTTTTAAATGTTTATAGTTCGGTGTTTCAAAGGTAAGGAACGTGTAAAACAAAAAAAAAACCGAAACTAAACCGGTAAAATCCAAAACCGGTTTAACTTAAGTGGTTGTAACAGCTCCATATTATGTCCCGCTGCAAACTTTAGGTATTTTCACACACCCAATTCCGATCTCTGGTGATAATGCATTCAAATAAATTGTAATAAAAAAAAGATGAGCCGGATTGGTATTTCATGCATATACCTTTATAATTCTGTTTTGCTAGTTTTTCTCATAGATGGAAATAAAAAGTACAGTGTACTACTCGGGTATGGTAATTTTTTTACTACGGGCGATATACATGAATCCCTCCCTTCACTCGGGATTCCTGATTCCACCTAAGAATTGCTTGCTACGCTCGTTAATTCAACTGTGGAATCCTTCGTTTAGCTCTAGATTCAAAGTAGTGCCCTCGTCTTAAAAATATTATGTTTATCCCTTGTAGCACAATCTACTATAGCCTCCAATACATGTTGATCCGAGTTTATATGTAAAGCAAAAGAAATATGTTTTATATTTCGATAGAGTAAATTTCCAGTCATTGGACGCTAACATTACAGTCAATGCACTACTCTTGCATTGACACTGCAGCTCATAGCTTTTAATACTCTGTTCATCTTAAGTTTCTACAAAAAAATCTGTTTACAAATTTCAATGTTGCGTCCAGATGTTATGAATGTCAAATTTTCTACATTCGCGAATGCGAATGCGAATGTAGACATCATGTATTACAAAAAACATACATATGAAGTGATGATTAATAATTTTTATAATTTAGGCGTAAAAAATCGCCATATATTACACACACACACTTTTCTTGAACTGAAAAAATTTAAAACTGTTTTTATTTCAAACATACAATAAACTATTTGTTTATCTAAATAAGCAACTAAAAACAACCAAGTAATCGCCAAACAAACCAAGTAATCGCAAACAAACTCGCGTGAAATAAACGCTTCCTACTGGTAGAAATAATCACTTTATACGCGAATCATAGAAACACAGTGTTGCGGTTGCGCGAGGCCGATGGCCATATCATGACCTGCACGCATTCGCATTCGCACAACATTTGCTTGATTGATGCAAATTCGAATGTTGATACCAATGCTTAAAACGATGGGAACTATTCGCACATGCGAATGCTAATGCGAATATTCGTAACATTCCTAGTTTCTTCGGTACTGAGACCTTTACAGGCACTTTTAAATATCAATGAGTATGTATATTACGTATACTGTATATTAAAATTTAATTCCAGATCGTCAAGTCATCGTACTCTATATTTTCCGTGCTGTATTAAATTGTTCATCATGATCATCATCATCTATTAAAGACTCACTGATGAGCATAAGCCTCTCTTCGTCTGCGCAATCTTATTTTAATTGTACATTGAAAGTTAATAACACGAACAATATTTTAACTGAAATATACTTTCACTATTGCGTCAGGGATTACTCAAGTAGAAGATATGTATTTTCCATTTCTATATCACGTCACCGTTGTTTATTCTTTTTCACTAAACAAATAAAGGTTTATTCTTTAACAAAATGTTTTATTTTAAGTAAGAAAAGTATTACTCTTTTTAGTCCGTCTTTTAGATTAAAGTAGGTAGGTATCTAAAAATAATGGACCCATATTTTTTAGTTTATCAAAAAAGTAAAATATTTATAATTTAAGCTCCAAAGTGTTTATGACGTCACCACTGTGGTAAAATCGTACGAAGAAAGTGCTATTAAAATGCGCTGTATATTTGTCATTTTTTGGTTGTCACAGAAAAAAATACGCGTAAGTGTAATTTTTTTTAATTATAACTGATTGGCTATAAATATTATATATATTTATATATAATTTTATTATAAATATTTTACCAGTCATCATGCCTATTACACTGTCTTCTTGTAATTTGAGCTTGCTCTTGTCGATTGAGTTAAGAGAAGATGCCTCCATAACTGTCTTCTTTTTTACCCAACTGCGCCAGAAGGAGAGTTATTTTTTTCGACAGTATGTATGTATGTATAATTGTTTGGCACGCTCTGCAGCCTGAACGGCTCAATGGATTTTAGCTTGAGACATGTCGTTAGATTCGTATTTACTGTGAGAGTGACACTGGGTATATCATAATATAAAATAACAATAATAATTATTATTATGGTTATTTTTTTTATAATAAAAAAACGAAATAAAAAATGCAGTCGTTTTTCTTTATAACAATTACTTGTATTTAGAGTTTTTTTATTATTTCACTTCCGAAATGTTAATGATTACCGAATTTACGATGTAACAATTTATTTTAAATGGGGACTCTACTTTCAGTATTGATGATTTTTTGCTAGGGTTTGGGGACCGGAACTTCTCGTGTCTCGGGTCCCGGGACCTTAAAACTGTTGAGACTTCTCAAACCTTAACAGGGTTTATGTACTGGAAAGTCTCATGTGTTGAAGTCCCGAGACTTTTGTAAATTTAGTAGTCTCACGTCTCGAGACTTTGAAACTGTCGAGACTTCTCAAATACTAAAAGGATTTGAATATTGAAACGTCTCGTGTCTCGAAGTCCCGGGACTTTTAGTAATTTTTGTGGTCTTGACTCCCAAAACTTTAAAACTGTTGTTTCCCAAGCCCTATTTAATACCCTTGAAGTAAAAAAAGAAACGTCATATGCTATCTCTTTGCAAGGTACCAGGAATTGTTCCAATTTTGTGAAATAACAACTACACAAATTACTATGAATTTTACATTATTTTTAAAATAATTGTGAGTTGATGTTAGTATTTGGTCTAGCATGCATGTGCACTAGCATGTGGTCTGTTGTGACATTTTCCCGATTTTTTCCAATTTGTTCCCACGAGTTAACCATTCCACTAAAGGACAATTTTTTTACATTTATAAGAAGACAAATGTCCAATTTACTATGAAAAACACTTTTTATAGAGTTAATTAACATATTAACAAAATTATAGGCGATCAAGTGAAAATTGTCACAACTTTACCCAGTCTACCCAACTTAAGAGAGAACTTCCCGCCTTACTTTTCATACAAGCGCTCGTACGCGATTATGCCGTTGTAAGTGATCTTTCTTGAAAAATTTTAAGCTAACAGACATTTTGTGCACTATTTCTAAGTTTCTATTGAAATAAAAAATGAATATTTGGAGAAACAAGTTCAGTATACGCCTCCAAAAATCTACTTTTTTGCACAAATTTTACCTGGACTTCGACCTGAACGGTCGAAGTCCAGGTAAAATTTGTGCAAAAGTACTCATAAATTGTAAAAATAAAAAAATATTTCGATAGAAACCTCTGAAATGTAATTAAAATTTTAAATAAAAAACATTTATTTCACAAACTTGTAAGGCTTACTGACAAAAACATATATCCTGGAACAAGTTTTATAAAATTTCCTTACCCTATGAATAGTTAATATTCGTTCAATGGATAGTTAATAATAATACTAATTTCATTCAATACAGTGCAAACAGTGCCCTAAAGCACTATCTCTCTCTTTTTGGTTTGATTTTTTTTTAGCATTGCCATGTATGAAAAAACAAGGTTTTCGAACTATGCTCGCGTTGACGACAGAGCCGCCTTAATTTGGTTAGCGCTATGGTTTAATTTAGCTCGCGTCAGAACACGCATTGCAAGCCAATTTAATTCTTATTACTCTGGACAAACTATTTCATGTAAAGGATTTTTCACGCGCATAGTAATAATGTAGGTATATTTTTGGTACCTCAACGGGGAGTGACACAGGCCTGACTAAACTTAGCTGCAAGTAAATGACACTATAATGAAAACGAAAGACAACCGAAAAATTGACATTTATCAAAAGATACAATTATATGAAAATTTAAAAATTATTTTGACTTTGAAAACAATATCAGAATGTTCCAATGTTTTTTAATTTTCTTTTTATTTATAAAGATATTAAATGAAATTATCTTACATCACTTCGCTGCAGGAATTGTCACAATATCGCATTATTATACTACTAACGTGTTTGTTGACATGATTAAATAATGATACATAATAAGATGCTGATAAGCACAGTGAACTATCATTAGGAATATGCACATATACAGTATGCAAATAAAGTATGTACATAATTATATTTTATTAAGAACCAGACACGTATTAAGTATTCTTTGTTTATCAAAATTAATTATAAAATAATTTGAACATGACGGCATGAACAAGCCGGATTCTGACCCTTTTTTCCAACTCTGCCCATTATAATAGAGGTTTTATTGACTATAATAAAGCATTTGACAGTCTAAATCATCAAGCCATATTTTCTTCCTTAGAACAACAGAATGTAGAACCGACATACATATAAATACAAAAAAAAAAAAAATCAGGTACACTGTCGGTTCCAAAAGTCACCAACAAATACGGTAAGCGTACAAGAAGATGGCTAACGCCTACCTTATGTAACGAGATGCCTGCGGAACTAATTGTGAACAAAGCGACATCCAAAAAACACCTAAAAAACATGCTCCGTAAGCACTACTTATCAATGTGTCCGTAAATAGAAAACTGTAAAATTGGTGAATGTTACACAAAATAAAAAGATCACACTAATATTATAAAGGCGAAAGTTGTAAGTGTGTGTGTGTGTGTGTGTGTGTGTGTATGTTTGTTACTTTTCCACGCGCAAACGGTTGAACGCAATTTTGATATTTAGTGCAGGAGGCTGACCCCCTGGAATAACGCAAAGTTAAGTACTTTTTCCGCGGGTTACACCGCAGCTACTTGTTTATATATGTCTTAAAATGGCGGTATGTATGGTCTTCATGCATGTAGCTAATTATTATCGGCTACATGTATGTTAAGTGGGTGTGCTATTGTGTGGTAATCGTATATGTAGTGATAAATTACTTTGCGATTATTTACACAATGGCTATATATAGCTATATAAATTATTATTGTTATAAGTATTATACATATTTTAGATTAATATCACTTTGCCGATAAACTGCATGGCAGTTTGGCAAAATAAATTAAAATGTAAATTAGATTTAAGTTTTTGGAGAAAAATAAATTAAAAAAAAAATCTAACCAATCCAACACATAGCAATAGTACAGGTGCCGTGAAATTTGAATTAACTGGAACGTCTTTCCCTCTTAAAAAAGGAGTTAAAAGGGTGACCTTCTAATTATAACGTAGGTATTATTTCTGACGCGGTAATAGGGGTTTTTACTTATTTACGCTGAATGTTATGATGAGAGGGTCAGAAAGTATTATTTTGATGATGGGGTCAGAAAAGTATAATTCTTATTAGTCTGTATTTTAGATTATTAAAAAATAACGGTACCATTTTTTTCAGTTCAACTAAAAAAATTAAAAATTCACTAAGATACAATGCATCCAAAGTGGGGTCTTGTTACGTAACCGCTATTTAAAACTAAGCCGTGAAGTCATGAGAAATATAAATTTTATTGAAAATTGAAATTAGCCCAATACGACTCTGGTACTTCTATTAAATAAAACCGTCCTATATAAAATATAACGCAGTGTCATATCACTCTTATTAACAAGATTGAATTCACACTTGTCCCTATATAATACCAGAACCACGTATACTATCCGAAGCATTTTTAAAAATGACAAATTTTAAAATAGTAGCCAGAAAACAAGTGACATACTTTCTGAAATTGGCTAAATTCATATATTTTTTAGGTTCTCCAGATATTTCAATTGTGAAAACTTCAAGATCAAAACTAATAAATAATATTCACAAGACTTATGCGTTTATCACCGATTTACTTGCAGCAGGTTTATGTGTGGGTGAAATTGGTTGGCTTTTCAGCCAAAAATATTCACCAGAGAACACTTACGATAATGAGGTTTCTGCTTTCGCTCATACACTTTTGTACACATTACTCATTAATGCACGATATTATCAAGAAGAAACAACCGATCTGTTTCAAGTTTTGGTGATTGAATTGAAGAAGGTATATTATGATGAAAATGTTGAAGAGATGATGCTGAAGAAATTAAAGATATGGACAACTAGTCTTTTGGTATTTTCTAATGGTAAGAGCATTTATCCGTCCGCTCTTTTTCATCTGACTACAGTAAAGCTAAAAAGAGGGTTATGTGTTTTGCTGCTATATGTGTATATAAGTTCAATTCTGCTCCCTCGTATCTGCAATGATATCATGGAACCTTAACAAATAAGATATCGTTTAAAGCGTCTTGGCTATACGCTGGTTAAAAGCTATACGTCACAATGAAATATGGCACCCTCTCCAGGCCAACATGTAATGAACTAAAAAATAAAATAAATTGAATCATACCGTGCGGGGGATCAAATGAAAGGGCTCAATTAATTCATTTCAAAAATTTGTGTAGTGCTTGCATTTACGAGATAAACGTACAGTCAGGCTTCAAAAATGGAGTCATAATTTCTCATACTATTTGTATGAAAAATTATATTCCATTTTTGAAGAATATCGTACATTTCGGTACATACAGCACTCACAGTGCTGTGACTATATTATGTAATGAAACCGTGTTTTGGTAGCTAACCGATTGTGCACCAAACTGGAGTTTTATTTTGTTAATCATTGCTGACAATTTAAGGCCATCCTCTAGTATTTGTATTTTGTTAATAAATACTGACAATTAACAGCCATCCTCCGAAAGTTGTATTTTGTTAATAAATGCTGACAATTTAAGTCCATCCTCCGGAACTTGTATTTTGTTAATCATTGCTGACAATTTATCCTCTGGTAGTTGTGTTTTGTTAATCACTGCTGACAATTTAAGGACATCCCCCGGTAGTTGAGTTGTGGTAATCACTGCTGACAATTAAAGATTATCCTCTAATATTTGTATTTTGTTTAGTAACTGCTGATAATTTAAGACCATCTTCTCGGTTGAAATTGTTAGGGTGTTTCTTAATTTCAATCGTACCATCCTATTTCAAATGGTGGCAATCGCTGGCGAGAACTTGTGTACGTTACAACTCAATCCAGTGGTTAGCGCCTGCTTTGAATAAATTTTTTGCAATGGCTGATTTGGTAGTCGGTTCTTTATAATCATTATTGCGTGTTTTACGTTAATTCCCTGCATTAATATTTTATCATGCCATGGAATGCAATCAGAAGAAATAAGTAGATTAGATAGGATTAACGTAGAGAGTCAGCTAATGGCCGATATGTTTTGACCTCTTCAAGAGGTTCTCAAGATAAATGTTACTAAGATGCATGATGTCGGGTCACACTCATCACTTAGAGTAAGTGAGTTTAAGTTAGTTTTAACAACAACAAAAAACAAGAAGATGTTTAGAATCAATTTTACTAGTCGGAAAAAAATCCCTACTTTTAAACATTCACTCCCAATACAAATTACGAACCACTGAAGCAAATTTCACCAAAAAAACGATTTCATAATCTACAAAAAACTCTTTCATTTGATTACTTATAACCCATCTCTTTTCGTCCAGGATTCAAAAGGATTAACCTACAAAAATAACTTCTTTTTACAATTTTTTTCCAGGAGTTACATTTGTATATATTCTTGATACTTCTATGCTAGCCAGTGTCTCCAGGATCTTTATTGTTGTTGTTTCCTTGCTATACACTTTCAAAGTATGTAATGTCTACGTGGTGGTCATCTCTGCAACTGTCTGCCTCAGCCACCAGTTTAAAACTTTGCAGAGTTACTTCCAGAGTTTGGGAAACATTTTTAAAGAACCGATGCGGCAGGAGGAAAAAGAACATAAGTACTTGGATGCTTTCAAAGTAGGGATCATTTTGCATCAAAAAACGATGCAGTAAGTTGTTTGTTACGTGTGTTTAACGATTAACTTTGTTGACCGAGCGAGCAAAGCGTCTCAGTTTTGAGATTGGCCAAGAATGCTTTATTTGTCCTTCAGTTTGTTGGTCTGTCTGTTCTTACCTACAGGTCAAATTTTTCAACCGGTTCTCGTAATTTTTTTTGAGCAGGTTTGATAATTATCAAATTTTTGACGATCTATTTTTTCTAAAATTTTCAAACTGACAGAAATATGGAGGAAGAAAACTTATAAAGTCACATTCCGGCGATTTCGAAAAATTTCCAAGAATGTCATAAAACTTTTTTGTTATACTTATTAAATCGCAACTTTTTATATGAACAACTTATTTATTAGATAAACTTCAACAGATCGGGGTGACTCGCAAGGTCTACAGCTCACAGAGTCATTATTTCTCAATATGTAAAGCCTAAAAAGATAAAAAGATGGGTTGATGATTTGACCCAGTTTGAAAAGAAGTGGAGGGTGATATCAAAGAACCGAGACGTATGGAAAGACCGAGGGGAAGCTTTTGCCCAACAACGGAATCTAAATGACTAATAAATAAAAATCGTATTAACAATAGATTTAAGAGTAAAAAAAAAACTTGGTCTATATTATTAACTCGATGGTACGGCCGTGCCAGTTTTTTTGCTCGACTTGACGGTTTTTCTGTTTTTCTCCGTCGTAGACTGGGACAAAATTGTCTTAGCATTGAGTCCGCCATTTGTTAAAAGTATGTTTATACTTTGATTCAATAAAGTGTAATAAATAAATAATAACTACCTGTGAATTAAGACTTCAATTTATACAAAAATATTCTGTTTTCAGATGTACACGGAATTGTCAGAAGATGTTTCGCATTGTTTTCGCATCTCAAATTATCGCCAACATCGCTATTTTGACTCATATGATGATTCGAATGGTGGCAAGTATTTTACAATTTCAGATTAGATAGATTTAGTAGTTCACTCCGAACTGTGAACTTGCGAACCTTATATCTCGGTAATCCCCGGATTTGGCTCATGTTTGAACTTAAAATTAAACTTGACTACTTCTACAGGTTTGTCAAATTTCATGACGCTCGAATCAAAATTACTCAAGTTATAGTCGAATAAACTCGACTATAACTTGAGTAATCAAAATTACTCAAGCAAACTCGGAGAACTTTGCTATACGAGATATATAATATATCATGATGATCTAATGATCATTCAGATGCAGTATTACACTATAGGCATTTTAAAACTCTTGTCAAAAGTCTTGTCGTTATCATAGTGGAAATATTGTCAATTGTTTTAGGGTATTCGACTAAAACATGCCTCGTAATTTTCATGTACGGTACGCCTCAGAAGTGGAGTCACAATTTCTCATACTAATTGTATGAGAAATTTAGACTCCATTTTTAGGGTTACGCTGTTATCTACCAAAGATCAATACCAGTCCCGTGCTCAAGGCATTCGCCTTGTGATCCAAAGGTCGTGAATTCAAGATTTAAGATTTAAATGTTTATTCAGTAATTAGACCTTTACAGGCACTTTTACACGTCAATAAGTATAATTTATCTTACGTGTAAAGTATACTAAAATTTAATTTATTTTTAAAGAAAAGCTACCGATACCAGCGCTTCGTAACGACCACTGCTGAGAAGAAACGCCGAAAGAAACTCATTTTCACAGTATTGGTCGCCTACTCGCCAGAAGGACTTTTTCATATTATGATTATTGTCTTTTAATTAATAAATACTTATAATATAATACAATGTTGACACATTATAACATGTAATGTTTGCGAACAAGTAAACAAACATAAATTGCGTAATAAAAAAAAAATGTTAAGTAGTCAAAAAAGCGAAAAAATAGAAGAAGTATATTCCCTATGTGGGTTTGAATCCCAAAGGGAATACTTTGTGAAAAGTTTTTCCAGTCTAAATAGGATATTGCGGGCTTGAATCACCTGATTAGGTATCTGAAAAGAAAGATGATTCCGTGTTTCGAAAGGCACGTATAAACTGTGAGTCCCAAGCGTTATCTAGCGTTTAATCAAACTTATCCAGGATTGATTCTGTCTACCCTTTGGGTTCTGGAGGTCAGACGGCAGTCTCTCTATGTAAACACCAGTAACCTCGTCGAATCTCTTAGAATAGGTAGTGGACCCCGGGCTGTGAAGCGTTACCGCTGAGGATGCAACCGGGAATACTTGAGGGTAATAGACAAGATGATCGACTGCCTCCGTAGTCCAGTGGTCAAGGAGTTATCCTTGTGACCCGGAGGTCATGGGTTCGATTCCCACTGGGAAGCATACTTTGTGAAAAAGTTGTTTCCAGTCTGGATAGGATATTGCAGGCTTGAATCACCTGATTATCCGAAAAGAAAGATGATTCCGTGTTTCGGAAAGCACGTAAAACTGTTGTTCCCGAACGCCACCTAGCGTTTGTTCATCAAACTACCCAAGGATTGGTTCCTGGTTTACCCTTTGGGTTGTGGAGGTCAGACGGCAGTCGCTCTGTGTAAAAACCAGTAACCTCGTCAAATCTCCTTAGTTAGGTAGCGGACCCCGGGCTCTGAAGCGTTGCTGCTAAGGATGCAACCGGGAATACGCTCGGATGATGATGATGATGATGATAGACAAGATGAAACTTATGAATGGAAATATTTTTATAAGTCGTTACAAGCAGACGTTAATGAACAGGGTGGTGAAAAATATTAGGTATATTTACCTGACTGCGCCAGAAGGAGGGTTATGTTTTTCGAGAGTATGTATGAAATAATTGTTTGGCACGCTCTGCAGCCTGAACGGCTCGCTGGATTTTAGCTTGAGAGGTGTCGTTAGATTCGTATTTACTGTGAGAGTGACACTAAGTATATCTAAATAAAAACGCAGTCGTTTTTTTTAATTTATGTAATAATTACTTGTTTTATGGCTTTCTTTCTGATCCACAGAACTCGGAGCGCTCGCTGGTAGGGCTCCTCAGCGCCATGTTTAGCATATTTACTCTTCTATTCAGCACGGGAGTGATCATGCTGAACGCTGGTGACGTCACAGTTGAGGTTAACGTAATAGGCATATTATATTGATTATTTGTTAATAATGTTTTAAAATTAAAAACAGACTTCAACACATGAAACTACTAAACCGATTTTGATAAAATTTCTATAGGCAAACCTGACAAACATGTAATTTCAAACAAAAAAAAAATATTTTTATGAGTGCTCGATGAATTTACATAAAAATTATCGGCCAAGAGCGTGTTCGGCCACAAGCAGTGTAGAGTTCGGTAGTTGCGAATGCCAACATTGAGTTCACGCCACTAAAAACGTTAAAAACTAATTTTCTATTAAAAGTTGTATGAACTTTTTCTTTTCCGAGTACATTTTATAAGTTGGTCGCTTTTAACTTTTTAATTTGTGAACCCTACTTAGTTCTGATAGTTTTCCTGTGAAATTCGTTATATATGCCATAGAATTATAACATTTATAACCCATATTTTATTTTTTCACATAACCAAATGTTTCAAAAATGAATCCCTAAATCGAAAAATGATGTTCACAAGCTCCTAATATTTATAAAAGACCTATTCAACGATTTAGGTTCAATTTCAATTTACTTATTGCATTTCATGATGTACATCAGTTTTAACTACTAAAAGTCACTGTCTTAAATAAATAGATATATACGGACAAATCACACAGATACAGCTAGCCCCAAAGTAAGCTTAAGCTTGTGTTATGGGATACCAACCCAACGATATTATATTTTATGATAAATTCATATATAGATAAACACTCAAGAAAGAGACAATTTGAAAAAGGTCATTTTCCAACTTGGAATCGAACCCAGAACTGGGGATCGAACCCAGAACCTCCGGATTGGCGGACTAGCGTGTTGACCATTACACCACGGAGGTCGTCTTTCTTATAGGGACACTATGAACTCTGTCGGGTATCGCAATACAAAAATGGAACGGCAAGCGGATTTCATGTCATGCAGTTCTTCGATACCTGTATTAACTTCAAATATAAAGTTAAAGTCAAGAAATGAATTGTTTAATTTTAATTTATGCAGATTGGTTGTTCCATCGTACAATGTTTTCAATCGTTTTTTGTACACAGATAAAACTATTATAACACTATATTGCGAAGTAGGAAATAATCCACTTTGATTTTTTTTTTCATAATTCGTTATGTTTTTCAGTAAAAATGTACACACTGGACGAAAATCTTCCTGTTTCTATTTATACAACGTGGAAGGGGCGTAATAAATTTAAGCACGGGCTACACTAAATCCCTAATTGAATAATGATACTAAAATAACAGTTAAAAACGAAAAAATATCGACATTCCCATACAAATTGCCCGGGCGGCTGCATACTTTCCAATAGAACAGCCGATTTTTTTTTTTAATTTTGGCTTTTATTTTAATTTCATTATACTATAGTGATCTAGTACAGTCCTTGGTTTAATATATTACAGGTATGTCCCTTCCACGTTGCGTAAATAAGTACGTACTCCTAAAGGACACGATAGGCTAGTCGAGTGAAATAAATTGACTCCTACTTTACCTGTATGGGATCTAATCAAAACCTTTTTTTTTTCCTTTTTTTATTTTACAATTTTTTTATCATCTCTCTATCTATATATATATTAAAGAAGAAACCGAATGACTGAAAGACTGACTGACTTTCATGTTAACGCACAGCCCAAACCGCTGTGTCAAAAGACTCCAAATTTGGCACATAGGTTCCTTATGAGGTCGAGGGGTGCAGTAAGAAAGGATTTTTCGGGGACGGGGACAAGGACGGGGAGAACCATTTTCGACTTCTATGCGGACGAAATCGCGGGTTAAAGCTAGTAATCAATATACGTACCCATACCAAATCACAGCTTTCTAGTACTTATAGTCTCTGAGTAAAACCGCGGAAGGACAGACAGACAGACAGACAGATACACAGACAGACCGACAGACAAACAGACATGGCGAAACTACAAGGGTTCCTTGTTTACTACGGAACCCTAAAATACAAAAGATTTCGACGAATTCATAACCTCCTTTTTTGAAAAACCACTCGTCTGGCCATGCCTTACTTCCCGGCCTCTGCAGTAATGTATTATTAAAAATATTAGGTAAATAATACAAATGAAAATTTTGAAATGTACCTAAATGATTTTGAATTAAACTTAACTTTTCATTTACCAGGCTTCAAAACTACCCACAGCAATGTACCAATCGGGATGGGAGAATTGTTGGTTGTCTACAGTCCGAATGAGGAAACTCCTCATCATTGCAATGACACAGGCACAGGTAAAAAAAGTTTATTTGCAAGACAAATTAAAAAATCCCCGACCGTCAAGAACGTCATCTAGTGATGATTGGCGGAACTACATATTATAGTTGATATCCGTAGCGCCATCTATTATTTGGTAGGGAAAACCCTGACTTTCAAGCGCTAACCCCTAATAACTGATATACGGCTGAACTATATCAGTTATTAGTAGTTAGCTAAAATATAGCTGATAACTACCGCAAGGGAACGTGCTTTCATGTGAAAACCGCATCCAAATTTGTTCCTCCGTTCAAACGCTACGATTCCACAAACAGACACACGGATAGAAAGACAGACTGACAGACATTAGCTTCAAACTAACACCTATATTTTTTGTCGGGGTTTAAAAAATATATTTGTGGTACATCTCTGATTTCCCGTCCGGACCCATGGGGAAAATCGACACAGCCGAACTTCAACCTTATTACATTGACATAAGTTTCAGTTTTTCAGGCAATTTTAGACCTTTGCCTTAACAGGTTAAAAGTTAATTTGCTGAATTGGTGTACTTACATGCCGTCGGCGCGACACAAAGGCCGCGTCTTTATTAAGACGAAGGGGTAGCTAAAGTGGCGCCCTCATTTGAAATAAATTGTTTAAAACTAAATATGGTGATAATCAAAAATTTGATTTGTATCACTGTCTAGAAAGACCTTTAAACTATTTTATGAATAACCTTTGAAAGTAACACTGGTAGTTCGTCTTGTTTTAAAACTGTTTTTCGCCAAAAGTGGCCACTTTTGGCGAAAAACAGTTTTAAAACTAGACGGACTATTAGTAATAATTTCAAAGGTTATTGATAAAATAGTTTAAAGGTCTTCCTAGACATTTATACAAATCAATTTTTTAATTATCACCATATTTCGTTTTAAACAATTTATTTCATTTGAAATAAATTGTCATTGAATTGGAGGGCGCCACTTTAGCTACCACTTCGTCTTAAAGCTGCCTTTTAATCACGCGCACGGCGTAACAACCAATTTAACGAATAGGCAATACCATCTTGCGGAAACTGTATAAAGTTTTATAATAAATTGCCAGAATCGGTATTGATATACCAGACAGAAAATTTAAAGCTTTTGTAAAGAAAGTACTTTGTCAGAAGGCTTATTATGGAACAGATGATTATTTTAGAGACAAAAAAGTCTGGTTTGAGCTCGGCACGCGTGCTATTTGTTCACTTACACATATACATAAGTACTTAATTTACAAATTGACATTAAGGTTGAACTAGTCGATAATTTTTCTATACAAATTTCGGAAGGGATTTCCTCTACTGTTTGACATTGTACGTTTGAAATTTTACATGATATCGTGCATGATATCGGGACATGCCCGTAATAAATATAACCACGAGCTATACTATATCACTATAGTATAAGTAAATTAAAATAAGATCCAAGAAACGAAAAAAATATCGACATTCCCCTACAAATTGCCCTGGAATTTTTTTATATAGAAATGCCAAAATTTTATTTTTGTTTTTGACTGTTATTTTAATTTCATTATACTATAATGATCTAGTATAACCCGTGGTTCGATCTATTACGGGTATTTCCCTTCCACGTTGTATAAAATATAGTGTAACTATTCCAAGAGTGAATTCGGTTCATGATACAGAAGAACTTTCCGCAATTATTCACATTTTTAGGGTTCCATATCCAAAGAGCAAAAACTCTATTACTAAGCCTCCACTGTTCGTCTGTCTGTCTGTCCGTCACCAGGATATATCTCATGAACCGTGACAGCTGGACAGTAAAATTTTCACAGATGATATATCTGTTTCCACTATTACAACGAATACTAGTTAAAAACAAAATAAAATAAATATTTAAATGGTGCATCTATACAACAAACGCGATTTTTAAAAATAATGTTAAGGAACCTTTAGAACGCGATTCCGACCTGCACTTATCCGGTTATTCTTTTATTAATATAAATCCTCTTGCAATATTATTTCAATAATTTGTTTTCTAAAGGCACACAATAGGCTATTTGATTTAGTTGGTTTTTTGGATAATATTTTATACGAATAACAAAAAACACTTACAAGAATCCGTTTTCCGAAAATAAAAAGTAAATTGGTTATTAAATGAGGCAGCAATTATCATTTTAAACATAAGAGTGGGAGAGCTTGGTGGGGACATCTCGCTATCTCTATCGTAAGCGTGACACCTAATGACAGTGACGTCACGCGGGTGTATGTGCATCCTTTGTCTGTTATTTGACAGTTTCTCCTTCCGCCGGATTTGAAAGGCTTATAGCTTGCTTATTTTTGAGCGGAGTAAAATTATTATTTATGTTTTCGGTTTTCGTATCAGTTTACTTGTTGATACGAATAAGAAGAAAAATCGAGTCAAATACCGAATTTATTGTTTTGTAAATGTGAAGCTTAGAAATTTTACAATTGTTTTATTTTTCAGCAACCAGAAATACTGTACGCTTTTGGATTTGTGCCGCTATCTTATGAATCATTTTTAACGGTAAGTATTTATTAGAAACAAAATGGAGATGCATCTCAATTCAATTTATGTGTGTTCGGTTATACCTTTTCCGTTTATGAACCGATTTGTAGTTCATTCGGTGAATTGATGTGCAAACCGTCGGCGCACCGCAAATACTCCGTCTTTGTAAAAGCCGAGGCTATCTTTGAAGTGTGCCGATGATAGTCTTACCCATTGGACGAATAGACTTCTAGATTTTTTTTTATTTATATCGATTCATTTGAAAATTATTGGGAGAGACCTATGTACAGCAGTGGACGTTATGCGGCTGAAATGATTATGATGATTGGAAAGGGTATTCTTTTCGTGAAATATTGTCCCAAGATTTAATGATGGAATCCTGGAGAAATTTTAGTAACTCTTCAAATAACTTAGGAAAATAGGCTATATTTAATGTTTTGATAAAGTTTAACTGATAAGGAAAACCAGAAATTAAAGTCCCTTTTTTAGATTAATATGTTTTTTTTTTATAAGTAACGTGAAAAAAATAAATTATTAAATCACTCAGATTAAGCTAGGCCCAGAGTAAGTTCGAGACCTGTGGTATCGCTTACTAACTCAGCGATACTATATCGTATGATAAATACGAATATATCTATAAACAACCAAGACCCAGAACTGTTAGAAAAAGGCCATTTTCAAACTTGCCCCAGCCGGGGTTCGAACTCCGAACAACGATAATAACAATATTTTTTTTTCTGTTTTAGATTATCAAATGGTGTTACTCTATATATTCCATGTTATATTAATATCTTTTATGAAACGCCTTGGCTGTCCGCTGGTTCTTAGCTATATGAAGTCACAATAAATTCGGTAAAACGCACTCTATAGGTTTAAAGTAATAAACCAAAAATAAAATAAAGCGAATCATACCTATCAAATTAAATTGCTTAAAAAGCACATTTTAAAATATTCACGCTGACATTTCATTTGTTTTGAATAAAAAATGACGTATAGTAAATAAATTTCTCTCTACGTAATCCATATTTGTGTATGACATACGATAAAAAACTTGCGAAAATGATTTCGATCGAGACCACGTAGTTACGCCCGTCCAAAACTGCTGCGTGATCCCGTTGAACTCGAAATCTAGCCGGCCGCTGCTAGGCGCCGGTGCTACTAATTGATCTCACAATTTTACTTTCGAGTTTTAGTCAACATTTTTTTTTTCTAAATTTTTATTTTGACTTGCAAATTAAGTCTTACTAATGATACATATGAAGTGGCCTTCAGCTCCAAAACCAATGAAAAATCACCGTGTATATGTCACAGCCAACTAGTTAAATTAGCCAGCTAGCTAGATGCCTAGGATGTTCCTTGAAGGCTGGCATAAAATTGGGTATTTTCCTGAATCAAAAATAAATTATTTTGTACTGCTAAGATAATACAACGTCGCAAAATAATGTCACTTGTCTTTGAACATATCCATTTTAATGTGATTTTAGATTTATTAATGCAGAAAAACTGATAATAAGACCGCTATTTGACTCCAAGAATCTATGACGTCATCTGCCTGTATTTCATACAAATCCCATAAAAAATTTTTGATTTGACGTTTAGTAAAAAGTATTGATTTGACTTATTGGAAAATAGCGGATTGGAAACCTGGGCCAATGATTCATTAATCTAGAATCACTCAACGTTTCATAACTTGGCGTAATGAAAGCCAGCCCTTTGAAGACAATTGAGCAAGACTCAGCCAAGTGATTCAAATTTAGTTCCGATTTTTTCCACTGCGGCGTAGTAGCGCACCAAAACAAATATGGCGTCTACAGAAAAAACAGCTGTGACTGTGAATGATATTTTTACGTTCACACATCTCATCAAAAATATTTTTTCACTTCTTATGCTCGTAAAGTGTTTTTTTATGTCGAGAGAAGGCTGCAAAAAATGGGTTTTAATGCTCTTGCTCATAAAGTATTTTCTTCTTTTACGAAAATTAGGCCTTACAGCCACATACACAATACGCCTTCATTAAAGTGAAATATTTTTATGAGATTCAGGTAATATCTTAATTTAATTACGACACAACAACAACTATCTAAATACAAATTTACGACTAATGTGTATTGCATTTACGTAAAAAAATTATTTACGTAAATGCAATACACATTACAGCTCAGACCATAGTCGAATGTCGCAGAGTTGAGAATTAAAAAAAAAAATAAGAAAAATTGTGTGGCGAGAAGCTTATTATTCGTCAAACAAAACTAGAAACTAGCTAAATTTGTTATTTTCTTGTAATCGAAGTGTAAAACTCGAGTATAAAATCCAATTTTATCCTCGACATGACCCTCGCCGTACGTACCGGCTCAGGTAATATGGCTCGTTTTATGCTCTTGTTGTACAATCTACTATTTTAGTATTTCTCTATTACCAGCTACTTATTGGTAGATATCAGTCAAAAGTAGTTGACAGTAATTTGTAAACCCTAACCACAAATCATGAATTCATCAATATTCAATTTAAATAAATGACTGTATTTACTACGTTCAGGCATCTTGTTAAACGTTGCGTTCAATGACTTGGCTAGTCGTCCTTCAGCCATTTAATTAGATGCCTGCTTTTACAGACCGAGCTAGGCGTCCCGTTATCTGGTTCACTTAACCAGTTGGTTGCGACATTCAATATGTAACAAAACCCCTGTCCAATCCTTGTAGGAGCAACTCTAACCGTCAAAAAAATTCGACATTTTCATACATTGCCTGGCCGGCCGAATACTTTTGTATGAAAATGTCGTATTTTTTTCGAGTTATAAGCATTGGTCCCATAGGAAAAGTTGTTCATACTGACGGTCTGAGTTCCTCCTTACAAGGATCGGACAGGGTTTTTCTTACATATTGTAAATGTAGATTAATAGCTAAATGTGTCTGCTATGCTTACATCACATTGCTATTTTTATGATGTTTAGGATGTATTTGGACATATATCACGTTTGATTCTAAAATGTATTCAATAAATGTGTTAATGCAAACTATGTTATTTTATTCCTGATTGATTGATTCATTGATTCATTCAGGATCATCCTCGGACAAAAAAATCATGTCCATCCGTTACTTCTTTAGCCGATTACGGCTAAGCTAAGAGGAAGGGTAGTGATTTTAACAGTCTATGTAATGAGTGTAAAGAGTAATGAGTGTTGACGAAGCAAAAGAGGTTTGCAAGAATCGTTGCAAGTGGAAATCTATAGTCTCTGCCTACCCCCATGGGAAACAGGCGTGAAGCAAAAAAAAATGTATGTATATGTATGTATGTATGCATTTATTTAATGTAAAATAATGTCATTGTGTTAAATTTTTTCAACCGACTTCCAAAAAGGAGGAAGTTATCAATTCGTCGGAATCTTTTTTTATGCTATAATGCGTATGATATGATAATATTTTATAATATATGCGATAACTATACAAATTTGGAAAATACTTTTTTTTTAAAGTGTAGTATACTTGTTAGAAAAAACATAGAAATTTTATCAAAATCGGTTGGGTAGTGTAGGTTTTTAGTTTTGAAAAATTATGGGTGTAATTATTAGCGAAAACCCGCCACTTTTAACTAAGGTGCGAAAAAAACTCTTCTTTTTTCTGAAAAGTTAATTTGACAGCAGATACTCGTACATGAATTTAGGGGCAGCACTGGACTCCGAATGTTCATCTATCTCCAGAGAATATATGAATTTTTCGGGGTCCAGTGCTGCCATTTGAAAGGAAACGGAAATATCATTTTAAATTTTGTCTTGACCAAGACGTCTTAGATTCCTTGTCCTAATCTTTTCTTAGAACCTTTTCCTAATCTTTTCTACGCACATACGCGAAAAACGGCCACTTTTGTCTAATGTGCGTAGAAAAGCTTCACGTTCTCACTTTAAACTGTAAACAGTAGTTCATAAAATAGTTTGAGGGTTACCAAGGGTCTGATTAAGACAAAATTTTAAATTAAATCACTGTTCCTTTTCAAGTAATTAAGAAAACCCTGAAAAAATAATTTATCCCCTTAAGTGGAACTGCTGAATGAACGATGTTTCCGGCCCGCTCCGCATCGCCTTGCACCGGAATGTTGCCAGTGGCCGTAACATATATGTTTGTTAACTTGATTAAATAATGATACATAATAGGATGCTGTTACACACACTGGACTATAATTAGGCCAATGCACATACACAGTATGCAAATAAAGTATACGTGCATAATTATGTATGTTCATTGTATTTTTAAGAACCAGACGCGTATTGAGTATGTTTTGTTTTCAAATTATATAAGTAAAACACATTATTTTCAAACAAATATTATTAATTGCTACCTATAAGTTACAAACGCTATTATTTAGTTAGTTTTTGTATCTCATCTGAGAATCACGAGTCTTTTCACCCGGGTTCTTTGAGAGACTTGCGTGCAGATACAGATCAAACACTTAGCTCTTATTTTACATATTGGTTATTTTATTATTTGTATGTTTATTCTATTTTTTATCGATCTATTCTATCTTAAAAATGTAGTATTGGTGCGCGGTAATAGAGTTTTTATTTATTTAGCCTGAATTTGTGATTGATCATGATCATAGGATCAGAAAATGATTATTCTTATTTGTCCGTCTTTTAGATTATCCAAATATAATGGACCCATAGTTTTCACTTTATCAAAAAAGTGAAAATTCACTTGAAGATACGCTGCATCAAGTTCCATAGTGGGGGCTTGTAACGTCCCCGCTATTTGAAAATCGTACTAAGCCGTGACGTCATGCGAAATTTAAATTTCGTTGTAAGTTATAATAACCTTCCTCAATACGACCCTGGCGCTTCTATTAAAACCGTCCTATATAAACTATAATGCAGTGTCATATCACTCTTAAACTAAGATTGAATTCACACCTGTCCCAATATAATACCAGATCCACATATAATATCCGAAGAATTAAAAAAATGACAAATGATAAAGTTGTAGCCAGTAAACAAGTGGCATACTTTCTGAAGTTGTCTAAAATCATATATATTTTAGGTTCTCCAGATATTTCAATCGTAAAACCATTCAGACCAAAACTAATAAATAATATTCACAAAACGTGTGCATTTACCAACGATTTACTAGCAGCTGTTTTATGTGTGGGTGAAATTGCTGCGCTTTTTAGCCAAAAAAATTTAACACCAAAACAGAAATATAACAGTGAGGCTTGTGCTGTTACAAATACACTTTTATACGCATTTCTAATAAATGCGCGATATTATCAAGAAGAAATGAAAGATCTGCTGCAAAGTTTGGTGATTGAATTAAAGAAGGTATATTGTAATGAAAATGTAGAAGAGATGATGCTGAAGAAAGTAAAAATATGGACAACTAGTCTTTTGGTATTTCATGTTCATGCTGCAGTTTCTTACGGGTTTGAGTCATTTATGCAAGCAATTTCAAACGGTAAGAGCGTTGACCCATTCCGCCTTTTTAGGGTTCCGTATCCAAAGGACAAAAACCGGGACCGTATTGATGGATGGCCGTATGGATGGACAGTGCGGTCTTAGTAGACCCCACTGTCCATCCATTCGTCCATCTGTCTATCACCAGGCTGTATCTCATGCACCGTTATAGCTAGACAGTTATAAGTTTCACAGATAAAGTATTTCTGTTGCCGCAAAACAACAAATACTAAAAACAGAATGAAACAAATACTTAATCCCTTACAACAAACGTGGTTTTTATAGATAATGGTACGGAACCCTTTGGCGTGAGTCAAACTCGCACTTAGCCGTTTATTATTTTATCCGCCTACGGCGAAGTCAACAGTACGGTTATGTGTTTCGTCGCTACTACCGCCTCATGTTAGCGCCTCTTTGGAGTAAATTTTCTGCTATAGCCAATTTGATGGTTTGTCGGTTCTTCATATGATTATTAAGGTGGCTTTTCAGCCACGGGTCCACGGGGACCCAGTCCTTTGAGGCGTTCATGGGGCCAAAGCCAACATGAAGAGGCCTTTTAGTACCTTTTTTATCTAAAGAGTGAGATAGCTGCATCTATAGAGGTCTATCCCTTAATGTACCATTGAGATGCACTAACGGACAGACCTCCATAGCTGCCGAACTATTACCAGGGAGGGATTTACTTGGTTTGGGCTATGTGGATGGGATGTCAGGAGGCCAGATAAATGGTTTATGGAGTGAGATAGGGATATCTACCTTAAACTCTCTCACAACAATTTTAGCCTGGTAGATAGAGACTTGCTGCTCGTTGGCTACACTGCCTATGGGCACCCTAACTAGCCACAAAGATAGAAGAGCGCAACACAATTTGAGCAGCTGAGGGTGTCGAGAGGTGCGGCTTCGGTTTCATTATCACGGGGCTTACCCCCGAGAGCGGGATTCCCCGTTACGTTACGTTACCCCATTACGTGCAATACACTTCCGCCCTGGTACGCTTTTCAGCCACGGGTCCATGGGGACCCGGTCCTTTGAGGCTTTCGTGGGACCAAAGCCAACATGAAGAGGCCTTTTAGTACCTTTTTACCTAAAAAGTGAGATGGCTGCATTTATGGAGGTCTATCCTTTAATGTACCATTAAGATGCACTAACTGACAGTCCCCTATAGCTGCTGAACTATTGCCAGGAAGGGATTAACTTGGTTTGGGCTATGTGAATGGGATGTTAGTGGCCCGAATAACTGGGTTATGAGTGAGATACGGACATCTACCTAAAAATCTCTCACAACAATTTTAGCCTGGTAGATGGTGACTTGGTGCTCGTTATTACTATTCGATCAAGTCAGCTTTCTAACAAAAAAATCATGAAAATCGGTCAATTCGTTTAGGCGCTACAATGCCACAGACACACAAACACGACAAACTTATATTCTAACACCTCTTTTTTTGTTGGGTATTAAAAAAGAGTAAAATACGAAAAGATTTTTTCTTTTTCTACAATTCTTTTTCAGGAACAACATTTGCTGCAGTGATAACAGTTTGGCCAGATATTCTTGATACATCTATGCTAGCCAATGTCTGCAGAATCTTGAGTTATATTGTTTTCTTGCTATTCGTTATCAGAGTATGCAATGTCTACGTGGTGGTTACCTCTGCCACTATCTGCCTTGGCCACCAGTATAAAACTTTGCAGAGTTACTTCCAGAGTTTGGAAAATATTTTTAAAGAACCGATGCGGCAGGAGGAAAAAGAAAATAAATACTTGGATGCTTTCAAAGTAGGGATCATCTTGCATTATAAAACTATGCAGTAAGTGGTTTGTTTCTTTTATGTTTGTGTGTTGTGTGTTATATTTATGTTGTGTTTAACGTTTATCTTTATTGACCGAACGAGCGAAGCATCTCAGTTTGGAGATTGGCCCAAAATGCTTTTGTCCGTCATTTGCCAGTCTGTCTGTTCTCGCCTACAGGTCATATATCTCGACCAATTCTCGTAATTTTTTTCCCAGTCGATTTTGGTAAAATTCTGTGATTAGGTTTGATAATTATCTAATTAGATAATTATTATTTAATTAATTTCGATTCAGTTTTTCGAAATTTTTCAGTATGTCTGAAATCTGGAGAAAGACAACTAAAAAATGTCATATTTGGGTCATTTCGAAAATTTTCCACAAAGGTCTTAAAACTTTTTTGTTATCCTCATTAAGACGCAACTTTGTTTTCTTGTTTATACAACTTTCTCCTAATAGTGTAACTCACTGAGCTAAGCCTATTAGCGAGTTTAGAAATATGAGCACTACATTGAAGTTTTGAATCTACTGTGATCTCCAAGAGAGCAGTATTTTTAACGAGATCTAATTTTTGACCGTCCAGCATAATGCCCCCCCCCCCCCCCCCACTGCGCCGAAGAGGGGCGGAGGAGTGCTGGAGCCCACGCGATGTCACAATCTAATACATTGGATCTTGTTTGCATTCATCAGAAGGTTATGAGCTGATAAATGTAAAGGAACAAGCGCATGTCTGATTGATACAGACGACGGTTCAGCTTGATGTCTTAGGCGTGCTTCCTTAAAATCTGACGGTTATTTGGAGAGGTCTTCATAATCGAATCGTTTGGATAAATACTATTTCCCTCAAATATAGTTGAGTTTAATGATGGCTGATCCGTGCGTCAACTCGTGAACGGGTGCTGCCGGGAGGGACTGGTCAGCTCGGCTTCGCGTTTTTTTCGACTACTTAATATTTTTTAGTACGCAATTTATGTTTGTTTACTTGTTCGCAAGCATTACATGTTATAATGTGTCAACAATAATAAATATTACAAGTATTTATTAATTAAAAGACAATAATAATAATATGACAAAGCCCTTCTGGCGAGTAGGTGACCAATACTGTGAAAATGAGTTTCTTTCGGCGTTTCTTCTCAGCAGTGGTCGTTACGAAGCGCTGGTATCGGTAGCTTTTCTTTAAAAATAAATTAAATTTTAACATACTTTACACGTAACATAAATTATACTTATTGACGTGTAAAAGTGCCTGTAAAGGTCTAATTACTGAATAAACATTTGAATCTTTGAAATATGAATCTTTGAATCTATTTAAACCATCAGATTAAGAAAATAATATTTTGTTATTGCAGAATCTTTTATTATGAGACCAAGTATGAAACAGAATCTTCTTATAGGCTCCCCTACTACATATAGACAATCTATAGGTTTTTCTGATTTTCCCCATGGTTAACTGGGAGAAAATCCGCCATTTGTTAATGTATTTTTTTTTATTTGGGACAATGATGTGTAATAAACAGAGGTCGGAATTATGTAGAGTTATTTATGTTCTTACACTGATTTCATACAGCGAAAGAATAAAGTGGATGTGCCTCAAATCCCGGGATTAATTTTAAAGAGCAGAAAAATCCTGTGATTTAAAAAAAAAAGTTATTCACTTCTACGCAATTTAAACCACTGCACGCGCGACGTTGCCAATATGTTAAAACTAATAAAAATACTAATGTAAACACTTAAAAAATTTAATGTTATTATCTTTGTTTTATTTGTCTTATCTATCTCTGAGGTTTTTATTATTATTTGTTTGTTTGTTTGTTTGTTTGTTTGTTTGTAATAACTTTATTGTACAAAAAAAATAATACATTAAAAAGGCAACATGGGATCGTCCATTAGAAATTCCGGGAAGATCCATATTAATATCAACATTTCGATGCAAGTACTTAAATAACTCTACCTAATTACGACCTCTGGTAATAATTAATAAGTTTTGTACAAATTGTAGCTTTGACTAAAAATTAAAACTACAATTTGTACTAAAATAGTCTGTCTTCAGGTGTACACGAAATTGCCAGAAGATATTTCGTATTGTTTTCGCAGCACAAGTCATCGTCAACCTCACTGTTTGGATTCAAATGATGATCCAAATGGTGGTAAGTATACAATAGGTATGATGAATGGAAAAATATCTTTAGAAAGAAAGAAAGAAAAAAAATATAGGATTCATATCATGGGTGTAGATAAAGTATTGTATGCAACTGTAATAATTAGTTATTAAAACACTTATGTGGTAAGGAAAGAAAGAAAGGAAAAAATATATTTTATTCAGTGCAAATTTACATCAGATGCATTACTAAATAACTTAAATTAGTTTTACACCGAAATGGCATCACTCAGCATAGGGCAATGATGAGTGGTTACAATTAAGTGGTGGCAATAATTTAGTCTATTGGTTAGATTATTAAAAAATATTGTATACGTATTTTTCCTTTTCTCTGAGAAATAAAAATCACAAAGATAGAGAGCATTGAAATTTCGCATGAAGTCACGACTACGTACGCTTTTTACATAGCGGTGACGTCGCAAACCCCCACTCCGGAACTTTGATGCTCCATATCTTTGTGAATTTTTACTTTTTTGGTAATCTGAAAAATATGAATCCATTATTTTTGGATTACCTAAAAGACGGACTAATTAAAATCATACCCTGTCGTCATCCCTATTTCAAAGTTTTAACTCCCACAATGATAACTTATAGTTCGCTCCGAACTGTGAACAGGCGAACTCTTTATCTCGGTAATCCTTTTATTAATTTGGCTCATGCTCAAAATTAAAAATCTATTGGCTACTTCTACAGGCCTACCAAATGTCATGACGTTCCTAACAAAATGACTCCAGTTATCGTCGAACAAACACACATCGGATTGTTCAAGTAGATGTGGAAAACTTTGTTCGCTTCGCTCGCACGTTTAATATTGTAAGGTGATCTAATATCATAGGCATTTGAAAACTTTTGAAATCAAAAGCCTTGTTATCATAGTGAAAATATTGTCAATTGTTTTAGGAGAGTAAAACATCCTTCGTAGTTTGCATGTATGCATTATGCAGTTATCTACCAAAGATCAATACAAATCGTCCCTCTATAAAAGTTCAATGACAAAGTGAAATTAATGAATGAAAACAATTTTATGAGCCATTACACGCAGACGTATGTTTGAACAAGGTGACTCATTTGTGCAAATATTTGACCGAGCGAGCGAAGCGAGTAAGGCGAATCTTCTCAGAAAATTTCACGGGAATCGGTTGAGAAATGCGACCTGTAGGCGAGAACAGTCGGACCAACTGACAGACAGACAAAAGCATTTTTGGCCAATCTCGAAACTGAGACTTATTAATTCTGTGCTGAGACGCCTTAGGGTTGGATCTCACTTGTCAGCACGGAGCTGCACTTTTCTATATCCCTTTTCTGTCGTTCAGAACCGTAATTAGCTCGAGCTAATTACGAGCTATAGCGTTCCGTCGCTCTCTGTTGCTGCTCCGGGCTGACAAGTGAGATCCAACCCTAAGGCGTCTCAGCATAGAATTAATGAGTCTCAGTTTCGAGATTGGCCGAAAATGCTTTTGTCTGTCTGTCAGTTGGTCCGACTGTTCTCGCCTACAGGTCGCATTTCTCAACCGTGTCCCGTGAAATTTTCTGAGAAGATTCGAGCATTAGGTATATAAAATTTCGGTGTCGATTAAATATTCCAAAATTTTGAAAACTGACGAAAATTTTTTAGTTTGAAACTTTTAAAAATATCATAGAGCATTTCGAAAAAAAAAATGTGTTCAAACTTTTTGGTACTTCTTTAAACTTTTTTGTCTGTGCATCTTTTTATCCGCTAACCTTCAACGTCGGGGGTCGGGGTGACTCGCGAGGTCTACAGCTCGCAGAATCAATAGTATATTTTGATGCCTTTCCTTGATCCACAGAACTCGGAGCGCTCGCTGGGAGGGCTCTTCGGCGACGTCTTTACCATACTGTCTGTTCTCTTCTGCACGGGAGTGATCATGCTGAACGCTGGTGACGTCACGGCTGAGGTAAACGCATCTGAGTTTTTTTATGTTTGGAGGTCACCAACATTGGTGTTAGATTTTTCAAGCTGTCTAAAGGCATCTGATGTCCGGAAGGCTAAAACCCGCTTTTTATTTAAGAAACAGGTGAAGGCACACTTTCTTCAAAAACTGTCAGATAGATCATAGTGTATTTATGTAGTATATGTAGGTATTGTTTATCATAGTATATACTTAATAGTGTGTATTTTTTGTATGTAGTTTATTGCTTTGACATATAGTCTTTTTTTTCGCCATGTACATATTCAAGTTTTGCACTACCCTTGTCATTCTCTACATCACCCGTTTGGTTGACTGGTAGATAAGGCCTTAGGCTTTAAGTCCGCCATTACACTTGTATTTGTGTATGAAGTTAAATAAATAAATAAATCTGATATAGCTCGATGACTGGTAACAGCCAGGACTGGTTCTGAAGCACAGAGGAGTTTCAGAAATTTGTATGCAACTCGTGGTCGCCCATCATTAACTTGCGAAAGCGCTAGTAAAGCGTGCTCTTACTAATCTCCTCATTTGCAGATTATTAAAGTTAACCTAAATAACTTATCCCGGAAAAATGTGGGGTACCCTTGGGATTGTGGCATTGTTAAAAATTTCACCATGCAGGAAGACCACGCGAGGTTCTGGACGCGTTTCGTGCGTCGGCTATTTTTCGTAAACAAGAAAGTTGTTCGCGATTCGTGCGTCGTTGATTTAAATCCACAGATTTACTAAGTATTCAGACATGACATATTAAAATAAAACTTCATTTCGTTTTCAAATTATAAAGCAAATAGAGAAAGAGTAAATCTTATATTATAATAATAATTGGATGCTTAACCAGTTAATATGAAATTACTTAATACTAGTTTAATATTGACGTCATGTCTTACCACTTCGTAGATCTATGAGTTTAAGGGGCTACATGAATCTACCGTGGTCCAGTGCTGCCCCCATTTTAAATAAATAATTTAAAAGGAAACATAGATATAATTTAAAATTTGGCCTTCATCAGACCCTAGATAACCCTTCAAACTATTTTATAAACTACTGTTTACAGTTTAAAGTAAGAAAGTGAAGCTTTTCTACGCACAATTGCGAAAAACGGCCACTTTTGGCGTATGTGCGTAGAAAAGCTTTATGTTCTCACTTAAAAATGTAAACAGTAGTTCATAAAATAGTTTGAAGGGTTATCCAGGGTCTGATCAAGACCAAATTTTAAATGATGTCTCCAGTTCTTTTCAAATGATTTATTTCTAATGAGGGCAGCACTGGACCCCGAAAAATTCGAGTAGCCCCTTAAATCAACAACGCACGAATCGCAACTTATTTACTTGTTTACAAAAACTAGCCGCGTAGTAAATTTTTGTATTCAGATCTGTAAATAAATATTTGCAAGTGCCTACTTCTAATAAGTAATAAAGTTAAATGGCTATTACTTGTAAAATATATTATAAAAATAATCTAAAAAAAAATAGAAAATTGTTATAAATGAAAATATTGAAAAAAGTACCTACCTAAATGAGTTAAAATAGTAGGTAATTGATGATACAAATAAAAATTTAAAAATTAAAAGTCCCTAAACGATTTTGAATTAAACTATATTTTTCCTTTACCAGGCTTCAAAAGTACCCACAGCAATGTACCAATCGGGATGGGAGAATTGTTGTTTGTCTACGGTCCGGATAAGGAAACTCCTCATCATTGCAATGACACAGGCACAGGTAAAAAATATATTTGTGGTACCTACAAACAAAAGTTCATTTGTGGAATGATGGAAATGTCGAATCCGATGTCGCCTTTCAACAGGCCGACTAGGGATTCTGGTTTCTCGACCTTTTTCGTTTCTCGAGGCGGGTGAATTCATGACTAGGATTCTCGAGTTTTTTGAGTATCTCGAGAAATCTCGGATTTTTTCGTTATACTATACATGTTATTGTCAATTAAAAATAATAAACATGATTTAATTTCTTGAGTTCCTGGGGCGTTAAGTTCTTCTTCCTATCTCGGTCAAATGCAAATTTCTCGAGAATTTTCGCCTCGAGAATTCTCGAGCAGAAACCCTAAGGCCTACGGGGCATTTCAACCACCTGCAATGTTACAAGTTCTTTTTGTCATGCTGCATACATAACTTATTCTCCTCAGGCTTTTTGTATGTAACAGCTGCTTCTTTCCCCGCGCAGATTCTAGAAGCCGATTTACGGAATGTGTGAAAATGCGAATTATAAAATTAGAAGATGCGGCTAGTAAGATTTTATTACTATTTTGTTTTGATTCCTGTTCACTTGAACTAAAAAATAACCTCTAATATTAAAAAAGCTTTATGCTTCGTATATTAGAGGTGCTCACCTCTAATATACGAAGCGAAGAATGGAATAAATTTATTTGTTACACATTATTTTGCTTAGTAGTAGGATATAATAGGGTAAAAAATAAAATGTATATTTGAGGGAAGCGAGTATGGAATGAAATATGTGTTTAAGAATACCTAAAGAATTTTACACATGTTTTATTTTTCAGCAACCAGAGCTGCTGTATGCTTTTGGCTTTGTACCGCTATCTCATGAATCATTTTTAACGGTGAGTATTTTTAAGAGACTTGAAAAAAAAGATAATTCTCAATTCAAATTTATATTTATTTATGAATATTCGTTAATAACTTCTTCATTTTAGAAACGATTTACTAATCAAAATCAAAAACTTATGTGGTATTGACACATACATACACGCTTGACGTCTAGCGTGTTAAGCAGCGAATCGGTCGAAGTCTGATATCGAGATATAGGATACTATTAGCGCCATCTCGTGATCTTCTTGTGAACTTTGTTGTTGCTTCGTTGTTGTGGTTGTATTTCCTCGTACTGACGTAGAGGTCGCTACAATAGTAACAATTATTTTTATCTGTTTCAGATTGTCCAATGGTGTTACTCTATATTTTCCTTGTTATATTAATATATTTTAGTTATAATAATAAGCATTATCGTGGGAAAGATAGGCACTAATCAGAAGAAGAAAAAAACACTTTGGCTCTAAAAATTATTAAAAATATCAGCATTTATCATGAAACAATTTCTTATAAAAATCCATAAATGAATATGTCTATATTCAAAATGTCTAGTCATACAATAATCTTTAAAATCCATAATTCTGAAATACAAATATTTAAAAATACTACCTTAATACGAATAATGTCAGTATGTTTAACGATTAAAAAATATAAAATGAACAACCATAATTTTAATACTCATAAAAAATAAATGAGCGACTTTCAATCACAACTTTGCATAAACGCTGATGGCGGGTAGGGCTAGGCACCAGTTGAATAGTTTACATGACTCTTCATGAACTCTTTATAAAATTATTGGCAGCACATTCAAAATTACAATAATAACCTATTAATACGTACTTATCTAAAACCTGTTTATGATTTTTAAAGTTATAATTTTCATTTATTTTTAAATGACTTTATTACATGAAATTGTAGTCAGCGGACTAAGATTAATTTTTATCATTATAAATTTAAAAATTATGTATTTTAATTACTATGCAAAAAACGTTTACATATATTTTTAAATCATACAATACTACTGTTATTAAAATAAAATTTTGACATAACTTTCTGCTATGGATTTTCATAATAGAATTATTATTGTTATTCAATTTAATGGTTCCTATGCACTCAACATTCAAAGATTTCAAGTGTTCTTATAAACTGCATAAACAAAATGATTTAGATTTTTGGGATTTCGGGCACATAATCACGTTTGATCCTTTAAGAATTTATTCAATAAATATGCAATTTGCGAAATATGTTACTTTTTTTTTACTGACTTGGATCCTTGAAAAGCTTTTCAGACAAATCAAAGTCAAAAACAGAAACTTCTTTTAAATTCAGATATTAAGAAAAAGCTAGCAAACCAAAATACTCAAAAGCTCGTTCAGACTGTCAGCGGCGAGTGTAAAGCTCGCGTCCTACGACCAATTACCACAGATAAAGCCTATGAATTGTTGTCGTTACTGACGAAAAAGCACAGTTTTTGACAAAAATCAAAGTCATACACAGAAACTTAACTACCATAGGTATTTTTAAATACAGATATCAAGAAAAAGCTAGCAAACCAAAATACTCAAAAGCTCGTTCAGACTGTCGGCGGCGAGTGTAAAGCTTGCGTCCTACGACCAATTTGCGTAGATAAAGCCTTTGAAACGTTGCCGTTACTAACAAAAAAGCACAGCTTTTGAGACAAATCAATGTCAAAAACAGACACATTTTTAAGTTTATCAAGAAAAAGCTAGCAAACCGAAATACACAAAAGCTCGCTTAGATTGTCAGCGGCGAGCATCTTACGACCAATTACCGCAGATAAAGCCTTCGCAACATAGCCGTTACTGACGAAAAAGCACAGCTTTTGTGACAAATCAAATTCAAAAACAAAAACTTAAATACCATATATATTTTTAAGTATAGATATCAAAATAAGCTAGCAAACCAAAATACTCAAAAGCTCGCTCAGATTGTCAGCGGCGAGTGTAAAGCTCGCGTCCTACGACCAATTACCGCAGATAAAGCCTTTGAAACATAGCCGTTACTGACAGAAACGCACAGCGTTTGACACAAATTAAGGTTATCAACAGATAACTGCTAATAAGGGGCAAATTTAACTTTAATTAAATAAGAACTGTAGAATAATTTTCGTATTTAAAAAAAAAAAGAAATTTAAATACCTGCTGTTAGTTCGTGATTTTTAGTAGTATTTAGTAAGGACTCCGACAGACAAGCGAAAGTGTGCTGACGACAGCTGATGACTCTGGTCAGCGACAGCTGGCGACGGTTGGCGACAGTCGGCGACTTCTAGATTTTAGTAAGGCTTTACGTTTTGGTAGTTTTTAGTAAGGACTTAGTCAGACCAGCGAAAGCGTGCTGACGACAGCTGACGGCTCTGGTCAGCGACAGCTAGCGACGGTTGGCGACAGTCGGCGACTTCTAGATTTTAGTAAGGCTTTACTTTTTGGTAGTTTTTAGTAAGGACTTAGACAGACAAGCGAAAGCGTGCTGACGACAACTGGTGACTCTGGTCAGCGACAGTTGGCGACAGTCGACTTCTAGATTTCAGTAAGGCTTTTAGATTTAACTTGCAAAACTAACTTACAGATAGTTTGTGACATAACAACGACTGAGTTATTAAAATGGAATTTATATATACATTTCATCGGTCTTTTTTATGTAAAGAAAAAAAAAGAATAAAAAAGAGAATTTTTTTAAAGTACCAGTTCTTTCTCTTCCCATGCAAATTGAAGCTGATCAAAGAAATGAGCGAGATCTGAATCATGTTCATAGAAGATGCAACTCATCGCTATTTTAATTACTTTTTCCATTTTAACGCCCACCATTACGCTAAGCGTGGCCTTTAGGTCTTACAGCCCTGGGCTCTGTCTACTCCGTCAGGAATAAAGAAATGATAATGTGTCTGTATCTTCACAGCCAATATATTTTTTTAATATTCTAGAGAAATTTAGACATATACAAGCCTAGATAAAATTTGGCCTACAGGGATGGCTATACTTCTGTATTTTAGTTATTTTTTATACTTTCGAGCTTCGAAATGGAAAGTCTTGGAGTTAAGCCCCCAGTCTATTGAGGCGCCAGTAACTTTTTGTTTGGGGATTTACCTAAAATAAGGTTTTTAGCTTATTTTCGAGATTTCAAGTTGGGAATTGAGCGGTTGCGGGAATTTCATCGTAGAAGGTTTATAGGAACGTGAATGAAACAAGGATTGCAAAATAGACTTGGATCTTTTAAAAAAAGCTTCAAGTTATAAGAAAGTGTATTTGACAGTTGAACTATTGCTATACTGTTACTTACCTTATCTCTGGATATTTTGTGACATCTTGTGACATCTAGTAACTATTGAGTTACTATGTAAAATGTTTTTAGTATTAAAAAGAACTTTTTACAAGTTAATAATTAGTTATTTACAATTTGAAACTAATTTTAGATAACATGTAGATACATTTTTGTATTAACTTAATTTAAAAATGTAAAAGGAACAATATTGGAAGGTATGCTACTTTATTATCTTTTCATTTCTGTAATATCTTAGTAGTTTTTTGTGACTAATTAAATAAATAAAGTCAAATTAAAAGTTGTGTTAGTGTGTAGATAATTTATATTATTTTGGTAAATCAAAGCTTACATTTGTAACGTAAACTGAAATATATTTAATTTTTTTTGACTGTTCTCGGGGTGTAAAATGACATTTTTTAACACTATATTGAACGAAAATTGTATTACGAGAAGCTTACGAGTAATGATGTCGTAAAGTTAACGTTTTAGTTTTAAAACGGATTCCGAATAAGTTTCTAACGAGGCGCTGACAGACAATTCTTCATCGCACACAAATGATTAGTGAGAAAATAAGTGAGGACGTACTCCTCGCTCTTGGACCATTACCTGCAAACATTCGAACACATTGGCACGTAACGTCAATTCTAGCGACCAATGCATAAATCACAGGCCACGAGAGCCGAAAAACGTATCAGTGGGCCATGCGGAGTGCACTCCACCTCTGGTCGTAACCTCGTAACGTCTCCGCTTTACGACCTCTTTTATTACTAGACGCTTTCGTGCACGATTACCCTCCAGAGTGAGTTTTGCTGTTAGACGCCCTTTTCCACAAACTTTTATTCGCTCCCTCGTACCATTACGTCACCGTGTTACATTGCTATCTACCGCTCGGTTCTCGAAACATCTTTCTTATTTTACTTTCAGCGCGTATTGTATAGCACTGTTTAGAGATCTTCGCCAGGGTTGGTACACTTGTCGGCAATTACAGTTTAATGCGTGTTTTATTATCAGAACCGTCTAATGTACTACATTAATTTATCACCCCTGTTTACGAGTGTACAATTGATGTGTAGCTAGCAAAATAGGATGAGTTGTGCCGTGGCCGTTGGCGCTCGAATTTCGTTGGTTAGGTGGGTTACATACTAATTTCGCTTTGCTGCGATATTCCAAATGTAATGTATGATCGATGTCGATATGATTGGGGCATTTTCACTACAATAATATTTAAAATTTTCAAGTTCATCATTTAAAAATATTGTCGAGAATAATAAAAAACATATTGTTCACTTATTTTTTCTTTTCTTCACGTCACGCAGCAGAATTTAGATGCGCTGATGCAAATTAGTAAAAATTCACAATTACCTACACTTGTAAATTTTTACTAATTTTATAAAATCAAAAAGAGTGACCAATTCATTACGTATAGAATATTGTTTTTTTTTTAATTTAAAACTACCATACAAACACCGAATTTTCCAATTATAATAGATATCTATTTCACATATTTTTTGGCACGTACTGAATGTACATTTAAAATGTACTGACACGACAAACGTCACACGAAAATATGTATAATATCCAACTAGACTCTGAAAACTTGGGTCATTTCATTAAAACTTAGTGTAAATGCGGCCTTATAGCTAGTTCTGTTATTGACACAGAAGATCAGCCAGGAACGGTTGTGTTCACAATCGACAGACAAGCGACGGACGTATCAAAGGCTGCAAATGCAGTTGCGATTGAATCGGAACGTTGCGGTGTGGGTCTGAAGAGAGCGTTGATTGGAACGTGTCTCTAGTTGCGTTTGCGGATGAAAGCTTCTCTTTACCTAGTCTGTTTGGTTTTGGATTGTTCCCAAAATTGATCATAAACTAGTTAGTGCTTACATGAAATTTAAAATTGACGATAACTTTTTAACTGACGTCAGATTTCAATGAAACAAAGCCTAAATGTTGCTCCAACCTATATTTGATCTATTGATTATAAATCGAGTAAAAAATGTTGAGTAATTTTAGAGATTAGCGAGTACATAGCGTTAACAGATAGACAAAAAAAAAAACATCATACTAATGCTGGATTTTCCGACCAGGCTCTGTGAACTGGGCTCATTCTGTTAAAACCCTTTGCACGCCAGCACTTATTTCAGTTACTGTTCCCCCGACGCCAAGCCTAGTAAAAAATTACAATATAGACAACTTTAGTCGTCAATGGCGTCTCAATAACGTAACCGTTTTGTAACTAAAGTGGTAAATGGTGGCTCAAAAGGTTAACCCATCGTGTGTCGGAGGATGCACCGGTGCGTTAAAACAAATAAAAATGTTTTTTTATTTAAAAAAATCGGCACTGCACGTGTTCAAACTTCGTATAAATGCGTCCTTATGGCTAGTTCTGCTATTGACACAGAAGATCAGCCAGGGACGGTTTTTTTTTTTTTTTTTTTTTTTTTTTTTTTTTATTTTTTTTATCTCCTACCTCCAACTTAATCGGAGCCTATTTTTACATTTGGATTTGACTTGAGCCTGATTCATTCCAGTTCTCGCGATCTTTCTTCTCGCACTTTCATACTCATACTTATTTCCTTTCATTCTTCCTCTTACTTGCTTTTTACGGGTGGGATGCCCGTCTAACGCTAATTTATTAGTTATCCTTTCTGACTGTCTTTTGTAAGGGTAATAAATTTTCAACAGTGTTTTTATTTATTTTATACATATTCTTACGTTACTAAAGTTTATTTTACTATCTGTTTCTCTTTTTTATTTTACAACATTTATCTTATCTAACTTATGCTACTGCAGTTTACACTATATTTATTTACAATTTATTCATAGATGCTTAGCAATAATACATTAAAATATTATGTAAACATGTTTTTGTTTTTCTATTTATTTCGTTTTATTACTTCCTCTGCAATTTGAATGCAGTAGTCTAGAAACTTGTTTCTGTCGTCACTTGTCATAATGTCTTTTATTTTGTCATCAGTCAGTTTTGTATTGAGTCTTTGTTCTAAGTCGTATCGTCGTTTTGCAAAGGCTGGGCATTTCAGCAATATATGAGGCACAGTTTCTTCCTCGTCTGGATCGCAGATACATGATGGGTTCCCCTTGCACTTGAAGCGATGTAAGTACTCGGAGAATCCACCATGTCCAGTCATTACTTGCGTTAGTACGTTGCAGGGCTCGATCTTTTTCGTTATTCTGTACGCCGACAATGCATCTGGAAGGAATAATTTTGTTATGGAGGCGGTATCTCCGGAGATGTACCGTCGGTTCCATTCATCAAGAGTAGCCGCTCGGAGGTTCTTCTTGATGAATGAGATCGGGCATTTGTCATACTCCGGTTTTCTTTTTGATCTTTCGGCTGCCTCTTTTGCCAGCTGGTCGGCTCTCTCGTTACCATCCAACCCAGCGTGGGCCTTAATCCAATGCAGGGTGATGTTTTTGCCTTGAAGTAATGAGGCTTTAATATTATTTCTCGTTTCCACTGCCAGCGGATGTAGGCATCCATGGTTGGTAATGGTTTGGAGAGCCGCCATCGAGTCACTGTAGACTCCGAAAGATCTCGCCTTATTACCTTTAATCTCCATTGCCGCTTTGCTCAGCGCCAGCAGTTCCGCCTGATATACAGTGCAGTAGTTTGAGAGGGCAAATTTGCGGGCTTTAATCTCGGCTGCTTCGTCCCATACTGAGAGCGCGGCGCCCACTTTGCCCCCTATTTTACTTCCGTCTGTAAATATCCGTACTTCGTAGTTGCTGTGGGTATTTACTTCTTCTTGGTTTGTCAGTCGTGCTATCTGGAGGTCACTTAGTTCCGCGGGATGGGGGATCTCAGTAGCTGGGGTCTTTCGCTCAACCTCTCGGTCGCCCAGCTCCGGCAGGGGCACCCCCCTCCTGGCCTCATACAAAGAGGCTGCCTCCTTGACCCTGAGGTCAAGAGGGAGCATCCCGGATAGAATCAGGGCCGAGTTGAGGGATACTGTGCGGTAAGCTTTACACACTTTTTGTGCTATTCCTCGCTGGACCACCGCAAACTGTTTTTTGACCCCTATTTTGTTAGCTGCTGGTGCCCATACACTGGCGGCGTACAGAATTATGGGCTCTATGGTTGCCGTGTATATTATTTTAATGACTTCAGGGTGAAGCCCCCAGCTTGATTTGGCCGCTCTCATTAGTTGCTTATGCACTCCTATTGCCTTTCTGCAGACATTCGAGACATGTGTGTTAAAGGTCAGTTTTTCGTCGATGGTGACTCCTAGCATTTTTATTTCCTTAGACATGGCAATGCTTATCCCTCCCATGTTGAGTCTTGGGGTGTCGTATTTTAGTTTCCTGGTTATTACCATGGCGTTGGTCTTTTGAGGTGCGAATTTAAGTTTGTTACGTTCGCCCCAATCCTGAACATGTTCGAGAATTGCATTTGCCCTGCCCTCAATTTCCAATGCCGTGTCTCCATCGAAGATTAGTGCAACATCATCTGCGAATGCCTGGCAGTAGACTCCTTTAGATGTTAGGCTTGTTAGGAGTGAGTCGAGCAGAAGGTTCCATAATATAGGCCCACCTATCGAACCTTGAACGCATCCTTTATTTGTCACTGTGCCATATTCTTCCCCTGCATACCTTACCCGGACTCTTCTGTCTTTGAGGTAGCTGTCCATGACTTTCCTCAGATTCAGTGGGCAGTTCTCCTCGGCCAAACGTATTCGGATAGATGGCCACCAGGCGCCGTCGAAGGCTCCCTCTATATCCAGTGATATCAGCGTTACTATTTTCTTTTCGTCTAGTTTGTTGTGAATGTGTTGCATCATGGTATAGAGGGAGTCCTCGGTGCTCCTCTGTGGCATGAACCCAAACTGTTTGGGACTCATCCTAGGAACCAGGTGGTATTTCAAGCGGGCCACCAACATTTTTTCATATATCTTTCCTAGCATGGGGAGTAGTCCAATTGGTCTATATGATTTCGGATCAGTATAGCTTTCTTTGCCTGGTTTCTTTAAACGCCAGGGACGGTTGCGTTCACAATCGACAGACAAGCGACGGACGTATCAAAGGCTGAAATGCAGTTGCTATTGAATCGGAACGTTGCGGCGTGGGTCTGAAGAGAGCGTTGATTGGAACGTGTATCTGTTTGCGTTTGCGGATGACAGCTTCCAAATCAAATAGGCTAGCTATTTGGTTTTGGATTGCTACCAAATTTTTTCAAGTTACCTTATAATATAGAAATTCATATCACTAGCTAAAGTCACGCCTTGCCCGCGTGGTAAATTTTTTGTCAATCCTCCCTTTTCCCGCAGTTTAGCCGATTTTAGCTGAGTTTCATACAAAATTTTAACCCCCTATGTTACCCCATCAGAGAATGATATTCTATATATATATAGAGATATCTACAGTAAACTTCTTTAAAACCGTCAGCTCATTCCCTAAGTCATTTTTTACTTTTCAAAATTTCATTTCAATTTTCAACCCTTATTTCTTAGTTCACCTCTACGTCATTTAAGGGGCATCACAATTGTGCGTAGAAAAGCTTCACGTTCTCACTTTAAACTGTAAACAGTAGTTTATAAAATAGTTTGAAGGGATATCTAAAGCCTAGTTAAGACAAAATTTTAAATGATGTCTCCGTTTCTATCACTTGATTTATTTCAAATGAGGGCAACACTGGACCCCGGAAAATTCATGTATTTCAGCTGTGGGTTGATCGATCAGTCAATATGTTAGCCGGTCAGTTTCTTTTTTGATATATTACTAGATGTACCCGTTAGCTTGGCTTCCCGTGGAAATTCCAGGATAAAAGATATCCTATGTCTTTTCCTGGGTCTTAAACTATATTCATAACAAATTTCATCTAAATAGGTTCAGTGGTTGAAGGGTGAAGTGGTTACAAACAATCAAACTAATATATAATGATCATATTCTATATATTGAGCGGAAATATCAAGGAGAAAAATATGAAGGTAAGTAGTAACTATCTACTTTGTTTTATCTTATCCATCTTGAAAGTAAAGACTATTGCCAGATTGTTCAAGCTGCCTTATAGCATCTGGTAAAGCTTGACGACTAACATAATTATGTGCGTGCGTGGCGTGTTCGGATGACACGCGTACGCCAAGCGCGCTTAGAAATTTTTGAAATTTGTTGCATAAGATTTGAGCCCTATAACACAAAAATTTAACTCAAATTGCATTAACCGAAGTCGACACGCGCACGCCTCGTCTACGCCACGCGCTCGACTTGTCTCCGCCTTGTGCCCACCCAGCGATCGCCCCAACTGGACTACGGTGAACGCAATTTGAGTTGTATTGATGTGTGATAGGACTTAAATTATATGCAAAAAAATCAAATCGTAAGCATGGTATGCACGAGTCGAATGAACGCAAAAAACATAATATTCTAGAAATTATTTGGTAATTTATCAAATCATAAACTTTATAAAAAGCTTTGAAAGATTGTGTTGTTACATTTATTAAAATTTGTTGGCTTTAATATATTTTCATAATAATTTATCGCTAAAATATTATATTTTAACGTCAAAATGAGCTTTAATTCAGATGTAAAAATTAAAAAATACTAAATTTGCGCAAACGTCTGTAAAAATATATTTAAATTGTCATGTACATTTTTGTGCGTCGAAAAAAAGAGTGTCTCATAAATACTTCGTCGACCAAGGTCTTTACCGCATATTTCAATATTTCTTGGGTTATTCTCTTATGCACATAATGGTGCAAACTGGGCAAATTATATGCAACAAATTCAAATCGTGGGCTTTGTATGCGCGAGTCGTTCGAACGCAAAGTTAAACATAATATTCTAGAAATTATTTGGTAAATTATCAAATCATAAACTTTATAAAAAGCTCTGAAAGCTTGTGTTGTTACATTTATTACAATTTATTTTCTTTAATATATTTTCATAATAATTTATCGATAAAATATCATATTTTAACGTCAAAATGAGCTTTAATTCAGAGGTAAAAATTAAAAAATTTTAAATTTGCGCAAACGTCTGTAAAAATATATTTAAATTGTCATGTACATTTTTGAGCGTTGAAAAAAGAGTGTCTCATAAATTCTTCGTCGATCAAGGTCTTCACTACATATTTCAATATATCTTGGGTTATTCTCTTAAGCACATAATGGCGGAAACTGGGACAAAAATAATCCTGTTTATGTACATACCTTCTAATTATATAGAATTCAGAATGGTATTTTTTTAACTTTCGAACCTTTTGGTGCCTACTTATTCCTATTTTATTTCATAACATTAAAATAATTTGCCCATAATCACCACTCTGCTTTTAGCAGATGGTATTGTGACGGCGTCTTTTATTGTTTTAAAATCGCTTTGAACTGAAATAAAATTGAGTCACGACAAGCTTCATTATGGTTGATAATAGATATATAATATTTTTATTTTTATACGTTCGCAGTGGAGCGTAATAATTATAGTCGAAGAGAATAAATAGGTAGTCAACTTCAAATTTAACTCTGATTTTCATGAATTGGGGTGAACCGAAATTGACTACAGAATGAGAGCAAATCCTTAGTTATTGATATCCCTAGTTATAGAGAGAAGCATCGGGGTCATATGGGATATTTTTGTCCCAGTTGTCACCACCATCATTACTGAAGACACATGAGAATAACCCAAATTCCATCAACGAAAGAATTATGTTTTTTAAAACGATTCGGATGTACAGTGTGTTTCATTAGAGTGATATGTTTATGTGAGAGCTTGACAAATTAAATCGCCGATTTTTACGGCCGCCTTACGAAACCACATTATTTCCTTGATAGCTGCTACTGAAATAAATGGCTGTTAGTTGTGTGTTGAAGTATTTATGAGATGCTATTCTTGAGACAGTAAGTTGCCACTGATTCGTGAACGTTATTTCACAACAGTTTTATTTGATAGATTCCTGACAGTAAAATGGATAATTATAAAGTTAAACTAAAAAACTAAACTAATATCTAAATTAAAATCTAAATTAAACTATATTAAAAATCTAAGTATGGTTCATGTGGCATAGTGCCAAGAACACTGGCTGCATTCCCGCGCTGAATGGAAACTGCAATCTTCTGCGCTAGATAATATGAGCCAGCCCTCTTGTTTTATTATTCTTTTTTAAAATCTTAATTTCCGTTCCTATTGCCTGTGAACATTTTTTTCGTATTTCTATACATATTTATGTTTATTGAGGAAAGTTATTCAATGTAATGACCGAATAACGCCTTCAAATATTTATACTTTATTTTAGAGCACCTTGACGACCTCTGTGGCGTAGTGGTCACTATGCTAGTCCCGGTCCCAGAAGTCCCGGGTTCGATTCCTAGTCAGGGCAAGTTGAAAAATGGCCTTTTTCAAATTGTCCTGGGTCTTGGATGTTTATCTATATATGTATTAGTTATAAAATATAGTATCGTTGAGTTAGTATCCCATAACACAAGTCTCGAACTTACTTTGGGGCTAGCTCAATCAGTGTTATTTGTCTCTATAAATTTATTTATTTATTTGTAGGTATTCAAAATAGTAATATGTATGAATCTAACACTAAATCCACATTTCATTTAACTCTATTTCCATATAAACTCCATGCTTTCCCTAAAAGCGCATGAATCTTCATTTCTGTAAGTTTATACCAATTAGTTCACTTCACGCCTACTTTTTGCACAATTACCCCTTAATTGGCGTAATACATTACACCTTTTTCGCGAAGTAGTCGGTCAACTACCTCGTTAAGAGCAATTACGAGTATGGTATTTCCTAAATGGTGTTTATCTTTAAGAATGTCTGCTGGAGGCTGTAATGAGGGTAACAGTGAAAAAGTAATGGTTATACGCATCCTTTAAAAGTCTGTTGCTTTATCTGGGTGCTTTTAAGGGAACCCTATTACTAAGACTCCGCCGTAAGTCCGTTGGTCAGTCCGTCTGTCTTTCCGTCCGTCTGTCTGTCACCAGGCTGCATCTCATGAACCGTGTTAGCTAGGTAATTAAAATTTACACAGATGACGTATTTCTGGTGCCGCTTTAACAACTAAAAACAGAATAAAATAAATATTTAAGTGGGGATCCCATGCAAAAAACGTGATTTTATATAAATAATGGTACGGAACCCTTCGTGCGTGAGTCCAACTCGCACTTGGCACAAAAAGAGGGGTATTATAAGGTTGACGCCAATGTTTGTCTGCCTGTTGCATCATAGCTCTCGAATGGATGGTCCGATTTCAATGCAGTGCAGACAGAAAGACAGAAAGACAGAGAGACTTATAACACCCCTATTTTTTGTCGTAGGTTAAAAACTCTGCTCAGAGCCACAAGACTTAAAATGCTGTCTACTCAATGGAGTAGCTAATGAGCTACGAATAAGCCCATCAGGGATAAATACGTGATAGTATGTAATGTATGTAATAAAAAACCTAATTACAGCACAGTGCAGTATGTTATCTAGTAAATAATTGGCCAAGTGCGTGTTGGCCACGCGCAGTAGGGTTCCGTAGTTACAAAAGCCAACTTTGAGTTCATGCCACTAAAAACGTCTAAAAACTAAGTTTCTATTGAATTTGTATGAGATTTTCCTTTTCCGAGTACAGTTGTTCTGTTTAGCAGATAGAGGGGTAGACACTTGACTCTAAAAAAATTTTTTACTTTCAAAGCAAATATTTCAGAAACGGATCCCAAAATCAAAAAACGGTGTTCACAAACTCACAATATTTTTAAAAGACCTATCCAACGATACCCATCATGATTAACCAAAAAGTGAAAAGTATTTTTTTTTTCTCGACTAACACGTCGAGAAAAAAAAAATCTTTCCACTTTACTTGTATGGGAGCTAACCTAAAATAAATATTTTTCAATATTTTATTTTACCGTTTTTTCCGCCTAATTGATATACATATTCATGCTAAATTACAGCTTTCTAGTACTTATAGTAGCTGAGTAAAACCGCGGACGTACAGACAGACAGACAGACATGGCGATACCATAAGGGTTCCTTGTTTACTACGGAACCCTAATTACACATGCGTGTCCCGTCAGCGTGCCGCATCGCAATTGTCGTGTCAAAATGTTGAAATGACAGTAATGGTATGTGGGAACGCGATGACAGTTGCTCGTGTCAGTTTTTGATTGTGGGGTATTGGGGACTATTATGGTTTAATCATGTAATTGTACAAACAATGGAATGAGGTAGTAGTGCATGAAATCAGGGTAATTTTCGGCCGTAGGCAGTCTCTCGCGTTATTATTTTAAGGTTCCGTACTTTAAGGGTATATATATATATATATATATATATATATATATATATATATATACCCTTAAATATAAGGATATATATAGGGACGAATAATACTGATTGAGCTAGCCCCAAAGTAAGTTCGAGACCTGTGTTATGGGATACTAACTCAACGATACTATATTTTATAACAAATACATATATAAATAAACATCCAAGACCCAGGACAATTTGAAAAAGGCCATTTTCCAACTTGCCCTGGCCGGGGATCGAACTCTCGGAACCTCTGGGTGGCGGATGCTCAACCGGATAAGGATAACTGGTTGAAAATTGAGTTGCAAGATTTAACCTAAACAAACATACATACATAGTTACATACAAGGTACAGTGCAAGTAAAAAGTAACATTTATTTTATTTAAAACAAATCAAAAACAGCACAATACATAAAATTAATAATTAAACTAAAAATTTAATAACCTACCTATAAACTAAAATATATCTAATTAAAAATAAAACATAATATTATATAAGAAATGGACCCCAGTTTAGTCAAAGTATTGCAAGTTCAATAAAAGCTTGTAAAATATTACAAACGCTGATAAAATATCGAAATTGTTCTTTTTAGGGGTCCGTAGTAAACAAGGAACCCTTGTAGTTTCGCCATGTCTGTCTGTCTGTCCGTCCGTCCGCGGTTTTACTCAGCAACTATAAGTATCAGAAAGCTGTAATTTGGCATGAAAATGTATATTAATTAGGCGGAAAAAACGGTAAAATAAAATATAGAAAAAAAAATTATTTTTAGGGTAGCTTCCATACAAGTATAGAGAAAAGTCAATTTTTTTTCTTGATTTACTAATCATATTATCACCCCCCCTCTATCTGCTAAACGGTTACACATGGACATGTGAAAAAATTCACAACTATAGGATATATAACGAAATTTAAAAGAAAACTATCAGAGCTAAGTAGGGTTTACAAATTAAAAAGTTATAGGCGATTAACTTATAAAATGTACTCGGAAAAGGAAAATTTCGTACAAATTCAATAGAAAATTAGTTTTTAGACATTTTGAATGGCATGAACACAAAGTTGGCGTTCGTAACTACGGAACCCTACTGCGCGTGGCCCGACACGCACTTGACCAATTATTTAATATGTGATCTTTGGACTGTTACTTCGTAAAGTTTAAATAACCTAAAAGGATATTCATATACTGTCTCCTTCTAAAACAAACTTGACTAACTAGTTATTTTAAACATAATCCAATAAAACAATTTCCCACACGATTTATAGCGTATGATACATACCATACATCTCCATACCGGCATGTAAATGGGGTCTCGACATGCAAAATGTGCATTGAAAACTTAGCATAAATAGATTTATGTGTGGTTCATTAGATCCGGTGATTTATACGACAGGCACACGCGATTTTTGATGTATGAAGTCAGTATTGGAAATTCATTTTATGTGATGCAGACATGAATAAATTCAAGGTGTCGAATAAATCTTGAAGTCCTTACAATTAATTTTGTATATGATTAAAATTCTAAAAAGGAAAAACTATCTGAATTTACTTTTTTTCGTTTATATACTATTCTTTTCAAACTAAAACATAATAAACTAAACTTAACTAAAGATAACAAATTAAACTAAATTATAAAACTAAAATAATATATATTACTAAAACATTTTAATAGATAATTTATTTCTTCTTAATACAATTTAAATTTAATTAAAATTATGAGTAGTAAAATTTTAAACTAAATTAAACCTAAAAGGAATCAAAAATTCCACCTCGGATAGTACCTGGTTCAAAGGTGCCCATCACGCTAGCAGCGTTTCCTCTTTGTATAGATGGCAATTCTTTGAACCAGATACCATCCTTTGTCTGTTAAACGGCGTCCTATTTCACTTATAATGTTTTTAGCTTCTGGACACCACGAGCCAGCAGTTTCAACAGCCTCATGTACAAAATTAAAATCGATTTATTTTTTTGATTAAAATTAAAAGTAACTTGACGTGAGACACTTTATATAACTTTTCGCTTGGTGAGCTACTAGACTACGCGACCCAGACCAGTTTAGTTTATCGGACAAATAAGTTGTTCAGATTAAAAAGTTGCGTCCCTTAATAGGGAACAACAAACAAGTATTATGAAATTTTTGAAAAAAGTTCGACATGGCTGAAATGTGATATTTTTAAAGGTTTGAACCCCATATTTCAGTCATTTCAAAAAGAACACGAAAAACTGAATCAAACAAACTGAAAAACTAAACAAAAAACTATCTAATTTTCAAACCTTCTCACCAAATTTCACGAGATCAGCCAGACCGACAGATATCGGGAAAAAAAACATTTTAAGATTTAGAAACTGGGACAATTCGCTCACTTCACGCGCTTGGTCATTTAATATTTGAAAAAAAAACGGTCAAGTGCGAGTCGGACCCGTGCACGAAGGGTTCTGTACCATTCCTTACATGAAAATCACCATACCATCTACGAAAAACCACGTTTTTTGTATGGGAGCTCCCTTTTAATATTGATTTAATTCTGTTCTTAGTATTTGTTGCTCAAACAACAACAGAAATACATCATCTGTGATAATTTCAACTGTCCAGTTATCACGGTTCATGAGATACAGCCTGGTGATAGACAGACGGACAGCGGAGTCTTAGTAATAGGGTCCCATTTTTACCCTTTGGGTATGGAAGTTACTTACAGCTAAGTTTACTGCCGCTTCCTAAGCGCAAGTACAGAAGAAGCGGTAACAAACTTTATTGCAGTTATTTAAATACTGATTTAACTTCTTGGAAACAAGCTTATTCGGTATTTGACTCGATTTTTTTTTCTTATTCATATCAAAAAGTAACATGATACGAAACCGAAAACATAAATAATTGTTCAATCTATTGAACAGTACTTTTAATAAGTAGGTCAGGCAGATGCCGACTCAGTAGTTTTAACTTCGTTCATATATTTCAAGTAATCGTATTTAATATCAATAAACCAGTCTAATTCAAGTACTCAACTTAGGTGGTATTATTTCAAAACCTCTCTCCACACCACCAGAGCGATCAGCTCACTTCATCATCTATCATCAAGTGTAGACGTGGCATTCAGCCCCTACAATAATAATTTTACTTCGCTGGAAAATAAGCAAGTTAGAAGCCTTTCAATTCCGATGGAAGGATAAACTGTCAAATAACAGAAAAAGGATGCACATACACCCGAGTGACGTCACTGTCATAAGGTGCCACGCTTACGAAAGAGATAGCGAGATGTCCCCACCACGCTTCCGCTCTTATTTTTGATATGATATTTGCTGTCTCATTTAATAACCAATCTACTTTCTATTTTCGGAAAACGGCTTCTTGTTAGTGTTATTTTATATTCCTATAAAATATTGTCCAAAAATAACCTAAGTCAAGTAGCCTATTCTATCGACTACATCCCATCTCTACGGACATTCATTTCCACAAGTCGTAATTCAAAATCCTTAATGCAAAGCGATGACACGTCTGTGCAATTACTGCCACAGTCTGCTCACAAATCAAACGAATTCTCCACCAGCTGCCCAATTTACGAGCTACTTCAAAGATGTTTAGTACACTGTAGCGTTGAAATTGTCGGATCACTGATTATCCGGTGCCTTTGATCATATTTTGGAATAATTAAGGGGGGTTTGTAATTAATTGCGTGTATAATGAGCTATGAAGACAACTCACCTGGAAATTTAGTGGACACGCTCTTACTATGATAATAATGGTTATATTATCTGACAAGTCTTTTTCTTGTGTTGTTGTAGCAAAATGTTTTTTGGATGTAAGGGGCTACCTGAATTTTCCAGGGTCCAGTGCTGCCCCCATTTGAAATAAATCTATAAAAAGGAAACGGAGATTTCATTTAAAACTTTGTCTTGATCAGACCCAGATAAAATCAGATAAAATTGTAAATGAAATCTTCGTTTCCTATCTAAAGATTTATTCCAAAGGGGGGCAGCACTGGACCCCGGAAAATTCAGGTAGCGCCTTAAGTATTTATTATAAAATATAGTATCGTTGAGTTAGTATCCCATAACACAAGTCTCGAACTTACTTTGATTCTAGCTCAATCAGTGTGATTTGTATATATTTAATTTATTTATTTATTTTAGGTTCAAATGTGAAACATCTTGGTTATACAAAAATGGCCAGACCATGCGAAGTGGAGAAGAACATTTCAGAGTTCCGTACCCAAAGGGTAAAAACGAGACCCTATTACCATCCCTTCCCATTGCCTTATAAACATTATTATTTCTCTACATTGTCACTAGATGACGCAATAGCTATTTATTAAAACATTAAAATCTTTTATTAATGTTATTTTAATAAAATAATGCTATAATTAATTAAACATAACTTATACGAAATGCAATAAATATTTTTAAAGCAAAAAAGTAGTGTTGAATTCCACACTTTCTTTGTCACTTTTTTGCTCGTCGTGTGTGCTGCCATCTCTGTGTGCCTTCCGCCAAATCTAGTTTTGCCTACTTTTAGGACCTCCAATCGTTTCTATGGCGTTGGGTATCTGTTATAAAATAAAAGCGTGATCATTCATCATCATCATTTCAGCCGCATAACGTCCACTGCTGGACATAGGCCTCTCCAAAGGATTTCCGAAATTAACGATCTAGAGCGGCCTGCATCCAGCGCTTTCCAGCGACCTTGGTCAGGTCGTCTGATCACCTAGTGGGTGGGTTTCCGACGCTTCGCTTGCCATTCGAGAACCTTTTTGCCCCATCAGCCATCGGTTCATCGCGCTGTGTCCCGCCCAATGCCACTTCAACGAGCTAATCAATTTTAAATTATAGCTGTTCAAATCCATAGCCTTTCTCCATGTTAAATTATAAGCAAACAACATTTACTTACAGTACTAAAATACCTCGTAAACGTCTTATTTATTACAGTTTCCTTTCATAATAACACCACGGATTAAGAACATCTCTCTTAGCCGCATTACCATTTATAATACACCTGGTATAAAACTGGAAATTTAATAACATGCATTCTCAACCATAAATAACCCTTTAAGTCACGAATAATTCGAGCGGCGAAATAACGATCGCATTAACACTAAAACTCAAAAACCCCGGCGGACGGGTCTCTAAGACCACCTTGTCAGTTTGCGCGTAAATTAACATGGAAACGTCATATAGAACTTAACCCTCTTTCGGCTCCCGCGGTGCTAAAGCTGCTTTGAAAGACCGGACATCACCGTAAATATTGTGGTGTTTATTCAAATTTCGAACACAATTCAATTCACAACTAATTGGGCGTAAGTCGCGGTAGAAATATTCAATGAGGTTTAATCGATTATGCTTTCATTTGAATGTGCGTCGTGGAGCGTAGATTTCCGTATGTCGATTACTCGATTCGTGTTCATTGTCGCGTCGTGTTTTGTTTAACCCTTGCGCAGCGTGATCGGAATTAAATATCGGTTTGATGGGTTTGTTTTGCATGACTATTAATCGATTAATGGTTATGAAATAAAAATATCGAAATAGAAAAGAGTCATGTCGTGCTGGGTTTTAAAAAAGAAGCTTTCTTGTAATTATTATTGCGTAATATAAACATGGTAAATCGATCAACTATAATTTTAATTGGTGACCGTTATACGTATAATTAATTTCATTATAATAACATTTAAATCTTAATATCGTCTGTAGTTTATTAAGTTGATTATTATTAAGATCATGACATTTGCGCAATTTTTTTTTTAAAACATTCTAAGCCAATTTTAGTAGGTATAGCAATTTTTTTTTCGAAATTGAAAGTCATAGCTCTAAAGGTAACTATATTCTTTAAATAAAATAGGTAGATTACCATCTAATTTATTCTTCCAAAATCCGTTACTCATTCTGACGCTAACGTATCTATTACTTCAAATAGTATATTTCAATTATACAAATTAGAATATTTAACATAAGTATAATTTACGTCTTCAGACGGGTTAAACTCGCATTTCAACATCTTAATCGAGTATTTATTCGTCTCACTTGTTTTAAATATGAATGATGAACAAACCGAGCAAACTAACCGAATAACAATGTAACCGGTATCGATAAATCGTCAAAATGAACATAAAGGGACATGTCACGCGTCTGTGAACTCACGAAAAATGGTGTTGCTAGGGCTACATCTGTTTATAGTTAGTTACCAACAGTTTTGTAGTTTTAGTGCACTATATCTATCTATACTATAATAAAAGAGTAAAAAAAATATGTCTGTACATTGATAATTTTTCAAAAAAATATATTTGGGTCGATGGAGATATAGTAATAGAGAAAGAAAATGAAAAAAAATGTCTGTCTGTTTGTCTGTTTGTCTGTTTGTACACGCTAATCTCCGGAAATACTGGACGGATTCGAATGAAACTTTTTTTGTTATATAGCTGTGAAGCCTGGGCAACATATAGGCTATAATTGATTTTGGAAAATGGAACACATGATGCAGAACTATAATGGTCCAGCTAAACTATAAGAAATATTAAAATGCCGCCTTAGCAAAAGTTGTTAAGTCCGATGAGAACTTTTTGTTGAGTTATAATACAACTGGCCAAGCGCGAGTCGGACGCGCGCGAAGGGTTCCGTACCATAATCTATGAAAAATCACGTTTGTAGTATGGGAGCCCCCCATAAATACTTATTCGATTTTTAGGGTTCCATAGGGTAGAGTAGAAACGGGACCCTATTACTTAGACCTTCCGACTGTTTGTCTGTCTGTCTGTCACCAGGCTGTATCTCATGAACCATTATAGCTAGACAGTTGAAATTTTTATAGATGATATTTTTTGTTGCCGCTGAACAAAAACATACTAAATCTATCAATATATACTATAATAAAAGAGTAAAAAAAATGTGTCTGTACATTGAAAATTTTTCCAAAAAAAGTTGTTTAGTCCGAAGAAAAACTTATAAGTTCAGTATTTGCGGACCTTCCAAGCAAAACACACCAGAAAAATTCTTGGTTACGTGAACGCGCCATATTGACATCAAAAAATTAAAAATCAACTTATGACGCAAATTATTGTTAATTTCTTGGATAGTTTTGTTGACGACGCCACCAATTATCCAGTTAAGTTTCGTAATCCACTTGCAGAAAATGGACTCTCGGCTCACAAAATAAGTCTTAATGTTGGAGAGCCAATAATGCTGATGCGAAATTTGACTCCGCCGAAACTGTGTAACGGAACCCAACTTAGTGTCTCAGCACTGTATGCCGAAGTTCAGCGGCTGAATTTCAGCCAATGCATGCCTGCAATGTTATTTGCATTACTAGCAAAACATAATGCCAAACTTCCGATGCTTTTGCCTGAATCGGACCTGTACCCGTATCCGTATCCGTACCCGTACCCGTACCCGTACCCTTACCCGTACCCGTACCCGTACCCGTACCCGTACCCGTACCCGTACCCGTACCCGTACCCGTACCCGTACCCGTACCCGTACCCGTACCCGTACCCGTACCCGTACCCGTACCCGTACCCGTACCCGTACCCGTACCCGTACCCGTACCCGTACCCGTACCCGTACCCGTACCCGTATCCGTACCCGTACCCGTACCCGTACCCGTACCCGTACCCGTACCCGTACCCGTACCCGTACCCGTACCCGTACCCGTACCCGTACCCGTACCCGTACCCGTACCCGTACCCGTACCCGTACCCGTACCCGTACCCGTACCCGTACCCGTAACCGTACCCGTACCCGTACCCGTACCCGTTCCCGTACCCGTACCCGTACCCGTACGCGTTCCACTCCCGCTCCCGCTCCCCCTCCTGCTTCCGTTTCCGCTCCCGTTCCCTCTCCCGCTCCCGCTCCCGCTTTCACTCCTGCTCCCGCTCCCGCTCTCGCTACCACTCCCACTCCCGCTCCCGCTACCACTCCCACTCCCGCTCCCGCTCCCGCTCCTGCTCCCGCTCCCTCTACCGCTTCTGTCACGACCACCGCTTCCGCCACCGCTCCCGCCGCCGCCGCCGCTTCCGCTGCCGTCGCCGCCGCTTCCGCTGACGCCGCCGCCGCCGTCGCCGCCGCCACTTCCGCCGCCGTCGCCGCCGCCGCCGACGCCTCCACCGCCGCCGCCGCCGCCGCCGCCGCCGCCACCGCCGCTGCCGCCGCCGCCGCCGCCGCCGCCGCCACCACCGCCGCTGTCGCCGAAGCCGCCGCTGCTGCCGCCGCTGCTGCCGCCGCTGCCGCCGCCGCCGCTGCCGACGCCGCCGACGACGCCACCGCCGCCGCTGACACCGCCACCGACGCCTCACCCGCCGCCGCCGCCGCCGCTTCCGCTCCCGCCTCCGCTCCCGCTTACGCTCCCGCTTCCGCTCCCGCCGCTGCCGACGCCACCGCGCCGCCAACGCCGCCGCCGCCGCCGCTGCTGCAGCCGCCGACGACGCCGCCGCCGCCGCCGACACCGCCACCGACGCCTCACCCGCCGCCGCCGCCGCCGCTTCCGCTCCCGCCTCCGCTATCGCTTACGCTCCCGCTTCCGCTCCCGCCGCTGCCGACACCGCCGACGACGCCGCCGCCGCCGCCGACACCGCCACCGACGCCTCACCCGCCGCCGCCGCCGCCGCTTCCGCTCCCGCCTCCGCTCCCGCTTACGCTCCCGCTTCCGCTCCCTCTCCCACTCCCGCCGCCACTACCGCCACCGCTCCCGCCGCCACTACCGCCACCGCTCCCGCCGCCACTACCGCCACCGCTCTTGCCGCCACTACCGCCACCGCTCCCGCCGCCGTCGCAGCCGCCGCTCCCGCCGCCGTCGCAGCCGCCGCTCCCGCCGCCGTCGCAGCCGCCGCTCCCGCCGCCGTCGCAGCCGCCGCTCCCGCCGCCGTCGCAGCCGCCGCTGCCGCCGCCGCCGCCACTGCCTCCGCCGCCGCCACTGCCGCCGCCGCCGCCACTGCCGCCGCCGCCGCCGATGCCGCCGCCGCTGCCACCGCCGCCGCCGCCGCTGCCGCCGCCGCTGCCACCGCCGCCGAAGCCTTTGTCGCCGCCGCCGCTGCCGCCACCGCTGCCACTCCCGCTGCCGCTTCCGCTCCCGCTCGCGCCTACGCTCCCGCTTCCGCTCCCGCTCGCGCTTACGCTCCCGCTTCCGCTTTCGCTCCCGTTCCCTCTTCCACTTCCATTCCCCTTCCGCTCCCGTTTCCGTTCGCCGCAGACGCGCCAAAGACGGAAGATTCTCATATCGGCACATCACTACTGTCCGGCGTTTCCACCGAACTTCAGCGGCTGAACTTCAGCTAATTTAGTGTGTCATCCCCACCGAACTTTAAACACTGAACTTTAGCTGCTAAACTTCGGCATAGTCTGCTGAGACACTTAAAGTTTACTGTGAGTGGTGCCAGTGAAACTGTATTTATTCCGCGTATGCCACTCATCCCTAACAATTTTCCTTTTGAAAATACACAGTTCCATGTGTTTACTTGCTTTGCTATGAAAATAAGTTACAGTTTTAGAGGCTTAAAGCTGCTGATGTGGATCTAAGGACTGGTTTTTCGCATGGCCAACTTAATGTGGCTTTCTCCAGGGTTAGTAATACTTCAGCTCTTTTCATATTGGCTCCCAAAGGAAAGAATTAAAATAATATTGACTTTTAACTCCTAACACTGTAACAAGTTCTTTCTTATCTCTCTCTTTCTCTCTCTTTCTCTCTCTTTCTCTCTCTTTCTCTCTCTTTCTCTCTCTCTCTCTCTCTATCTCATTAGTTTTTATTTATATTAATACGCCGGAGTCATAAAGTCCACGCGAACGAAGTCGCGGGCATCAGCTAGTTCTAAATAAAAATAATAACTGAGACTTGGATAAATCCAATAATGATACATTATGCAACACAAACTCGTAGATACTGCCACAATCAAGTGCAAAATACCACAATAGTGCCCAATCATAATAAAATGACAGTTTTTCTTTTTTTTTGATCTTCTAATTCGTTATATATTTGAAAATATTTGTTTAATTGATATTATATTAGAAATATGTACATACGTAGTTGTAACAATTTGATTCTGGTTAATAGTCTTCGTTATTGAAAGACTTTACCTATAAAATTGATACAGGTTTCGAAAACCTCACTTTGACAATTTGCATTGCTCTAAATTAAGTATAATTATGTTAAGTGGCGATCAGTCCATCATTTTAAACATCTTTTCCCAATAAATGTATATCGATTACTATGGGAAGTAAAAAAAAAGTTTTACGTGTTTCAATATTTATTATAAGGACCAGGTGTTCAAAATGTCTAAATCACTATTTAGAATATTTCTATCATTTTAAAAACATTTCATGATCGTATTTTTCATTATTAAGTATTTGCGATGTATAAAAGTAAATTTGCCCATCACAAAACAAATCGTTAGTATAGACATTTAAAATACCAGCTATCTTATACGGAAACCTTTTTGCCAACCCTACGTTAACCCCTAAACGTCGTCAAGTCCATTCTGACCACGACCGTAATGATCCCACGTCTGCGTGCCCGATAAAGGGTTAAGTACTAACCTGACGTGACTTACAAAGCATTATCATGTTGTGGGAGCCTTGTCGTTTACAATGGAGGTCGGTTATTGGAGGGAATTGTTAAACGTTGCTCAACAGAGATACCTACTTTTAAGTTTTTTTTTTTTTAATACAGGGAGTTTTATTTACCAACAGAATTTGTTGAGTTTAGTCCATGATACTAAAATTACTTTCGCTTTCGATTTCTATGGAGATTTCTGCTTGTTAGCAGAAGTTTTAAAGACCTACGATTTGGCGCGCAATTTACACAATAAGCGGTAGTATTTTTTTAGAAAGATAATTTAATATTTTCCTTGATCTTTCCTTTTTTACCAAATTACGGCAATGCTAAGAGAAAGGTAATGATTTTAGCTGTCTATGTATATTAGTATGTATATATGTGGATATTTATGTGTGTTGCACCGTAGCATCCGAACCGCTTATCCAATTTTAACTAAAGATTCACAGATTCAAAGATTCAAATGTTTATTCAGTAATTAGACCTTTACATGCACTTTTACACGTCAATAAGTATAATTTACGTTACGTGTAAAGTATATTAAAATATAATTTATTTTTAAAGATAAGCTACCGATACCAGCGCTTCGTAACGACCACTGCTGAGAAGAAACGCTGAAAGAAACTCATTTTCACAGTACCTACTGGTCGCCTACTCGCCAGAAGGGCTTTGTCATATTATTATTTTTGTCTTTTAATTATTAAATACTTATAATATAATACAATGTTGACACATTTAACATGTAATGCTTGCGAACGAGTTAACAAACATAATTTGCGTAATAAAAATATAAAGTAGTCAAAAAAGCGAAGCCGAGCTGAAGAGTCCCTCCCGGCAGCACCCGTTTACGAGTTGACTAATAAAATGTCAATTGATACGTTGATATTGTCCGGATTAGGATACAATTTGTATGCAATCGATGTATTATAACGAATGTTACATACAAATAAGTGCGTGTCAAAAAGAAATACTTTTCTTTTCGATATCGTGTTGAGTATCAAATGATTTCAAAAATATATAGGTAAATTTTTACCCGTAAATGGCTCCCTTAATCAAGTACTAGTTTGTGAAACGTATATTATGTTTATTACATAAAATTTAGTTTAATTAAGTTATTTTTAGTTTTATAATTGTATTCCTTTTTTTAAGTTAATTAGAACTTAAGTTTGATTTATGTTGTCAATGTTAGTAATTTAAATTCACATTAATTATTTAATTAAACAATTATGAGTTAAATAATTAAGATAGAAAAATACCTGCTACTTATTTAATCTTACAATCATGCCCATGTGGCATAGTGCCAAAAACTCTGGCCGCATTTCCTCAAAAAATACAATTTTACATGTTTATAAAAAAAAATCGATCTTCACTGCGAAAAGATAGATAGATAAATTCATTTATTTGAGCTATAACACACATAAATACAAAAACTATACAGAAAAAAAATGAAATGCAGACACAAAAAACAGATACCTACCTGCATAATTGTAAATGTATGTGTTACAGCAATACAAAAAGGCTACAACTCCTTATTCCTATAAAAAAACGAAAACGAGGAAAAGACTCCTATAAGAACCAAAAAAAAACATGTTTCTGAAATAAAATTTCAAAATCTTGCACCGCGCTGTGATAAATGACTATTTTACAATTTATAACACATCTGAAATTGAATTATTTATTTTAGCCCGAGGTGGTTCGTGAAAAATGTTTCCGCTCTTTCTCCTCTCTTTCTAAGCACCAAATAAAGTGACTGGAGAAGGGTACAAATACCTATGTTTTTAGGGTTCCGTACAAAAAATACAAAACGGAACCCTTATAGGAGCACTCGTGCGTCTGTCTGTCCGTCCGTCTGTCACAGCCAATTTGCTCCGAATCTAGTAGACCAAATCAGGTAAAATTTGGTAGGATGGTGTAATCCTATGTCCCAAACACAGATGTGCAAACTAAATAACTTTTTTTAAATTAGGGCAATTTTTAAGGGATACATTAGGAAATTTAAAAAAAAGTTTGGCATACCATCCTGTGTTATATATCAAATAAAAGGGCTCTTTATGAGAATCTCAAATATATTTTTGTTGTCATTAAAAAATAAAAAGTTTTGATTTTATTCATGAAAGAAGACAAAAATTGACCATTCCCCCCGCCCTGATCTCCGAAACAACTGAGCCTAAAATTTAAAAAAAAAATGCGTTATTTATTTCATTGCTTGTAGATTACAGGAAAAATAATATAAGAATTCTATCAATTGAAAATAAAGTGGTAAACTCAAATATAATACACTAGCTTTTGCTCGCGGCTTCGCTCGCGTAGCGGTGTAATTTATCAAAATCCTTTTCCTAGGGGATGCCTACGTCATAGTAGTTTAAAATTGACAAAGTTTCATACAAACTTTCATCCCCTATTTTATCCCCTTGGGGGTAGAATTGATCAAAATCCTTTCTTCTTCATTCTTAGCAGATGCCTACGTTATAACATCTACCTGCATGCCAAATTTCAGCCCGATCCGTCCAGTGGTTTGGGCTGTGCGTTGATAGATCACTATGTCAGTCAGTCAGTCACCTTTGAGTTATATATATTTAGATTCACTTTGGTATTGTACGAAACCCTCTCCACGCGAGTTCAACTCGCACTTACCCGGTTATTATTTTTGCTTGATCATCATTGAAAGTGCAAATTAGAGTTCTGATTTTATTAATAATATTTGAATAAACAGGTGAACTGATTACAACTAACTTGAGTCACAGCACAGACATTAGAAATCAGTGTGTCTCGAGATGTCATCGTTTGCGTACGTCCTCTTGTCGCATTCGCCATGATGACCTCTTGTTGCACGTAGCGCCACCTAGTTTAGAAGCGAAAAAATACGATCAAGTAGAAGCGTAGACACCTCTGTCGTCCGGAAGCTAACTCTACGTGAGTAACGCGTTTAATTATGCTAAAGATTATATGATTAAATAATTCAAACTAATTACAAAAAGTTGACATATTTAAAATATGTAAATTATTTCATATTTAATTATTTTTGTTTTTTTTTTTTACTCCCATACCAGCAAGGAATATATAAATAAATAAATATATACGGACAAATCACATGGATTAAGCTAGTCTAGTAATTTCCAGATTTTTGTTTTGGGATACGGGTGTCCCCACACTAAACCTCAACGTTACTAAATTGTATAACAAATACATATATATATATGAACATCCAAGATTCAGATCAATCAGAAAAAGATCATTTTCCATCTTGATCTGACCGGGGATCGAACCCAAGACCTCCGATGTGACAGCGTGACATGATTACCACTAGGCCACAGACGTCGTCATCAATAGGTATAAAGTGCCATTTCTGTTACTTCCCTAATTTTATGCCCTCAGGGGAGGCAGGGGTGCATCGGATAGCAATTTCCGAGCCTCGGGCCATTGTTCCTGAAATCAAGGGCTTTGTGCATGTCTCTTTGGAACGGATAATCTCGTTTTGTGTGTAGAGATTATTCGGCAGTAAATACGTTATGTGTTTGGGATATTTTGACGTATATGTTGCGTTTTGTGTAGCAATGTATCCGTTTAGATAGCCATTTTCGATAAATAACTTCATATACTATATCTATACCTAGACATGTAAGGCTGAATGGTAAATAACATGTCATACTTATGGACATAAAAAAAACATGGTCACACGTAACGTCAAAACATTATAAAACCAAAAAATACTTACGCTGCTTTGTATCTGTAAGTATTATATACAACGTGGCAGGGACACCCATAATAAATCAAACCACGGGCTATACTAGAACTCTATAGTATAATGAAATTAAAATAACAACCTAAAAACAAAAAAACAATCGAAATTTCCAGTTTTGTATAAAAATGCCGAAAATTTATTTTGTGTTTTGACTGTTATTTTAATTTCATTAACTATAGTGATCCAGTACAGCCTGTAGTTAGATTTATAACGGTTATGTTACTTCCACGTAGTATATATGACTTAACGAAAAAATCCTGCTGCTTTACCATAGATGGCGTTGTATTCAAAAGAAGCAATAATAAACTTAAGTACGATTAACACATGGTCTTAATTTGAGTCAAATTTTTTGTTGAGATTGAGTGCAGTTGTGCTTAAACCCTAATACAAAAACTCCGCTGACCGTCTGTCCGTCCGTCTGTCTGTCACCAGGCTGTATCTCATGAACCATGATAGCTAGGCAGATGAAATTTAGACAGATGATATATTTCTGTTGCCGCTATAACAACAAATACTAAAAACAAAATAAATAAATATTTAAAGGGAGCACCCATGGGGCTCCCTTCAACAAACGTGATGTTTTATAGCTTCGTACTGTACGGAACCATTCGTTCGCGAGTCCGACTCGCACTTGGCCTGTTTTTTATCTTCCGTTAGTTGACGACAAAGTAATAAAAAAATCAAATAAAACCATATTGCCGATGTATTTTTGTGTCAACTGCATGCAGCATTTACACACCGGACAACCTAGAGCTCGTCGTCGGACCACGTCTCAGCTTCATTGCCGATTTGGTTGGCCTCAGATCGTTAACGTACGCTCTCGGTCGTCTCAAGAATATTCTCGGTCTCTACACCTAACTAGTTGTGTTCCCTCATATGCTAAGAAAAGCTTAAAATATATAAAAAACAAAACAGTTTTTACAAGATTTTAGTTAGTTTCACCTGTCCCATTGTCTGTCTATTATCAAATCTTGCAAGACAAAACTAGTTCTTAGTTCTAAGATTCTTAGTTTTCTTTTTTCAAGCCACCATATATCCCGCTTTTTGGCAAAGGCCCTCCAATTTCTTCCATTCAGTCCAGCTTCTTTTATTCCTTCCAATTTACTAGCCAAATTAACGAGCTCACATTCCTTCCACCACACATAATGCTATTTTAAACAAAGTTTCGTGACGGCGCGTAGATCTCGCGGATCACCTCTGTCAGCTCCCCTTGGCGGGCAAACACGGGTGTGTTGCCTGTCCAGCTTAAGACGAAGTGATAGCTAAAGTGGCGCCCTCATTTGAAATAAATTGTTTAAAACTAAATATGGTGAAAATTAAAAATTTGATTTGTATCAATGTCTAGAAAGACCTTTAAACTATTTTATGAATAACCTTTGAAATTATTACTATAGTCTGTCTAGGTTTAAAACTGTTTTTTGCCAAAAGTGGCCACTTTTGGCGCAAAACTGTTTTAAAACTAGACGGACTACCAATATTACTTTCAAAGGTTATTCATAAAATAGTTTAAAGGTTTTTCTAGACAGTGATACAAATCAAATTTTTAATTATCACCATATTTAGTTTTAAACAATTTATTTCAAATGAGTGCGCCACTTTAGCTACCACTTCGTCTTAAGCAAATAAAAAAATACGGGCACATTCCCTTTTAGCGAAAACGGCATCCAAATCTCTAAAACCGTTTTTGAAAATAGTATCATTTGTATCGCAAAAAACTGTTTAACTACTAATATCTCTAATCCTTTCACTTACACATTTGATGTTTCTTCATCATTCAAGACAGTTCTTATAAAAAAAAAAAAGTTGTTTTACATATCAAAATCCTTTCACCACACTTATCAATCACTCTCACTTCAAACTTACATCATTCAAAATAGTTCAACCGAACAACTCGCGATTTTTCTCTCATTACTTTTCAAACCCATTCATCACAAGCATGGGTATTTTACAGTAAATCAGTAAGCATTGTTCTGTCATAAGCACATCTACTGCGATCGATCACAAGAATTATCAAAGAATAGGTTCACGCTTGGCAGATTCTATTATAACGCAAATCAATGTTGAATCAGTGGAAAATTGACTTTATGTGCTTTGATATAGAGTTAAAAATCTTAAAAATGACGGCATTGTATTTAAATTTGGTTGAATATTTGCATACACATATTATAATACAAATAATGTGCGTAATCATTGGAAAATCGACTTTATGTTCTTTTAAATAGAGTTAAAGTATTGTAGCTGCATTTCAATGTCAGGTAGTTGAAACAATTTGCATGCACAATTAATTCGATCAATCTCTCGCACAAAAGGATTTAATTGTATTGTGATTTAAACTGATCTGAAGTGTTGAAAGGCAACTGGATTTGGTTGAAGACTGAAGGAAGCATTTTTAAAATTATTAAAATTCCATCTGCTAAAAAAATCATATTATTTAGTCACCGAATACCTGCAGGATAAGATAAAATAAAATAGAGAATGTCTACCTCCCTCGTACCATTGCAATGCCTGACAAGGTGCATGTGATGTTTTTTGTATAGAATAGACCATGTGCAATGCAATGTAGTTATTAAATAAATAAATAAATAAATAAATAAAGCATCGATCATCACAATCACTGATCGGTCAAAAATAAGTTTAATAAAATTTCCATGGGAACACTTGACAAGTATTATTAGAACGGAGTTTTTGGCGGGAAGTCAAGGGGTTAAGTTGGAGTTTGCTTTAAATTGTTTTGCAAATTGATTCTAGTGGATTTTATAATATGAAATTGGTGTAGTTTAGTGTTATAAATGCTCATGCTCATGGACAATTATGAAGCGTTGCCGCGCTTATTTTTCTGTCAAAAACTCTTAACGGCTACCTGAATTTTAAAGGGTCCAGTGCTGCCCCCATTTGTAATAAATCGTTTGAAACAAAACGGAGATATCATTTAAAATTTCGTCTTGATCAGACCCTAGATAATCCTCCAAAATATTTAATGAATTATTGTTCACAGTTTAAAGTGAGAACGTAAAGCTTTTCTACGCATAATTGCGAAAAACGGCCACTTTTGGCGTATGTGCGTAGAAAAACTTTATTTTCTTACTTTGAACTGTAAACAGTAGTTCACAAAATAGTTTGAAGGGTTATCTAGGGTCTGATCAAGACAACATTTTAAATGATGTCTTCGTTTCCTATTAAATAATTTATTTCAAATGTGGGCAGCACTGGACCCTGGAAAATTCAGGTATTGATTAAGAGAAATCTGCGCTCCTATAATTTTTCATAACTAAAAACCGACTTCACCTCGATTTTAATAAAATTTCTATTTTTAATAGAAAGGGTTCTAATAATACTTGTCAGGTGTTCCCATGGACATTTTATTAAAATTATTGTTTATCGATCAGTGGTTATGATGATATGATGCTTACTTCAGTCTTCAACCAGAACCAGTTGCCTTTTAACACTTCAGATGAGTTTAACCCGGCGTGAATTTTTAAACGCAGATTATTTAATGTTTTTGTTTCCATGGAAGTCCAGTCCTTGTAGTAGCTGGAGGTGTGGCTGTGAGGTTTAGCGTACAGTTACAAGTTTGATGTTGCAATGGTTGCTACGGTAAATACACGTGTGCAATCGTGGCCGGGGTACGTCACACCCGACATCGTGGTCGTTGTTATTTTTTTTTCCGTAAATTAGACATATGACCTCATAATACTTCACAACCTATTTTCTTCATACTAATCAGAAAATACTATTTTCGTATCGATTAATCAAAGTAATTGAAATTTCGTAAGACTTTTATGTGAACAGAAGTTAAACTAACTAAACTTGATTTCTTTTTTAAAATGAAATTTTAATTAATTTCATTTCAGTAAAAATAACTCTTTTTGCACTTAGTGCTGGTTTTTTATTCAATTAAATCCTTTTGTGCGTCGTTAAGTCATATAGCGATATGCTATATGACTGATATAGGAGAACTGAAGGGATGATTTTTATTGTAATGCAGGTAAGAATATGCATCGTTTAGGATACATTCTCCGGAAGTAATAAATCGTGTTCGTATATGTATATAAATACAATCTTATTGATATTAATTTGACGACCTCCATGCTAGTCCGCCACCCAGAGGTTCCAGGTTCGATCCCCGGTCAGGACAAGTTGGCAAATGGCCTTTTTCAAATTGTCCTGGGTCTTGTGTGTTTATCTTTATATGTATTTGTTATAAAGTATAGTATCGTTGAGTTAGTATCCCATAACACAAGTCTCGAACTTACTTTGGGGCTAGCTCAATCTGTGTAATTTGTCCCTATATATTTATTTATTAATCATATTTTTTATTGACATAAAAAAATAAAGTTTCTGAAAAAATTTAAAATCGATAAACAAAATCCATTTCCCCGAGCGCTGATTTGTATGGGAAACCATTTTTTTTAATTATTTTTCTCAATTGTTTTTATGGAAAGTAGTATGGTGAGTAAAAGTCACTTTGTATAAGTACCTATCATTAAAGTTTCTTATAAGTATATAATTTCCGAAGCGAGTCACCGCCAACAAGCGTACAGTAAAAAGCATGATTATTTCATCATTCATCAATCAGACGCACATAACTACCAATTGTAAAACAGGAAATATTGTTAACTATCAATCATCAAAATTACCAGTTGCCTCAAACACTGATATTACTACACGCAACGTCTCGTCGTGTTGTACAGTGGTATGCACGTTATAAGTGACATCTCGACACTCGTACCGCCTACCGTATTAAGACCTACCGTAATAAATTGTTGCGTTTGATGTCATGGTGTCTATCCTGTCCTCATAGAATACGCAATACTGATTTTAAAGAAGACATTTTTCATAAGACTTATTTTACACCGGCGCCTACCCATCGCCTTATATTGTCACTAGATGGCGCTATAGCTATTTATTGAAAACATTAAAATCTTTTATTACTGTTATTTAAACAAAGATATAATTCATTTTTTCAACTCCTGTACTGTTATCTGTCTTTTAAATGGTCCCGAACACTAATATAAGAACATAGATTATATGATTTCAGAAAAGTCTATAGTCTATTCCTAATATAATAGCAAATGTGTCGTTATTTCGCCAAAACGATACGCCTAGCCAAAGATCTATAACTTTTTTTCTTTAGATCTATCATACTGCCAACATAATAAATGGTGCCATTTTTCAAACGTGGAGTCAGTGAACAAACAGTTTTTTGTATGAAAAACATTCGTTTAAGTGACTCCATGTTTCAAAAATGGCACTTTTGTTCACTAAGAAGACGTCAATAAAAAAAAATTAAGTCTTCCATAGATACCTAGTATCTACCAAACATATGGTAGTATTTCGTACTTTTCTTTGTTTATTTTTGTATTTATTTTAGTAAATGTAGTCGTAGAGAAGTATTGTATGCAACGTTGTATAAGTATGTCAAAAAATGCTCGATGGCGTCTCCTTACAATGCTCACCAAGGCTCGCATCGTAACTTGCGCCACTCGCATTTTATGAACCTTCTTATACAACTGTTGCATAAAATACTATAATATGACTTATATGAAATGCAATAAATATTATCAAGCGTAATCGTGTATGCTGCCATCTCTGTGTGCCTACTCGCAACTCCAGTTTTGCCTAATTTCGGGGCCTCCAATAGTTTCTAAGGCGTTGGGTATCTTTTACGTTAATAATTATATTATCTTTTACACCGGTGACGTTTTGTTTTTCCATATTTGATGTTAGTTTTATTTTTTGGTCAAAATGCTGCCTTAACCATTTTTGTTTATCTATAAGTATTTATCACAAAATATAGTATCGTTGAGCATACCATACCTTACTTTGGGGCTAACTGGATTAGTGTGTTTTGTCCTTATATACATTTTTTTTTTTCAAAATGCCCGCCATAGGACATAGAATTATAAGTTTGTTTGTGCCTACTCGCAACTCCAGTTTTGCCTAATTTCGGGGCCTCCAATAGTTTCTAAGGCGTTGGGTATCTTTTACGTTAATAATTATATTATCTTTTACACCGGTGACGTTTTGTTTTTCCATATTTGATGTTAGTTTTATTTTTTGGTCAAAATGCTGCCTTAACCATTTTTGTTTATCTATAAGTATTTATCACAAAATATAGTATCGTTGAGCATACCATACCTTACTTTGGGGCTAACTGGATTAGTGTGTTTTGTCCTTATATACATTTTTTTTTTTCAAAATGCCCGCCATAGGACAGTGCGTGCAAATTCTTTCAACTATGAGTCAACCGTGTTCAATGGCTTGAAGAATGTATAACAGCTTTTTGAATCTTATTTCGTATATGTACAAGAAGTTTAGAAATGAAGTCTCATCATCATACAATATATAATTAAAAATGTGTCCAAGTACTACGTCAGATTCCTCCATTTTTTAAATTCTTAAATGCTGACTTATTTTTTTTTTCATTTCTTATATGTCGCATTCATAAAGTACCATAGAAAAAAAATGTTCTTTTACTAAGTTCCGATATCTACGTGTTTATGTTTACATATATTTAAAATTGCCTCCGCAGTCCAGTGGTCAAGGCGTTCGCCTTGTGACTCGGAGGTCATGGGTTCGATTCCCACTGGGAAGCATACTTTGTGAAAAGTTGTTTCTAGTCTGGATAGGATATTGCAGGCTTGAATCACCTGATTATCCGAAAAGAAAGATGATTCCGTGTTTCGGAAGGCACGTAAAACTGTGGGTCCCGAACGCCACCTAGCGTTTGATCATCAAACTATCTAAGGATTGGTTCCTGGTTTGCCCTTTGGGTTGTGGAGGTCAGACGGCAGTCGCTCTGTGTAAAAACCAGTAACCTCGTCAAATCTCCTTGGTTAGGTAGCGGACCCCGGGCTCTGAAGCGTTACTGCTGAGGATGCAACCGGGAATACGCTCGGATGATGATGATATTTAAAATAAGTTGCTTGCTTATCACGTTTGTATTTTATAACTTCGATGATGTAATTATAAGTATGTTTTTTTTCTCCTTTTTTATGGCAATTCCGACGTTTGGAACATCTCTAATGACATAATAGCATTGTTTTCACAAATATATGATTGTATTTTATTGTTTAAAATACAAAAATAAATAAAGTACGTCGCAACTCCATTTTCTCAGGCAACATTTCGACTATAATGAGCAATTATGAGCCACAAGCTTGCATAAGTATACCCTAAACTCAGCTGGATGCTAACCACGCCCAATATAACTTGCTTTTCATGAACGCTCATCACGCGCCACGGGGTTTCAAGCTGCCGTGTCAATAAAAAAAATGGCTAAGTGCAAGTTTGTCTCAAACGCTAGGGTTCCGTTTAAAGATTATTGTAAAAATGATCTAAAATGTTTATCTTTTTTTAAAAACGGAGGAGGCTATCAATTTGACTGTATGTTTTTTTTTATATGTTTGTTACGCGATGTATTTGCACATTACAAACCAATTTCAATATTCTTTTTTTAATTGAAAGCCTTGTCTGTCTACTTGGTCTCATATTAATTTGGTGAAGACATGATGAAGAATTTTTGAATTGTGGTAAAAAGTCTTTACTCTTAAACACTCTGGTAAAAAAAGAAAATGAAACAGTTGCTTTTTTTTGTAAAATTGTAACCCCCTTATTCATAAAAAAACAGTAGTTAGTCTCATAGTCATTTGATAAAGACATGATGAAGAATTTTAGTTACGGTAGAAACTTTTCAAAGAAAATGAAGTCAGTTGTATTTTTTAATTTATGTCCCCCTTGTGAACTACTGTTTACAGTTTAAAGTGAGAACGTGAAGATTTTCTGCGCACATTAGCCAAAAGTGACCGTTTTTCACAAATGTGCTTTGTAAAGAAAAGCTTCACTTTCTTACTTTAGACTGTAAACAGTAGTTCATAACACAGGTTATAATATAAGGTCTGAAAAAGACAACATTTTTAAATGTTAGGTATTTACTTTTTCTTTCAAATTATTTATTTCAATTGGGGACAGCACTGGACCCCGATAAATTTTGGGAGCCCCTTACTACTAAAATAGTTTAACAAACAATTATTGTAAGAAAAAAAAACTTTTGGTAACAGCGATTACACATAACGTGTATAACTGCTATTATGTAAGGTCAAAGCGATCACGTGATATGTCACCGAAGTCACCAAAGAGATGGTTTGATCAAGTTCACCAGATCGCTCTCACCGAACAAAGAACCCTAAAACTCTTTGTTTTGCCAACAATAAATTCAAGCTGCGAAGTATGCAAAACGCCTTACAAACCCACTGGACTGTGAAATGGTATGTTTTCAAACAAAGTGTATTATCGCAAATCATACGCATTTTACCTGCGTTGTTAAGTAAGGGTTATGGCATTGAAAGGTGTTATTTATATAACTAGTTCAACGGTTATTTATGCGAGTTTTTATATATATATTTTTGTGATGAGGTCGCAACAATCGAAAATAGCTGAATAATTTTAACGATGTTCAGGTATTATACAGGGTTACTGGTAACTAACGCAAAACCTTTTAACATCGGAATCAAAATCCTAACATAATATAGATTTGCAAGAAAAAATTTAAAAAAATCTAAGAAAAAAAATTGGAATCCCCATAGAAACTCGACCAGGTGATCAGTGAATTTGTATGGGAGGCCCATTTTATTTTCTGCAATTTTTGCCTTTTTTCTTGCAGATCTATAATGTGTTGGGGAGTTTGATTCTGATGTTAAGAGGTTTTGCATTAGTTACCAGTAACCCTGTATATACAATCCCTTACAAAACTAGGACGAAAAAGAAACCTGGTCAAGTTAAAAGCATGGACAGATCGAAATTTGTTCACGGCCATACCTATTCATAACAACCATCTAAGTGCGAGTTCAAGTCGCAAACGAAGGGTTCCGTACCATTATCTATTATCTTATCTAAATATATATAACTTAAAGGTGACTTACTGACTGACATAGTGATCTATCAACGCACAGCCCAAACCACTGGACGGATCGGGCTGAAATTTGGCATGCAGGTAGATGTTATGACGTAGGTATCCGCTAAGAAAGGATTTTGATCAATTCTACCCCCAAGGGGATAAAATAGGGGATGAAAGTTTGTATGAAACTTTGTCAATTTTGAACCGATCGGGCTGAGACTGCGTGCATAAAGCTACTATGACGTAGGCATCCCCTAAGAAAGGATTTTGATCCATTACACCCTTACGCGAGCGAAGCCGCGGGCAAAAGCTAGTCTATAATAAATCAGGTTCGGTGTACGGGAGCCTGAAAACATAATGAAATAAAAATTTAAGTGGAAATTTTTATTTCATTCTGTTTTTTAATATTTTTACAGAAATACATCACGTGTGGAAATTTCAAATGTTTAACTATTCGGTTCATGAGATACAGTCTGGTGACAGACAAACAGACAGACAGACGGAAAGCGGAGTCTTAGTAATAGGGCCCCATTTTTAACTCCCGACGCAAAAAGAGAAGGGTGTTATAAGCTTAACATGTCTGTCTGTGTATCTGTCTGTGGTATCGTAGCTCCTAAACGGATGAACCGATTTTAGTTTAGTTTTTTTGTGTCATAGATAATTTTATCCCAAATGTTCTTAGCCATGTTTCATGAAATTCTGTTCAGCCGTTTGAAGATCATCAGCTCTTTTCTAGTTGATGAAGGGATCTGGCTAACTGCCTTGTGTCCGATCGATTAGAAATTTGGTACCGTGTTACTGCAATGATATTAAAAGGATATGGAAAGGTAACCATGACTTGATCAGTTGAAGATAATCAGCTTTTTAATAGTTGATTTATGTGATAGTTTTCAGAGTTTATATCTTGTGTAAGGGGCTTTTTAAATTTTTTTTAAATCAGTCATATTATAGTACAATGCCGGTTTTAGGAACACGAATGTTTTCGTCAAATTTATCTAACAGTTTTCATATAAATATTGGAAATATAATCACTGTCATGGACACAAATCATACTGTATTAATTGGCGTATCGAAAAAAAAATAGAATGGCTATTCCATTCTTTTAAGAATCTCACTTGTCACTACACTTTTTTACTGTCTCTACAAAGTAATGGCGATAAAGTATGATAAGTTATTATCATCTGTTTCTTCTCTTAGTTAGCCAAGTTTAGCAAATTACCAACATTTATGGCACATAAAGTGGCGGCAGTAAGACTCTGTTTTTAATTTCAGCATCATATCTCCCGCTGTCTGGTAATGGCGACGTTTTGTCCAGTTGTGACTTGAGCTCCTATTACGTGTTAAAAATTATTTCTAACAATATTTTTCGTATCTTAAGGCGTTTAAGTTCGCATCCCCAGCCATGGTACTTACATCAGAGTCTAAATTGCAATTCTATTATTCTTCAAACGATCAAAGAGAAGAAGAACAAGTCAGATACATTTAAACGATTTATCTGTGCGTTAACGACTAGCCGCCCTTCTGGTGTTGGCTCTTCTGTTCTGTTCTGTTCTGAGTCCGACCAGCCAGCAGTTACGCTGCAAGAGTTTATGAATGAGCTCTACCTTGGAAAGTGCATCATCACGCTTGCAGACCAAAGCCGGTATGTGTACCGTCTTCAGTTCGTCAAACTTGGCGATGCCAAACCTCGTTATACCACTCTCATAGCTCGAGAAACTAGTTGGACTCGTAGATACGGATAGAGAGTGTAAGAGATATTCGCAGTCAGGTAGTAGGAGAGAGAGGGAGTTGTAAGAACCAACCGAATACTTGCATCAAATCAGTATGGGGAGGATAGATATTATACTTGGTGTGTAATATATACTTGGAAGGATAATAGACTGCTTTGTTGTTATGCGTCCGTTGGGGTGCTCTTTGGTTCTTCTTTGTAAGATGCGTAGTTTATCGATTACTGCCGTGGTGGAGCTGCATTTGTCCAGGACTTCATTCAGGCTTCTTCTAGCTTGTAGCTTCTGAGTTCCGATTTCCTGATTCCCATTTACGATTTCAGTATTCCCTCTTATGCTGATACTTTAGTACTCCTGACTCCCCAGCCTCGGTTCCTGGCTCCTGACCTCTTGATGTTTGACTTTTGCCTTCTGACTTCTTAGCCCTGGTACTTGGCTCCCGACTTCCTGATACTTGGCTATTAGCTCCTGCTCCGAGCTGCGGCTCCTGACCTCTTGATGTTTAACTCCTGACCCCTAAGCCGCCTTCCTGGTGTTGGCTCTTTGGAAAAAAATTGTTTAAAATGGCCGTCGCCTGACATTAATTTTCCTCGGTCACCTTTAAGGGCATCCTCAGGTAAAGATGAAGCAGTCATATTCTTAGGACCATACTGATGCATTCTTCCGAATCGTTATGATTTCGGGACATATTTGATACCATCCGAAGCCCATGGTAATTTATGTTATGACAATCCTCTTACTTTCCCGCTGTTTAGTCGTTTTTAGCTTAGTTTCAAACTTTTACTGCCTATTTTACCCGTTCACAGAATGATTTTGTTATAAATAGTGATACAGGTAACTTAAGTTTTGTACCGTGAGCTCAAAAGTGCACATGGCAAGGAATAAGGGTTGGATCTCACTCGTCAGCACGAAACAGCACTTTTCTATCCCCTTCTGTCGCTAAGAACTGAACAGAGCGAGAGAGAGCGACGGAACGCTAAAGCATCGACCGTGCTATAGCGTTTCGTCGCCCTCTCAGCATAGAAAAGTGCTGTTACGTGCTGACAAGTGAGATCCAACCATAAGAACGGCTCCCTACCTGCACCGCCGTACGTAGTAGCTTCTTCTTATCGAGTCGATGAAGCTACAGACTTGATACACAGATCTCTATCAGTAAACGTAATAGGAGCCTAACCGCAATCTGACACACGCGTTAGCCGACAAAGCGCCACAATATCTTGGTCGGCCGCCATTACGCCATCCCTCCAATATGCGACCTGTCTAATTGCTTATTAGGGATTCTTCTTATTGTGCCGTTAGAGGGCGTAAATTCACCGGCGGGATGTTAATTGGTTCCTCTGGAAATAGTGACTTTGTTGCTGAAACTGATGTGTTCATAAAATAGGTGCAGCGACACTGCTTTCTTTCTTATTAGATCTTCTCTGTTCTCTATTTTTCAATTGCCTCAATAAAGGGATTTGTCCACAAACTTCCCCAAAAAGAGGTTTGTACTTTTTTGTAAATAAACTCATTTGTATAAAAAAATTGTAAATGTGTATTTAGATTTTATGGGGCAATAATTGGTAATAAAAGTCAGTTTTTTGTTGAGAAAAATTATTTATTTTTATTGACATTAAATTTCAATTTTAATGTAGACCTTGCAACTTAGACGAGTTGCTTTTCCGAGGACTATTGTGGCTGATGATGATCATTGATCGGCTGATATGATGATGATCATGATATTATCTTCCTCTTCCGAGCATGATTAGTTGATTTTAACATTTCCTTTGTTTTATGTTTATTTATTTTTTTGCCAAGTATTGTTTTTTTTGGGTCAGGTACCTACTCTAATTGTTTAAAATACATAAAAACCGTACTTATTTTTCCAAGTTTGTTCATCATCATCCCAGCGTATTCCCAGTTCCTCAGCGGTAACGCTTCAGAGCCGGGGCGGGGGTCCGCTACCTAACCTAGGTGATTTGATGACCAGAACAGTTGGTTCTGTTCTGGCCATCAAATCACCTAGGTCTTTACATAGCTTTTTGGGTCTTTCTATATACGGAATCATCTTTGTTTTCGGATAATCAGCTGATTCAAGCTTTCAATATTCTTACCAGACTAGACATAACTTTTTCAGAGTATGCTTTCCAGTATGACTTGATCCTCTGGGTCACAACGCTGTCTGCAATGTAGTTCAAAACTACATAAATATATCCCATCACTTTTGACATATTATCATTAAGTTGTTCCCTTAAATTCAAGCAATATCGTTTACTTCCGCGTACGTATATCGGCGCCGTTCATCATAATATATTAAATATATTTGTGGATATTTCGGCAGTTGCGGCGCGCGTTAATTCTTTATGATTGATTATTCTTTCGGCTAATGAGCTTCGAACTCGTCTAACTGGGTTGGTGCAAGTTGAGAGAGTGGAGCGGGAACAATTATGTATGACGTTGCAGAAAAATATTGTAACGATTACAAAGAGCGTCAAAACTCTTTACTAGAGCCCTGGAAGAAGTGTTTAAGAGGCTGGCCACGTCATGGAAAAGAAAAGGCATCAAAATCGGTGAAAAGCGGCTCTCCAATCTTTGCTTTGCTGATGATATTGTTCCTTTTGCATCCACATCAGTGGAATTACAATACTGTTGACTGCCTCCGTGAGCTAGTGGTCAAGCCGTTCGCCGTGATTGGAAGGTCGTGGGTTTGAATCCCACTGGATCACCTGATTATCTATAAGGTAAGATGATTCCGTTTTTCAAAAAGATTGGATAGGCCAAACGCCATCTAGGATTTGCTCAAACCTATTCAAGGATTGGTTCTGGTTTATTTACCCTTTGAGGTCAGACGTAAGTCGCTTAGTGTAAAAACCAGTAACCCCGTCAAATTACCCTGGTAAAAAGCACTGAAGTGTTACCGCTGAAGATGCAACTGAAAATACGCTCAGATGATGATGACTAGCGGAATTACAACAAATGCCTCAAGTAGGTAGGATTGAAGTAGATGGGCAAGATATTCCCTTCGTCAATAAGTGTAACGGGAGCATGGCGAAATGCTCGAGCGCCACACTTCCCGCAAGGCATGCGGGGAAAGCTCCGACGGTGTATTGTCGGAGATTGTATTGAAGCAGCGAATCGAACGAACTCTGATATCGAGATTTAGGATACTGTTAGCGCCATCTCGTAGTCTGTTTGTGAACTATGTTATCGCTTCATTGGTGCGGTTGTAGTTTCACGTATTGGCGTGGTCCAGGAGCTATTGGTCCGTGAAAATCCTACAGGGTTTAGCGAAGCTGATCCCGACAGACCTCTTTCGCTTGTCGACACTCAAACGCTTGTAAATTATTAAGAAATCTGTCATCCTTCCGTAACCTTTCATAACTTAGCCCCCCGCCATTATGAATTATGATCGCTATTCCTTCACAATAAGTGCATAAATAGGGGCCGGCTGATGGCCGAGGAATAAATCACTCGCGCCATCCATCACCCGGCGGAAACGCGCTGCCAATATAAACATACTAACTGGATGTTGCCAACTGAATGAGGATGGAGTTTAACCTTACTTTTAAAAGGAATCGTAAAAGAAGGGGGTTATCAATTCGAATGTAAGTATATATATTTTTTGTTCAAGTATGTTCTTTGATGACTCGAACTCGAACTCGAAAACAATTTTACCAACTTCAAAAAGGGGGGACGTCGGAATATTTTTTTTTTGTTTGTTCACCGATTACTAAAAGAACCCTTAACTAATTTCGATTTTTTTTAATTGGTTGTGTACTTTCGAGTGAAAGTCAGTTTTTAGTTTGTTGTTTCTTTGTTTGTTACATATTTATTATACTATGAGGAGTCACAATGTTAATACAACAACATATATTCACATACACTGTCAAGTCTCTATCTTAAAGGTAGACAGAGCTTAAATCCGTAAGATCCAAAGACTATTTTTAGCATAATGGTGGGCATGTAAGAGTAGGTATCGAATAACGAGTAAGTAAGTAGAAATTGAAATAGTAATGTGTTACTAGTCGCATCACATACATATTAGGTTGGGGAAAAAGTCTTTTCGCATACAGTATGGATGAACTTGTAATAAAACCACTTTGGCTATACTATTTGTATCTGGCTGGTTTTGGTATCATTTAAAAGTTTAAATTTTAAAGAAGATAATTCCAAACTCAAATTAGGAAAATGCGTGATTTTCATTTGTTTTTCTTACCGTCAAGATGAGTAAATCTAATGAAGAAATTAGATACATTTTAAAATTTTACTACCAAAAAGGTAAAAATGCAACGCTGGCCACGAAAAAAAATTGCTATGTTTATGGACCTAGTGCAGTGTCTGTGAGAGTAGCACAAATTTGGTTTAAGCGTTTTCAATCCGGAAATTTTGATGTCAAAGATGCACGTCGCTCTGGTCGCCCTGTTACGGATAAAATGGATGCTATTTTTGAAAAACTGGAGCATAGTCGGCATATCAGTAGTTACGACGTAGCTGAAGAACTGGGAATTGACCACAAAACTGTTTTGGCGCACTTGAAAAAAACGGGTACACAAAAAAGCTCGACATTTGGGTACCTCACGAGCTCTCTGAAAGAAACCTAATGAACCGTGTACTCATTTGTGATTCTTTATTACGACGTGATGAGACCGAACCATTTTTGAAGAAATTGATAACTGGTGATGAAAAGTGGATCACGTACGATAAGAACGTGCGAAAAAGGTCATGGTCAAAGGCCGGTCAGGCTTCACAGACTGTGGCGAAAACCGGGTTAACTCGCAACAAGGTGATGCTGTGTGTGTGGTGGGATTGGAAGGGCATTATTCATTATGAGCTATTACTAACAGGCAGGACCGTCGATTCAGAACTCTACTGCGAACAACTGATAAGATTAAAGCAAGAAGTTGAGAGAAAGCGGCCGGAATTAATCAACTGAAGGAGTGTGGTTTTTCATCATGATAACGCTAGACCTCACACATCTTTAACCACTCAGCAAAAATTAAGAGAGTTTGGTTGGGAGGTGTTAATGCATCCGCCGCATAGTCCTGACCTGGCACCTTCAGATTTCCACCTGTTTCGGTCTCTTCAGAATTCTTTAGGCAGTGTCAGGTTAACATCACGAGAGGACTGCCAAAACTACTTGACGCAGTTTTTTGATCAGAAGCCCTAAAATTTCTATAGCAATGGGATCATGTCCCTACCTATAAGATGGCAAAAAGTTATCGAACAAAATGGTACCTACATACTTTATTTAAACGTAAATAAACTATATTAAAAAATGTTGTGAATTTTCATATAAACGCATCGCATTACCATGTGATTTGATTCTTATTACCCTGTGATTTTTACGATCTGTGCTGGAATAAAAGCAGGTACATTCTAAGTTTTTCCTTTTCTCCCAGACCTGCGTGGAAGTTAAAATAAAAAAACAGGGCAAGTGCGAGTTAAACTCGCGTGGAGAGGGTTCCGTACAAAACAAAAAATTTTTCATAAGTGAACGTGATGTAGGTATTACTTTATTTTCAATTGATAGAATTCTTATATTATTTTTCCTGTAGTTTACAAGTAATAAACTATATTAAGTACTTTTTTCAAAAATTTGGGCCCAGTAGTTTTGGAGATCAGGGGGGGAATGGTAAATTTTCGTCTTTTTTCGTGAATAAAATCAAAACTATTTATCTACAAATAATAACAAAAATATATTTGAGATCCTCATCACAATCCCTTTTATTTGATATATAACAACACAGTAAGGTTTAAAAACTTTTTTTTTAAATTTCCTGATTTCACCCTCAAAAATGACTTTTATTTTAAAAATATATTTGTTATTTTTCCTGTAATTTACATAGAATGAACTATATTTCGTATTTTTTTCGAAATTTTTGGCTCAGTAGTTTCGGAGATCAGGGGGAAGGGTCAATTTTCATCTTCTTTCACGAATAAAATCAAAACTATTTATTTTAAAATAATAACAATAAGTCCTTTCATTTGATATATGACACAGTAAGATTTGCAAAACTTTTTTTAAATATCCTAATTTATCCCAAAAAAATTACCCTTATTTTAAAAATATACTTATTAACTATGCACATTTATGTTTGGGTCATAGAATTATGTTATGTTATGTAAATTCTTTATTGTACAAAAAGGATACAACACAAATACAAAAGAAAACATTACAAAGGCGGACTTATCCCTTTAAGGGATCTCTTCCAGTCAACCCAAAACCAAAGAAAAGAATGACATTGAGAATTACACCATCTTACAAAATTTCACCTGATTTGGTCCAGTAGATTTGAAGCAAATTGGCTGTGACAGACGGACGGACAGACAGACGCACGAGTGATCCTATAAGGGTTCCGTTTGCATTTTTTGTACGGAACCCTAAAAATCGTTCATAACACTGCATGCGAACATTTTATTTCGCTGCAGCGCGTCCCTGACCGTGCAATAAAACGCGCCATGGCACATTGTTCTCGACGGGAAATTAAAGCCTTCGGGCGTTTTCCAACAATTTGACCGTATTGTCCAAATAAATCGGGAATTGGGGTCAAAAAAATTTTACTTATAAGAGCCGTGTCACAAAATAATGTCACTTGTCATTAACCCTTTCATTTCATTTCATTTCATTTCTTTATTAGCACACAAAACAGATAACAATCATATTTTGATAAATAAGTACAATACATTTTTAGCGTCGATCTAGATTGTTTTCCTTACATATGTACGCCTAAAAAGTCTAAATACAATTCAAATCACTAGGTAATGCGCTAGAGAATGACACAATTTATAAATAAAATTAAAATATTAAAAGAGAAACTGAAAAAATTTTGGTATTAAGTTAGTAGTAGTAGTAGTTACGTAGGTACAAAAAAAGATACTATAAAATTAAAATCATCAATCAATTAGGTCATCTGGTTAAGTGAATAATTATTTGCCGCCGGAACTTGTGTAACGAGAAGTGGTAAATGTCTATATCTCTATTAGAAACCAAGATTTCATTATATTGGCGACACATTCTAACGATGGGATTGTAAAGAGGTGTTGTTGGAATTACTTCACCACGAAAATAATTTCACCGCGAACGTCGGATTTATCCGACAAACATTGTCGTGCCCATTCCGCGAGCGTCGGATATTTCCGATAAAAAAAACGCTAGTATTGCACATAACTTAAGTATCCACATTTCTTTTTGGTTGTAGGTATTTATTTTAGATTTCATACCCGCCGCGTTGGGGGCACGGCAACTGATATAAAGTCTCGCGGTGAAAGGGTCATCATATACATTTTTACATATTTTTCAAATTAAATTTTATGCACAAACTTTTATTGTGAAACCAGTACTTGTTGAGACGAATGAAATAAGCCCAAAATTGATGGAGTTGCGTTTTATTATTGAGTTCCATCGGCCAACTAACGTCTCTGTAATCAGACCCTTGACATCTTCTACCATAAGGGAACGTACACATACTACGTGACCTATTTTTTTAAATTTTTTGACCCCTCCCTCCCCTCCGTAACCACTCGTAGGATATGCCAAGACCCCCCCCCCCCCCCCTTCAAGTTTTTACGTAGTATTGACAAGTATGATTTGTAATCAGTTTGCAAGCAGAAAGTGTAACAAATAATAATAATTTGACTCATATTTGTGTTTATTAACACGCTGTTTATTGCAAAAGACTGTATGCATGCTTAAAATTATTAATAAATTACATATTAAATTAAATATTATGAAGAAGAAAAACTTTAACATTTTATAAACGCTTTGTATAGCCGATCGTACAGTGACATTATTGTAGAGCATGAACTCTCGTCGACTTGCTTGACAACTTCACCAAACTACAAACTGCCTGACAAACAGTGAAACAGTGTCTGTTTACAATCAGCTGACGTTTCAACATACAAGCGTCAGCGCCACCAACTGTGAGTTAAAGAAGCACTCAACATTGCGCGCCAGATTCAAAGATAGTCCAAAAAACAGGAAATTTCTCCCGGTGAAATCGACTACGTGACAAAAATCTAAGCCACCCCCCCACACTCCTGTGACTGATCGTAGTATTTTTAAGACCCCCCCCCCCCCTAAATAGGTTACGTAGTATGGGTACGTTCCCTAAAGTGTTCGTCAAAACAAATCAAACAAATCCTACTCGATTAGGTTACATCGAGTTGTGACTGAGTTCTGTCGTATATGTCCTGGCTCCATCATTAGAACAGCTCATTGACTCCATAATATTTTATACCTCTCACGAGTATGCAAAATTTTAGCTCGATTGGTTGAAAATTTAGTTGCAAGATTTGACCAATAAATATATACAAGATACACGTACATACAACTACACAACCACAAAAAAAAACTTGAGAGGTGTCAAGGGACACCTGGAACGAAGTAAAATATAAATATAAATAGGTCTAAATTACATTCAAACTCTTTTCTGCGTTCTAAAATCAAGTTTTTATTATCTTCATAAATTTGAATGAACAAAAAGTGTCGTTACAACTTTTGGTCTTAATTTTTTCCGTCGAGCTCCCTTTCGCAACGCGCGATAAGGAACTTCGTTCAAAAATATATGATCATCATCCTCAGCGGTGACGATTCAGAGCCCGGGGTCCGCTACCTAACCTATGTGATTTGACGAGGTTACTGGTTTTTACACAGAGCGACTGCCGTCCGACCTCCGCAACCCAAAGGGTAGACCAGAACCAATCATGGGATAGGTTTGAGCAAACACTAAATGGCGTTCGGAACCCACAGTTCATACATGCCTTCCGAAATACGGAATCATCTTTCTTTTCGGATAATCAGGTGATTCAAGCCTGCAATATCCTAACTAGACTGAAAATGTTTTTTCACAAAGTTTGCTTCTCAGTGGGATTCGAACTCACGACCTCCGGATCACAAGGCGAATGCCTTGACCACTAGATCACGACGATCACGACGATAAAAAAGAAATGTGGTGTCGTGGGACACCAGGTAGGAACGAAGTTCCTTCGGCTAATGTAGAATCGACACAACTACTCGCTTGTGTATACGACTGTCGCGCCTGCGCACGTCTCATTTAACGAGGTCATCCTTACGGTTTTACTATCACATTTTTTTCAGTTCGGTCGCGCAGCAAAATCCCTATCTCCTCCAAGCCTGCCGTAAGGAACTTCGTTCCAAAAAATAAAACAAAAGCTTGTAAAAATAAATTAGGAGGGGGATCTAGAAAACAACCAGTTTTAGACTAATCTGATATACCTAGTTCCTTCTAAAGCCCGCTTTGGCACAGTCCTGGTAATGCCATCCACCAGTAATCCGACCACGGATAAGATGCTGTCGTTTGCATACATGCATACCTTTAATGAGGACAACTGCATTTAGCAAATAAAACTGCGACTATCGCGGTTTGGTAATTACCTTGTGTAAAGTTTTACGGGCGGTGCTTACAGCGTTTTACATATTAAAATTATGTGTTTGGTTAGATTTTATATATTTTTATAGCACACAATTTAGTTGTAAGTAATTGAGCACTTAGATTAACAACAATAATTTTATGGCTTGCAGATGTAGGTACCTGGATGAGAGCATGATGTTGAGAAGACAGGCATATGCTTTAGCAGTGGGCGGAAGATTATGACATAATGAATTCTCAGTCTACATTTCTAATTTTAATATCAGTATAAATTGTAAGTTGACGTTTTTGAAAAAAATGCTGCAGTACAGTTTGTTACCGCTTCTTTTTTACTTGCGCTTAGGAGGTGGCAGTAAACTAAGTTGTAATTAAAGTGATCTGACGTCCACAACGACCTATTATAAAATCGAAAGAAAAACATGACTACAATTATCCAAGGATAAGTAAATGATTTTTGACTTTTTGAAGGGCTGGGACGATGATAATGCTCGTAATATAATACAAGTACTTACATAAATTTATTTACACCATTCCCCCTCTAAAAAGTTTACATATTTTAATCACTGAAAACAGTGAATAAAAGGCACTTTTACTCACTATTTTGGTTGTTTATTTTATTCACTGAAAACAGTGAATAAAATGCACTTTTACTCACTATTTTGGTATTTTATTTTATTCACTAAAAACAGTGAATAAAAAGAATTACTCTTGATTTGAGTAACTGTTCCAATTTCAACTTGCATCTTAATTGATTTAACCTTCCTTTTTTTTCTTTAAATGTCTATTTTTGTTTAAATCTTTCTTTTTCTCGTAGTTATGGTATAAAGTATAGTATGCAACTCTTGAAAAAAACGGATTTAATCGAGGGTCATGAATCACACGCGTCGCTCAGGATTCTAACACTTGAATCACTCGCTTCGCTCGTGATTCAATCATCATGAATTCACTCCCTACGGTCGTAATTCAATCGTTAGAATCCTTCACTTGCTCGTGATTCATCTATGGCCCTCGAATTAAATCCGTCTTTTATTCACTTATTGCATAATATACTATTTACATGCGTGTTATTTTTTTAATTTTTGCAAAAGGCGTCCTGAATCGGATTTTATTTAGTAATAATAAAAATGGGCGAAAACGTTCGGCAGACCAAGATAGAGAAGCGGGATGGCCGAGGGTTTCTTTAATGGATGGCAAGAGATTGCTTGAGATGAGCGCAGAAAAGGAGATCAAAAAGAAAGGCCCTATGACCAGCAGCACACTACAACATCTGGCTAGTAAAAGAAAATGTAGGTCTAACAATAAATGACGATTTGATTTTTAGGAAAGGGGGAGTACTAAACTCGAAAAAGTCAGAAGGAGTAAGAAGGAAAATTTTAATTTAGGATACTCGGCAAATATATATTACTAGCTTTTGCCCGCGGTTTCGCTCGCGTAGGGGTGTAATTTATCAAAATCCTTTGTTAGGGCATGCCTACGTCATAGTAGCTTTATGCATGCAAAGTCTCAGCCCGATCGGTTTAAAATTGACAAAGTTTCATACAAACTTTTATCCCCTATTTTATCCCCTTGGAGGTAGAATTGATCAAAATCCTTTCTTAGCGGATGCCTACGTCATAACATCTACCTGCATGCCAAATTTCAGCCCGATCCGTCCAGTGGTTTAGGCTGTGCGTTGATAGATCACTATGTCAGTCAGTCAGTCACTTTTGAGTTATATATATTTAGATTAAAATCAAGTAAAATAATATAAAATAAACAGTTAAATGAATCAATTACAAGTACCTTTGTATATTTATTTAATACTTTTGTTTTATTTTTATTTTATTTATTTTTTTGTAGCTTAGGTATATTGTGTCTATTAGTGTGTGTATTAGTTTTAAGACTTGTTGTAATATGTCCAAAGCTTTTGTTAAGGCACTTACAACTCCCAGCTCTAGTTAAATGGATATTTTGTGAGACCTACTCCTCATTTAAAGCTGCCCAGAAAAAGTAGAAAAAAAGATATGTAAAACATCAGTTCAAGGACTATATTTTAGATTTTTGTTTTTTCTCTGTATGTTAAAAGCATGTATGAAAAGAGTAATGAGTGTTGACGAAGCAAAAGAGGTTTGCAAGGATCGTAGCAAGTGGAAATCTATAGTCTCTGCCTACCCCCATGGAAAATAGGCGTGAAAATATGTATGTATGTATGTCAAAAGAAAATTAGCACTAAATCCAGTTTTCCCAAAATTTGCAAAGACAATCTGTCATGTTCAATCTTCTTTTATACATAATATAATACCAAATAAATTGTCACTACAGACGTTGGGTTGCAAAAGATCACAACTACGCCATTTTTTAAGTTTTTAATTATTTTTTTACACGAACGTAATACGTATTTATATCATAACAACTTCATAACTTATTAATTAACTTATTGTTTATAAGTAATATAAGTTTTTTGTTAACCTAGCAGCCTAGCACTATGACTTGATAAATGTATTTAAGTACTAATTTCTCACGATATTCTTTAACACCAACAGCGTCTATTCATAAAGATGAGTTACAAAAGCTTTAGATTAAACCATGTTCATTGTTTATTGTTTATTCATTACATTGCATTACATATGATTTGTGAATAAATATTTTACATATTTTGACTCAATACATATGTACCTTGTCAGGCGTTGCAATGGGACAAGAGGGAGCTAGGAATCATGCAGATATTCTGTAACGGAATAGTAGGTCTTATTTATTAGAAATTCTTTTATTAATTTTAAAAACTTTTTGTAATTTTTTTCTTCTTTTATACGATTAGGCAGTTTATTATATATCTTTATCGGATAAGGTCCTGAGCTGTGAAGTTTTAATTTTGACTGTATTTGAACCAAGTCATTTGGCTTGCGCGATTTATATCGGCGAGGAATGTCACTATGCTTACAGTACACTTGAATTATCAAAAATTGTTCAGAACAATAGTTAATTTTGTAAACAATGCCGATTAACAACACAGACGTTGTGGGTGGTCTTAGATACTTTTATGTTTATTAACTGTATTTGCTTTTTAAATTGTCGACCTCCGTGGCGTAGTGATAATCACACTAGTCCGCTGTTCGGAGGTTCCGAGTTCGATCCCCAGCCAGGGCAAGTTAGTTGGAAAATGGCTTGGTTGTTTATCTAAATAAGTATTGTATCATAAAATATAGTATCGTTGAGTTAGTATCCATAACACAAGTTTACTTTAGGCACAATATACCTACATATTGTGCTTGGAGTCTAGCTCAATGTTTACGTGAATCTTTCCATAAGTTTTCCTTTTGCCTAAACAGTCATCATCATCCTCACGTATTCCCGGTTGCTTCCTCAGCAGTAACGCTTCAGAGCCCGGGGTCCGCTACCTAACCAAGGAGATTTGACGAGGTTGCTGGTTTTTACACAGAGCGACTGCCGTCTGACCTCCACAACCCAAAGGGCAAACCAGGAACCAATCCTTGGATAGTTTGATGATCAAACGCAAGGTGGCGTTCGGGACCCACAGTTTTACGTGCCTTCCGAAACACGGAATCATCTTTCTTTTCGGATAATCAGGTGATTCAAGCCTGCAATATCCTATCCAGACTGGAAACAACTTTTCACAAAGTATGCTTCCCAGTGGGAATCGAACCCATGACCTCCGGGTCACAAGGCGAACGCCTTGACCACTGGACCACGGAGGCAGTCGCCTAAACAGTATAAGATGTTATAATATCAACTCATAATTGTTTGATTCTGCACCACCTAGATATTAATAAATATTAAAGTTTTTAAATCAGATAGATAGATAGATAGATAACTCTTTATTGTACACCAAAAGAAAAATGTAACACAAAGAAATAATTTTAAATTAAATGAGTACAATGGGCGGTCTTATCGCTTAAAGCGACCTCTTCCAGACAACCGGTGGATGGAGAGGAATGTGAGAAAGACAAAGACGGTGGTGCAACTGACTAAGAAGGAAAAAAAATGTATCTAAAGCAACTATAAACTTAATAAATTTAACATAAATTTACACACATTTTAACCTTTATAAATCAGAATTAGAATCATAGGCCATGATAGTTTTCCAATACAAAATCAGACGAAAAAATTACTTATTTTGTCCGTTTCCACATAGGTAGTTATTGCATTTCCGAAACTCTTACAATTCCAGTAGCCACCTAATGTGCACATTCCTAAACGCGAGCTAGACTGTTCGTGTCACCCGCGCTATCTCCGGAACTCACATGGCGTCTGCTTTCAGAGATCTCTTACTAACACAGAGCTTAGAATCTTCTAGACGCGTACTTATATTGCTATATTTTTTAATGCATTTTCCTCTTTTATTACACGCTTTACATTAGCTTCACTTGTATGTACTTAAAGTTTGAAAACCAGTTCGTTCAGAGCTGTAAACGAGAGACCCTCATACACACCTCATACCTCAGCAACCTCTTTACTAATTTGGCTTAAATTCTAACTTAGTACTTTGTAGCTTTTGCAGTAAAATAATATAAAAAAATACTTTCAATAAGATATATTAATCCTACATAGGTTTTTTTTTCTTTTTTGACGAACCTAAATATTCGATTCGTATTTTTTTAATATGCTTTCGTCGAACACACATTCATACAAACAGAGAAGTTTCTGTACACATTTGTAAACCTTGTTGCTTTTTTAACATGTATTAAGTATATTATTTATAATTTATTTTTTAGTCTTTTTTTCACAACTTAAATTTATACTGTAAATTTTTTTTTCGCTATTGATGCATGCGACAGAAAAATTTGCGCACCTAAAATTGGTAGCGTTGTGCTGTATAACTGATTTGACAAGTGCTGTTTTTTTATATACGGCTTATACGTGCCTTCCGAAGCAGTTTATAAGGATACTCTATCAGATTTTTAAACCTGTGTCATGTTCCGCTGCGCTAAGTGGCTGTCGGACATTTCTCCGCAAGCGATGTATTTGCTTACCGTCGCGATAGTGTCGACGTCTTGTTCTCTAGTACTTGTCGTGTACTGCGTATGTATTCGAGTGCTAGTGTAGTATTGTCTAACGATGTCTGGGTTTGTTGGAAATCTAATTGAATTGATCTCCGCTCGTTTCGGATTAATGGCTGCTGCAGTTCGGAAATTTGGATCAGCGAAAAATTTCTCTTTGTTTAAGACGAAGTGGTAGCTAAAGTGGCGCCCTCATTTGAAATTAATTTTTTAAAACTAAATATGGTGATAATTAAAAATTTGATTTGTATAAATGTCTAGAAAGACCTTTAAACTATTTTACGAATAACCTTTGAAAGTAATATTGGTAGTCCGTCTCGTTTTAAAACTGTTTTTCGCCAAAAGTGGCCACTTTTGGCGAAACACAGTTTTAAAACTAGACGGCCTATTAGTAATAATTTTAAAGGTTATTCATAAAATAGTTTAAAGGTCTTCCTAGACATTTATACAAATCAAATTTTTAATTATCACCCTATTTAGTTTTAAACAATTTATTTCAAATGAGGGCGCCACTTTAGCTACCACTTCGTCTTAACAGTATTATCTTTTGACTCATACATACTTTATTACTTCCCCATTTTTAATTCGTTCCTGCACTGTTATTTGTTTCTTAACAATTTTTTAATCTTTTGAGATTAATCTTATGAATGTTTGATCTTATGAGATAATTTTGTTTTATACCTGTCGGATGATTTAAGTAAATCCATCTTGGTACTGCAAGACATTTTTCACCAAATTTACGTGTGGTTAATTTATTAGCCAAATATTTTCTGAAAAATCTGTAACAATATTTTCTCACAAATCAGTTTATAGTTCAGATCTCTGAGATGCAAGATACGCAGTGTGTGTATTGCATCTCAGTTGCATCATCAGCTGCGTCACCTCAAAGCCCGGGGTTGGATTCCCGGCTTTTTGTTCTTCATTTTTTCGAACGTCAACCACCAACGTTTTTATTTTATTTTATTACATAAAAATATTATATAACGAGCTTTATCAAATGGTTCAAAAGATAATAACATCTTTATCAACGCTCATAAATCTAACAAAACTATGACATTTTGAATGTCAAACACAGTTGCGTGTCTCACTAATGTTTTATTTAAAATGCTTCACGACCTCCGACGCTAGAGGCGGCCGACACTGGATATCATCAAAAAGCCATCGGCGTGCTGTCAGCGTGACAAAGCGGCGCTTTTGATCCCGATAGGGACGCCACACCAGTTTCGAAATGAATATGTTTTTTAAACCTTTACGAACCTTTAGAGAATATATATTTTCAAATCTTCTGCTATAATTATATTTACTGCAATTTTATTTATTTATTTAGAATTTATTAAAATAATTACTGACCAAAATGGTACGATGTGACCTTAATGCTTATGCACAACCTGTAGGAAAACAGAAAATAATAATTGCGATAGGTGTTTAAAGACGTATGCTGATATTAATAAATAGGTACTTCTGAGAATGTCCAAATTTTGGATATTTCACCATTCAAATTTTTGTAGGGAGAGAAAATTGCAGCTAGAAAGTACTTGAGGGCAGTACATATTGATTGACTCATATTATTTATAACATTTACTAGCAATTTTTTTTTCAGGCGATTTAAATCCATGATTCTGAACAACTTTCAGTCTACGGAATGTATTTGCGACAAACATTTGACTGGTGGGTAAATCGTCAACCTATATTCCGCCCGTCAAAATAAAATAAATAAAAATAAAATAAATGTATACGGACAAGTCACACAGATTGAGCTAGCCCCAAAGTAAATTCGAGACTTATTATGAGATACTTACTCAACAATACTATGTTTTCGAAATATTTTCTGTTTATTCATCTTCGTCTCTTAAAAAAATAAGATATAATTTTAGATAAAAAACAGTTTGCTTTTAGTGTTTCCAAAAAACTGTGTTAGATTTTTTTTTTGTCTCAATGTTTGCGATTTATTTCTGTTAGTCACGGGCTTATAGATATACGTAATGGAACCTCTTTTGAGTCTTTTAAGAAGAAATCTTCAAGGGCTCAGCCCTACTTGTCGGCCATCTTGTAATGACGGGCGTAAAATGAGCTCTCCTGTCGTGGTGTGTTGATATAGTGGGTATTGTTTGAATTTGTCTGCTCATTATCGAACTACTGCTGTTTGACACAGAAAAATATATTTATTACTGCTGAGATAATACACTCATTACTGTCATTTTTTTTTTTCTTGTTGTTGGCGATTAAACTTCGTTGAAGCTTATTTTGCCAGTGTCTAGTTAACCAATGGCGCGGGCGCCAATATCTTTATTCCTAACCCTAACCTAACTATACAATCAAAGGTTGGTGTAGGTTTGATTGCTTCAAGGGAGCTTCTGGCAACAAATCAATACGAGTCCACTGGTTTTCATAGCCGAATGAGTGGCGGACGGCGTCTAAAGACGCCCACCACAGTCCGCAAATAAATATCACTACAGCCGCACTATGAGTGTCCACTTTAACCATTTTACATATTGTCCATGAGCATGAGCATTTATAACACTAAACTACACCGATTTTATATTATAAAGTCCACTAGAATCAATTTGCAAAATAATTAAAGCAAACTCCTTGACTACCCACCAAAAACTCCCATTACTGTCATTGCCTTAACCACAGAAAATGTATATTTTTTTAATTATAAAATAATTTTAATTTATTAATCTATGCAATTATGTACATACATAATTTACCCAGTCAATTTTATGCATGAATATAAACAAAAATAGAAAATAAAGCCCTTAAATTTTTTTCCGGAAAACATTTCTGATCACTATAAAAGATAAATATATATATTGTGGTTTTGTTTTTGTTAAGGAATTAATAATAATTTTATTTCTTTACAAAAAAAAATAGCGCTGAATACTTTTTACCAACATATTTATGTGTTTTAATTATAGCACAATGTGAAATCGACGTCGTTCCACAAACGGGATATTCTCTTAAGACGAAGTGGTAGCAAAAGTGGCATTTGTCATTTGAAATAAATTATTTAAAATTAAATAAGACGATAATTAAAAATTTTATTTGTATGAATGTCTAGGAAGACCTTTAAACTATTTTATGAATAACCTTTGAAAGTAATATTGGTAGTCCGTCTGGTTTTAAAACTGTTTTTCGCCACTTTTGGCGAAAAACAGTTTTAAAACTAGACGGACTATTGTTAATAATTTCAAAGGTTTTTAAAAAAATAGTTTAAAGGTCTTTCTAGACATTTATACAAATCAAATTTTTTATTATCACCATATTTAATTTTAAAGAATTTATTTCAAATGAGGGCGCCACTTTAGCTACCACTTCGGCTTAAAAAACTTGTTGGGTGGTCCCTTACAATTTTTATCAAAATCGGTTGTGTAGTACGGGGTGAAGATGGTTAAAAGTTTTGAAAAATTAGACTGTGTGTATTGATACTACAATTTACGATGGATCTTTATAAAAAGCTGTTAGCTTAACACTCCCTTAGCAAAGATACATACCATACTTAAAAATATATGTCATAGAACACGTCTCAAATTTACTTTGGGGCTAGCTCAATCGATGAGGTGTCCGTATATATTTTTTTTATACTGGGTAGCTTCTCATGTGCTGCCATCAATAGACACCTCAAAAGCCTGATTGTGGGCCTTTAAATCATGTCTATTTAAGATGGGTTTAAGGTCTAATGTTACTAACAAATTATGGAGAAATCTGAGAATAAACGTATTATTATTATTTAGTATACATAACCTTACTCGGCGGCCATTTTGTAATGACGTGTAGACAGTATTATTTGGATTTGTCAAGTCACTGTCGAGCTACCGTTTGTCCGTTGTCCGTCTACTAATTTTTAATGCGTTAGGTGTCACGCTATGGAATCGGTAAACTTGAGGGCATTAGTTATAATGACACTATTCTTTTCCTGTTTCAAACTATTGATTATAAAGTGTCGGTGTTAGGTCTTATCTACCTGCCTAACTAGGTAGCCTAAAAAAGGAATTCCAGAAATTCGATGATCCGAGTTTCTATGAAAAGTTCTTTTTATATTTCGATATTTACATAGGTATTAGAATTATTCATATTGGGATACTTTAAATTTAAATTATAATTATTATTTATATTTTAAAACCTGATTGTACTTAACATTATTATGAATAATGCATTTAATTATAATTTAAAATTAAAGTATCCCAAAATGAAAAATTCTAATACCTATGTAATGTAAATATCGAAATATAAAAAGAAGAACTTTTCATAGAAATTCGGATCATCGAATTCCTGGAATTCCTTTTTTAGGCTACCTATTATTATGAATTATACATAATCATCAAATAATTATACATCATTTCAAATACATTTTATTAAATTTCCCTTTTTCTCCCATTTAAGCTGGCTTTCAGTTGCATTTAGAGCTTTGTTAAATATTCGACGAAACGAAATCTTCTAACACATATTTAGCAAATAAATGTACCTTTATCTTTTGACATAATTTACCACAGTATCAGCATCATGCTGGACATATAAGCCTGTCTCAAATGTCATAATAATAAACAACATATTATTAGTTTATTATTTTGACGACCTCCGTGTGTTAGTGGTCACCATGCTAGCCCGCCACCCAGAGGTTCCGGGTTCGATCCCCGATCAGGGCAAGTTATCTCGGTCAGGGTGTATATCTATGTTTATCTTTATTATTGTTATAAAATATAGTATTGTTGAGTTTGTACTCCATAACACAAGTCTAGAACTTACTAATCAGTTTAATTCGCCCCTATATATTTATAAGGCAATTAATAAATCGCCTTACTTAACCTGCCTTACTAAAACCACATACATTTAAAATGTAATTCATACCTTCAAAAATTTGCTTTCAAAATATACCTTCCCAACCAAAACATATTAATCACTCACGTGGCTCAGGAGCCCTCTGCCGATCGCTTGCCCTGCATGATTGATGACGTATTCCAGTCATACCGAGTGCATTACAATCACGATTAAAATGCGACGTCACTCTGTATTAGTCATAGACGAAGATGTATGGAAACTAGAACTACATTTTTACCCAACTTCGACGAAGCCCAAAAGAGGGTTGTGTGTTTTGCCGCTATTATGCCTACCCATCGCCTTATAAGCATTATTATTTCTCTTCCTTGTCACTAGATGACGCTATAGCTATTAATTAAATGATTAAATACTTTTATTAATGTTATTTAAATAAACTAGTACTATAATTAATTAAATATGGCTTATACGAAATGCAATAAATATTTTTAAAGCATCTTGAACATTTTCTTTGTCAGTTTTTTGCTATTCTTGTGTGCCTAGCGGTATAGGCTATGTGACGTCACAAGAAATTCAAAATGACTTCCTCTATAAATTGAATCATACCTTGTGGGGAAAGAGCTCAAAAAGTATATTTAAAAATAAATACATTATTAGCTTTTGCTTCCAATTTTTCCGTAGTTTTGTTTCAGGTTTTGAAACTATGTCTTGTGGTGACGCAGGCTCGTTCCGGGATTCAGGAAAATCATTTTACTTTTTTATTAGCTAAGTAGGTCTTGTCGGTGGAGTATATATTAAATTTCTCGGTCTTCAGACTAACTCTCAAGCGCTTGATAGGACATGACACCTCCTTTTTGTTTCAGTTGGTCTACAAAGCTCTCTCTGGGTCTTTCTGAGCCTCTTCTCCCTTTTATCTTTCCTTCTAGTAAGTTTTTAAATAAGGAGTCAAGTCATTTTAAGAAGTTAGGAAATTGAAGTTTGAAAATAGCCTTTTCAGAATGTTCTTGGTATTTTTCTAGTATCTCCAAATAATTATTTATTAAAAACCATAAATTTACAAGTAAGTAAAAAATTTTTTAAGTCTAGAAAATTTTTTTTAAGTCTATGTTTAAAACTGAGCCAGAAGCTACGACAGGTAAAATTAATGCATGCATTATCTCCCTGTCAACCTTAAGGAAAAGAAAAACAGATAAAAACGTTGGCATTATAATACAATAAATATACAAGATGTACTATCTAAAAGTAACTTTAAATGTATACTTAATAAATACAATATATTACTGAAAAGAACTGAATAACGAAGGACAGGTACAGACTACGGTGGCGCAGACAGGAGACTTTTTTTAAATTAACCTGTGCAGTCCCATTGTTGGGCAAAGTCCCTGCCATCGCAAACAAAAAAAAAAATGATTCAGTAATTACACCTTCACGGGTACTTTTACACGTAAATAAGTATAATTTACATTACGCGTATTTACTTTTAAAGAAAAGCTACCAATACCGGCGCTTCGCAACGATCACTGCTGAGAAGTAGCACCAAAAGAAACGCATTTTCACTGTATATTCAAGAAGGAGATTTAATTTATGCCCTGAAAACCGATGATCATGATAATGACCTCATTTTGTGAGTATTCAATCAAATACCTACCTACACGAAAAACAATACCTAACATCTGGTATCATCTAGGTTTTCTATCCCTCTGTGGTAATATCCATTTGGTTTAAGTGTTGTAAAATAGAAGCGTCACTCTAGATCTAACACTGACTTATCGAATCCAAATAATATTCTTAACTATTCAGGATTCAATCCAACCATTTATGGACCATTTTCATTATTTTCACGTTCAAATTAGGTACATACACTGTACTTAATAATTTTATGTGAGGTCGAAAGACATTTTTTGTTATTTACTTTATCCTCCTTTCTTCAATATCTTGCATGAAAAGCATTTTTTTTATTGTAAAAACAAATGCAGAAAATTTGGTAAAAACGTACCGTTTTAAAATTCTAATTTTAAAAGAAAAAATAGATTAAAACAAGTGGCGCTAAATTCAGTCCCAATCCTCTTAACTTTTTAACGATTCTATTCATTTCTTAAATCTTTTCACACAAAACTTGTAAAAAAGGCCACCAAAAAACGGAGTAAAAAGATTTAATTCATTCCTAAAAACCAATAGACAAACGTTTACTCCAGTAAATCCCAGGAAAAGCTAACAACCAATTGTAAATTAATCTGAACTAAGTCAAGGCTTTATCTCCGTCCTAATCCACCTTGAAAGCAGAATTACTGTTTAACTCGCCTATTAGTGCCTACAATGTTATCTAAACAAAGAGTATAACAAACACTATTAAGACTAACAATAATTAGCACTAGAGACACAAAAGTAATGCTTGCAAACGTAATTCACACGGATAAAGTCATAAAGATAAAGAAGTATGTATATCTAAACGAGGCAACTATTGTTTGGAAAAAAGTTGAAACTCATCGTTCCATTATTTGGACGCAACAAAAGATTTTAGGATTATGGTAATTGCGATGACTAAGGCTAATTTACCAAGTCAATAACGAAAGTGGTTTTTGCTATCATAAACTGCCCCGGTGGTCCTCACAAAAGATAACAATTTTAAGGAAAAAAAAGTGAGGAATAGCAAAGAAATTACGCAACTTATTTTCTACTCAAACGAGCCATTATTTACGTCAACCAACTCATTAAGTTGTCAAAGCGAAGGAATTGCGTCGACGACAAATTGTGTATGACCCACATCGTATAAAAAGTCAAGCGAAAAGCCCACGCTTGCCGACGTTAAAACTAAATTATTACTGGCCGTCGTTTACCCGTTTCCCGGCTATTCAATTTCCCGACCTATGCATCTCTGTCGTCGCACGCCTTTGACTGCGCGATGCATATTTTATATAATCCTTTCATCAAAACGCGTTCACTGGAAGCGCGCGGTAATTTTTCGCGCGAGCGAGCGAGAGGGAACCCGACAAACGGGGTGTCAAACAGCGGTGGGGATAAGACGGCAAAGCTCCCGCAAAGTACACAAAATGCAAAAATGGCGCGGCGACGAGTGACAAGATGTCAGGGAGGGGGGCATGTCAGAGTCAGTCTTACGCCGTCCGTCGAGCGGAATGCACGCGTTTCGTCTTCTCATTCTGTCGTAATTGTGTCTTGTGAATGGATGACGTGCTGACACCAGGATTTTGTGTAGTGTTGTTCAGTGTGTGAATAATAACATTAAGCTGGAAAAGGATCACGGATTGTGGAGCAATATGCTCACGTCAAGTAATCAGTACTTGCGGCCCGACTACCTGTCGCCGCTTCCGACCACCGTAAGTTTGACTTACTTCTTTGATTTATTTCATTTCTATATTTTTTTTTTCTATAAAAGAATAAATATTGTGTTGGAATTAAAGTAGAGGGAAAAGTAACATGCTATTCCTAAAATGAAATACAATTTAAACATTAACAATCATGCATTAAAAAACATTACTTAATTCAGATTGTAAATTACTTACTATTACTTCAATTAGTAAAATCATAAATGGCAGTTTAAATATTCGTTTACAGAATATAAACATTTTGCCAATAGAAATGCTTCAGGTTTACTTTAAAAAAATATCGCTCTTTATAGACTAGTTTTAAACTTGTAGGTAAATGTATTAAATAATGTATGTAGTTTTATCATAAGCATTTAGTTAAAAAAGTTTCAAAATAAAAAGTTCATCTTTATAGTTGCCTGACTAAATGATATATTCATTTTTATTTGTATATGTACCTACATGAGTAGTCGTTTCATACATGAAACAATTAATCATGGTGTTCGCTTAATCATAAAACTCGTAAGTTAATAGCATGACATTTTTTTCTGATTAACTGATATAAGATAATGTTTCACTTAAATAATTTTCAATTCAATTAGTCGTAATAAAACTAAAACTAATATAAACAAAATACTAATGCTTGACAAAATGCTCAACTGAGTACCTATTTTTAAATAATGTGACACTGATTCCAAATAGGTAGGATAAATTCAAAATACAAGATTGTATTAGTATTTTTCTGTAGAACCAAAATTTATAGATTTATGAAAGTTTTACAAAAATCATAGTATTGAATAAAATAAAATAAAAAACAACTTTCTATTAATGAGAAATGCATAACTGAAGAAAAAAACCTATGAAATAAGGTGTTGTAAATTTATTTATTTGTTCTAATTTAATCTACATAAATAAAATACAATTATTAGCGCATAACGAGAGAAAAAATATTGTGCCAATTAAAATCTGGCTATCCTACAACAAACACTAAACCGTTCTAGCACGCCAAGCATGTTTTAAAGTTAATTAATAACGTCTCTCGTGTATTTGGCCAATATTGGTGGATTTTTCAAGTTGCAAGGAATCTAACAGCCGGATGTGCACGAAGCTCGTAGAAGCGATAGTTTTTTTTTGCCGCTAGTGGTGACCCATCTAAATGCGGTTTAGTTGCGAAATCACTAGTAATACGAACTCCCACTGGGCTATCGAGCTCACAATTTAATGGAAGAAAGAAACGAAACAACAGAATCGTTTAATAGATTAAGACGCCTAACATCGCGTGATTGGAGTATAATTTAGGGTCGTAAACTGGGCTATAAACTGAATATTGCGAGGAATTATATTTGTTATTACTGTAGCACGATTCAGTGATAAAGACCAAGGATTAATGATATAGCACTAGAATTAATTTAGTTACGTGCAAGGTTAGTAATTGTAATAAAACAAGAGATTAAAGTTTAAGTGGTTCATAATTGTTTTAACAAAATATGTAGCTTATACATTTTTAAAGTGAATGTGAATATTTGTGAAAACAATTTTTATTTAATGCAAATATTAAGTAGTTAATTACAAACTACACCAATCACTTACATATAGTTAAAACTCTATGTACGGTAATTTTAAATACGTAATTTAACCGATTCAATTGTAACCAAACATACCTAATAGAAAAAAGCTTAGAAAACGTTTAACTCGTTTTTATTAGAAATCATTTAAATATACATAAAGTTAAAAACTTTCAAACTTTTCTTGTTTGACTTTTATTAAAAATACTAAGCGTAGTTCCAAATCAAAGCTTAAAAGCGGTTTTGTTCTTTATTAATAAAGTTTTTTTTTTATAATTTCAACGAAAACTCTATATTTTTTTACATAAAATAGATACAAAAAAAAAATATTTCTAAAAACATTTGGGGCAGCAGAAATCAGATTTATCATATAAAAAGTTAGCCGACGGCTGAGTATAATTGAACTTTATAAATTAAACTGGGTTAGTTAAAATTAATAATATTATACGTACAAGTATAAGATTGAGTCACTTATCATAGTAAGTTTTTTTTTTACTTAAGCCAATTTATGAGCAAAAACTTATTTAGAATTTACAAAAATTAACATTGTGTATAGATCTCACAAGACTTTGTAAAGTTTATCATTTCTAAAATATGTAAATAATACAGTTAAATAAAACATTACATGAATTTTAAAGAAAGATGAACATTAAGTTGGCAAAATTAATGTGGTGAACAATTTAATGTTAATGATTCAATCACTAAACACATTAAATTATAGTAATAGTGTTAGTCACATATTTATAATCAGGAAACACACAAATGTGTTTATTAAGTTAAAACTTTGCAAATTAGAAATAGTTTCTAAATGGGCTACTTTGCGTAATTTAGCAATAAAATTCGACGTTACTAATAAATTATTTCTTATTTATAGTTCTTCATTTACATTAATAAGTATTTAAGCATCTTAGTATAAATTAACTTTAAGCTGTCGTTAAAATACCGTCGCGCTTAATATAATATTACTGTTATGGCTGTCATAAATTAGTCATTAGTACAGGGTGGTAGATAATATGAGCACAAACTATAACAATTTCAAAACATAGCAAGTGCCTTATGAATAAATATCTTATAAAAGTGTCTATTAAAATTAATATTATTAACGAACAATGTGAGTGCTACCTCATAATATATAAGATATTTATAGAGATTTTAAGATCAAAATATTTTACACAAATAGTTAAAAATTTTTGAAAAAGGTTTTCTTTAAAAAGTAAAAGGCTTTTAGGGTCCAGCATTAGGATCCAACACAGATATAGGTACTTCAAATATAATTTTTGTCAAATTAGATTATCTCGCTAATGTTAGATACAAATCTTTGCAATTAGTATCTCCAAAATTCCGCGCGTACGTAAAGCCCTACAAAATACGAACCGGATAAACAACGAACACGAAACCCAGTTAGATAGTCGCAGTCCCGCGGTAATAAACGCGACGTGACAACGCCACAGTCAGCCCGCTCCCGCCACAAATTCAGCGGCACAAATTGCCCTTTTCACTGCGAGATTACATCATGCGGGAGCGAAGTGAAATGTCAAGCGGGGCCGACGGCTGCCAGACGCGCGGATAATGGCGCGTCGGCCGCGTGATTGGACCTCCCACTTCCCCTCCGGTACACCCGGCGGTTCCTTTGTACGCCCGTCACTTGCAACCTCGACCCGACGTTTCATTTCATAAACTGCCTCTCTTTGTTGCAGCTCGACGCTAAAAAGAGCCCGCTGGCGCTGTTGGCGCAAACGTGCAGTGCGATCGGTGCGGATTCACCCAACCCGAAACTCATATCCGCTGCGGAAAAAGCTAGCAAGAAATACGACGATAAACCCGTGCATAATGACAACAAACCTAGCTTCAAGCCTTACGAATCGTGCCTAACAGCGAGAGAAAAGACTAGAACGCCGGAAGATAGGGCATCAGTTGGCAACTCGCATTCAAAGACGCCAGTATCTTCAAAAGGAAGTGCTTCAACTACCCCAGTACAAGCGCGCTGTGGGAGTAATCAGAGCTCATCATCACAAAGGACTCCGCCTCCCGCGCATAGAAAAACTCCTTCAGAAAAGTCTGATGAGAGAACCAGTCCCCTCCACGGTTCTCCTGTCCCACCAAAATCGAACTCTGATTCAACTAGTAGCTCCTCAGTTTCGAAGTTACCGTTCACACCCACCTCTTTATCATCAAGTGACGCCAAAGAACCTTCAAGTTTCAAACCAAGTGTACCGGTATCTTCATCAGCTTTCCTTGGTGGGTTGCCGCCAACTGGATTCCCCCTTCATATGGACTTAATGACGAGTAGTTTAATGGCTGCACAACACCATGCTTTGAAAAATGGACTGAATCCGTATTTGGCGTATGCTAGAATGAAAGCGCCGGGAAGTGAGTTAGGTATCTGCAGAGATCCATATTGCACTGGTTGCTCTCTAAGTTCTCATTTGCTCAAATCTGCTGTGTGCCCTGCTGGATGTGCTCAGTGTGATCATGCAAAAACACCTTTCTCATTACAATCTGGACACCCAGCCGCTGCTGCGTATGCTCACGCGCAATTAGCGGCTTTAGCGGCAGCTTCACAACTTCCTTTCGTGTGTAGTTGGATGGCAGGAGATTCGGCTTACTGCGGCAAGCGATTTGCAACATCCGAAGAGTTGCTACAGCATCTGAGGTCTCACACTGCTAGTGGAGAATCCAGTCCGAGCTTGTCGATGCTAAGTGCTGCGCATCCATTACTGCAAAGGACTTATCCGACTCCACCGTTGTCGCCTCTGACTCCAAGGTTCCATCCATACAGTAAGCCGTCTCACCTTGTATCATCGCCTCCACTGCCATTCCCGCTGCCACCGCACCCATCTCTGGCTGCATATTTCCCTTCATACCCGCTATTCGGACCTCGGGCTCTCCACCCTTGAGGACCATCGGCGCTCCACACAAATAAGAAGGGGGGCGCCGACAATTAACGCCCATGCCAAAAGGACATTCGAAACCGGAGTGTGAACATATAGAATAGTGTATCCGGGCTTCGAGACGGCTCATATCATCGATGGACGAAGTGCCGTAGTGGCCGCGACAGCTGTGATCTCTAATATAATCATAATAATGTTTAGTGCACTGAAACTCGTAGCTTTCGCCGTGAGAGAATCATAATTTTCTAGTTAGACTAACGAAATTTTTATGTACCAAATCTATAGTTTGTAATTTAATTTTAATTTAAGTTGTTGCAATTAGAGAGGATTGTTAATTGTGTTTGTATTTTTAATAACGAGGTATTTTGCTCCGATGCATATCTTTGTAAGGTTTAAGCATTTGACTGAATTTCTCAATGGGCACCTACCTGTTTCTGAATTGTTACCGCAACGTAATCACTCATTGTTTTTTTTTTTACTATTGTAATTATCGCAACTTTCCATTACTAAACTGATAAGATCGTAGATGAATCTCAACACACATTTTGAAATTTACATAATAAATGCTTGCAAAACACTTATTTTGTGAACGGGTGTATAATTTTAATAGCATACTGTCAGATTCTGAATGATTGATAACAAGATAAAGTGTTAATAAAAGCGTAACTGAATGTATTACATTACATATTTTAAAGAAATAAACACTTACTACCCACGAATATCTGTTGATAAAAAGAATTGTTGTTATAAAGGACATAAAATGAAAAAAAAAATATACGTAAATATTTAATTTGAGCTTCTGTTTTTAATTTCATATCCCTGACGTCATTAAAATTCATAATAAAGGAAATTTAAAATTCAAAACATGTCAATTTCCAGCTACTGCAATTGTCTACTATTGATTAACGTATCCATTCATTATTTTAAAAGTACACCACTTATAAACAGTTTTAATTCCTATTATCCAATTGATTTAAATATTAATCAACATAATGGCATCATTTTGAAATTATCTGTCTATTGCAGTAATAATAAAGCCGTCAATAAAAAACTTACCAACAAAATAATGACATTTAACAGTGTATAATTACCCATCATTAAAGAAAGTCAAAGTAGCTGACAATTTGCCTTAATTAAAGCCGTATAATTTATAGTGGTTCATAAATAACAGCGTAACAAAATATCAAAGGGCCAACAAATTATTTTTCCCGCTCATTATGACTGTACTATGCAATTAGAGATATGAGCGCAACTATAATAAATTATGAGCAATTTATATGTCTGTCTGTCGCTATACATCACTCTTACTGCATTTACTAGCGCTGAAATATTATGAGCAATGTTTAGGGTAAGCGTCCCATTTGTTGACACCTACACGCAATGTCGCCATTCTTAATTTCGTTATTTACTGGCCGAATAATGGCGACGATTCGTGCCCCATAAATCATGATTTTTCGGTGTTAGTCACTGTTGTTGAGAGATATTTATGACGCTATAAATTTGCAGCAAGATCTTGTAATTTAAATTGCTGTGACCTCAATAAAGCAGTCAAGTGTTGCTGTTCATCACGGGAATACAAATTTGTCGTCTTCTATTGTACAAGTGAGTTAAACCTTTTCTAATTGATCTTGTAAAGAGAATATATTCATGATTGTCTTTAAGAAAGTAGTAAGGATCAACAAAATGTACTTAAGACATATTAAAGATATATTCAACCATTATTATCATCGTTTCAGCCACATTTACGTCCACTGCTGGACTTATCGCTCTCACATTAGTTCATATCATGATACAGAATAATAGAAACAAATTTACATTGCTTATTGCACTTATAATAAACCATAATATTTATGACAGACGGTCATAAAATAAGGTATTAAACTTTAGAAGTCTTGGACTAAGATGTCATTTATTGTCGCAACTACCTCGCACTCGCTTCGTTATGTCTTGGACGTCACCGAGTTGATGTTTCACAGTTTCATATAGTTACGTCTTTATAGCTTAGTAGAAGACTGAGTCTCGCGTTATTATGATACAAAATAATCCACCAGATTAAAAACATTACAATAAATATAAATATATAGGGACAAATAACACTGATTGAGCTAGCCCCAAAGTAAGTTCGAGACTTGTGTTATGGGATACTAACTCAACGATACTATATTTTATAACCAATACATATATAGATAAACATCCAAGAGCCAGGACAATTTGAAAAAGGCCATTTTCTAACTTGCCCTGACCGGGGATCGAACCCGGGACCTCTGGGTGGCGGACTAGCATGTTGACCACTTTTGGTTTGTCTGGGCATACTTTTCCATTGGTCCCATACAAATTTTATTAAAAATCGGTCGTGAAGTTTGGTGCGAATATCTATTTTTAGTTTCGAAAAAAATATACGGGACGATTAGCCGCCTTACTCAAATATTTGATCATACTTACTATAAATAAATAAATATGTAGGGACATATAACACTGATTGAGCTAGCCCCAAAGTAAGTTCGAGACTTGTGTTATGGGATACTAACCCAACGATACTATATTATATAACTAATACATATATAGAGAAACATCCAAGACCCAGGACAATTTGAAAAAGGCCATTTTTCAACTTGCCCTGACCGGGGATGGAACCCGGGACCTCTGAGTGGCGGACTGGTATGGTGACCACTACCACGGAGATCGTCAAACTACTATGACTCTCGTTTGAATAGCTATTTCTCAAACGTGTCACGTCTAGGCGGTTATTATAGGAAACTTGATCAATTGAAATGTCAGGCGTCATATTTATCTGCGTCAGACAGGCGTGGGCGGCACCTTTGAACTGTCGGACGCAGTCGGGTAACTAAACAGACAAGGTGCAATGCGTTTATTGCAAGGAGATAAGGCATTTAGGACATCCATGGTAAAGTTACGGAGGATTATTTATTTATTGATAAGAGGATTTTTTTTTTAACCAAAAGCTATAATCCAATTCATTCCTTTCGATAAACTTATCTAATTTTTGCACCCCATCTTCAATTTTTTTCTGCTACGTCCCAAAGGTGAACTGGTAGACAATGCTTAGCACTAAGTTGTACCTTTTGTACTATAATCTTAAGATTTTAAGTGCAATAAATTAAATAAATATTAATATCCTTATTTTTCTTCTTATCAAGTCGAAATGGAAGTGACTTAGGTATCTGCAGAGATACATATTGCACTGGTTGCTCTCTTAAGTTCTCATTTGATCAAATCTGCTGTGTGCCCTGCTAGATGAGCTCAGTGTGATCATGCCAAAACACCTTTCCCATTACAATCTGGACACCCAGCCGCTGCTGCGTATTATCACGCGCAATTAGCGGCTTTAGCGGCAGCTTCACAACTTCCTTTCGTAGTTATCAAATAAATATTAATATACTTATTTTTCTTCTTATCAAGTCGAAATGGACATTTTTTTTATTATATTACTCATTTTTTTTCTCTATTGGTATTGCAATCTATCTCTAATGGACATTCAACATTTTCAATATTTTCGCCAGTCACTATCAATGGGCATAATTCTAGTGGAGTCTTCTTTTTTAATCTGGAGAATAATATAACTCTCGGTTTCATGAGACCAGTAGTAATCTCGTTTACCATATCATATACATTAGTCACATGTTTTTTACATCGTTCAATGTCCGGTCTTTATATTTAGACATTCTTTCCCTGCTCTACTCCTTTACAAGATATTAAATTCATAATGTAACCATTCATTGGTCATGTACAAAGGAGAATCAGCTACAGTTCTTTAGATTGAAATCTTTGCAGTATTTCCAAGATTCAAAGATTCATTCAATGTTTATTCAGTAATTAGACCTTTACACGCACTTTTACACGTCAATAAGTACAATTTATGTTACGTGTAAAGTATATTAAAATTTAATTTATTTTTAAAGAAAAGCTACCGATACCAGAGCTTCGTAACGACCACTGCTGAAAAGAAACGCCGAAAGAAACTCATTTTCACAGTATTGGTCGCCTACTCGCCACAAGGGCTTTGTCATATTATTATAATTGTCTTTTAATTAATAAATAATTTAATGCTTGCGAACAAGTAAACAAAATAAGTTGCGTAGTAAAAAATAAAAAATATTAAGTAGTCAAAAAAAAGCGAAGCCGAGCTGACTAGCAGCAGCACCCGTTCACGAGTTGACGCACGGATCACATCGTAAAACTCAACCATATTAGAGGGAAACCAACGACCCGACTTTGAATTGCGGCAGTATTCCACAATTGTATTCCATATGCCCACATTTGTTTTATAATGCACTTATAAATTAATAGTTTTTTTTTCTAGCGACAACTTGGATTTCCAATCTAACATACAGTAGTATTTGCGAAATTAAGTACCAAGGGCCTTACGCTTGGTGAATATGTGTGGTATTACTCAAATTATAATAAGCCAATTTCATTCTTATTACTCTTTATAAACGATTCAAATAACAACTGAAATTCCCACTGCGGAGTGGTCACCGCAAGCTTAATAATAATGAAGGTATATTTGACGAACTTTGTGACCTAGTGGTCACCATGCCAGGCTACCACTCCGAAGTTATGTTTATGTTTGTTTACTTGTTCGCAAGCATTACATGTTATAATGTGTCAACATTGTATTAAATTATAAGTATTTATTAATTAAAAGACAATTATAATGATATGACAAAGCCCTTCTGGCGAGTAGGCGACCAATACTGTGAAAATGAGTTTCTTTCGGCGTTTCTTCTCAGCAGTGGTCGTTACTAAGCGCTGGTCTCGGTAGCTTTTCTTTAAAAATAAATTAAATTTTAATATACTTTACACGTAACATAAATTATACTTATTGACGTGTAAAAGTGCCTGTAAAGGTCTAATTACTGAATAAACATTTGAATCTTTGAATCTTTGAATCTTTGAATCAAAAGTCCCGGGATAGATCCGTCGTCAGGTCGTGATGGAAAATGATCTTTTTCAGATATAACTGGATCTTGGATGTTTATCTATGTATGTATTTCTTATAAAATATAGTATCGTTGAGTTAGTATCCTATAACAGAAGTTTTGAACTTACTTTGGGGCTAGCTCAATCTGCGTGATTTATAGTTTAAAGTACTCCTTTAGACGAATCAAACAAGCCCAAAGTCCATGAGGTTGCATCCTTTCATTACAGAGTTCCTATGGCCACCTTCTGGCTCCATCATTGGATCAGCTCCCTGTTACCATAATATTGCATTAGCATAATATAGTCTCGTTGAGTTAGTATCATATAACAAAGTTTCAAACTTTGGGGCTAGCTCAATCTGTGTGATTTTTGCGTGAACATTTTTTTTTAAAATTTATCTTACACAGTAACAATTTTTAATTCATAAATAAATAAATAAAAAGGGACAAATAACACTGATTGAGCTAGCCCCAAAGTAAGTTCGAGACTTGTGTTATGGGATACCAACTCGACGATACTATATTTTATAACAAATACATATATAGATAAACATCCAAGACCCAGGACAATTTGAAAAAGGCCATTTTCCAACTTGCCCTGTCCGGGGATCGAACCCGGGACCTCTGGGTGGCGGACTAGCATGGTCACCACTACGCCACGGAGGTCGTCAAATTTATTTTCGATACCTAAACGGGGAGTGACACAGGCCTGGTAGAGCGCAGTCCTAATTGTCGCCGCCTTTGAGCGTACCACGCATCATCGGTTCAGATTATCGAGGCGTTACCGCTACTGACAGTGACAGACTTTTAATTTTATTTTAACACTTGCGTGGCCGGCGTTACTTGGCACGTTGAGTTTTATTTTAGGGGTGTAATAAAGTTTGACGCTAATCTCTGTCTGTGTCTGTCGTATCATAGCTCTCGAAAGGATGGACTGATTTCAGTGCGGTTTCCGTAGTAAACAAGGAACCCTTATAGTTTCGCTATGTCTGTCTGTCTGTCTGTCTGTCCGTCCGCGGTTTTACTCAGCGACTATAAGTACTAGATAGCTGTAATTTGGTAGGGGTATGTATATTAATTATGCGGAAGAAGTGGTAAAATAAATTAAAGAATAAAAAAAAAACAATACAAGTAAATTTGTAAACCCTACTTAACTCTGATAGTTTTCCTTTAAACTTCTATTATGTTCTGTGAATGTTTTCACATGCCCAAATATAACCGTTTGATATAGTAGAGAGGGAGGAACACTTGACTCTAACAATAATTTGCAATATAAAACCAAATATTTCACAAATAGATCCCTAAATCGAAAAATGATGTTAATAAGTTCACAATTTTTTTAAAAACCTATTCAACGATACCCCACACGATGGGTTAGGCCAGAAAAAAAATTACCCCCATTTTACTTAAAGCTGTCAAATTTTTTTTTTCCAATTTTTTGCCATGATTAATATGCATACCCATACCAAATTACAGCTTTCTAGTACTTATAGTCTCTGAGTAAAACCGCGGTCAGACACACAGACATGGCGAAATTATAAGAGTTCCTTGTTTACTAAGGAACCCTAAAAAAGCGCTTACCATGATAACCAATGATTGCCAATGATATCATAAATTTTATATCGTTTATTAATATTTATATATCGTGGTAGGAGACTAATCAACAGTCTCAGTAGATTTATCGCCATCGTTACAGTAATGGTAGTTTATATCCCTATAGAATCAATAACTAAGCCAAAGAAAATAATAAATTTAAGCAATTGAGCAAGCTGCCTACATTGCACAAGCCAGTCGATTCTATGCAACTTTGGCCGTTTTTCTTCCTTGTTGATATATCACTTCATTATTTATTTATTACATACGAGTATTACAAAGACTTACAGCTATAAATTAAGATTATATAGTTAAATACATATATGCTATATAAATTTTATGATATAATCGCCACTCAACGTTATCATGGTACATGCTTTATTTGTAGGTAAGTAATAGTAATATGGAAAAGTTAACGAGGGGCGCAACAAAGTTCACCGGGACAGCTAGTCTTGAATATATCTGTATATTTTTATTAATTTTACAAGGTGGAAGGGACATATCCGTATAAAACGAACCACGTGTTATACTAGATCTTTATAGTAGAATAAAATAAAAAAACAACAAAAAAAAAACATTTTCATGCACATTGTCCGGGCGGCTGGACACTTTTGTATGGCAATGGTGGAATTTTTTTTTTGTTATTTGACTGTAATTTTACTTTCATTATACTGTAGTGATCTAGTATAGCCCGTGGTTTGTTTTATTACGGGTATGTCATTTCCACATTGTATATTTAAAGGCGGTTTAATGCAAAAGTGGCGCCCTCATTTAGAAATAAATTAATATTTGCTAATCGTCAGGCGTCATGCTCCCAGACCAGCTTGGAAGAATATTATAAATCAGTAAGTATATGATAGGTACATATTTGTATTGTATTGTAATCTTCTCTTTTTTACCCGACTGCGTCAAAAAGTCAGAAGCCCAAACAATAAATTATTTATTGGATATTTGTGTCACTTGATTATTGTCAATTTTTCTTTCGATTTTATAATAGTTTTTGACGTTCAGATCATTTACTTACAACTAAGTTTATTGCCGCTTTCTAAGCGCAAGTACAGCAGAAGCAGCAACAAACTATACTGCAGTATTTTCTCCAAAAACGTCTACTTACTTCCTTCGAGGACAACTTTTCCGCAAGTAGGTCCGATTTTGCCGGTCCCGTTTTGCGTGGGGAGCTGATTCCGTCCTCAGTTCTCGAACCAGCCCAGCTCCTGCAGAAAGCCTAGAACGCCTGCTGGCGCCCTGCACGCCTCTGCCATAGTTCCCGGATGTTCTAGGAACCTTCTTCTTATATGTGCGACACCATCGCACTCCAAGAGGAGATGGCTCAAAAACGTCTACTTACATTTAAACTGATATTAAAAATTATAAATATTATATTAAATAAATTATTGTTATTTAAATGATTTATTATATTTCCACGAGGCAGCGATTTGGGTTTGATTTGGGGAGGCAGGGCTTTTTAATTCATAAGTAAGAAATTTAAGTTATTTGTTTAGTTTTAGTAAGTTTTTTTTGTTTATTTTATTAATTAAATATTTAAATTAAATATGTGGACTGAGAATACATTGTTACGTCATAATTATTAATTAAAAATTATGTCAGAAGGAAAGTTATGTTCTTCGAGTGATTGTGTACAAATATGTACTTACATGTATGTACTTACATATATGTACATATATGTACACATACACTTACAGCTTAAACGGCATAATGGTGTCGTTAGACTAGTCTTAGTTTTTGTACCCAGTGTCACTCTAAGAATAGAGTGACACTGGGTACAAAAAGAACCAAAGGAAATGCAAATTTTTGCATTTCCTTTGGTTCTTGCGCCCACCTTGTTCAAATAAATTTTTCCTCCACCCAAATGTTGGCTGGAAGAGATTGCATTTATAGCGATAAGTCCGCCTTTGTGCCTATATTGTTTCTTGTTGTTTCGTAATTTTTGTGTGTCTATTATGGTGCAATAAAGTTGATTTGTATTGTATTGTAATGTATTGTATTTTTGAAAAAATCAAGCAGTCTTTTTTTAGTAATTAGATACTTGTTAAAGATTTTTTTACTACCTATACTTATTAACGCTTCCTGAGTCACATCGTCAATGGCATAAACAACATAATTACTCACAATTTACCGTCAATTATTTTTAAATGGCGGCAATATTTCCCTGTCGGCGACTTTAAAGGCGCCGCCTTTGAAGGTATCGGTTCAACAGAGGTGCAACTGCATTTACCGAAAGATAAGGAAGATAAGATATTTATGACAGTGTTTTATGACACTGACATTACCAGGTGGTGGGTTTTTTCTTACATTGTATTGCCCTTTGGGATATTGTGTACACATAAATACTCACTCTATCACGTCTTTATACCTATTGAGAAAGACAGAGTATTTGCAAAAATAATATTATATCTAACGTAACAGATACCCGACGCCCAAAACGATTGTAAGGCAAAACTATAGTTGCCGGTAGGTACACAGAGATGGCAGTACACACGACTAGCAAAAAGTGACAAAGAAAGTGTTGAATATGCTTTAAGGGGCTACATGAATTTTTCGGGGTCCAGTGCTGCCCCCATTTCAAATAAATCATTTGAAAAGAAATGGAGACATCATTTAAAATTATGTCTTGATCAGACCCTAGATAACCCTTCAAACTATTTTATGAACTACTGTTTACAGTTTAAAGTGAGAAAGTGAAGCTTTTCTACGCACAATTGCGAAAAACGGCCACTTTTGGCGTATGTGCGTAGAAAAGCTTCACGTTCTCACTTTAAACTGTAAACAGTAATTCATAAAATAGTTTGAAGGGTTATCTAGGGTCTGATCAAAACAAAATTTTAAATGATATCTCCGTTTCCTTTTAAATGATTTATTTCAAATGGGGGCAGCACTGGACCCCGGAAAATTCAGGTAGCCCCTTAAGACGAAGTGGTAGCTAAAGTGGCACCCTCATTTGAAATAAATTCTTTCAAATTAAATATGGTAATAATTAAAAATTTGATTTGTATAAAATAGTTATAAGGTCCAGAAAGACCTTAGTTTTAAAACTGTTTTTCGCCAAAAGTGGCCACTTTTGGCGAAAAACAGTTTTAAAATCAGACGGACTACCAATATTACTTTCAAAGGTTATTCATAAAATAGTCTTCCTAGACATTCATACAAATCAAATTTTTAATTATCACCATATTTAATTTTAAAGAATTTATTTCCAATGAAGGCGCCACTTTTGCTACCACTTCGTCTTAAAAATAATATTGCACATCATATTCAAATTTCAATAGCCTTTGTTGCTGAATTTACAAAAGCACTTTAATCAGTCGTTGGCGTCTTCAGCGTGTCTTGTGATACATAGGCCTCCTCCAGAGCTTTCCACTCTTGTCTATCTCGCCACTCTTCTCCATAAAGACCCTGCGATACTCTTCAAATCGTCAGACCATCTCTTTTTGGGTCGACCTCTCTTTCTTTTTGTTTTGTATCTTGGGGTCCAGTTGGTTATTGAAGTTGACCATGTTTGCTTTTCGTCGCACATCATGTGGCTCGTCCATCCACTTTAGTGTTTTTGATTTTTTACTGTTGTCCACTAATTTTATTATTCTTCTTCTGTCTACTGCCCGCTTTCTCTGTTTTATACTGCATACGCATTTCGTATAAGTCATATTTAATTAATTATAGTACTAGTTTATTTAAATAACAGTGATAAAAGATTTTAATGTTTTAATAAATAGCTATAGAGCCATCTTGTTATAAGGAAGAGAATCAATTATGTTTAAAAGGTGATGAGAAGGCATGGTATTTGAAACTTGCGGTTCTAAGTAGACAGAGCTTAGTTGGAAGAACAAAAGGCTACTTTTAACTAGATGGTAGACGAGAATGAAAATAGACAGCCATTTAACAACCTCCGTGGCGTAGTGGTCACCATGCTAGTCCGCCACCCAGAGGTCCCGGGTTTGATCCCCGGTCAGGGCAAGTTGGAAAATGGCCTTTTTCAAATTGTCCTGGGTCTTGGATGTTTATTTATATAAGTATTTGTTATAGTTAGTATCCCATAACACAAGTCTCGAACTTACTTTGGGGCTAGCTCAATCAGTGTTATTTATCCATATTTATTTATTTCACGCTGAATCTAGATCGAGATCCGTGATCGTGATCAGTGTTTTTGATCCAGATATAATTTCCGAACTTTCTCACAAAATTCCACGAGAATCGGCTGAGAAATGCGGCTTGTAGACGAGAACAGCTGGACAGACAGACAGACAGCCGGACAAAAAAGTATTTTTGGCCAATCTCGAAACTGAGACGCTTTACTCACTCGGTCAAAAACAACGTGTATGTCTACGGCGTGCCCCAAATTTTACAACCTTTGAAAAATCCTTACACAATTATAATAAATAAATAAATATAAATATAAATATATATACGGACAAATCACACTGATCGAGCTAGCCCCAAAGTAAGTTCAAGACCTGTGTTATTGGATACTAACTCAACGATACTATATTATAACAAATACATATATAGATAAATATCCAAGACCCAGGACAATTTGAAAAAGGCCATTTTCACACTTGCCCTGACCGGGGATCAAACCCGGGACGCGGACTAGCATGGTGACCACTACGACACGGAGGTCGTCAATTAATACGATAGAAATCAAGTTCAAAGCATTATTATATCTTATGTACAGTTCCATACCCAAAAGGTAAACACGAAACCCTATTATTAAGACCTAGCTGTCCGTCCGTCTGTCTGTCACCAGGCTGTATCTCATGAACCATGATAGCTAGACAATTGAAATTTTCACTGATGATATATTTCTGTTGCCGCCATAATAACAAATCCAATAAACGGAATAAAATAAATACTTAAAGGGGGCTCCCATAAAACAAACGTGGTTTTTTTTTAGTTCTTTGCTCGATATTAGTAACAACAGGTAGACGCTTGAAATATTCACAGAATGTTAAATTTTATATTCACTTTAAATACCTCTATAAAGAATTAAATTAAAATAAAATAAATATTTAAGAGGGGCTCCCGTAAACGTGATTTTTTTAAAGATAATGGTACGGAACCCAACGTGCGCGAGTTCTACTCGCATTGGCCGTTTATTATTTTTCTGTTTCTAAGATATGGTTTATTGTTTATTTGTTTATTAGGCAAATAAGTAAGAGCGAAGTCTCCTGGCACAAGCATAAACAAAAACCCAGAAATCTTTATAAATTAAAAAAAAATCTTTCAAAATAAATCCGAAGCGAAGCAAACTTATTTATGAAGCCACAGACGGACAGCTTAACTCTTTATTTATATAGACAAACCATCCAAAAGCACTCTGTTTTCACTCCAAAATAAACACCTCGGTTTATTAAAAGGTCTTTAATTCTAAACGTGATAAACTTTTCAGCTTTCGTCAGCGTGTTCCGTTTGTCTCTAGTTATTACACCCCGAACAGTATGCCCTGAAAAAGATTTCTGAAAGACTGTCAAAAAAATCACCTTAAGATAATAAATAAATATGTCTTTTTATGTCATAGGGCGGCAAACGAACAAGCGGGTAACCTGATGGTAAGTGATCATCGCTGCCCATGGACAACTGCAACACCAGGGGTGTAACGGAAGCGTTGCCGGCCTTTCAGGAAGATATAGACTCGTTGTTTGAAGGTTTCAATATCGTATCGGTCCGGGAACACTGCTGCAGGAAGTTGATTCCACAGTTCGGTCGTTTGTGGTCGAATGTAAAATGATGGACAAATCACACCAATTGAGCTAACCTATAAGTTCATACTTAACCGTAAGTTTCAAACATGTATATTATTATGAGTTAAGAGATACTTATTAATAAATAAATATATATGGTCAAATCACACAGATTGAGCTAGCCCCAAAGTAAGTTAGAGACTTGTGTTATGGGATACTAACTCAACTATACCTTCTATATTTTATAACAAATACATATAAAGATAAACATCCAAAACCTAGGTCAATCTGAATAAGATAATTTCCATCTTGACCTGACCGGGGATCGCACCCGGGACCTCCGGTGTGACAGCGTGGCATGATGATCACTAGGCCACAGATACTAACTGAAAGATACTAATTTTATAATTAAAAACACCCAAGACCTGGGACAATATGAGAAAGAGCATTTTCACACATTTCCCTGGCTGGGGACCGAACCATTATGCCAAGAAGGTCGTCAATAGGGAAATTCCATCTGCTTGTCTTCCCATGGAGACATCACATTTTTCCGTAAAAAAAAAGTATACTGTGTTTATCCATGTAATAAGCTTTCTACATGCCAAATTGCATTTCAATCAGTTTTGGCATAAATGCGGAACAAAGGTCCATCAGCATTTCAGTCTGCATGCGTCCACTGTAGGACATAGGCCACTTCTAAAATTTTTTTTAAAATGCAGAACGTGGTTACCATTCGCGAACCTTTTTGCCCCAACGGTCATCGGTTCGTCGCGCTATGAGTCACGCCCACAGCCACTTCAACGAGCTAATCCGCTGGGCTGTGTCAGTGACTTTTGTTCTTCTACGAATTTACTGATTTCTGATTCGATCAAGTAGAGAAACACCGAGCATAGCCCTCTCCATAGCGCGTTGAGCGACCTTGAGCCTTTTTATGAGACTTACATGTACTACATAGTAAGGGACCACGTTTCGAGCCAGAAGTCATCACTGCCTCACTGGTAACACACATTGTTTGTAGACCTTAGTCTTGAGGCACAGAGGTATTTTGGAGAAGAAGACACTGCGTAGCTCCCCAAACGCTGCCCAGCCGAGTCGGATTCGTCGCAAGACCTCTTCCTCTAAGCTGGAACTTCCTGCCTGGATCAATTGACCCAGGTAGATATACTGGTCTACAACTTTAAGGGTGGAACTCCCAACACAAACAGGTAGTGGCGCAACATACGGTAAACTGTGGTTAACGGTGTCGGTTTTACATTTATTTCATTTTGTATGTTTATAATATTCTGTGTCAATTTATAATGTAAAATTGTTAATTGACCCAAATAAATGAAAAAAAAAACAACATAGGCATTCGACATTTTTACCATATAAACTTTTAGGATGCGTGTAAAGAGGTGTATTCTCTCTATGATCTGACTTTACAGTCAGATCATAGAGAGAGTACACCTCTTCCATTAGACGAAGACGTACGTTGTGTGGACAGACACGCCGACAGACAGACGTTGATTGGCTGCGCTCATTAGAATGTTTCAGCGGGCGTAAAGTCGTAAACATCGTATGTTAATAGTTTAAACATTTACCGCCTTAATAAAATGCAGACTTAGTTTAAAACTATTTTTCACCCAATTGGGAAGAGATGAAAGTTTGTAAACGCTTGAATATTTTTCTGCTGTTAGGTTAGAAATAATATTCTTCTTTAAGTAAATAAATTAATATATATGATCAAATAACACTGATTGAGATAGCCCCACAGTAAATTCGAGACTTGTGTTATGGGATACTGAGTCAAAGATACTATATTTTATAACTAATACATATATAGATGAACATCCAAGACCCAGGACAATTGAAAAAGGTCATTCTCCTACTTGCCCTGACTGGGGATCTGACCCGGGACCTCTGGGTGGCGGACTAGCATGGTGATCACTACGCCACGGAGGTCGTCAAAGTAAGACTGCGGTAACCTCTTTAATATCAAACAGGCCGCTCGTTCGTTTGCCATTGTTTGTATTAAAAACAAAAAGACATTACAGAGTTCTTTTAGCAGCCTTCCAGCTCCATCATCAGATTAGCTTTATAATATTGTAGTGTCACGCGACGTACGTATGCTTGCAAAATTTCAGTTTAATCGGAAACCGAGAAGTAGGTAATTTAACTTGACTACGGGACAGGTTAAACTAAATAAAAGCTGGTAAATAGGAACACTATTTTGACAACTATGACAGTTTAATGGACAGAAAAGCTGTCATCTGACATATGTCTCTATTTTACCGCAATGACAGTTAAGTTTTCAATTGTCATATGACAATTGATAACTTACACACGACCATACATACAAAGATAGCGGCGAACCACATAACCCTCCTTTTGGCTTGGTCGTAGCCGGGTAATAAATCTAAAAAAATATTAGGCACACTGTACTGTAATTGTTCGCAAAACATTTTTTTTTTTAAGGGTTTTCAAAATTTTCTTTTTCCATTCAACGTTAAACCAAATGCCAAAAAATCTGCTGTAAAAGGGAAGTAATCTTTACAAAGCACCGATTATACAGGGTGACGGTAGGAAGCGGGGCATAAACATCGGTGTTTACGACACCGATAAGGAGCACCCTATGCGATCTGATAGGGGCTTTAAGTTTAGCAGTGTATTGCTGGGACGCTTCGGGGTAGTAAGTTTGGATTATGTACACTCAGCGTTATTTTCTACTTTGTTTTTGTAGTTCCTTACTTTTTTTATAGTACTTTGTTCTTTAGTTTGTTGGTTGCCCCAGGTACAGATGGTCCGACGAGGTACAGAGAGACCTGCGAAGCCTCTGACTTGACGACTGGCAGCAACGCTCACAAAACCGCAACAAATGACGCCATCTAGTGTCGGAGGCCAAGATCCACAATCTGGACGCGTTTTGTGCGTCGGCTATATTTTGTAAACAAGAAAGTAAGTCGCGATTCGTGCGTCGTTGATTAAAATCCATAGATTTATTAAGTATTCAAACATGACATATTAAAATAAAAGTTCATTTCATTTTCAAATTGTAAAGCAAATAGAGAAAGAGTAAATCATTATTTATATATTTATCATTATTATAATAATAATTGGATGCCTAGCAAGTTAATGTGAAATTACTTAACACTAGTTTAATATGACGTCATGTCTTACCACTTAGTAAATCTATGGATTTAAATCAACGACGCACGAAACGCGTTCAGACCAGATCTACTTCGGGTCGCTGCGCCACCGTAGTAAGTAAGTTTTGTAGTTCCCGCCTGAAAATTTCAGGCAAGAATAAAACCACTTTTGTCGTAAGGTCGACTAAAGAATAATCAGAAACATCTAGTGCTATCACTGCATTTCCAAGAAGGGTTAAATTTGGGCAGCGATCGGTTGTTAACTTTACACACAAACATTTTTAAGGAGGGTTTCATGTCATACAGGTTAAAGGCCTTAGCACAAAGAATGGATTTTTAAACACAATAAATGGTGGGTTTTTGGAACCAAGTTCCTTATCGCGCGTTGCGAAAGGGAGCTAGACGGAAAAAATTAAGACCAAAAGTTGTAATGACACTTTGTTCATTCATGACCTCCGTGGCGTAGTGGTCACCATGCTAGTCCGCCACCCAGAGGTTCCGGGTTCGATCCCCGGTCAGGGCAAGTTGGAAAATGGCCTTTTTCATATTGCCCTGGGTCTTGGGTGTTTATCTATGTATGTATTTGTTATAAACTATAGTATCGTTGACTCAGTATCCCATAACACAAGTCACGAACTTTCTTTGGGGCAAGCTCAATCAGTGTAGTTTGTCCGTATATATATTTACTTATTATTCAAATTTATGAAGATAATAAAAACCTGATTTTAGAACGCAGAAAAGAGTTTGAATGTAATTTAGACCTATTTATATTTATATTTTACTTCGTTCCATACGGGTATCCCTTGACACCTCTTAAGCTTTTTTTATACTTAATTACTGATTGCCGTTGAAAAAGACCCTAAATCTTTTTTGGATACCCTTTCACCGCCTTTATGTTGTCGTGCTCCCAGCGCAAGGCATAGTGCAGAATCTATAATAAATACCTACAACCAATCAGGGATGTGCAATACGAGCAGTTAGTCTTTGTCGGAAACATAAGTCGGTCGCAAAATGGACACGAAAATGTTTGTCATATAAATCCGACATTCGTGGTGAAAGGGTTAAGAATTATGAAGTGAAATGCGGAAGAATGTTAATATTTTTTACAATGTTATCCCAAACTGTACGTGTAGACGATCCAACACATAGTTTCGAGTGTATATAATACCTTTACAACGCATCGAGTCATAAAAACTGAGTATCAACATAAAGAGAATTACGCGTTACAGCGTTAACGTTAAAAATAGAGAGTCAAGTTGTTAGCACAATAAATAAGACTGGGAGCAAAGACTGTCTATGAAATGGACGATGAACCGAACGATTTTAAAATAAACTTTTACTGGTTCATTCATACAGACGACCTCCGTGGCGTAGTGGTCACCATGCTAGTCCGCCACCCAGAGGTCCCGGGTTCGATCCCCGGTCAGGACAAGTTGGAAAATGGTCTTTTTCAAATTGTCCTGGGTCTTGGATGTTTATCTATATATGTATATGTTATAAAATATAGTATCGTTGAGTTAGTATCCTATAACACAGGTCTCGAACTTACTTTGGGGCTAGCTCAATCAGTGTTATTTGTCCCTATATATTTATTTATTTATTTGTGGGGGTAATAAAATTATAAATGACAAATCTCTTCAGATATCTGTATTCTTTAACGACCAAATGAGGAAAGGCCTCAGACTATTGCTCATTTTACAGTTATAGCCAATATAAATACCACTTCTTTTTTCTAACGCGAGTCCAGTGCTGCCCTCATTTGAAATAAATCATTATATAGGAAACGGAGACATCATTTAAAATTTTGTCTTGACCAGGCTCTAGATAACCCTTCAAACTTCATAAAATAGTTTGAAGGGTTATCTAGAGCCTGGTAAAGACAAAATTTTAAATTATATCTCCATTTCCTTTCAAATGATTTAATTCAAATGGGGGCAGCACTGGACCCCGAAAAATTCAGGTAGCCCCTTAACAGTAAATAGTGTTGCCCTAATTGCCCTAATTACCCTAATTTAAACAACTATTTCTACAATAAGTAACAACATACATTAGGATTACTTACTATACCCATTTCACATATTTCGTGATTTTAACCTCCAACGCTAAAAGAGGTGTTATAAGTTTATGGCTGTAAGTCTATCTGCAGTTTTTTAATCCTCAACAAAAACAGAGGTTTTATAAGTTTGACTGACGCAGACGTCTGTCTGTCTGTGACATCGTAGCACTCGAACGGATGGACCGATTTCAATGCGGTTTTGTTTATGTGAAAGCAACTTCCCTTGCGGTGGTTCTTAGCCATGTTTGATGAAAATCGGTTTAATCATTAAAATTTTATTAGGCGGTAACGCTTAAAAGGTTAGATTTGTAATTTAACTGTAAAATAATAGATGGCGTTATGGATTAGACTATGTTATTATATGTTATGTAAATTCTTTATTGTACAAAAAGGATACAACACAAATACAAAAAAAAAACAATACAAAGGAATATTATGTAGTTCCGCAACTTATCACTAGATGGTGTCATCGGGAGTTTTTTAATTCGCCTGCAAATCAGTTTTTACACCAGCCTGTGAGTCTTGGCCGAAATCAACAGGATTATGGAATGACGTTTCAGTGTTGAATTCGTTGTCCATTTCTTGCCCAGTCAATGTCGGTAGCCATTATTTGTGGTATAAATTCATCGGTGTGTTAATAAGCAGCTCTTAATTGGTGTCATAAATATTGTATGTAAAACAAACAGCCGCCGTCTGGGTTAAAACCAGGAATATTACGAACAGATGTGATAAGCTGAGCAAGTGTTGAGACTTTGAGATGGAAAATATTGTTTGAGAGAGAAGTTATGCTTTCTTGCTTTTCGTGTGTGCAAGGGAACTTAGTGTCAGATTTTTTAAGCTGCCTTATAGCATCTGACATAGCTTGACGACTGCCATACAATGATGACCAGTGATCGGATAATCGGGGGTTTTTTTGCCTAAACTTCACGCGGCACATAACACAGCGTTGATACAACCACCAACCTGACAAAAATAATTATTGTTTAATTGTTTATTGTTTAATTGTTTATTATGATAAAAGCAACTTATATCTATTACATTTATCACACATGCATTTTTACAAAAATAGGATAATAATTGTAGAATTAATAACAAAGATAATAATTTTAATTATAAGACATTTAATTTTAAATATTTTCATTATTCACTTTCGTCACTTTCATAGTCGCGAGTATTACATTGGTCATGATTTTCAGAGTACTTTAGGAGTGACTCAATAATGGTAGACCAGTTGTCAAAGAAAAAATCTAAATCAGTGTTGGTGCTCCGAAGTGCATTGAGATGGCTCAGAGGACGGACCAAAGGTGACATCGCGCGCGACAATTACGAGTATGTTTCGCAGCATCATTCTAGCGATTTACATTAACTACACGTAACTTTAAACTAGTCGTGCACTGACTAGTGGATCACGCAGCTACATGTAGTTTATTTATAAAAAGTTAGTACAAATATACTTTTAACAAATGATTTTTTATTTTATTTTATCAAACTTTATTGTTGCAAAGTACAAATATACTTTTAACAAGGACTTAATGCTAAGAGCATAGTAAATTTGAATCGCTAGAATGATGCTGCGAAACATAATTATTTTTATCAGGTTGGTGGTTGTATCAACGCTGTGTTATGTGCCGCGTGAAGTTTGAGCAAATAAGCGCCCGATTATCCGATCAGTGATGATGACAGCCGGGACCAAATTATACGTGCCTTTCAAAAAACGGAGGATTTTTTATGCCACTTGTGGTAAAATATGTAATAATAATAAATAAATGTATGTATAGGGATAAATAACACTGATTGAGCTAGCCCTAAAGTAAGTTCGAGACTTGTGTTACCTACTAACTCAACGACACTATATTTTATATCAAATGTATAAATAGATAATCATCCAAGACTCAGGACAATTTGAAAAAGACCATCTAGTAATGCGTACTTCCACCGGGCCACCGAGTTCCTCAAAAAAGTTATAAAAAGGATACTTGTAGAAAGTCATGTTTAAACCTTATCCTGAGTCTTCATCAGGGCAAATGTGATTACAGGACGCGCGTACACGATGTCACCTCGAGACATACTGATGTTAGCGAAGTCCCTTATTTTTGGATAGTCGGATAATCTTAAAGTCTGATTATTTACAATCATACTTTTCTGACCCTGTTGTCATCCCTATTATTGTTGTCAGAGATGTATTTTCTTTCCGGGCACCCGGATAGAATATAAGAAACCATTAATGTCCAAGTCAAAAAGGAGACGCTTCGCTCGTCTTTCGCGCTCGCTTGATCTAAAATATGTCAAAAATATTTTTTACAGAATTTTTTGTGCTTTCGGTTTTTTGCACTAAAATACTGAGTTTTAAACGATGCAACTGGTTCTACCAATTTTTTTTTTATTGAATTTTTGCTTTATATTCCAGCGAAAGTGCTGGAAAAAGTAAAATTTTGGATTATTAGCAATATTGTTTCTTTTTTCTTTTCTCCCAGACCAGCATGAAACATACCGTATCTCCGGTTTGTAAAAAATCAAGGGAAAAGGGGTTCCGTACGATGCTAAAGTTTTTAAATTAATACAAAATATCACATTTGAAATCGTCATAGTAAGACTCAAGTTAACTACTACTAGCGCTATCTAGTGGTGTTTTAGAAAACAATGTTCCGTAGTGAACGTATTAAATTGAGTTTACCACTTTATTTTTAACTGATAGAATTCTCAAAGGGTTTGCAATAATCAAAAAATAATAAACAATATTTTGTATTAATTTTTTTTTTCAAAATTGTTTGTTAAGTAATTTTGGGGATCTCGGGTGAAGGGGTCAATTTTCGTCTTCTATCATGAATGAAATCAAAACTATTTATTTCACAATAATAACATTTGAGATCCACATACGAACCCTTTCATTTGGTACCTATATGGCACAATAAGATTTGCAAAACTTTTTTTCTAATTTTCTGATTTGTACCCCGAAAATGACACTGATTAAAAAAAAATATTTACTTTGCACATCTGTGTTTGGATTACACAATCCTACCAAATTTCACCTCATTTGGTCCAGTAGATTCGGAGCAAATTAGCCGTGACAGTCGCACGAGTGATCCTATAAGATTTCCATTTTTTTTGTACAACCCTAAAAATTAAGTATACCAAGTTAAACCGCTAATACCACGATACCTCAACTCAGCGCTTGTTGTTCTAACATCCATTCACTTCAAAGGAATGCCGTCGATAAAAGCATCGTCCGTCAAGGCGCCATTACCAGTCGTGTGATGTGACATGTCTGTTTGTCTGTCTGTCAGTAATAAACGTCTCTTAAACGTCAATCATGACATTTCGTTTGTATAGAACTATTTGGAAGTTAAGATTTTTCACGAGCACCCCGCTGGACTTCACTGTAAAATAAAAACGGCCAAGTGCGAGTCGGACGCGTGCACGAAGGGTTTATAAAAAACACCATTACTTATAAAAAATCACATTTGTTGTATGGGAGCCCCACTTAAATATTTCTTTTTTTCTGTTTTTAGTTTATGAACGCTATCGCACCGGCCATGCGATATTCTGCGCTCTCTCTCGCTCTGGCAAATGACGGTTCTGAGCGACAGAAAAGGATAGCAGCATAGAAAACTGCTGCTCCGTGCTGACGAATGAGATCCCCATAGTCGCCATGAGGTACACGGCACCACAGAATAAGTACTAGCACAGAATAAGAACTAGCACTCACGTACTAGACTCTGTCAGCAAAGAAATTCAAAGAAATATCTACTCAATGCGGTTAGCGATATGGTTTAATTTAGCTCATCCACGAAGTTAATGAACACAGGTTTATGAAAAGCGCGCGCGTCACAACTCGTCACTGCGTCGATCAATGTACGGAATGGAAGCACTCCTTATGACACGACAGCTTTGGTGGTGTGGGCACGTCCTCCGCATGGAAAACCACCGTTTACCCAAAGCTGTTTTCTATCCTGAGCTAGCGGAAGGTAAACGGAAGCATGGTGGTCAGCATCTGCGTTATAAAGATGTGCTTAAAAGACATCTCAATGCCTGTACCATAGATCGGAGGAGCTTGCTGCGAAAAACTCATCCCGGCGAACTACAACCCAGAAGCAAGTTCAAATGTTTGATGAGACCCTACTTTGTAAACTTGATGCTGAGCGCCAACTATGTAAAGGTAGACCTAAGCCCTCCTATATATATACGTACAACTCAGCCGGCCAACTGTACTGTATGCCGTGTAACAGAATATTTAAAACCGAATTCGGTCTAGCGAGCCATATCAGAGCTCACGGTAGAAACAATGCTACCACCCAATGATTTTGTCTGAGGTCGCTGTTGTCGAAAGCGACAAGGATGACTATACTATACTTGTTGCTAGCTAGCAGTGACACTTCGATGGCTACTGAATTTTCCATTGTGCAGTGGTCGCCGCGCGTAGGTATATTTGCTATTAGATAGATAGATAAATTGTTTATTTGTCACAACCGACACACACACACACAAATTAAACTATACATACATTAGTTACATTTAGGTTAAAATAAAATGCTAACACAACAAAACAGTAATTACATGTGTGTGTGCTGCAGCAAGACAAATACGAGGTCGAAGCTCAGAGATAATATTGCCTCGAAAGCAATGCACTGATTTTCAGCAATGGCCTGGAAAGGTAGGTACGAGTGCTAATCAAATAAGAAATATATTAAGGGGCTACCTGAATTTTCCGGGGTCCAGTGCAGCCCCCATCTGAAATAAATCATAGAATAGGTAACGGAGACATCATTTAAAATTTTGTCTTGACCAGGCACTAGATAACCCTTCAAACTATTTTATGAACTACTGTTTACAGTTTAAAGTGAGACCGTGAAGCTTTTCTACGCATATACGCCAAAAGCGGCCGTTTTTCGCAATTGTGCGAAGAATAGTTTTACGTCTTAACCAGGCAAGACAAAATTTCATCTGAGGGCAGCACTGGGCCACAGAAAATTCGGGTATCCCCTTAAACGGGCAGTGACACAGGCCTGACGGTACACCCCTCCCGCTTCGTCTCTGGGGCTGCCAAGTGTGTTGCGTCGCAACGTAACGATAGCACTTTGTCGACGCAACGCTAACGCAACGCATCGAGTCGACTCGCACTAGCGTCGTGTTTTTCTGGGTTTACTCATTGAAATTTGATTCCAAGAATCTCCAAGTACTGAACGACCTCACACATAAGTACTCATCATCCCATCGCAACATCAAAAAGATCTCACAAGGAACTACAAACATACAAATCCGTCATCACGCTGTGTTTACTGCGATCGTAAAAAAGGCATATTTCGTCAATAGCTGGGCTTGGGATGAAGATTATATGTTTAGTACATGGTACGGACTACGGAACTATCGATAAATATAAACTATTTTGTAAGAAAGTAATATAATTTCGAACATAACAACTATGAGACAATAATAACAATAATAAAAAGTAAAAAAACTAAAACCCAACTACGACAAAAAACGACGCTGAAAAAGTATAAAACAAAATTTTCAGAATACTGAACTGAACAAAGTTGCTAATGTAGTTGCAATATTCACTATGTAAAGATAAATTTTCATGTTTGGAAAGGCGTAGTCACACGTTACATATACCTACCTACCGTAGCACTTTGACAACGTGTGACTACGCCTTTCCAACTTTGTTCAGTTCAGTATTCTGAAAATCTTGTTTTATACTTTTTCAGCGTCGTTTTTTGTCGTAGTTGGGTTTTAGTTTTTTTACTTTTTATTATTTGTAATATTTTGGTGTTAAAGTGTATTTGTGGCGCATAATATTAACAAAAGTTAAATTAATGAACTAAATAAGTAGTAAAGAAGCTATGAACGAAAAGATGTGAATTATATGCAATCAGCCCATGAATACAGGTAAAGTCACAAGCAAATGCTAGTAATATATATGTATTCAAAATGTACAAGTAAAGCGCTTTCAAATGATACCAAACACGGCATATTTATCTTAACTTTATTTTTTTACTCTGTATGTTTTCTCCGCTAGAGGGCGCCACATTAGATTTTGTGAAACCCCATATAGCCTATAACCAGCGGACAATTAAGACGCTTTTAATGATATGTCATTTGTCGAATTCTGATAAGAAGTTTAGAAGTTACGAGGGAACAGATGATCATGTATGTATGATGATCATACATACAAACATACATACATACATACATAGCCTGTCAAAATCATAACCCTCCTTTTGCTTTGCCGTAGTCGGGTAAAAATGCGTAAGTGTCGTGGAGCAATCGACTGAGACGAAGTTGGAAAAAAGAATCTGTGAAAAAGTGACGCAATAATCTTACACGTCTTTTCGCCTAGCCCCCCATCTGCCAAGTCCGTGCCGTCTGAAATAGAACCTTGGAACACTAAAAATTTGGTGCAAATATTTAAAAGACGCCAATGATATTCGATAACCTCCGTGGCGTAGTGGTCACAATGCTAAACCGCCGGTTGGAAAATGACCTTTTTTAAATTGTCCTGGGTCTTGGATGTTTATATATGTAATAATAATATAATTTAGCCCTTTATTCTGAAATTCTGAGTTGTGGTTTAACTGTTTTTCTCTAATTTCAGTGTGCCTCATAGCATGGGCCTCCTCTAGTGACTTCCACTGAGCTCTATCTCTAGTTCTGTCTCTATTCCTTTTTCCATCTCTTGGATACCACTCTGTCACTGCTTTGCTCCATTTACCCCTCATGTCGCGAATCATGTGGCCAGTCCACCACTATTTCTGTTGGTCTATCTGGGTGAACAGATCGTTAAGTTTTGTTCTTTCTCGAATATCCTCGTTTCTGACTCTATCCTTTCGTTTAATGCCTGTGATACTTCTCTCCATTGCCCGTTGGCATCTAGCCAGTTTGTCTCTTAAGTTCAATGTGAGAGCCGAAGTTTCGCCACCATATGTAATACTGGGTAAGATGCTCTACCGGTTGGTTTTCATCAAATTTTTTGATAATTCTGTCTATGATAATTTTTGCAAATATCTTGTATATATTAGACATTAAACTTATGGGCCTGTAGTTCCCAATGTCTTGTTTATTTCCTTTTTTGTGGATTAGTATGATGTGGGATTCCAACCACTGCTGCGGGATAATGCTTCTCTTTAAGATTTCATTAAAGATTTTTGTCAATGTTGGTATGATTTCTTCCATAGTACCATGTAGAAGTTCGTTTGTAATCTTGTCTGGGCCTGGTGACTTTTCTTTCTTTTGACTTAGGATGGCTTTTTCCACTACGCTGGTTAAAATATCGGGTATTGTCTCTTGATTTGTTTCAGCAGATCGTCGAAATGTAGTTTGAATTCCAGTTACGTCGGGTTGTTTGTCTTGCTTTGAGTACAGTTGGCGATAATAGTCAGTGGCTAATTTATTTATGTTTTTTCGGTTTGTGATAATTTTGTTTATTTTTTGGAGCCTTGGTATCTATTCTTTCCCATATTCTCTCAGTTCTTTCAACGCTTTCTTTACCCCTCCTGTCTTTTTGATGTGATGTTCGAAGGTTTCAATTCTTTTCTTTTTTCGGTCTTTCCTGATGTTTTCTCTTATTCTTTTATTGATTTCTGATATTGTTTTGTTGTGTTCTCTTCGATTTTGATTAGTAATCATTTCCTTTCTTTTGGCTATAAGTTGTAGAGTATGTTGACTGAGCTTTACTTTTTAGTATTTTTTGTTCTATTTAGGGTGGAATGTGTTTTAAGTTGCTTTTCTAATAGGTTGTACTGTTGAGCAGCATCCAATTTGGCATGCATTTTTGAACAGTTCGTATGAAGTAGTGGGTCCTCATTTAGGCTACTTGTTTTGCTTTTGTTGTTTTTGTAGTCTGCTATACTATTTCTGATATGGTTTCTGGCCAGCTTTGGAGGTAAATTTCTGAGGGAACAGCCTACCATACGATGGTTTGTGTGGAAGTTTAACTTGTTTATAACTGTTGTATCTATGAATGCTTTAGGATAGTTGCTGGTTATGTAGTCAATCTCATTTTTATAAACTGCATCTGGTGAGTGCCAGGTCCATTTTCTTCTGTGATTTTTTAAAAGTGTGAGTTAAGCAGAGACAGATTGTGTTCCATAGGAAATTCTACGAGTTTTTCGCCATTTGGGCTTCTATTCTCATATACAAATCTTCCAAGAATGTGTTCATCACGGTTTTTACGTGCTCCTACTTGGGTGTTGAAATCACCCATTAGGATAATATAATTATTTGATTGGTCTCTAATTGCTTGTGCAACCTCTTCATAAAATTGTTCAGTCAGGGGTTTTTCAGCTCTTTCAGTTGGTCTGTCAGAAATACTATTTATCTCTTGAATATACTGTTTAAGATATGGTTTTATCAGAAATCCTATTCCTCTGTGGCCAGCTACTGTTCCATGTGGTATTTATGTAGATGTAGACGTACATCTATATATGTATTTGCTATAAAATATAGTATCGTTGAGTTAGTATCCCATAACACAAGTCTCGAACTTACTTTGGAGCTAGCTCAATTAATTTAATTTGTCCGAATATATTTATTTACTTATTAATGATACAACTGAACCACTTCAGTGTAGATACTTAATGCCTACAAGGCAATTTTAAACTGACCTACTTGTCTTGCTTTAGCACACACATGCAACTTATACAAACTTTACCGTAAATTGTGCTTTAAGTGTAATCCATATGTAACCCTCTCTCTCTATTTTTCCACTCTCATATTCTCAGTATTTCCAGTTGCATCCTCAGTTGTAATGCTGTGAAGCCTATGATCCGCTTTCCGGCTTTTTCTTCTCCATCCTTGGCTCATCATCATCATCACCATTTCAGCTGCATAACATCCACTGCAGAACATAGGCCTTTTCCAAGGATTTCCAAAATTACCGATTTAGAGCGGCCTGCATCCAGCGCTTTCCAGCGACCCTATTCATGTCGTCAAACCACCTTGTGGGTGGGGGGGGTGTCCTACGCTTCGCTTGCCAGTACGTGGACGCCATTCGAGAACATTTTTGCCCAATCGGCCATCGGTTCGCAGCGCTATGTGTCCCGCCCACTGCCACTTCAACGAACTAATCCGCTGGGCTATGTCAGTGGCTTTTGTTCTCCTACGAATTTCCTCATTTCTGATTTAATCGTACATAGGGAAACACCGAGCATAGCCCTCTCCATCCTTGGTTGTAAGACGATAATACATATGTTACCCATTTGTAAATATTTATTATGTTTTCATCTCACGTTAATTATAACCAAATAATGTGTGTTTTGTTTTACAATATCATGAATCACTCATAAAAACTACACTTCACCTTAAAAATAACGCAATGAATAACCAAGGTATTGTTTCGTCATAAATTCTCTTCAATTCGGGAATAAAGCCGTATGTTTAGTGCCCGTAACTCCCGCGCTCCTAAACCCGATGTTTTCACTCACCACTCTCATCGGCGGTTCATAAATCTACAAGTAACGGTGTTTATGAAGATCACAGCTTCATATATTACGGCTATTTCTACTCGACAAGCTTACAGACTCATTTTTAAGATTTGCGGCAAAGATTAAGAAGCCAATATTGGCAGAAATAACATTTAGGTATCAAAGTCAAAGTAAAATCAAAATTAAATGTAAAATTTTATCTCCTATTGAAAGTAATTTTCAAACATTATTTTTGAAGCAAATGCTACAAAGTCCTAGCGTTTTGAAACAACTGTTTAGTCATATCTATTGTGTATCATTTTAGAGATCCATTAATAATATCTCCGAACTGTGAACTCACGGTACCTGTGATATTAACATAAAATAAATAAATAAAATAAAAATAATTTATGTTGGTAAGTAGCACACTTATAATAGATAATAGTTGGAGCCTAATTTTAGGTATTAAATACCTGTTCCACTAGACTTAGCTTCTCCATAAAGCTAAATATGGTGAGTACCTACCAGAGACAACTTGGCAACCCCTTCCTAATTTTTATTGCAATTGCTAAAATTTATAGTAAAATGTTACATACAGTGTCTTTTTATTTAATAACCACAAGGTTTTCTCTACAAAAAGGAAATATAAAACAACAACGCATCTTCATTATGATAAAAACATAGTCATAAATGTCAATCAAAATGCCTCCCAGAGACAGCTACTCGTAGGCATTTAATCCCACTCGTATCTCTTGGTAACTTCTCAGCTGCTTATATAAATCGTACGCTATCGGGATCTCGACCATAAAACACGTATAAGCCGTGGTGTGGTACTCGTAGCTATCGACACCATCGCTGTCGATTTACGCGCTTAGTCGACTGTCGATACTATCAAGGTTTCGGGTTGGGACACACTGAGTGGTGTGACGTTAAATTTATTTAAAGAAAACAATATTAAGGAAACCAAACTCTTTATTTCGAATTTTAACAATTTAGGTACTGAAATAAGAAAAATGCCACAGATAGGGGTCGTAGGTTCGAAGGGCACGAGGTTCGTTGATTCAGGAAAATGGAAGTACTCAGCTTTGGTGTACAGCCCGGCTTCACGAATAGCGGAAAGAGGACGAGGTCCAGCTTGCTGCCGCTTTTATATGGTCAGCGCGGGGTGAGGTGCGGTGCGGTGCGGAGCAAGAGGGCCGTCGTTACAGTGGGGGACAAACTATATCTTCCTACATTTTATCTTCTATTTCGGTATAGGTGTAAAAAACTTTAGATTATTTTACAAGCTTTATTTAGTTTCATTTGTCACGTTGTTTGTCTGTAATCAAATATTGCAAGTTAAATTTGATCCACTTCCCGGTTTTCGATTGAGCTGAAATTTTGCATGCATACCTATCTCGCGCGATACTGCAATATTATGATAACATGAAGCTGATCTGATGATGGAGCCGGAAGGTGGCCATAGGATCTCTGTAATGAAATGACGCAAGCCTATCGAATTCATCTTAAAGAGCACTTCAAACTTTTTTTTAGATAAAAACTTATTTTGGAAAATATTTTTTTAATAATTAATTGTTTGTTTAATTTTTTTGTTATAAGAGAGTCAACTCTTACTGTTTTAAGAAAAAAGAGGGTATTATCATTAGAATATTCATTCAAAATATAAATTTTAAAGAGCAAAGCAAAAAAACACAATGTATGACAAATGACTACGCAAAAACATAAAAATAGAATACCTTATATCTTCAATAAGTACTTTCTGTTTTTAATAAAGTTCCCGATTTATAATCTATAATTTACTCATAACGTGGCCTGAAAATCCGGTTAATTCTCGTTCTTAATGTTAAAAATAATTAGTGAATAAATCTATATAAAAATGTAATCTACAATTTAAATATAAACTGTTTTATTATAAAACGCGGAATAACTTAAATAGGTTTAAATCATTATTCGTCTTTAACAGAAGGCTTCCCACAATATGTTCTATTTTGTCTCTGATTACTTCAATTCGTTGAATAATAGTTTAAACCAAGTCCTGTGTTTTATTATAAGATTAAAAAAACCATAAAAACTTTTATAACAAAATAAAAAGGTTCAGCATCAGAAGATCAATAAAGACAATGTAATAGAGCATTATTGTTAAATTTCTATTATCTAGAAATAATCGTTTAATTAAATTTAGTAATACATCATTCATTATTCTACTCGTAACAAATATAAAAATTTTAGACTTAGAAAGTAACGTGATGTTCATTATCAAATAATAAGAAATTTATTTAGTGTGTACACATCCTATAATTTTAAAAATGGCTCCGGGTTTACCTCGATGACACTTTATTTACCGAGTGTCGAATTACCCGCCACAACTACTATTAGTTGAACAGTTTACGGTGTGAATCGAGTCGATAGCATCTCGATAAATAATTAGGTCGATAAAAATGCCCGGGACAAATGTCGACAGCGGTAGCAAAGTTTGTCGATTAATCCCATCGATTTATTTAAGACAGTTGGAAAGTTTCACCTGCTCATCTGGGTTCTTTTTTACTTATTTTTAGAGGATTAAGATCCCGTACATCCTATTCAGTATACACTAAGTGCATATGTGAGTGTGTGTGGGTTTTTTATTTCTTAAATACATATGTACAATTTACAAACTAGGCATTCATCAAATGTTTATCTTGTTGAAATACTATTTGTATTATTTGATTTTTATACGCTTTTAACTAACAAATAAATGTTTGAATACATCATTTGAACGTTAGAATTTTCGAAGATATATAATAAAATGCTATCATCATAGGGTGCCATCACCTTTCTGAAGTTTGAAGAAATATGTGCAGTATAGATTTTTTTTATTATTTTGCGATTTTGTTAATTCAAATATTTAAGTACATAGTAGCCTCGGCAATAATTACTTATTTGAGCCGTTTGGGGTTGAAACTTTGGGGCCGTGAGGACCATCGGCGCATAAATTATACAACACTGTCGCCCGAAAATTAACTGAAATCACGAGTGCCCAGAGGGCTGGCCTCTATCTGGCTCAAAAGATAAGCATTGCCATACAACGTGGCAATGCTGCCAGCCTTCTGGGCACGTTACCACGGGGCAGCGATTTGCCAGGGCTTTTTTATTTATAAGTAAGTAATTTAAGTTATTAGTTCGTTTCTTTTTTGTTTATATTATTTAAGCCAATGTGGAAATAAAAAAACATTGTATTACAATACATTTTAATTTTTTTTAACATCAACACTTTATACTCATATATACGCTCATAATGAATCTTATTTCACTGTCCAACTCCAACAAGAAATGATTAAATCGATAAAAACTGAAACGACACCGCCACTTCCTCACCTCACTAAATGTTGACAACGGTAGCGATAAAATCGATTCGTTTATTTTCAATTTAATCGGCTTATTAGCATATTTTATTTTGTTTACAACACTGTATAAATATGTCAGCGTTTAATATTGATTTTCCAGATTGTGTACTTAATTTATGTTTGTAGATTATTAATTGTGCTATTGCTACTGTTTATGAAGAACTAGTGTTTGATTCCCGACAAAAAAAGGGTTGTTATAAGTTTGACGCTAATGTTTGTCTGTGGCATTGTGGCTCTCGAACAGATGGACCAATTTAAATGCGGCTTTTTTAACGTGAAAACAAGTTCCCTTGCGGTAATTTATAGCTATGTTTGACGAAAATCGGCTCAGCCGTTTAAAAGTTATTAGGGATTACTGCTTTAAAGACGGGGTTTTTTTAATTTACTTTGCAAATAATAAATGGCGCTACGGATATCAATTTTAATATGTAGTTCCGCTACGCATCACTAGATAGCGTTATTGAAAGTCGGGTTTTTTTTAATTTGCCTAGCAAATAAACTTATTTTTTCTGTACTTAGATTAAAAGTAATGTTTGTTTCTCGTGTCTCATCTCTGTCGTGGCCTACGTTGGTGGCAGATATTTTAAAGTTATCTAAAATAATCTGCAATAGCTTGTCGACTGCCACCATCTTACGATAATGGCTGTACCTAAGGTCCGAAAGGGAATTTTTTAAGCACGAAGATCCTTGGAAGATATATATATCCAGCAGCAGACATTATGCGGCTGAAATGATGATGATGAGAAACTTATTGAAGTGTAAAGATGCTTATCCTTATCCTATCACACTAATAATATCATACTAATATTATAAAGGCGAAAGTTGGCGAGCGTGTGTGGTGTGTATGTTTGTTACTTCTTCATGCGTAAACGTTTGGACCAATTTCGATATAATTTGGTATGTAGGAAGCTGACATCGTGAATTAACACATAGACTAATTCAGGCGCGGGTAACACCGCGGGGCGCAACTAGTAGTATTATAAATGAGTATATTTGTTTCTGTGTTTGTTACGACTTCATGCTTCAACCAATGAACCTATTAAGATGAAATTTGTCAGGGATATTGTTTGAGACACAGGAAAGGACATGGGATACATTTTATCCCGAAATTCTCACGGAAAGTGAAGCCCAGGGACACAGATATTTGCGAATAAATTTTTGACTGTTGATTTTATTGATTCTTAAGAATATGATGGACACAGATACATACACCAGGGAGGTTACTCCAAAAGCGATACGCAAGACGGACGTCACTGCGTATCTACGGTTCAATGTCAAGCAACATTGAGCATTAATGTAAAGCCTAATTTATTTGACATAGAATGGGGAAGGCAGCTGTCATATACGTTGGTTCCTAACCTAATTAAATGTCAAAACTAGAGGTGGGCTGGATTAGGTAAAAACGGTACCTGTTCCAACTAATACTAATACTTAAAAATACCTAATCCGAATAATCCCTTCTAATCCCTGCTGTTCGCAGCCCATTTTCAACCTTATGTCTCACACTCCATCCAAGGGTAACTATTGTTTGTAACACGAAAATATTAGATAACACTCCCGAGATGTAAGTATTTCACGCAATAGCGAATTTTATCTAATAGAGCTAGTACACTTTGCTCGCAACGGATTTTCGATCTTACTGTTGAGACGTTTTAAAGTTTATTGTTGTTTATTATATAGATGAAATAATTACATAAAGGCAGACCTAATCCAGACAATACAACAGGCGAATATTTTTTCGCAACAGATTTTCTATTTTATTTCTAATAACTTTAAGGATCAGTGTTCTTTGATGACGAAAATATTCAACATTATTACAATTATCGTCACGTGGTGGTTGAATTTTGGCTGCGAATAGCAGGGATTAGGAGGGAATATTCGGATTAGGTATTTGCATTAGGTATTTTTAAGTATTAGTATTAGATGGAACAGGTCTCGGTTTTACCTAATCCCGCCCACCTCTAGTTTTAGGTTAGGAAATCCTGATCACTACTTCGTCTGTGGTTAGGAACCACAGCTGCCTTCCCCATTGGGACGACACTTTCTGACAGCTATCTTATTATTTTATGGAGTAAACCCCCTGCACAGAAACACAAAAATATGCCTGTGAATATGAGTACAAGAATTCGCCAGCTTTAGAAACGTTCTTCAAGTACTACGAAAAAGGTTGTCGTGACGACAGTTAAGACGAAGTGGTAGCTAAAGTGGCGCCCTCATTTAAAATAAATTGTTTAAAACGAAATATGGTGATAATTTAAAATTTGATCTGTATAAATGTCTAGAAAGACCTTTAAACTATTTTATGAATAACCTATGAAATTATTACTAATAGTCCGTCTAGTTTTAAAACTGCTTTTGCCAAAAGTGGCCGCTTTTGGCGAAAAACAGTTTTAAAACAAGACGGACTAGCAATATTACTTTCAAAGGTTATTCATAAAATAGTTAAAATGTTTTTCTAGACATTTATACAAATCAAATTTTTTATTATCACTATATTTAGTTTAAAACAATTTATTTCAGATGAGGGCGCCACTTTAGCTACCACTTCGTCTTAAACATAAATATAGTTTGTCTCATCTGATTAATAATTCCTTTTATTTCACTACAGTGTCATTGCTTTTTATTTTAATAGTGAATGCACTTTTAATGCTCAAAAGCACCTTCAAGGCATCGTAAAACGAATTTAATGTTATTTTCTTGAATTTAATCTTTATTACGGCAATAATTTTACTGAGTTCGCATTAAAAAGTATAAAGGTTGGTATTTTATTAAAAGCGAATTAAGTTTACAATCCGGAAAAAAATATAAGTAACTGTAGAAATAATTGCGGCGATATAAAGTCGATAAAAACTCGGATAGCTACAACATACTCGATGTACCTTACAAAATTCCGATCGTCGTCATTGTCCCTTGTTACATAAATAATGAAACAGCTACAGTGCCGGATTAGGCCTGCGCTGGGCCCGTAGCTTATCGAGAGATCCCTTTCTTTGCTTTATCTAGGATTAAAAAAAAGAATGCTCATCTTTGTTTTCTTTTCTTTTTGATACGTATAAATATAGTACATTCACAAATGTAGTCTTAATGTATACTTTTATAGGAAGCAGTGGGTTATTCCCAGCACGAGTATCATTAGATTACTCACTGGGAAGTCCTAGCATCATGTTGTAGCCAAGATTACTGTAATAAATGACTATTTTATTTCATTTTTTTTTAGTTAGTTAAATTAAGAAGAGATCCCTACATGGGATAAGTCCGCCTTTGTATATTTGTAAGAGCAAAAAAACATACATTACAAAGACAACATACGAAAGATCGTAAGTTGTCTTTGTAATGTATTTGTTTTTGTACCATAAAGTTATTACAAACAAATAAACAAAAAAACAAACATGTCACAAATTAACTTTTCTACATTGAATACTTATGGGCAAATTTAGAAAAAATACCATTTTTTTCAAAGAAAGAAAATTGACACTTGCAGTGTTATTCCTATTTAATTTTAATTTATAAAAAATATTGATCTAGATTTTGATACCGATATTTATCTACTAGACGGTATTCTCTCTTTTGAAGCGATGGAAAGGTGGTCTTTATTTAAAAAAAAGACGCTGGGCCCCTATTTGCGCGGGCCCTGCACTTGATACTAGGCTAATCCGGCACTGAACAGCTAAAAAAGTTGTCAGCGCTGAAACAATTCATAACAATAAAAATGTCAACGAAAGAAACCCAGTAGGAAATCGCCGACCAATCGGGCGTAAATTAAATAGAAAGCCATCTATAAGCGCAATTATCAGTTTGTTTTTACGAGCAAAACATCCACAGTATATTTTCTTACAAGCTTAAGTTTAAACTGCGATTCTGAAAGATAAAGCATTTATAACTTTATAACGAAGTGATAGAGTTGTTTCAATTGTGCAACAATAGCAAAATAAACATAACATCCTTACACTCAAAAACAAGGATTTGTTTGCTGTTAGAATTCCAAAACTCATTGCATTATGACTCTTATAGTATAAGCAATAGGAGGCAAAGATTTGAGTTTGGAATGTAAACTAGAGCAGTGATCGCACTAAAGGAGAACAGACACGGTCATATAAAACGCTGAATATGAGCACATAAAAATTCTTGAAGCGCTGTCAGCGGCCCCTCTAGTCATTACATTTGTCAAACGTCAAGCAGAAACGCGAGGAGCACAATTTAAATGATAATTATAACGTGCCGGGTCCACACGACGACATTCTGACGGATAAGGACACTATTTTTATGTGTAGAGCGTTTTTATTGACGTGTCATGCCCTGTAAATGGTTGGTATTTTTTATGTTATTTTATTTACGGCCAGTGTCAGTTTAGTAATGTGTAACAGAACTTTATTGTGTAATGAGGTTTATGATTATGTTTATAATTTTTAAGGTTCCGTACCCAAAGTCCGTCCGTCTGTCCGTCTGTCCGTCTGTCCGTCTGTCCGTCTGTCCGTCTGTCCGTCTGTCCGTCTGTCCGTCTGTCCGTCTGTCCGTCTGTCCGTCTGTCCGTCTGTCCGTCTGTCCGTCTGTCCGTCTGTCCGTCTGTCCGTCTGTCCGTCTGTCCGTCTGTCCGTCTGTCCATCTGTCCGTCTGTCCGTCTGTCTGTCTGTCCGTCCGAACTCTTCTAGCGTGAGTCCGAATAGCAATAGGCCCATTATAGTTTAAACGGACCAAATTACACAAACACGAAGTATGAAGCTAAAATTAGATAAATAGTGGCGTATAGATTTGAATCACACTAGTGATGAAAATGTTTGATGCAGTACCTTCATATATTATGATTTTTTGTACGTGTGTGTTTTCTATTTAATTTTTATTCTAAAAAAGATTTAAACTTAAGTATGATTTTAACTTGGTTTTTTAAACTAAATTAATACTTAAGCTCACTTATGAAACTGTTTATACTCGACCAAGAATACTTTTTCTTCTGCCATTCCTTTTTATACTTAGCTTGTTTACTTGCAATTGAATGTATAGTAATTTGTGCTAACTATAAAAAAATTACGCCAATTAAGACACCTTATTATTTTAACAGATTGCATCATCCATACGCGAGTTTTAGCTAAACTCAAATGATCATACGTGATTAAGGTCTACGTTGTCACTTAAAGGTTTATTAAACTTCCTTATTAGTCTTACAAACCGCCTATTATCAAGAACTAGACATTAAATCTCACACTACTGCTATCATTCACGAATCTAGGTTATCAGCCGACAGCCACCCGTTGCAAGTTTATCAAGTTATTACGTTCTGGTCCAAGTTTCTTTAATTTGCACTGCATTGTATGTATGACGACCTCCGTGGCATAGTGGTCACCATGTCAGTCCGCCACCCAGAGGTCCCGGGTTCGATGCACGGTTAGGGCAAGCTGGAAAATGGCTTTTTTTCAAATTGTCCTAGTCTTGGATGTTTATTTATATATTATATTTGTTAAAAAAAACAAACTTGGACTTAGTATCCCATAACACAAGTCTCGAACTTACTTTGGGGCTAGCTCAATCAGTGTCATTTGTCCCTATATATTTATTTATTTATATTTATTTTATTTCTAGTATCTATGCTTGTAAATTACATGTGCATCAATAATCCACTGATGTTCTTGCCCGAAAAGCCCCCCATTTTGTACAGTGCACCACTTAAATGAAGCAAATGACTAAGGAGTCGCCGTGACCAATCATCGGTCAGGTTTATTGTATTGGGTAGCCTTTTGACTCGAGAGGAAGATGACATAATCTTTAGGTAGCCTGTCAATTCTGACACTGGTGTGTTGGCAATAAGAAACACAATTTTTTTTGTTTAAAACTGCAGAGAATTCCCCTTTAAACTTACTGCCGTTTAACTTGAATTCTTCTCGTATATACCTTTTTTTCTTTATTTATTTTTGTTTATTTCTCTTTTATATTACAAGTATACTGATTAACACAATGGAAGATACTAAATAAGCATTTGGAATTGCTTAAAACTACATCAACAACTACTAAGAAGCGATTAATTGAAAACTCTATATAACCATTCGGATAAAATTCCACCGTGGTCCCAAATCCAATTTTTATCTGGCCCCATTTCAAAACAATTCTAAACAAATCGTGAATTTGGGCCAACATTTGTTGGGGCACAATGTCAATCGTAAATCGCTTATCGCCAAGCCTCTAATTGCTATCACCTAAGACATATCAATTAAAATAGCAACCATTTTAGCTCTGTAGCTCGACCCAGACATGGAGGTACGAGAAAGAGATATGTAATATTTATATTTCTTTTTTGTTCCTCCATGTTTCTATACGTAACCGAATCAGAAATTGCAGAAATCGTAGGAGAACAAAAGACAAAGACAGTGGCAGTGGGCGGAACACATAGCGCGAAGAACCCATGGCCGATGGGGCAAAAAGATTCTCGAATGGCGACCGCGTACTGGCAAACGAAGTGTAGGACACCCACCCAAAAGGTGGTCAGATGACCTGACCAAGGTCGCTGGAAAGCGCTGGATGCAGGCCGCTCTTAATCAGTCATTTTGGAAATCCTTGGGAGAGGTCTATGTCTAGCTGTGGACGTTATGTGGCTGAAAGGATGAGGAATGATGTTTCTATGGAGATTTTTTTTTGATATTGATCTTTCCATAGTTTTGTTTGTATTTTGGTTGAAATATTCATTATTATATATTATGTACTTTTACTAATATTTATATGATTACCTAGTTATCTAGGTAATCATATAAATAAACATATCCCTGAATCGAAAAACGGTGTTCACAAGCTCATAATATTTTTAAAAGATCTATTCAACGATACACATACGATTGGTCAGTCGAGAAAAAAAATGGCTTTTCACTTAACATGTATAGGAGCCACACATATTTTTTGTTTAATTTTTTATTTTACAATTTTCCGCATAATTAATATACATACCCATGCCAAATCACAGCTTTCTAGTACTTATCCGCGGACGGATAGACAGACAGACATGGCAAAACTATAATGGTTCCTTGTTAACTACGGAACCTTAAAAAAGCTAGGAGGTGAAAAAAAATCTGTTTGTTTATTAAAAAAGTCACTTAAGGGTCTACATGAATTTTACGGGGTCCAGTGTTGCCCCCATTTGAAATAAATCTATTAAAAGGAAACGGAGATTTCATTTAAAATTTTGTCTTTATCAGACCCTACATAACCCTTCAAACTATTTTATAACCTATTGTTTACAGTTTAAAGTGAGAACGTAAAGCTTAACGTACAATTGCGAAAAACGGCCACTTTTGGCGTATGTGCATAGAAAAGCTTCATGTTCTCACTACAAACAGTAAACAGTAGTTCATAAAATAGTTTGAAGGGTTATCTAGGGTCTGATCAAGACAAAATTTTAAATGATATCTCCGTTTTCTTTTAAATGATTTATTTAAAATGCGGGCAGCACTGGACCCCGGAAAATTCATGTAGCCCCTTAATACAACCGCGGTGGGTCGCTGGTTAACTAATGAATAAAACAGCTATAAAAGTTGGGAACTAACTATGTGTTCCAGTTGCATCATGTCTTTACGGGCCATTCGAATCATTTGCACATTTAATTTAATTTGTGTGACTCAATTTGCTGTTTCATCAGCTTGAGATGATTTTAATTGTTCGTCATAAGACGCATTTTTACCTCCTGACAAAAAAGCAGGGTGTTATAAGTTATTACTACCGCTGATGAGGTTACTGGTTTTAACACAGAGCGACTGCCATCTGAAGTAATGATCTCCGCAACCTAAAGGTTAGACCAGAACCAATCCGCTGGGATAGATGAGCCCGAGGGGGGCACCGAGGCTACGAACTATATTACACATAATACATTATGTAGATAGAACACAAGTGTGGCAATTAATATACTTGTGTATCGAGAGCGAGTCACTTTCTGACGTATATGGGTATTCGTGACTTTATTATGGCAATAAATTAACATAGACGGAGTATTAGAGTAATAGATATGCAGTTTAGATACTGGTAAGTTACGAGTGAGCGCGTTCAGACTTGATCTATATTGTGCAAGTCAGTAATGTTTGAATCTAAATATATATAATATATACATTTAGATTCTAACATTATTAATTATATTATAATAAAAGTTACGAGTGCACAAAGACGCCTCGGATGAGTAAGGACTTTTAGTATGTTTATCTCCTAACTAGTCCAAACAAAGTTCATAAGTCAAACTTTCTGATTTCAACTTTTCCATCCACAAATTATTCGTTGAAAGATTCAAAGATTCAAATGTTTATTTATTATACCTTTACTTTGCACTTTTGCACGTCAATAGGTATAATTTACGTTACGTGTAATGTATATTATAATATAATTTATTTTTAAAGAAAAGTTACCGATACCAGCGCTTCGTAACTACCACTGCTGAGGAAAAACGCCGAAAGATACTCATTTTCACAGTATTGGTCGCTTACTCGCCAGAAAGGCTTTGTCATATTATTATGATTATCTTTTCATTAATAAATACTTATAATATAATACAATGTTGACACATTATAACATGTAATTTGCGAACAAATAAACAAACATAAACTGCGTAGTAAAAAATATGAAGTACATAGTCAAAAAACTGGACTATGTCGCGAAAATTGAGCAAAGTGGTATTTTTTAAACAACGATCGCTGTTACTGTGGAGCTGTTCAAACCATGGTCTACCCACTGTCATGTCCCAACTGCCCAACCTCCTACAATAGAAGACCTAAACTCGGCTAATGACAGAGGCGTACATGTAGCCATGGATCCACACTCATATAATAATACTAGCTTTTGCCCGCGGCTTCGCTCGCGTAGGGGTGTAATTTATCAAAATCCTTTCTTAGGGGATGCCTACGTCATAGTAGCTTTATGCATGCAAAGTCTCAACCCGATCGGTTTAAAATTGACAAAGTTTCATACAAACTTTCATCCCCTATTTTATCCCTTTGGAGGTAGAATTGATCTAATTCCTTTCTTAGCGAATGCCTACGTCATAACATCTACCTGCAAGTCAAATTTCAGCCCGATCCGTCCAGTGGTTTGGGTTGTGCGTTGATAGATCACTATGTCAGTCAGTCAGTCGCCTTTGAGTTATATATATTTAGATGTAAGATGTATTAGTCCATTCCTTCAATGCTATGCTAATGAAATAAAAAATTAATATTTGGAAAAATCTGCTTTTTTGCACAAATTTTACCTGAACTTCGACCGTTCATAAAGTACTCATAAATTATAAAAATAAAAAAATATTTCGATAGGAACCTCGCAAATGTAATGACAATTTTAAATAAAAAACAATATTTCACAAATTTGTAAGGCTTACTGACTAAAACGTATATCCTGGAACAAGTTTTATGAAATTTCCGCACCCTATAAATAGTTAATATTCGTTCAATGGATAGTTAATAATAATACTAATTTCATTCAATACAGTGCAAACCGTGCCCTAAGGCGCTATCTCTCACTTTTTGGTTTGCTTTTTTTTCTAGCATTGCCCTGGATGAAAAAACAAGCTTTTCGAACTAAGCTCGCGTTGACGACAGAGCCGGCGGGAAGGGCCGCCTTAAGCGATACGACTAGCAATCCATCACTATTTTAATTCCTTCTTCTACCTTTTTTTGTCTTGCAGCCCTAGGCTCTATTTGCTTAGAGCCTCGAGATCCAAAATGCCCTGTCTATATTATATATAATACTATCACTTTGTCCCTAACGGGGTAGCCGTTAGGGATAAAGTGATAGTATGTATGTATAAGTCACTTTCGACTCGCTAAGAAGGAGCTCAGTGGCCCAGTGGGAGTGCGTATTACTAGCGCTTTCGCAAGTTAAGCGACACCGGGCGTAGTCCGCACTTGGATGAGTGACCACAAGAGGCATAAAAATTTCATCTTCGAAAGGCACGTATACGCTGCTGGGCCCGCCTGTCATGTCATAATTGTATGGCAGTCGTCAAGCTATGTCAGATGCCTTTAAGACGAAGTGGTAGCTAAAGTGGCGCCCTCATTTGAAATAAATTGTTTAAAACTAAATATGGTGATAATTAAAAATTTGATTTGTATAAATGTCTCGAAAGACCTATAAACTATTTTATGAATAACCTTTGAAATTATTACTAATAGTCCGTCTAGTTTTAAAACTGTTTTTCGCCAAAAGTGGCCACTTTTGGCGAAAAACAGTTTTAAAGCTAGACGGACTACCAATATTACCAATATTACTTTACGGACTACCAATATTACAAAAATTCTGACTCCAGTGTTGGCTACTTACACACACGAAAAACAAAAAACAAAACTAACAAAATGAGAAAAAAAAGACAGACGCACAGGGGCACAGAGATGAACAAAATTTAAAACCTACAACAAATACAATAGACCAGTAGACACAACTGTCACTCACTCAAAGCCAAATGAAATACAACCAACGTCCTACTTCTCAAGCGTGGTAATTCATAAAAAGTCATAAACGCCACTCAGCCGTATAAATCAACGCAGTAAATTCAACTTTATTCGACAATTAAAACCAGCTTTCTCAGCGGCCGTAAATAGAAGTGAATGCGCGTAAATAATCGTAAATAGGAATTATCGTTAAAACGTCAGCCGAGTTGTAAATCGCTGCAACGAGGTCTGCTGGTAGTTTTATGGCTTTGTCTTTCATTTTATTTACTGACTCGTCTTGACGTGGTTTGATTCGCAAACACGTAGGTGAGGTACACAACTTCTCCTTCTGAATAGGTTTGTCTTTGTATATCTATACAGGGTTACTGGTAACTAACGCAAAACCTCTTAACATCGTAATCAGAATCCTAACATAATATAGATCTGCAAGAAAAAAATAAAAAAAAATCTAAGAAAAAAAATGGACTCTTCATAGAAACTCGACCAGGTGATCAGTTAATATGTATGGGAGGCCAATTTTTTTTTCTGCTATTTGCGCCTTTTTTCTTGCAGATCTATAATGTGCTGGGGAGTCTGATTTCGATGTTAAGAGGTTATGAGTTAGTTACCAGTAACCCTGTATATAAAAGCGAAAATCACTCGCTCACTCATCACGAAATCTCGAAAATTACTTAGCCAATGTAGATGAAATTTAGCAGGAAGGTAGATTGTGACTAGGAGACGTCGGCTAAGAAAGGATTTTTGGAAATTCCATCCCTAAAGGGGTGAAATAGGTGTTTCCAATTTGTATGGAACTTCGTAATATTTAAAGTGAGACACATGAATTTTTTAATTTATTTTAATAGTTAGTAAAAAATAATAATGCATTCATTTGATTTTGAAAATTACATCCCTATAGGGGAGAAATAGGGGTTGCAAGTTTATATGAATCTTCGTCATTTTTTAAGCAAGACACATGCCATTTTTGAATTAGTGGTCAATAAAAAATAATAATACAGAAATTAGATTTAAAAATTGCATCCCCAAAGGGAACGGGAACGGGAACGGGAACCGGAACCGGGACCGGAACCGGAACGGGAACGGGATATTATAACACAATTTATAACGTAACAAACCAATTAAAGATCCTATTAGAACCATTTTCGACTTCTACGCGGACGAAGTCGCGGGTTACAGCTAGTTTTTTTATATATATTCAATATATAGATTGCATGGTCTCAATGAAACGTTAGCCATACAAATCATTTGTTGCTTCAATGAAACGGAATGCAACAGCCAACTTACACCATCTAAATGGGCCTTTAAGCTATCAAAGACTAGTGAAGCTGATCGCTTTTATGCCAAGGTAAAGTAATGATTATTAAAAAAGTTAGCTTCACATTATAAACAAACAATTAATTGAAACATTTCCCCTTTTCAACACATGACTGGGTTCAAACATTGCAACATTTTTCGTACTAACTACTTTATACATAATACATTATGTAGATAGAACACAAGTGTTGGCAATTAATATACTTGTGTATCGAGAGCGAGTCACTTTCTGACGTATATGGGTATTCGTGACTTTATTATGGCAATAAATTAACATAGACGGAGTATTAGAGTAATAGATATGCAGTTTAGATACTGGTAAGTTACGAGTGAGCGCGTTCAAACTTGCTTGATCTACAATATGTAATAAAAACCCTGTCCGATCCTTGTAGGAACAACTCAGACCGTCAATATGAACAACTTTTCCTATGGGACCGTTTGAAACTTGAAAAAAATCGACATTGTACATTGTACAAGTCTTTGATGTTCGAATCTAAATATAGATACTTCTTCTTGAGTCAGTGATTCAAACCTTTATGTTGCTATAAAATTGGGTCACGCTTATAGTTTGATCATTGCAAAATATAAATAAACTGAAACTTGTTAAAGAGTAGGTCCAAACCAAATTAGGTAGGTACCAAATTACCAAAAAGGGAATCTAAAGTTATGTCTCTAATCAGTTTGAATTTACCACCTCCAAAATTAGAAAGAATACGAAACTGAGTGATGGTAAAAAAAGCATCTGGCTTTTCAATTTTCAATATTTATTGATTCTTCATGTTTTTTACTCTGTATTTTCAAAAAAGACTGCAAATGACGAATAAAATTATTCATACAACCTGGACAAATGTAAAATTATACTGTGATAATAAAAGGATGCAAAGATGACTTTATGAGCACTAATAATGGTTAAATATAGCATGGGAAGCCATTTAATTTACTGATACTGGGTTGAAATCAAGTAATTTGCCGACTTTGTATGCTTCTCATGATTTTTATGTTCCAATAAATTTGCAAGAACTATCATGAAGGAATTTGTGAAACAAGTACTATAAACAGCTGCCATGAATATAAATTATAAAGTTTACGAGGATGTTATGATTTTATAGTGAAGAGCAGTTTAATATAAATAATAAGGGAAAATTTTAGATTCTGTTGAAATTAGGTGTTTCTTTTTTCATAGTAGATAATGTATGAGTAAAGTTTCTAAAGATAATTAAAAAACTAATTGGAAAAAAATCACTTTATCTCCTTGTGAGTTACGATGGTACAGACGAACATACATAAACACAAACAAACAAATACAGAATTACATAATTTTATATGTTTCCGATCCCCTAAAGGCGCAAAATTCTTCTGTTCGTCTATACAACTTTAAGATATCAATGTGTCACTGCCGACTAGCTACGATATAAAACACTAGCTGTGCAAGTGCAGATAAGATGCAATATTATTAGGCAGGGCATGGCAAATGAAATGCCCGCTTACTGGTATTACATAATTTACTAAACTTCCTGCTAATATTCTCCAACTAACCACAGAATAAGAACTAGTACTCACGTACAGAAGTCTTTCTCAAAAAATAAATTCAAAGAAATATCTACTTAAGTGATAGTGTCGGGGTCCAGTGCTGCCCCTATTTGAATAAATCATTTAAAAGGAAACGGAAATATAATTTAAAATTTTGTTTTGACCTACGCACATTCGCCAAAAGTGGCCGTTTTTCGCAATTGTGCGTAAAAAAACTTCACATTCTCACTTTAAACTGTAAACAATAGTTCATAAAATAGTTTGAAGGGTTATCTAGGGTCTGATCAAGATAAAATTTTAAATGAAATCTCCGTTTCCTTTCAAATGGGGGCAGCACTGGACCCCGGAAAATTCAGGTAGCCCCTTAATGTGATTAGCGCTATGGTTTAATTTGGCTCACGTCAGAACTCCGCACCTCTTCGTTTAGATGCCTAGACATCCATTGCAAGCCAGTTTTATTCTTATTACTCTGGAAAAACGATTCATGTAACTGAATTTTCCCCCTCGAAGTGGTCGCCGCGCGCATAGTAATAATGTAGGTATATTTTCGATACCTAAACGGGGAGTGACACAGACCTGAACCAAAGATAACTCTAGTATCAGTGATCTGCATAAAAATTGGTAAGCAAATAAAATAATATATTATCAAGAATGAGCCGACGGATAAAATGTAACGAAATCACAAAAAACACACAACGGAATCTCCAAAGGTCCTGCCCAATATGCGTCTCCGTTCTCGCCTTGTCGAGGGTGTTGAGAGGTAGGCTGCAGGCTACACAGCTACACCCACATTGTCGTGTGCACGGACGTAAGGTTTTGTTAGTAGTAGTGAAGGTTGTTATTAATGAAGGCATAAATGATACTACGCTTAAGTGCCATTACCTGTGACGAAATTATGAGATGTGTATTTTTTTTTCTTTTTCTTTCTTTTTAGGGTTCTGTACCCAAAGAGTAAAAACGGGACCCTATTACTTTGACTCCGTGTGTCCGTCTGTTCGTCTGTCTGTCTCCAGGCTGTATCTCATGAACAGTGATAGCTAGACAGTTGAAAATTTCACAGATGATGCTTTCTGTTGCTGCTATAACAATAAATTCTAAAAACTGAATAAAGTAAATATTATAGTGGGGCTCCCATACACAAAAACGTAATTTTTTATAGATAATGGCCAGTTCGACTCACACTTGTCCGGTTTTATTTTAATGATTTGTCCCATTTCCTCATTATTGAATTTTATTTATAAACGGTCAATTAGTTTATCATTTGGCCAATTTACAGACTTCCTGCGAATTCAAAAGTACCCACGTGTAATAATAGTGTGTAGTTGACTTTGATAAATAAATGCGTAGATGACGTAAGCTCGTTAAGGCTGTAACATAGACCAGGCTTCGTCAATACACCTCTATGACGTCTACCACAAATTAAAAAACAAAAACCGACGTTGCCATCGAGTGATGAGTGGTTAAGTGGAATTGATATACGTAGCGCCATCTATCATTTGACAAGTAAATTAAAAGTGTTTGTATGTTGCCTACACTGGTATCAGATTTTTAAGCTGCCTAAAGGCATCTGACATAACTTGACGACTGGCGTACAATGATGACAGCTGGGAACAACGACTTATACGTGCCTTCCGTAGCATGGAGGAGCTCAAATATTTGTATGCCACTTGTGGTTACTCATCCAAGTGCGGACCACACCCGTGATCGCTTTAAAGTGCTAGTAATGTGCACTCCCGCCGGACCATCGAGCTGCTCACAGACTTCCCATACAAACTCGGAACAGCTGAATTCACCCTTAATGATACATTTTTTTTTGTCCTTTTAAGTATATGACAACCAATTCCAACCTGCTCCGATAATTTTGATAGAGCCAGGCAAATAAATTAATGTGCAATGCGATATGTTGAGAAAATGTATTATCAGTGGTAGTTGATACGAGATACGAGGTAATTTACAGCGGGAAGTACTAATGGCGGTAATTTAGTGGTGTGTTGCGCCTGACTCATATTTTTAAGGATCTGTATCTGCTATATAGTGTGTGCACTTATTTCTGTAAGAGGAACAATATTATAAAAGTACAGTGTTAAGGGGAGACTTGAATTTCTTGGGGTCTAGTGTTGCTTCCAATTGGAATAAATTATTTGAAAGGAAACGGAGATATTATTTTAAATTTGTACTGACCATGCCTTGGATAACCCTTTAAACTATTAGAAGAACTGCTGTTTACAGTTTAAAGTGAGAACGTGAAGCTTTTCTACGCACATAAGCCAAAAGTGGCCGTTTTACGCAAATGTGCGTAGAAAAGCTTCACGTTCTCACTTTAAACTGTTAACAGTAGTTCGTTAAATAGTTTAAAGGGTTATCTAGGGCTTGGTCAAGACAACATTTTAAATGATATCTCCGTTTCCTTTCAAACAATTTATTTAAAATGGTAGGGGCAGCACTGTACCCCGAAAAATTTCAAGTATCCTTTTCAGATTTAATAATGAAATTGGGTATTTGGCTTAAAACCTAAAACAAGAAGAATTTAATTCGCTTATTAAGATGAATACAGTGGTGCCCTAATTTGAAATGATTGTTTAATTATAAATGTGACAATAAATTAACCTTTTTGGTTACCGTCAGACATAATATAGCCTTTTAAATTATTTGATGAAAACGGTGTAGTTTTAAATATTTTCACTTATTTATTAGGGCTAAAAATCACCGCATAACCCGAACTCTATTTATTTTATTCCTTATATCCAATCTCCTCATTATATCTAAATTACAAGTAAAAAAAAACAGAATCGAATCGACCCAACTATATCCATCCACATATTTACGAATCTTGGCTATCGCCTGAAGACAAAACAATGTGTTATCCATATAACAAATAGAAGGTTTCAATAACAATATCGACGAGCACAACTAAGACGCTGTCACGCCAACAAATTCGATCAATCCGTATTGTTATCACGTCTTGTGAGCGTCAATACAAACGCGACGCCATTACAGCGGTGTCAGCCAACAAATCAGCCAACATTGTCCGCTGATCCAGGACGTTCAATGCAAACTTGGAGTAACAAGCGCCTGGGAATAACCGAGCTATGAAATGATGGATATCCTAACTGATTTTAAGATAAACCATGTATTTATACGAAGATTACAACTGGCGCAGTCGGTAGGATCACTATAGATTGTTATTATCAGTGTGACGCCATTACAGCGGTGTCAGCAAACAAATCAGCCAATATTGTCCGCTGATCCAGGACGTTTAATGCAAACTTGGAGATACAAGCACCTGGAAAGAACCGAGCCATGAAATGATGGATGTTTTTAATTGATTCTAGGATAAAACATGATTTCAAACTAAACATATAACTGGCACAGTCGGAAAGATCTTCAAAGGTCATTACTAAAAGTTTGAAGTCATTACAGCGGTGTCAGGCCACAAATCAGCCAACATTGTCCACTGATCCAGGACGTTCAATCCAAACGTGGAGTAACAAACGCCTGGGAATAACCAAGCCACAAAATGATGGATGTAAGTCCTAAGTCATTTTGGGATAAGACATATTTTTGAACTAATACTTCAACTGGCGCAGTCGGTAGGATCAGTAAAGATTGTTATTAAAAGTGTGACGCTTTGTAATTTCTTTGATTGCTTCAAGTGAGCCTCTTGAAACAAATCGACAGTATATGTCACCTCTGCCGCTATCGTACTCTTAGTTCTTGTTAAGGTGCAGTAACAAGTACGTGTCGCCGACAGAAGGGAACCAATACCAACTCGAGTTTACCTACCGCTACACGTGACAGCTGGAATACCTTATGCTAAATCTATTGTAGGTAGGAGGAGAGATTTTGGCAATATTGTTAGGAGAATGCATTTTACAATAGAGGCTATACTATTTCTCAAATATATCTTTTTTGCCCTTTGACATCTGTTTTATTTTATCCATTTGTATGTAACGTTATGTTTTGGAGCAATAAAGATTTTAACTATAAAACTAACTTTTTTATAGATTATTCTATATTTACTTCAACTTCTTGCTTAGTTCAACCGCAACGTGTCCAAATGAGCATTTTATGAGGTGAAAAAAATCAGTAAGTATCTCTGTGTCCCTGATGTTAAACACCTTACTAAAGTAATTTGAACTAAAAAAAATAATTATTTAGTATAACGTCTAACAAAATATACCAAAAATATTTTAAAGGTTTTTTCAGTACATCATCATTTCAGCCGCATAATGTCCACTGCTGGACATAGGCCTCTCCCAAGGATTTCCAAAACGACCGATCAAGAGCGGCCTGCATCCAGCGCTTTCCAGCGACCTTGGTCAGGTCGTCTGACCACCTTGTGGGTGGGTGTCCTACGCTTCGCTTGCCAGTACGTGGTCGCCATTCGAGAACCTTTTTTCCTCATCGGCCATTAATTCTTCGCGCTATGTGTCCCGCCCACTGCCACTTCAACAAACTAATCCGCTGTACATGCTGAACAACTTTCTCCAAGGAACATAATAATATGATGTACATATCGAAATATGAGAAATATTTTTTTGATTTCCATTTTTGTTGTACGGGAGGCCAAAACTTAGACCCTGTACAAATTCAACATTTGAACATACATACATATTTTCACGTCTTTTTCCCGTGGGGGTAGGCAGAGACTAATTAAACACTCGATTAATTATTTCATCAATTTGTATAAAATATATTAAAATTTAACATGCTAAAATGGCTGTAAATAGTGAACCTACCTTTAAAATATTACCTACCTGTAGTTTGCTTTACATCCTTGTATGTTTGCTTGTCTAAATTCTATCCAGTATTGAAGCAAAGAGCACCCAGATCGATGCAGTGCCGACAAGCTCTAACAATGTGTACATATGGCTAGCTGTTATAAAAATATATAACCACATTCCAAATGGTATAAAAAATATAACAAAACTAAATTTATTTAATAAATATTTGAAAGCCTTTCTCTTAAACAAATGTTATTATAGTATCTCAGAGTTCTTAGATAAAATTGATCGGTATAATCTTTGATTTACTTACGGTAATAAAATTTTGAAGAATAAATTAATTTATTTAAGTAATGGCATCCAGTTGTCCCCATGTTTGCTGTGCCCTTGCAGGGCACTTGTACTTTATTTATATTTATGTGACATCTTTTTAACTTGTGACTTGCAAATAAAGAATCTGAATCTGAATCTGTACACCGTTTGTGAACTGTTGTCTTATACCTAGTCTGTACTTATCCTGCCGCACAGTGTCCGGAACCTTGGAGCCAACACCTCTGCCCCACCTATACACCCTGGCGGGTATTGACCCTCCTAGCGTGCGCCGAAACGTAGCTTGCGCTGTGGAGAGTTACAAGCAAACACACGACACCAGACATCCAGTCTACGGACAAGTTCCACCTTCCAAACGACTGAAGAGCCGCAATAGCTTCCTCAGGGAGCCTGCCGTCGACACTAAGGAAGCCGAAAAAACCAGACTGGAGCAATGGAGTCTTAAATTTCCTCTCCCTCTCAACTCCCGCCATCAGAGAAACTCCCACCAGGTGCCAATCTCCCCTGGGCAGTCTGGAAATCTTTGAATAGACCCCGGACTGGTGTCGAGAGATGTCAGGAAAACCGGGTTAGGTGGCGTTACTCAAAAAATGACAAGTGCGACTGCGGTGCTGTCCAGTCAATGACACATCTACTGTCCTGTCCCATATGCCCTACATCCTGCACTATGCAGGACCTCAATGAGGCAAATGATCGGGCAGTTGCCGTAGCCAAGCACTGGTCAAATTTGTTATGAAAATATTTTGATTTTGTAAAGCCATTCGACTCGAAAGAAGAAGACTTATCTAATTTACCCATAAAAATATACCACTGCCAGTTTCAGTACCAGAATATTTCCGCAATAATTTATGTATGTTTGACGTAGACTAAAAATCCTGTTTAACTAATAACGACATGCTGTATACAAATTCGGCAGTCAAAAGTATATCTATACATTATACATGGCATCAAAAATCAGACATACACTGTATTTATTATATATATAATAAAATATATTTTTATAAATAAATTTTAGTATTTATAATATAAAATATTTTTGTTTTTATATTTTTTACATATATATTATTTTCAATCCGAAAACTTGATCGGACTAACCGGTAACGTAGGTAAAACGTATTGAGCCGTAAGTTTATTTAAAATTTCTCTAAAATTTAAACCTTCCAATGAGCTGTTCTGATGAAGCAGCTGGGAGATAATCAACAGAACTCAGTAACAAAACAACATAACTTCATTGAGAAGGCCTGGACTGATTTGTCTTGACGAGCACTTCATGGTAGACGATGTCTAGGGTCTGATCACGGAGACGGAAGGTAGTAAATGGAACTCAATAATTAAATGACGCAACTCCATCTAGTTTAGGCGTATTTCGTTTGCCTTAGTAAGTACCTTGGTCTCACATTGAAAGCTTGTATATATAATGTAATTTTTCAAAAGACTTCTCTAAAATTAAAACCATTTTACCAACCTAATAATTTATAATCCGCTTGATTTTTTTACAGTCCACAACTCGACACCGTTTTGTCGCGCATCTGTCGCCTGCGTGTGTCGCTCGCGACGTATTTACGATCGCGACGACAAAAATATCGCCCCGGATCGCCCGCCGATTGAAATATGGCGCCGGTTGGTGATAATTTATTGCCTGTAATGAAAACTACGCTGACTCAGAAAGGGTTAGAATGTTGCTGTTGAGTAAACGTTGGGTAAGATTGGACTGGTCTACGTGGTAGCTTTAGTATATAAACAAAGAACTTTAGAAACAAAAGTACTTTGTTTATATGCTACTGCTAAAGATAATAATAATAGACTATCAAGAACACGAGTGGTCTAAGCGATGGACTGTGAATCCAAAGACCACTGGTTCAAATCACAGTCACTTATAGTGTTTTTGAAGTTTTGAAAGAAGTTTCTAGATAATATGGAACGACATCTGGCAAAAGTAGTAGAAAGCCATCAGAAAAACTGGGACGAGTATATTGCGCTTCCTCTTATCTTGGCCGCAGAGCAGCTTGTGGCGAGCTGTTGGTGAGTAACGACACCACGGACCCGACTGCGCCAGAGAGCTGGTCAGAGCCCTCGTCCCTGACGTGTCTTCGTCGGTCGGAGTGAAGACAACTGTTGCTCCAGGGGTGGAAGTGTTAAAGGGCATAACACCGCGAGTAACTTCGGAGAAAGCGCAGCACACCTCTCGACACTTCTAAGTCGCCTGCACCGGTGTTGCTCCTTTGCCGGCAACTATTGTCGGCGCGTTTGAGGCCCATCTAGTGGGCGGCAAGCCACCACCTGCCTACAGTAGTCAGTAATCATGATTATGGCAGGTGATGTTCCTATTGCAATATAGCAGCATCAGTCCATCCCACTCTCATTCCAAAACCCATAGGCCTTTCCCTTTTTCTTGCAATAGATCTTTCTCCTGCCGAAACTTATTCAAGAGTACACCTTTCATAGGTATATTCAGGAATGGGTTTTGGCGGGAGCGCCACATTACATTAACTTCTCTAAAGGGCCTCTACGTGTTGGATCTGTATCCCCACGTAAGCCCTCAAAGGACCGGGATGAAAATATCCGTGAATCTATCCTTAAGATCACTACTACTTTCAAAAGCATATTACACAGTAGACGAATACCTAAATGATAAACTTTAGCACATTCACTAACCATCTCATTTATACTTGACATTTACAGTGACTTGTTCTCAATCTCTCGTTCTATATTTGATTTACATAAACCTAAAAATGTGACTAAATAGATAAGTAGCTACCTATTGTTTGACTACCTAGGACGTTTTTAGAACCTAAGAATTTTGACTAAGCATGCTTACGTACTTCTTTTTACCTGCATGATAGCCCTTGACATACTTTAACCTATTTTTTTTTCATTGTCAATTTTCTTAAACTTTTAAAATATATAAAGTATATTATAATCATAAAATTTAAAAATGTATTTAACGGGAACTAGGTTTATATTAATGAATCAACCTCTGCATAACATAAAATCCGCTTAACGTTCCATTTTTCTTCTGCGATACCCGACAGGGTTCATAGAGTACCTTATAATATGAGTGACAGTGACTTTTAGTAGTTAGAACTGATGTACATTATGAAATGCAATAAATAAATAAAATGAAAAAAAAATTGAAATTGAAATAAAAAAAACTTGAAACATCCAAATCACAAAACGTCTCCAAACGCGAGCAGCTTTATCGCGAGCATTCACAAATCCGTTTCGCAAAGCCGACATTTCGTTTGCACTTAGTACGTCGTTTCTTAGTAATCGTGTGTAACGCTTTGCAAATTACTGCCACAAATAACAATGATGTACGGTTATAGTGGTGGGGTTCAGCTTTATTGGCGGCGGGAGCGGAGAAAGATGAATGGCACAGGGAGTAAGCGACAGCGGGTGGGCGTATCACGGAGGTTTACATTACGGCCGATACTGGCATAATGGGATGACTATCTTAAAGACAACATAGTCTGGCTTGAGCTTGGCGCGGATCTCTCTTAAAGGTTTGTATACTCAGAAATGGTCATAATTTGGTACATTAGGTACATACTGAATTTACAACTCGATTTAACATTATTTTTTAATTTCGACAAAAAAAAAAGTAATATATATGGATTTATTTCCAACAGAAAAATTACAATATTAATTTATAAACTACCTATAGTAATTAAGCCTAAAAAGAAAAAAAAAGATAAAAGAAAAATGCATCAAATAAAGAAAGACCCCTAATTTAAATATATGTTTTACACACTAATATTTACTAATAGAAAAGGCCCGGTAATTCTTTACCCTGCGGCAACGTGCCCAGAAGGCTGGCAGCTTTGCCACGTTGTATGGCAATGCTTATTTTCTGACCAAGATATATATATATATCTTTATATAAATTATGACAACAAACACTCTTATATCAACTATAAATATTAATTTCCGTGTGAGTTGACGTCCTTGGAGAAAATCCTGCAGTGCTGTTTGTTACCGCGTCTTTTGCACTAGCGCTTTGGAGGCGACAGTAAACTTAGTAAGTAATTTTTTGACGTCAACAATTATTGTGCAATAAAACAAAGTGACGATTATTAGGAGATATTATAAATATCCTATGATAATAAAGATATATTTGAATTGCATTGAATTGAATAAATGCATTCGAAGACTCAAAGGTGCCTGTAAAAAATGATTTGTTTAGCTTTCCTTTATAGGGTATTATGGGGCCTTATTGGTGGTGGAAGCGTGTATAAGGAATGGTACAAGCATAAGTGATAGCGAGTATGTACAAAGCTTTTCTGTGGTCTATGGCCTGTGGCACGCTTATCTCTGGGCACGCGGTTTACTTCTATGGGTTATAATTCTATTCGGTTTACGTTACTTCGTCACATTGATAAGTCAATGACATAGGAGTGTCTCAATACGCTCTCTATGGTCAGTAGACCGATCGAGCAAAGCGTCACAGTTTCGAGATTGGCCAAAAATGCTTTTGTCCGGCTGTCCGTTTGTCTGTCTGACCAGCTGTTCTAGCCTAAAGGTCGCATTTCTCAACCGATTCTCGTGAAATTCTGTAAGGTTCGAAAATTTTATGGAATTTTTGTAGATTCACTTTTTTGAAATTTTTTATGATGGCGGAAATATGGGGGTTCAAAACTTAAAAATTTAAGCCATTTTAAAAAACATTCATAAATGACATAATTCTTTTTTGTTACTAAGTCTATTGTAAGTACGTTTATATTGACCACCCCGCACTACCTAATTTCCCATTACTATTTTCTATATAGCAAAGTTGCTTACAAGATTTTTTTTAGCGTAAAGGCCGCCTTTTGCGCATTTTCTGGTTTTTAAGATAATTATGTCTTGTATTTATTTATTTTGTGCAATAAAGGGCATTGTATTGTATTGTGTACCTATTAATGCGCAACATTTTGTCATAACACCTTTTTATCGGATAAACTTTAACAGGTCGAGGTATTTTGCGAAGCAACTCTCGCAAAATACCTCGACCTGTTAAAGAGGTATTTTGCGAGAGTTGCCAATGATTGAGTATTGGATCTCCAGCAGCAGCTCACAGAGCCACTACACTAGTAATAAATTTGTATCAGGAGTGTCTCAGTCCGCTCTCTCTCATACCTTCAGCGGCAAGTCGGAACAACAGTCTTACAAAATAAACACTAATATATATCCCACGTAATTGTATTAAATGCGACATTATTGTTCGCCGTCCGTATTTACTCGCGCGTATTTTTGAAATGGCTCGTAAATTTTTGCGGCTTGTTTACCATTTACTGTTACCAGCGAATGAAAAAATTCGACCTCCTTTTCAGCAAGTAATAAATTGTTAGTTTTAAAACAATAAAAATTGTGATATAGTTAATTGTTTTACTGCTGCCCATTGTTAACATTTTTGTTTCTTTTGTTATTTTTGGAACAAATATACAAATGTATACTGTTTCAGTTCTTTCTCTTCCAGATAAAAATCTGATTTAAATCTGATGATACGTACTTTATACATCTTTAATTAATATTTATATATTCTCTTCACTGCACAAAACATAAAATACAGGACATAATCTTGAAAACTAGAAAATGTGCTAAAGGCGGCCTTAACGCTAAGCAATTCCTTTAAGGCGACCTATAGAAAAAAGTGATGGGCAATTAAGTAGTACAGGGTGGTCAACATAATAAAAAGATGTGAATAGTATGTATGTAAGATGTTGATGGTGATGATTGAAAAAGGGACCATAGATAATAAATAAATATATAGGGGACAACTCACACAGATTGAGCTAGCCCCAAAGTAAGCTGAAGCTTGTGTTATGGGATACTAACCCAAAGATACTATACAATGTCCTTTTTAATTAAGTACAATTATTTTAAGGGTTTATTCAGTCCATCATTTTGAACAACTTTGCCCAATAAATATATATCGAAATACGAAAAAAAATATTTAGGTTCTCATACAGATCGAAGTAGTCACGTGATATCGTTACTATGAAAAATGTAAAAAATTTGTTCGTATTTCGATATATATTTATTGGGAAAAGTTGTTCAAAATGATGGACTGAATCACCTCTTAAAATATTTGTACTTAATTAAAAAGAACATTGTATTTTATGATAAATACATATATAGATAAATACTCAAAAAAATTCGATAAAGGCCATTTTCCAACTAGCCCTGGCTGGAGATCGAACCCAGAACCTCCGGATTGGCGAACTAGCGTGTTGACCATTACGCCACAGAAATCGTCAAGACCATGTTTCAGGGATTTGCATAAAGTATTCTTTGAACTCAACGGCTCGACTCTCCTTCCAGTTGATAACGAATAAATATGGTATGCTTCGTAGTTTACATGCTTTTATGGCGTCAATTACAAATTTATGACAGAATTAACCTTTGTTGAAAAAGGAAAAAGGTAATTGGCGTATGAATATGTAAGATGATAATCTATAAGTTAATTTATCAGAAAAACGTGGCGATATTTATCTACAGAGTAATTTTAAATTATGCTGATTACACAGTAGTATGTGTTCATTGTTACAGAAGTAAATAATGTTCGATAAGGTTGTTTTTAGGTTTCCGTAGCCAAATGGCAAAAAACGGAACCCTTATGGATTCGTCATGTCTGTCGGTCTGTCCGTCCGTATGTCACAACCACTTTTTTTCCGAAACTATAAGACTATTGAAACTTGGTAAGTAGATGTATTCTATGAACCTCATTAAGATTTTCATACAAAAATAGAACAAAAAACAATAAATATTTGGGGTTCCCCATACTTAGAACTGGAACTCAATTTTTTTTTGATCTAATCCTTACGTTTCTATGGATAGGTCTTCAAAAATGATATTGAGGTTTCTAAAAGTGGTAAAACGTGTGTGTGCCCCCCCCCCCGTAACTTCTAAAATATGAGAATGATAAAACTAAAAAAAAATATATGATTTACATAACCATGCAAACTTCCACCGCAAATTGTTTTGAACGGGATGTAGTAAGTAGTTTTTTTTAAATATCGAACAAAGTTACCACAAACTAATTTTTTTTTTATATTATGTTAATTCCTTCTACGGAACCCTTCATGGGCGAGTCCGACTCGCACTTGGACGCTTTTTATTATTAATATGAAATTATTATAAAATATATTTTACATTTTTTGCAGGCATCCAACAAAGTATTACTTACTACGGCTTCTTCTTTTTAATATCGTATTATATTCTGAAAAAAAAATGATAATGACTAAAGTACATATTATTATTACTTGCCTCATTAGTTTCAGGCGACCTTAGTTGATTAAAATAACCTGCCAAGTGCGAGTCGGACTCGCGAACGAAGGGTTCCGTACCAAAATCTATAAAAAATCACGTTTCTTGTATCGCCCCGCTTAAATACTTATTTTATTCTGTTTTTACTGTTTGGTTTAATAGCACCAACTGAAATACATTATGTGTGAAAATTTCAACTCCGCTGCTAGACATATGCTTCTTCCATGGATTTCCAATCAAATCTTGCTGCGGCGAATCTGGTCCAGGTCGGCCCTGCCGTCTTTTTTCGTCGGACCATCTGTTGCTGGTCTGCCTTCGTCTTCCTGAGTGAGGTCGCCAAAACAAAACTCTCTGGCTTCATCGATCATCATACTTGCGGCAGAGTGTCAAGCCTATTGCCATTTCAAATGTACAATTTGTTTACCGTTATCTGTGACATTTGTGCGCCAACTGCTGTTTCTCTTCCCACGCATTCTTCCATACTGATCTGGAAGAAAATAATAAACTTAGAATGTACCAGCTGCTTCTCCTCCAGCGCAGATCGTAGAAGCCGATCGAGGGACTGGGTGAATCATGTTAATAGGCGATGCAACTAGCAACCTATTACTATTTTGAACTCTTCCATCGTCTCGCCCACCATCACGCTTAGATTGGCCTTTGTGTCTTGCGGCCCTGGGCTCTGTCTGATTAGAGACGCAAGATCCAAAATGCTCTGACTGCCTCATCTTCTTCTTTGTCGTGTCGATGACTGTTCTTCATCAAATTATACCCGACCAGTTAGAAGGCCACAGCAACAGCATTGTCTATGCACTGCATCAAATCGGCCATTGAACATGAAGCAGGGCATGAGGTACAGCGGAGAAGATATGGCATTGTCTGTCTCGGTTGGCCGCTCTGACACTGTGGGTTGTAGTTAGCCCTGTTGGTAAAACCCAATTTTTGTATATTGCTCCTGCAGCATCCCAATTGGGTCCTTAGTCTGTTAAGAGACTTACAGACTGACTATGGCTGGTCGTGGCCTGAGGACAGTGACTCTGGAGAAGACATAAACCCTGGACCTGTGGGGCTCTACTATTTTTCCATAGATTTAACTTGAAAGAACCCAAAATATCTATCCTCCCCATACTGATTTGATGCAAGTATTCGGTCGGTTCTTACAACTCCCTCTCTCTCCTACTTCTGACTGCGAATATCTCTTACACTCCCTATCCGTATCTACGAGTCCAACTGGTTTCTCAAGCTATGAGAGTGGTATAATGAGGTTTGGCATCGCCAAGCTCGATGAACTGAAGACGGTACACATACCGGCTTTGGTCTGCAAGCGTGATGATGCACTTTCCAAGGTAAACCTCATTCATGAACTCTTGCAGCGTAACTGCTGGCTCGGCGTACTCAGAACAGACCAGAACAGAACAGATTTAACTTGAAAGAACCCAAAGCTAAAGGGCTAATTGCCTTGGTATTGAGCATACCAGGACACTCAAAAAGTATTGCGAGAATTTTTTTTATGTATGTGAGGCTGGCCAGTTACAATCTATTTTGAAAATATAATTAATTATAAGTAAAAATAGGAACGTTCCAATTTTAAAATTTCCCTTCTTATTTTTTGCGGACTAATTCAAGTTATCGTGTCTCATTGAAAAATGGATATGAGCCGAGAACATTTTCACTGGATGAATCGTACGATAGGCTTCAAATGGCATTTATGGGTGAAAGCCCTTCCAAGGCACCGTGTATTGTTGGTATAACGAATTCAAGCGCGGTCGACTAACTTTGAGGGATGAAGAAAGAAGTGGTCGCCCTTTCACGGCTGCTACGGAAGAAAACGTGCTAACAGTGAAAAATTTAATCTACGACAATAGGCGAATTACATATCAGGAGATTCAGCATATCCTGCAGACTGGATCAGGAAGCATTCACGAAACTATACGAGTCTACACGTGCATCTTCACGTTAGGAGGATAATTTCACGATGGGTGCCGCACAACCTTACAGATGCTCAAAAGCAAGCCGGGGTGGAATGGTGCCACGATATGATAAAAATAAATTAAGCAGGCTCGTCTCGGCGTGTTTACGACATCACTACAGATAATGAGTCCTGGATTTATCAATAAAATCCAGAACCGAAGCGCCAGTCAAACTCCTGGGTCACCCTCCTTACATCCCTGATCTAGAACCATGTGACTTCTTTTTATTCCTGAAAATAATAAAATTTGCTCAAAGGGATACAATTTTCGTTGCCGGAAGATGCGCTGTCAGCGTTTAAGCAGGCTATAAACGAGGTGTCTGCAGCGGACTGGAAAAAGTGTTTCGATAGTGGAGAGTACATTGAAAAAAATTAATAAAAAAGAAATTACTACAGAACACTATTTTTTATTTTAGCAGAACTTTCTGAGTGTCCCACGTAAAGTTATTTTGGCTTATAAGTCTAGATGCAGGTTTTGGTGGGCAGTTATATAGAGGGTGCCTTTTGCCCGTCTCTTTATTTTGATTTTTTTAGCACGCTGCTTCTCTGCGTGCCAGAGGGTACAGCATTCTGCTGGAGTTGGTCTTAAGCATCCACTTATAGCTCTACAAGTCTCGTTCAAAGCGATGTCAACCTGATTTGCGTGCGCCGACCAATTCCAAACAGGGCTTGTGTATTCTCCGGCTGAGAAACACAGAGACTAGTGTACGCATGACGTTTGGAGCTGCTCCCCATGAAGTTGTTGTCTGCCTCATCAGGGATATAGACGTAACTATATGGACGAATGTATGTTGTGTGTCAACGAATGATGCAGTTCCGTATTCGATCTCGCAGGGTGATCCTTAACAAACTTACCAAACGAACATAAAATGTTCTTGCTAAAATAAATGTTACAAACATAAATCAATAGATATACAACTACATAAAAATATATCCATAAACCCGTTCTCACAACATTTATATGTCCGCATCATCGCGTCATAAAACACAACATAAAACGAGAAATGCGGACGATTTTTATATATACTTTTATGTTTTAGAAATTTTCAGAACTATCGTAAAATGTTAAGCGGTCTATTTCTATGCGTCTATAAGCCTGATTTTGTTTTCTTATTGTAGCAATAAAGTTGAGAAAAGTGTTAACATAACCACCACGCTGACTGGTACATTTCCATCAAACAAAGCAAAGAACCAACCGTAAGGAAATATACTTTCACGTAAAAAGAACCGACTTGTATTGGTTCAAAAGATACGTTAGGATGCCACAGACAGACAGACGTTGGAATCAAATTTACAACATGCCTCGGATCGGTTACAGTCGGGTAAAAACAAATGGCTGAAAGCAAGAAAAACCCAGACTATTACAATCCCATTTTCTCTTCCAAAAATAAAACTGAGAAAGAGTGTAACAGATCATTAAGCAAATATCATTAACGCGATTCCAACGGTCTATTCCAGTGGCTCTCAATCTGTCAACTACGGACCACCGGTAGTAGCGCATATTCGAACGCAAAAGCTGGTAGGGAATATTTACTCTTGATTCGTTCTTTTTTTGCTTACAGACTAGTGTGAAAGATATTTAATAATTAAAATATTATTTAATGATCTGTGTTGTGTGCCAAACGTTCAGAATAATATTTTATTAGCAATGGAGGTGGCCTCCACAATAATTTAACAATCGTCAAAATAGGGTTGTAAGTAAGTACTATTTTTCTCGACCTTTATTATGTTTACATAACGAAACACATCAATAAAACATTGTGAAAGGCGCCAGTAGACAATTTCAGTATAAAATTGTTTCGTAAACTTTGGAAACCACTGTCCCATTCCGAGTGCTGAGACGTCGTCCATCACTGTCGCGCGATTTATGAATGTCCTGTCAAAACCTAATGAAAAAGTTAATAGAAAAAGTTTGACAGTGTCAGCGCTCGGTGACAGTTGGGATTTAATTTTGTCGCGTCACTGACAACGGATTAATGAAGAGGCAATAAAGACGCATTTTAAAATAAGAAGGATTATTGACTTTTATATTTGTGTTGAGATTAAAGATCTGCCTATGAAAAAAGTAAAACATAAATTATACAGGCTGACTAGTCAATTACGTTACATATTGAAAGAGGCACTCAGTACTCGATTCTCGTTCCAAAAATAAATAAAGAAATAGGTACTTAAAAGTTGACCAAATTATCCAACAAAAACATGAACTCGCGCTGCTTGCCTTAATAAACAATTTAACAGCGAGCCAAGTCATGTAGCTAGGTACCGAGCGCGTAACGAGCCCGCGGTTTCCAAACATTTCATCATTTGATTAAATTTTTCTTTACAATAAGTATTTTGTAGGTTTTATATTTTTGATGTAACGTGAAATCATGATTTATTGACACGTAATTTACTAGTCAGCCTGTAATTTACAGAAATGCGGATGCTCAGTACGATGTGTGGCTTGACGGAGATAAACAAAATCAGGGATGAATATATAAGAGAGTTTCAAAATAGCATCGATTGTAGAGAAATAAAAAAGCCATCGTTTACACGGCACGGTCATGTCAAGAGGCGGAATGTCGAACATCTGACAAATAAAATGGCTAGCTTAAAGGTGGATGGTTACCGAGATAGGAAGGAGGATGACCTGGAATGAGTGGGGTGAATGTGTGAAGCGGGACGTGAAAGAGAGGGAGGCCTATATTAAAATTGTGTAAAGTAGATACTGATATTACTTAATATTATAAACATTTGCTACAACTGAAAAGGTCATTAAGAAGGACTGTAATAATTTATAAAACCATATTGTAAAAAATATTGAATTCTTCTTCTTTGCGTGTCGATGGTTCTTTTAAATTGAATTGAATTGAGTTGGATTAGATTAATAAAAAACCATGTATTTAATAAAAAATGTTAATAAATTCCCTATTTAGGGTGAAAGGCGAGGCAGATAATGATTGCAGAAGTTGGAAAAAAAACTTTATTTGATTCTTTTAGTTGCTTTATATAACAGCGGGAGAGGAAAAGGTTTATTTATTTATTTATTAAAACTTTAAGTGCCGCAATGGTACAAAAGGTGAATTTAATTCTAACGAATTCTCTACCAGTCAACCTGTAGGAAAACAGAAAAATTTAATCCAAGGTTGGTTACAACTTATGTACCTATTCCACTCCGCTGTCACCACACGGCCACAGTTTTAGATGTTTTTAATTAAATAGGTTATCGATGCGGAAGTAGCACAGTAGTTCATATTTTATTTCCCGTTTGATCGATGTACTTACGTACATACTGCGCGGTAGCGATAAATTCAGTACATCTATAAAATGTTGATTTATTGCTTTCGGCTTTTTATGGCCCTATTCAAGCTTCGGTCGATCCGACGCGACCTACTCAAACGACGAAACAAGATTATTTCCTAGGCAAATTAAAAATCCCTCGATTTCCAAAAACGCCATCTAGTGATGAGCAGCGGAACTACATATTTCAATTGATATCCGTAGCGCAATCAATTATTTGCTAGGAAAATTAATAAAACTCCGACTTTCAAGCGTCAATTTCAAGCAAATTTAAACGACAGAACCGATTTTCATCAAACGTAGTTAAGAACCATCGCAAGGGAACTTAGTTACGTAAAAAACCGCATCGATATCGGTCCATCCGTTCGAAAGCTACAATGCGACAGACAGACAGACATTAGCATCAAACTTATTATATTACCCCTCGTCTTGTCGGGGGTTAAAATTTGGTTATAAGCTAAGTAAATGCAATTTAAAAAGTATTCTTTGAAAAAACATAAAATTAGCTTTAAATTAATTACGTATAACACAGTCGAATACTAAAAAAAAATCTATGTGTAATCAACTGGTTACTAAAGCCCCCCCCCCCCCCCCTCCCTCTACATCGTCCCTTCCTGAAAGGAAGGCAACGCTTCTCACCCCTGGTGATGCAGTTGTCCATGGGCAGCGGTAATCACTTACCATCAGGTGACCCGCTTGTTCGTTTGCCGCCCTATGACATAAAAAAGAAGCGAAAAAAGAGAGAGTTAAATGTAAAGCAATTGAGAAATCACAACCTTTTTATCAAAATTAATAACCATTTAACCGTAACGTTAATATCTTTATAACAAGCTATTGTTGGAAATTTAATAAAAAACGACTGGAAGATAACGTGCAATAATAATTTCAATGTACCTGATAAAGTAACAATTATAAAATATTACTTATTATATGTCAAATAAATATTGATTTAAATTGATTTTATAATTAATTATTATAGTCCTATAAATTATTGTATCAGTCGTTAGTGTTTCTAATAAAATAAAACAAAGACGATATGTTTCTGTATCATGATTACAACTAACGTGAGATGCGAAGATTATTAGCAGTTAACGTTAGAATTATAATAAATAAATAAATAGATAGGGACAAATAACACTGATTGAGCTAGCCCCAAAGTAAGTTCGAGACTTGTGTTATGGGATACTAACTCAACGATACTACATTTTATAACAAATACATACATAGATAAAAATCCAAAACCCAGGACAATTTGAAAAAGGCTATTTTCCGACTTGCCCTGACCGGGGATCGAACCCGGAACCTCTGGGTGGCGGACTAGCATGGTGACCACTACGTCACGGAGGCAATAAAGTTGGAGCTCATCAGTAAGTACTTTTCGTCCTGAAATATCTGACATTAATTAAAAAACAATTTATTTTGTAGCTCCGTATTTTTTTCATTAAAACACGAGCGGGCGTTTTTGTGTCCAACGCTAGTTTTCCATTGCGGCTTTAATAAGACAAGCAAGACTTCATTTGCATTAAAATCCAGCGATGTTATAATAAGCAATTCCGAGTGTCGAGTCGTTTTCAAAGCCAAATTCTAATTTTTATGGCAAACGTAAGAATAGTGCTGTACGCTGCGATTTTCTTGACTCGACTCGACTCGATTTGAAACGACGATTTTCAAAGCAAATGATTTTTAAATTTTTATTAAAGTTTTATCCGCATAGTGTACCTAAGTCTTCTAGGGCTCTTGATAGGTTGGCCTCAGCTGACCAAAAGACTTTGTTTGAGAGATGTGAGCCAGATCATTAGCGTATATAGGAATCTATTGTTACCAAGGGGACTGGGTTGGGCGTTACTATAAATATTAGACTGGACAAGAGCTAAGACCTAACACTTTACAATGGGAGCCATTGTTTTTGGTTTCCTTAACAATATCCGTAGCGCCATTTATTATTTGCCTGGTAAATTAAAAACCCCGACTTTCGAAAGTTAACCCCCAATAACTTTTAAACAGCTGAACCGATTTTCATAAAACATAGCTAAGAACCACCGCAAAGGAACTTGCTTTCCCGTATTTTTTTTTTCGGATAAAAACTATATCGAAATAGGTCCATCCATTCGGAGCTACGATGCCACAGACAGACACAATATACACACAGAAGTTGTCAAAATAACTGATAAAGGTTCTGACAAATGTAACGCAATTTATTAGTTAGGTAGGTAGATTACATTCCTATATGTTTATCGATTTAAAATTTTGAGATTCTCTCTGTAAAATCTATTATAATTTTCTAAGTCGATTATGATTATCAGTTTCTTTGTCTTTGTCGGTTCATTTCGATATTTTGAATCGATAAAAAAAATACACCCACAATAACTTGCGTAATATTATTTCATTAACAAACAATTTACACCTAGTGATTTGTTTGTGGTCACACGAATAAAGTTAAAGGTATGTAGGGAGGTACTTACTTGTCTTCACAACGAAAACGAACGTCCGATGTTTTGATCTTGTCAAGCACAGTTGCTACGCTGACTACGGTGCCTAGAATCGGTTTGCCGCGTTCTAATCGATACTTTTGAATCGTTTACGCGCGGCTTATGGTTTCCATCTCTAAATTACAGTCGGGACGCCAAAGTACCTAAGAAATATGTTACACGCTCGGTTCTCATACAAATCGTTGAACTCTATCCGTCTACTTGATATATGTCTGTGATAGGTACCTTTCAAAACACGGAACCATCTTAATTTTCGGATAATCAGGTGATTCAAGCCTACAATATCCTAACCAGATTGGTTAATATGCTTACCTAAAATATGCTTACCAGTGGGATTCGAACTCACGGCCTCCTGATCATAAGGCGAACGCCGTGACCACAGTACCACGGAGACAGTCATGCATGAGGTCAAGAGAGTACGAGTGAGTACAATATTAAAAAGACATAAATCCATTGCCCCAGAATGTCCGGCATTCCCATGTAACAAGACATCAATGAGCCGGTGGCAGATTGTTCATAGAAAAGCGATAAAATCAATTGAATATCGTAATAAATGATGAAGCTGTCGAACTATTAAATGGAAATAGTGTCTTGTGAAATATCTAAACAAAAGTATGTAGCTATACAACGTGCTTTAGTAAATTGATGATGTTGAAATAGAGAATGACAAACCTAAATCAGTTATTTATAAAAAGACATACTGTTCGTTTAAAATCTAAACGAATTCAAAAAGGGAGGTGGTGGAGCAATTCGACCCGTATGTTTTTTGTCATATTTTTTAAAGACAGTGCTGGTAATGATTGTTATCCACGTATTAGCTACTAAATAAACTATACCCTGGTTCGAATTAGCCAACATCAAACGAATTCCTCTTTCATCATAAATTTGTATCTCACAATCTATGGACTGGTTACATTTAAACGTCATAAATCAAGATGGCGGTCAACATGGCGTCCGCGCCGTTTGACAGTTACCCCAGATATCCCAGAAAAAGTTATCTATTGATAAATAAGTGATTCTTATTTTTACCACCACAAGCGATGTTTTTATGTATACCTAAGTAAAGGTTAAACTCGCGTATGCACTGGTAAATTAAAACGTGAGACCCTGTCTAACGTACAACTATTTTTTAAGAAAGAGAAAATAGTACTTGTTAGCTACTAATGTGTTAGCAAAAACTAAAATAAACCCCATTTCAATTACTCGACACCAATACCAGTTCTCCATAAATTCGTATCTCACAATCTATTGACTGTTTACATTCAAACGTCATAAATCAAGATGGCGGCCAACATGGCGTCCGCGCCGTTTGACACTTATAGCGTGTAGCGGCAACATTAGGCTCATTGATATTTATTACTCAATCGCGCTGCGTTCGAGCTAGATATGATTTATTGGTTATAGATTCAACGATTATTGTTTGTTTTCCGGCCTTTGAAGTGATATGTGGGCATTATTAGTTGAATAAATAAATATATTGATAGGGACTGATTAGATTACACTTATTAAGTTGTGTTAATACTAACTCGACGTTACGATAGGAATTTGTTTTTATTATGTGCAAATTCAGTCAATAAAATGAAAAAATTCATCAATAAAATAGTGGCGAAATAGATTTCAACGTCTAAATGAAAAATTTAAGAGTGATCATTCATGGAGTACAATGTAGATAGCTAACACTGATGTAATTTCTTTATTTATTTAACTTTATTACATGAAATTGTAATCGGTGGACTAAGGCCGTCCAGTCAACCTACAGGTGGAAAGAACATTTCGGAAACACATATGTGCAATAACTCTAATATTAAAAACTCAGAACACTTACTTATAACACAATGTAATCCTACGTACACACCAATGTTAATACTGATATTGATACAGACTCATCATCAGCATATATTCAGCCGCACAATGCCCACAGCTAGACCCTATGTACAGCTGTGGCCGTTGTGCCTGCTTATTGCTAGAGGAAGCTCTGACTTTTAAGCACCCCAAATAACTTTTAAACCGATTTTCAACAAACAGCTCCGTACTACCGCAAGAGAATTTGCTTGAAAAAAAAAACTGCATCGAAATCGAATTATCCGTTCGAGCGCTTCGATGACATACACAGACAGAAAGACCGACAGACATAAGTGTCAAACTTATAATACCCCTCTATTTTGTTTGGGGTTAAAAATTAAACTTCAATAAAACTTCTTCCATAAAAGCAGAGAAAAAATACATTTTAAATAAGATGTTAACTTCATAATGCAATTTCCTTTCCAAATTATTACAAAAAAATATATCCATAGCTGAAATATCTATCCCTCAAGAAAAATTAAGTCTCGGAAAGGGCCAAGCCATAACACTTTGCATGCCGATATTGTTCTTTATACGGCTCACGAATTTACGGGTCTCAATAACACTACGTTAAGCTATCACCCCTCGTTTTTGTGACGTTTATATGCGCTTTGCATAATGCAAAGTTATTCATGCTGATTTACACTCATCGAATTAGTGATTTTTTACACTTTGCATGCTGATATTGTTATTTATACGGCTCTCAAATTTACAGGCCTTAATAACACTACGTTAAGCAATCACCCCTCGTTCCGTTGACGTTTATATGCGCTTTCCATAATGCAAAGTTATTTATGCTGATTTACACTCATCGAATTAGTGATCTTTTACTCATATAAATATACTTTCACGTCTTCATTCTTGCGGGATAGATAAAGTCTAATGCTCACGCCTTATAGAGCTTGGCGGTGGATGCAATGATCCACATGCTTTTTAATGATTTATTAATTAATTTCAGATCATATTTAGTACTTATAACTTTACCTAGACGTGGCAACATAAGGTCCGCACCTTTATGCAGTCAATAATAGTAATAACATACATGAATTTGATAAGAAAGAAAAAGTATTAATTCGTTTCACATCTTTCGCGATACCGTTCTTCTAACCTCTATCTTGCGTAACTAAGAAAACAGCTCGAACAATCTCACCCTCAAGAAAATAAAGTCTCGAAAAGGGCCAGGCCATAACACTTTGCATGCCGACATTGTTCTTTATACGGCTCACGAATTTACGGGTCCCAATAACACTACGTTAAGCAATCACCCCTCGTTTCTGTGACGTTTATATTCGCTTTGCATTATGCGGAGTGATTTACGCTGATTTACTGCAAACGAAGAAGGATTATGGATATGTACACGTGTGTTTTAATAAATATATACTAGACAAACTTAAAGCATATGGAATCAGAGGCAATGTCTTACAATTAATTAACTCCTACTTATCAGATCGTCGTCAAGTAACAGAAGTATCTAAATTTGATTTTAGATCAAAAAAAGAAAAATATTACACATCAAATGAACGATGTGTATCATATGGAGTACCACAGGGTAGTGTTCTAGGGCCTCTCCTTTTCATTATCTATATTAACGATCGTCCTACTTATATTAAACAAAGTATAACATTATTCGCTGACGATAGTACAGTAACAGTTAAATGCACAGACAAAAAGTCATATAAATTCGACGTTAACTCAACATTAGCCTCAATAATAACATGGCTTGATAATAATCATTTGAAAATAAACCTTGATAAAACTAACATTATGCATTTTACTCAAAGACCTAATAAAGCGGATAATTTTAACATAGAAAATCAGGGCAACATTGTATCGAATGTTCCTTCTACTCGATTTCTTAGAATAATAATCGATTGTAATTTAAAATGGAAAGAATAAATTGAAAGTCTTTGTAAACGGATTAGTAGTTCATCTAATGCCCTATACAGACTATCTAATGAAGTAAATACTGAGGCACTAATAACTGCATACTATGGCCTAGTTGAATCAGTCCTTAGATACGGTATAATTTTTTGGGGAAATTCCACCGATAAAGATATTTAAAATGCAAAAGCGCTGTATTCAAGCAATGTTCGGACTACAAAGTAGAGATAGTTGTGAACCAGTATTTAAAAAAAACATAAGATTCTAACACTCTCGTCATTATATATATATTGGAAATAGCTATATTTGTAAAAAGTAATCCTTACCCGTTTCCTAAATTATCTGATACAGTAGAAAGAAACCGTCGTGAGGACAAATTGTGTATGCATTCATCTAAAACTGTATTATTACATGATAGTGTATTAGGTATGGCACCGATAATATATAATAAAATACCGAAACAATATAAAGAATTAAATTTGACTTGGTTTAAGAAGTAAATTAACTTATTTTTGATAGATAAATGTTATATAGTGTTAAGGATTTCTTATCGGATAAATTGTAAATTGACTTTGTTTCAAAGTAAATTGTAAAAGGTTTATAGATTTAATTAAATACTTTTTATAGTATTATGATAGATAGCTCTTCTGACAAAATTTGCACACCGGTGATGGTAAACATGATTGGGCGAAACTGAATGTAATATCTTGTAACACATGTTTGGCAAATAAATTATCTTTATCTTTATAGAGACAAATAACACTGATTGAGCTAGCCCCAAAGTAAGTTCGAGACTTGTGTTATGGGATACTAACTCAACGATACTATATTTTATGACAAATACAATATATAGATAAACATCTAAGACCCAGGACAATATGAAAAAGGCCATTTTCCAACTTGCCCTGACCGGGGATCGAACCCGGGACCTCTGGGTGGCCGATGAACATGGTGACCACTACGCCATGGAGGTCGTCGTAACTCGTTAATGACGTAAGCTAACACATAGGTAACTCACTTAACACAGTAATTTTTCTTTCTCTGCATCTGCTTCATTCATGAGCAATCTTGCTAATGTTCGATCGTTCATTTATCATCGACAAATCACACAGATTGAGCTAGAATCAAAGTAAGTTCAAGACTTGTGTTATGGGATACTAACTCAACGATACTATGTTTTATAACAAATATACATGTAAAGATAAACATTCAAGTCCCAGGTTGACTTTGAAAAGATCATCTGAAAGATCAATTTCTATCTTGACTTGACAGAGATCGCACCCAGGACCTCCGGGGTGACAGCTTTTCCTGGCCAATAGGCCACAGAGGTCGTCAAATAGTCGTATAAACGTTATCTGACAAGTACAAGAAGCACTAGGCTTCACTAAAAACACAACATAGCAGAAGATGTAAATCAGAAGAACTGCTGTTCTTGACGATTATCAGATGATCATGTTGAGAGATTGACGTGTAAAAGGGCCTGTAAAGGTCTAATTACTGAATAAACATTTGAATCTTTGAATTTGATCATCCGCAGACCTGAACCTCCTACTGCTGGGAATATGCCTCTCAATCTCTCGAGATCCGCATGTCATGATTTCAAGATACTTACATTGTTTTATTTGTGTCTGATATTGGCAGTAAACGAAGTATGAACGCCATTTGCCGTACCGTACGAGTATTGATATATTAGTATCATCAAGTCTTCTCCATTAAGGGTTAGATAGTACCAAGTATAAGTAAAACACAAACTAGGGCTCCTTATAGCAAGAATGCATGGCAAAGTGCAAGAAAATAACGATCCATCAGTAACTAGATTTCATTGTTTGAAAATTAAATACGGATGATAAAATTCCCGCCGCCATATTTAATGATTAGCGAATCTCTTAGCAAATCCAGTGCTGCGGTTTTGAAGGACGGCTTAAAAACGACTTAGCGCTGCAGCGCTATCGATGTAGATTACCAAAACCAAGGCCAATGTTCCAGACAGCTGGTCTGTATATATTTAAGTCGATGACATCAAACAAGAAATAGTGATAAGCCCATGACATACTCACATACTCGTTTACAATCTTCAAATCAGTACGTTAAATCTTATTCAAAAGAGCCGAGAAAGGCGTAAAAGGAAACATCACATAAAGACGTCGCTTAAAGCGAGCTAACACGGCACATCAATTGAAATTTCCCTTCAAAATACATGAAAAGGCTTCGCAGTAAAAGTCAATACATAAGAGCGAGTGGCCATAAGATTTTATGCGACCCATTACCCGCGCTAAGTGACGCGTAAATTCTTATAACTTTGGTAAGTATTCAAAATATGAAAGACTTGGCGGGAAGGCCGCCGCCATCTTGAGATAGCGGTGTTGCCAACATGCTGCGATAGTTTTTTTAGAGGACGTTTCCTTTATGGCCAGTAACATTTTGAACCATGCATAGCCAAAGAATAAGTACTAGTACTCACGAACAGAGGTTTTACTTTGAAAACAAATTCAACAAAAATGGGCCTAATTGGCTTAATTTAGTTCGCGTCAGAACTCACCTCTTGTTTTAGATAAACATCCATTGCAAGCCAATTTCATTCTTATTACATTAGACAAACGATTCATAAAACTGAATTTACTACCCCGGAGTGGTTGCCGTGCCCATTATAATAATGTTGGTATATTTTCGATACCTAAACGGGGAGTGACACAGGTCTGGTATAGTTTACCAATGTGAAGATTGCCAATTATAATAATCTGGTAGCACCATAATGATAAATAATAATAGGTAGACTAATATAGGCTATAAAATGTGAACGAATTATTATTAAGTTATTTATGACGATGATTATCAGGGACAGGAATATCGATATTTTTAATCGATATGTCGATACCCGATATCGGTATTTTGTCGATACTAAGTGCTGAATCGTTATTTTGTATAAAATACTGGTATTATATCGATATTTCGTAGAAAATACCGGTATTTTACCAAAATTTGTGTCGATAAAAAGTAAAATGTTTATTTATTTTCTCCATTAATCTAAAACAAAAATATGAAGAGTAATTGTAGATTAGGTTTAATTCCTTAATATAGATTAGATTAAAGGAGACTGGAGCCTGCAGAAGGCAGAGCCTGTGTCACAGCACTCCAGTGCTCCTTCACCCGTACACTTCATGTGTTTTACCCTGAATATCATATCCACAGCTTATGTACTAAAAGCTTAAGTCTAATACTGCTCAAAATATATGTAAGTAGAATAGATTTGACTTGATTTGTAAATGGTTATAAAATATAAGTATGATTATTTCGATGGAATAATTAGGTCTTCCGTCTCATTGTAATCAAGGGTATTTAGATACTTTGTTAAAGTTAATTTGCATGAATAGTAAGGTAGTTGCCAAATATATGCCAGATATATTGATATATCGATAAAAAATATCGAAAAAATACCGATATCCGGTATCGATATATCGATAAAAATATATCGGTATTACTGTCCCTGGTGATTATTATGCTATAATTATGATTCTATTGGGTTTCAGTCTTTGGTAATATCATAACATAAAACTAAAAGTAACAAAAGATTTATTGTAGCAAATAGTCTCACAATCAATCACATGTCAGATTAAATAATGTAAATGTTTTCAGGTCACATCCACTAAAGCTTGAAGGTCAAACAGTACAATCCCCAACACCTAACACCTGTCAGCATTAACGAGGTAGAATTGACATTCACAAAAAATTAAAAAGTAAAATATTATGGCTCGTTGCAGCCTCGCAAATTGGTCACCGGCGACTGTCACTTGTCACGGTGTCAGATGTCAAAACGTCGGCGCGCCTGACACCCGCCGAACGTCAGTCGTCAACGTCGATTTACATAAAAGTGGTGAAGTGACAATTAAAAACGACTGTGCTTCTGTGCCGGGTAATGTTGTAACTATTTGTTTCGATTTGCTGACTTTCTAAACTTTTGATGATTCAGTGGGCTTTTTAAAGCGTTTGTGCGTTTATAGTATTCTATTCCTATTTTCAACCTATGCTGCCTCCCACTGCGAGAAAAAAAGGCATTACTATTTTCTAAATGGAAAAAAGAATGTGAACTGGGGAAAAACATCCCACCAAAAACATAAATGTGAAAATAATAAATAGATATAAATATATACGGACAAATCACACAGATTGAGCTAGCCCCAAATTAAGTTCGAGACTTGTGTTATGGGATACTAACTCAACGATACTATATTTTATAACAAATACACATATAGATCCAAGATCCAAGACCCAGGTCAATCCGAAAAAGATAATTTTCCATCTTGACCTGACCGGGGATCGAACCCGGGACCTCCGGTGTATCAGCGTGGCAGAAAATGGGAGCTAAGTTCAAAATACGACAAACGAATTGAGATCTAAATGGCCGCCAAGTTCTTTGAGAATATTTAATTTTATGTATAAAAAATCTTAACATTTGACATGGCTAGTTTTTTACCAGCAATTATGAGGATTAGAAGATTAGGACCTGACAATGTAATAACAATAACGAATAACGTAAAGATAATAAGTTGATTAGCCAAATATAATTTCATGTATTTAGGTTAAATAGGTTTCAAGTTGTGGAGGGGTCAAAAGTAGCTCGAAATGGTTCGTGTAAATATACATCCCACCAAAAACATACCTGTTAAAAAGGGGGTCAAGTTCCTATCGGCTAATTGTTCGCCTCAAAAAGGGTTGAAATCTAATCCAATGCCAAGTTTAGATGCATTTTAAAAATATCTAAAATTATAATACTTCTAAATTTGAACTTGGCAGGTTTTCGTGCTGTACGTTACACTTGATTAATTGTATAATTAAATTTATTATTTATATAATTAAATTAACCTGCCAAGTTCAAATTTAGAAGTATTATAATTTTAGATATTTTTTAAACTTGGCAGGCAGCCGTGTCTAAGCGCACTCCCGTGCGCTTAGACACGGCTGCTGCGTCCCCAGTTTCTTCTTTTTTAACTTGGCTCTTATACGCTGCCGCGTGTCTTGATATTATTTCATTTACTACCCAAAATTACTAGATTATCCAAATATAATGGACCCATATTTTTTCGTATAGCGAAGTAGCAAAAATTCATAAAGAACGCATCAAAGTTTCGGAGTGGGAGCAATTTACGTCACCTTCTGCTGAAAATCGTACCTGATCGTGACATCACGCGAAATTTAAATGCGCTGTAACTTCGTCATTATTTGCTTATCAAAGAAAAGAAAAAAACCGTATACCATACTTTTTAATAATCTAACTAATAAGCCAAAAAAATTATTTTAGTCATCATCTGTATTGCCAATGCTCTTTGCTTTATACAAATGCACAATTAGGTTTGTGTGTTTCTATCTATGAAAATAATAAAAAAGAGATAATTTTTTATTCGAATACAAAATTATCACCTAAAAGTAGGTACTCATAAAAATAAACAGTACAATAAGCAATGAAGATAAATGCTGTCACAAAGCGAGTCTAACCAACGTGGTATAAAGCAGAGTTATGTTCTCATAACATAAACAATTACTGCGGAGCCGACCGTTACATAAAGTGCTAAGTGGTATATTAATATGAGAGGGTCGAGTTAAGAAGAGCGCACACTTTCGACTAGCCGCAGTTAAACGAGACAATACTTTTACATACAATTAGTATCAAATAAACGCGCTCGTCATAATAATAATAATAATAATGTATTTTTATTTCAGATTATTTAAAAAATCCATATAGTGTTAGTAAACTTAACCAATGTTAGTAATCAAAAAGAAAAAAGAAAAAATAAATAAATAAAAAGAGATTGTTGGTAAGGCTTTGGATCGGCATTCATGTGCGAGACACATAGATCATAGATCGATTTATTTGAAGACAGACCTCCACACATTTTTCAAATCAGCGAATATTTTGTAAAATTGTCATTTGATTTTCTTAAAAAAAATACAACTCTGACGATGTATTTATATCAGAAAAATCGGTCTAGCGGTTCCAGAAATAACAGGCAGCCTAACGTTGGGGAAATTATTACGTTATTCAGCTTCCTGACTTTAAACTGTTATGACAATCGTTTTTTTTATGTTGCAATGCAACATATAAAAGTAACTTGAAGTGGACTTGGCAGGGCAGGTAGAGCAAGACACTGACTGAATTATGGCCCAGAATGGGCTAGAGAAGCGTCGGGCGTCTGCCTATGCGATGGGTTGACGACACAATCAAAGTTGCAGAACGCACTGAGAGAGCAGCAAAGGGCCGAGATGGGTGGCATCAACGAAGAGAGGCTTATGCTGAACAGTATTTGTTCGAGACTACGCAATCGAACAGTTTAAGTTTCTCATTATTAAGTATGTCGCGCGATCAGCATAATTCAATAAGTCGAATTAATCCCAAATCAAAGTCAGTACGCAACTACCAGCCGATCTGCGACAATCATTACCGCGTATTCAAACCATTTAACCATAATTATAACCAGTAGTGATTTTACCATTTTATAACCTGTATTTTATCGAACCATTTAAAAGACCATTTAGTTGTGAGGTTTAGTGTATAGTGCAGTATGTAAATTAAATATTATACTAACCAATTCGGGTGTGTGATTAACCAGCTCCCAAACAAACCATTATAAATAATTAAAAAACATTATTGTTAGGGTGAACTCTTATACCAAAAGACGTCCCCTAACAGTATTTGGAAGAAGGTCTGAGATGATGATGATATTGTTAAACATAACATCATCAGTATATAAAAAAGCTGAATAGGGGTGACGACAGAGTTAGAAAAGTAAATTGTAATTAGTCCGTCTCTTAGATTATCCAAAAACAATGGACCCAAATTTTTCACTGAATATTTAAAACCACAAGTATCACCAACAACTACGGACACACCACCATTAGTCATCGTTTACAATAGAGCAGCGCGGGAGGTGGCGCGGGCGGCGACACGCGAGTCTACGCTCAGTGCGAGCGAGAGAGGACAGCGAATCCGTCGTGTCGCCGTCCCACTTAACAACACTCGCCCTGATGATGATCGTCTAAATCTATCGAAACTAGTCGGCATTTTCCGACTACACTACGTGAGTAATACCGTTTTAAATATTTAGTTGTCATCTCACGTTACTTTTAATAATATCCAAATTTTTCATTACGCCAAAAAAGTAAAAATTCACAAAGATACGAAGCATCAAAGTCCCGCAGTTGGGGGGCTTGTGACGTAATCTCTTTGAAAAAATCTTACGTAGCCGTGACGTCATGCGAAATTTAAATGCGCAGTTTTTTTGTCATTTTTTGTTTCTCAGAGAATATAAAAAAATCGTGTACAGTGTTTTTTAATAATCTAACCGATGGGCTTAAAATATTTTCGTCACGCCTATTTTCCAAGTAGATTCGGAGAACTTTACGTCGAAATAATTAACTGTCGAAATTCAGAATGACACTCACTTACTTTCTCCGATCGCTCGTTATAATTATAAATATAAAATAATTATAAAATTTCCCACTTTCAAGAAAAAGAGGCCTACATGCCCACTATTAGGACAAAAATTACCCTTTATAATTATTAAGTCGTAAGTGTGCGCGGTACCCTGCTGTCAGGGTCGGGTTATGCGCGGTGGCATTAAGGCGCTATCAGTGACGTTATTAGAACATCGCCAGATAGCCCGCTGCTTGGCGAGCTTCACTTACCAGAGATTTATATTTAAGACGAAGTGGTAGCAAAAGTGGCGCCCCAAATAATTTGTTTAAAACTAAATATGGTGATAATTAAAAATTTGGTTTGTATGAATGTCTAGAAAGACCTTTAAACTATTTTATGAATAACCTTTGAAAGTAATATTGGTAGTTTGTCTAGTTTTAAAACTGTTTTTCGCCAAAAGTGGCCCCTTTTGGCGAAAAACAGCTTTAAAACTAGACTGACTATTAGTAATAATTTCAAAGGTTATTCATAAAATAGTTAAAAGGCCTTGCTAGACATTCATACAAATCAAATTTTAAATTATCACCATATTTAGTTTTAAACAATTTATTCCAAATGAGGGCGCCACTTTAGCTACCACTTCGTCTTAAGCAGGATTTTTTCTGGTTTCACTACATCCATACTTGCTCATATTTATGAAAGTGAAAGTGTTTGATCGTTTTTTCTTTTTGTGCGCTTGTTTCTCGGTTGCTTTCCCACTTATAAGAGTTCCGTATCCAAAGAGTAAAAACGGGAACCTATTACCAAGACTCTGTCTGTCTGTCGTCTGTCTGCCACTGGGATGTATCTCATGAACCGTGATAGCTAGAGAGTTGAAATATTCACAGATGATGTATTTCTGTTGCCGCTATAACAACAAATAGTAAGAACAGAATAAAATAAACATTTAAGTGGGGCTTTTATACATGTTACGATACCCTTCGTACGCGAGTCCGACTCGCACTTGGCTAGTATTATTTTCTTGAAATATGCATGTCAGTTACTTACTACGGATGCTAAGACCAAACGAAATCGAGAAGATCGAGAGTAATTTAACTGCATTTGTGCGAAGAGTTTTAAGACGAAGTGGTAGCTAAAGTGGCGCCCTCGTTTGAAATAAATTGTTTAAAACTAAATATGGTGATAATTAAAAATTTGATTTGTATCAATGTCTAGAAAGACTTTTAAATAATTTTATGAATAACCTTTGAAAGTAATATTGGCAGTCAAACAGTAAAAGTGGCCACTTTTGGCGAAAAACAGTTTTAAAACTAGACGGACTATAAGTAATAATATCAAAGTTTATTCATCAAATACTTTAAAGGTCTTTTTTTATTGTGGGACTTAGATGTTTATCTATACAATATCTATACAATATGTAACAAAAACCCTGTCCGATCCTTGTAGGAGCAACTTAGACCGTCAATATGAACAACTTTTCCTATGGGACCAAAGCTGGAAACTCGAAAAAAAAATCGTCACTTTCATACAAAAGTGTTCACCCGGCCCGGCAATTTGCATGGAAATGTCGATTTTTTCTTGACTTGTTTTTTGTCTAAAAAACTAAAAAAATTAAGATTTACTCATTAAGTCATTACGTACAATATAATAAACATTGGACTAAAAGTAAAACACTAAACAGCTCCCTAATCATACATCTCTCACACAAACAAGATAAACAAATGTTTCCATCACGCACTTAAACAGTAAATCTTCATTATGAACGACCGCCCGTAATAAAACGTACGTACTCACAGCACAGATGAAGATAATAAATAGAGCCCAAGCTAGAAAGCTGAATCAGAAGGAGCAATATTTATGTTTGTATAGATAAATTAGTAAATTTTACACATATGTTTTAGCTCATTAGGTAGATTGTTAAAAAGCATGGTATACGTATTTTTTCTTTTCTTTGATAAGCAAATAGTGACAAAGATACAGCGCAATTAAACTTCGCGTGTTGTTACAATCAGCTACGATTTTTAACCAAAGGTGACTCCGTAACTTTGAAGTGCTGTTTCTTTGTGAATTAAAACTATTTTGCGAAACGAAAAAATATGGGTCCTTTATTTGTAGATAATCTAGTGGACGGACTAAATAAAATAATACATTTTGGTTTTGTAAGATATTTCTACTCAGTATTATTAGTATTACTTACCATGGTTGATGTGCTAGTGCATGATTCAAATATAGGATTTATATACAGTAGGTATGCTATAGGGATTTCAAAACGATACGACGAAATATGAATAAAACCTGTTTATATAAAGTATTATTTTAATTGTATCTCCTTTACTTTTACGAGTCTTTTCACCCCGGTCCTTTAAGAGGCTTAATGAGATATAGATCCAACACGTAGAAGCCTTTTGGAGAAGTTGTTGTTATGTGGCGTTGCCGCCAAAACCCATTCCTGAATATAACTGTGAATAGGTTTCAGCTGGAGAAATTTATTGCAAAATATTTATTGCAAAAAAGGGGAAGGTCTATGGGTTATGGAATAAGATTGGGATGGACTGATGCTGGGATAATCATGATTACTGACTATTGTAGGCAGGTGGTGGCTGCTTTAGGCTTCTTTGCCGACAATAATTGCCGGCAAAGGAGTAACACCGTCGCAGGCGACTCAGGGGTATAGAGAGGTGTGCTGCGCTTTCTCTGAAGTTACTCGCGGCGTTATGCCCTTTAACACTTTCACCCCTGGAGCAACAGCTCGACTCCTCTCTGCACGGCCAATTAAGGCAATGCAGAGCTGAGAGCCCTGTGAGCCCTCTTGGGTCTCAATTCCGACCGACGAAGACACGTCGGGGATGAGGGCCCTGACCGGCTCTCTGGAGCACTCGGGTCCTGGATGTCGTTAATCACCAACAGCTCGCCACAAGCTGCCTTGCGGTTATTATTATTCTACTCAGATTTAATTCTGCTAGGCTATGGGCGCCGGTGATAATGGTAAACACTATTATTATTATAAAGTAAAATACAAAGTATTCTTATACAAATTAAAGTTCTTAAACTCTACATTAACCGCATCTACACCGACTGTACCCCTGCGGTGCTAAATTTTTATATTTACAGCAGTGAAACGGTTATGTTCGGAACGAATTTGGGGGCACTGGGGGTAGACGAGACCTCGGGCACTCGTAAATACGCCTCTGGAAGGGTTTTTCTTGTTAAAATTTGGGTTGAGTTTTGACGGTCTAATCTTTGGGGTCGAATTTAAAGTTATGCGTCACACTAAAACTTTGTATGGTTAGTTTTTATTTAATTCTTAGGTACAGATTTAAGTATCTATGCTCATTATGGCATTTATTTTTTTGTATCTGATGGTGTACAGGGAGTGAATGCAAATGTATAGTTAATAAAATACATACATACCTAAGACGACATTCGTGGCGTTGTGGTCAACATGCTAGTCCGCCACCCAGAGGACCCGGGTTCGATCCCCGGTCAGGGCAAGTTGGAAAATGGCCTTTTTCAAATTGTCCTGGGTCTGGGATGTTTATCTATAATATGTATTTGTTATAAAATATAGTATCGTTGAGTTAGTATCCACAAGTCTCGAAATTATTTATATTTCATTATTTATTCCTAATTTTAATTAAGGGGCAACTCAACTTAATGGAACAGTATTGGAACGTCAATAAAAATTCAAACATTGTAGGTCTGATATAAAAGATAGAAAAGAAAAAAAAATCAATTCGCGTAAAAATCGAACGATGGAATTGGCAAGAATTTAAATCATATATTATCAGTTATTTCTCCTATCACAACATTGCAATTGGCTTTTAGGTTTTTGTTTTCTTAGCTCTGACTACTGCGTAAGAGTCGTCTTTTTAAATAGACCTTTTAATAAGAACCCTTGTAAGAGTTTTTCTTTTTGCATGTAACTCTTTAAATATTAAATAAATAAATAAAAAGAGGGTACAGTGTACAGGGTACAGTGTATTATATACTTGTGTAAGTATGTATGCATACACAGGTTTACTATGAAACCTTATTTCCATCCGATCGTCTAAACTAGAAATAAAAGTTTAAAAAATTAGTATCCCCGTCACAATTGTAACTAAGAACCATTTCGATCACGTTAGCTTTCAAACAAAATCCGCATTGTTATCGGTCCACTCGATTAGAAACTACGATGCTACACACAGAAACACAGATGCCTAAACAGACACTCAGACACGTCAAGTCAAACATATAACACTCTTTTTTATGTGTCGGGGGTTAATCATTTTTCAAAACTAAAAACTGACTTCACCGCTAAACTACACTACCGATTTTGATAAAATTTACTATGGTATGATTATGACAAGTATAACCATACAAACAAAAAAGAATTTTTCAAATCGATACAGGCGTCTTCGATCGATGACCATAATATAAAAAAATCGCGACGAATCGATAACTTCCTCCTTTTTGAAAGTCAGTTAAAAAAGCCGCCATTTTAAATCGTACTTATGAAATCGCAACCGCGCCCGCGGCCGCGCACCGCCACAAATCTCTCCGAGCGATCAACATTATCCATAATGGATTTCCTTCCAACTCTCCCATACAAAAAAGCGACGTCACACATCTCTGTCTGTCTGTCCGTCTGCACCTGTCAATTAGAGCTATCTCTTTGGATTTACTGTTTTTTGTCGTTTCAAAGATGGCCACGATTGATGGAAGTGATCGCGAAAAATGTGATCTGATTTGGAATGTAAATATATATCCATAGATTGTCTAATTTAAAACTGCTCACCCCAATCCTCGGTTAAAACCCACAAGCAAAGTAGGTGTTTATTCAACCTATACATTTTTTTTTTCGTCGTCGTTCGTATCAGAGATCGGAATCACGGGTGCTATTGCTACCAAAAGTATGGATATGACTTTATAATCTATAAATAAAACAATCATAATTATGTGATTTCAGGATATATTTTAATCTAGAAAAATATACTCAACCTGAAATCACATAACGATGATTGTTTTATTTACTTAGTACCCAATTAGCTTCTCGAGAAATCCCGGAACTTTTAGTCATATCCATACTTTTGATAGCAATAGCACCCGTGATTCCGATCTATGGTCATAATCTACTTACCCGAATTTATTGCACGATTAGTTAATACAAATTGATAGATAAAAAGATAAATTGTTTATTTGTCACACGCACTCAATTCAAATCTCACAATAAGTATCTCCCACATTGGTATTTACAAAATCATAGTCAATGAAGGATAGTTCATTTTTGGGCTAGATCAGTCTTTCCCAAAGTGGGCGATAACGCCCCCTTGTGGGCGCTGGAGGCTTTAAGGGGGGCGGTAACGGGCCCAGAATAAAGTTGGGGGTGCTGATGTGATTTAAGCAATGAGTGATTTATAACTTCAGCTATTTCATATTTTAAATTTCACTGAAATTAAAATCCTCTTACTACACAACATCCATTTATTAGTTCATATTTATATCCTTTTTTATTGTACAAATATAAACTAAAAATGTAATTAATATTTATTATTTTAATGCGTTCACAACGCTATTTATATCGTTAAAGGAATCAAACACTGAAAAAATTTCGTGTTTTAAAGTTTCGCAGGTGAGGTCCCCACTTCCGATACTCATTTTATTACCTACCGTTATTATTGTAAAATTGTATTATTATTGCTATTTTTTTTATTTAAAATTAACAATGTTGATTATTGTTATTTTTTTATAAAAGATACTCTAATGTACTGGTGTATGTATTATTATTGCTCTCTCTTGTAAAAAAGTCTAGTTTAGAATATAGGTTGAATTAAACTACAGGCAAGACAAATATGTGATTCAGGTTTTTATGGTGAAAAAAATGGGGGGCGCTACAAAATAACAGATTTTTTAAAGTGGGCGTTTGACAAAATATGTTTGGGAACCTCTGGGCTAGATGATCTGTACTACATTGTAGCTCAGTTATATTATAACTGTAGGTACATAAATGAGTGGTTGTCAAACAATACAGTAAGATGCTTTTCTAATGTGCATTATAGAAAATTCATGGTAGGGGTTTGATTAACCAGAAATTTATACACCAGTTTTGTCTAGCCACTCGCATGAAAAACAAAGAAAATATACTTGATATGCTTGAAAAATCTAGATTGAGAAGTAAGTTAAAGTGCAAAAAATAATACAAAAGACTATCCAGCGATGTCGCGGCCTCACAGTAACAGATCTACTTCGTTTTAAAACTTTGTCTATTACTAAGCACTACCGTCTATGGCTCCCTCGGGATCCGATCTCATCCGGGATAATTGTTGCCTTATTGCCGACAAGTCGTCTATCTTGTCCGCTAATGGATCGTGTGTCAGCCCCTTAATTATAAACAGTGCTCTGACTTTTTGTTTGGTTCTTAAATTAAATTGATGATGCTGTTTACAACCACACCATTCTCCCTGAGCTGACGGAATAGACAAATCCTAGGGTTGCAAATGCACGTTTAGCGTGATGGTTGGCCTGGAAATGAATTTTCTTAAAAAATGATTTTCATATAAAAGGACCCAGTCTAACTAGTGGTTATATAAACTAAGTTTAGACTTTTGTCTGGTTTCTTATTAAGTATATGCATTTAACAAATTTATTTTTTAACATTTACCACATGTATGACACTTTATAGAAGCAGAGATCATTAACGCCTACACTACTACAAACGAAACTGTACATCCGTACACACGGCAATGTGTGTGTGTGATCGCCCGCAGCCGGCCGTTCAAAATCAACGACAAGACGAGAGCAGGGGTGAGGTGCGAGGACGGGAAACGGAGACGCATATTGCGCGGAACCTTAGAAGATTCCGTTCTATATGTAATACTTATATTAATTCTGTGCCTTTATTGTCCCATTTCTGGGCAAAGGTATCCCCCACATCCTTCTGAACATCTCGATCGTATGCCTTTTCATATCATTCTCAATAACATGGTAAAAAAAATCTTAGTTTCTCAAAAAAAAACTACATTAAAATCAGGCCACATCCCTGACCCCAAATCAAAAAAAAAGTGTCTCAGCTAATTCTGCGAACCGTAATTCCCTCACACGACCTTTCAACGGAAGCCGAAAACAGCTGTCAACACTCCACACACAAGACTAAAAAAACATAAAAGTTTTGACGTTGTCAAATAGAGTAATAAAAATGGCGGCCGTATGTCATTGGTGTGACGGGCTGCCAATGAATAAAACTCTAAAGCCACAAAATAATGATGAATTACAAGGATAACTCGCATATATATAAAGGGCCTGCATTTTTGAAACCACTTGTCATATTACGAATGGTTTTCGGCAGCGTTTCCAAACGAGCACAGTTTTGAATACGAATTAATTAATTAATCGATTAACTCATTATTCAATTAATTCATAACAAAATAATTAATTATTAATAAACGGGCACATTTTTGAATTAATTAATAAATGTTTCGCTACTATTTTAAGGGTCCTTTTCTGACGCTCAAAACCTTTATTTGCCAGAGCGAGAGAAAGCGACGGAACGCTATAGCACTGGCCGTACTAAAGCGTTCTGCCGCTCTATCTCGCTCTCGCAAATGACGGTTCTGAGCGACAGTAAAGAATAGCAGCATAGAAAAGTGCTACTCCGTGCTGACAAGTGAGATCCAACCCTAAAAAATATTTGAATCTTTGTTACATAAACCTAAAAATCTAATTAAGAATCTGTTTTTTTTTTTATTTTGGTTTTGTGGCTTTGTAAATATACAACTTTTCCTTTGGGACCAATGCTTGAAACTCGAAGAAAAAGTCGACATTTTCATATAAATTGCCGGGCGGCCGAACACTTTTGTATGAAAATGTCGATTTTTTTTTTCGAGTTTCAATTATTGGTCCCATAAAAAAAGTTGCTCCTATTGACGGTCTGAGTAGCTCCTACAAGGATCGGACAGGGTTTTTGTTACATATTGTAAATCCATACATCTGCTCACTATTTATTTTATCACTCTGACATGGCTGCCAATTTAAATGAAACTGTTAAGCGAAGGACAGCCGTCGTTCGGGGATCAACAAAAAATAATTAATGGCGGACTAATGAACGCGGTGCTGTTTATGGTAGGGTTGGCAGAGACAAATACTGTATGCGCAGTTTTTCGTGTGTGTAAGTTGCCAACTACAACTTTTTTTTATGGGGACATATAACACTTATTGCCCTAGCCCCAAAGTAAGTTCGAGACTTGTGTTATGGGATACTAACTCAACGATACAATATTTTATAACAAATAAAAATATAGATAAACATCTGAGACCCTAAACAATTTGAAAAAGGCCTTTTTCCAATTTACCCTGACCGAGGATCGAACCCGGGACCTCTGGGTGGCAGACTAGTATGGTGACCACTACGCCACGGAGGACTTTGCCCATCAGTGGAACGAAAAAGCTAAAGAACAAGTTGATTTGCAGGCAAATAAACAACCTCCGACGACGCCATCTAGTGACAAGTGGCGAAACTACATAATAATCTAATCCATAGCGCCATCTATTATTTTCCAGATGAGTGACAAACTTTTAACCTGAGCTTATAAGCAGAGATCGGAACACAGGTGCTATTGCTATTGTAACGTACTATTTATGTGTTACTTTATGTTCTTCACTAGTGTTTGGGTTTATGTGTTAGGATGAAACTTTTCTTACGATTTTATTTCACACACACACGATATATAAAACCAATTACATGCGGTAGATATGACGGGCGTTAGAGGACTATGGCGGTCAGGTCGCCCCGCTGCGCGCACGGACAATGATTTTGCTGACCTATTAAATCGACGCGGGATCAGACCACCACACTATCAAAAGTATGGATATGACTAAAAGATCCGGGATTTCTCGAGAATCTAATTGGGTACTAAGTAAATAAAACAATCATAATTATATTATTTCAGGATAAGTAATTTTTGTCGATTAAAATATGTCCTGAAACCACATAATTATGATTGTTTTATTTATAGATTATATAGTCATATCCATACTTTTGATATAACTGTTGAACGACAGAACCGATTTTAGAACTATCAGGCTAAGAACCACCGCAAGGGAAGTTGCTTTCACGTAAAAAAATCCGTACACATTAAAATCAGTCCATCCGTTCGAGCTCTACGATGCCACAGACAGACAGACAGACGTTATCGTCAAACTCATGACATTCCTCTTTTTTCGGTGGTTGAAAACCCCTAAATAATCTAGTTGTGAGTAGCGGAATCACAATTACATCCGATACTTGAATTTTTCGGGATCCAGTACCCCATTTGAAATAAATCATTTGTTAGGAAACGGAGACATCATTTAAAATTTAGTCATAACCAGGCACTAGATAACCCTTCAAACTATTTTATGAACTACTGCTTACAATTTCAAATCAATTCAAGTGAGAACGTGTAGCTTTTTACGCACAATTGCGAAAGCCGGTCACTTTTGGCTAATGTGCGTAGAAAAGCTTCACATTCTCACTTTAAACTGTAAACAGTAGTTCATAAAATAGCTTGAATGTTTATCTAGTGCCTAGTCAAGACAAAATTTTAAATGATGTCTCCGTTTCCTATCAAATGCTTTATTTCAAACGGTGGCAGCACTAGACCCCGGAAAATTCAGGTAGTGCTCATCAAATTATGTGGAATTATTATTGATATCCGTAGCCCCATCTATTTATTTGCGAGATATATTAAAAAACCCCGAATCTCAAGCGTTAACCCCCAATAACTTTTAAACGGCCAAACCGATTTCCATCAATCATAGCTTAGAACCACCGCAAGAGATCTAGCTTTCACATAAATAAACTGCATCGAAATCAGTTCAGCCGTTCGAGAGCTATGATGCCACAGACAGACAGACATAAGCGTCAAATTTATAACACCCCTCTTTTTTTTGTCGGTGGTTAATATACATTAATAAATAAACGGCCATAAACGGCTTTACGAGCCCTCCAAAAACTGGAGGAACTCGAAATATTTTTGTGCCACTTAAATTTTGCAAGAAAGAAGATACTCTCATTCCTCCAAATAACTTTGCCCACGGGCAAAGTTAGAACTAATTCTTTTGGCTCAATTTCTCTCCTTGCATCAAAATAACAAAATTGATACTAAAGCGCCTATCAAGGATTATTCGATTTTTTTGTAAACGATCTCAACCCAGCAAATAAAGCGATCAGTCACGACTCTGTTTTTCTCTTATGTTTCCAATTTTTTACCAACTGTCCAAATGTCCCCCGGGCGAAGTTACCATTGATTTATTTGGCTCATTTCCGTTACTCCTTCAGGATTGGTCTTCTCTTGCAAAAATATGGAAAATTAAGAAAAACATCTATCAAGGCTGAGAGTAAAAACTATTAGAGTTAAGTACGAAACATTCGCAATCTAGCACAAGGAGCGATAAGCGCTCTGTTTTTGCTTCCATTTTTCTAATTTCTTCTGCCAACAGTCCAAGTGTCCCCCGGGCAAAGTTACCGCTGATTTAATCGGCTCATTTCCGCCACTACTCGCGGCTTAGTCTGTTTCCTCCAAATTAACCGACTATTCACGAAACACGATGTAGTTTCAGGGATTTGGTAATTTGACACGTGTAGTTTATTGTCAAATTATGGAAAATTAGCAATACTCTATCAAGGCTAAATAAAGCTTTTAGATTTAGAAGGAAGCATTCGCAATCTAGCACAAAAAGCAATGAAGCACTCTGTTTTTGCTTCTATTTTTCGAATTTGTTCTGCCAACAGTCCAAGTGTCCCCCGGGCAAAGTTACCGCTGATTTATTCGGCTCATTTCCGCCACTCCTCGCGGCTTGGTCTGTTCCCGCCAAATTAACCGACGATTCACGCAATACGATGTAGTCTAAGGGACTTGGTAATTTGACACGTGTAGTTTATTGTCACATAAGCTTGTCTTATTTTTAATAGAGATAATCTTTCTTCTTCTTTGCTGAAATTTCAGTTACCTTAAAAAAATATATACTTTGGACGTAATTCGACTTAACAAAATAAGCTGCAAAAATTTGAGTATCATACAATTTAGGAATTATTGAACATTATTTAAAAGAATTTTAATACTTTTAGTTATTTTAAATAAAAAGTATTAAAATTTTGTATGGAAATAAGTATAAAAACAAAGTACAATAACCGGCCAAGAGCGAGTCGGACTCGCGCACTAAGGGTTCTGTACTATTATCTATAAAAATCATGTTTGTTGTATGAGAGCCCACCTTAAATATTTGTTTTTCTGTTTTTAGTACTATTTGTTATAGCGGCAACAGAAATACATCATCTGTGAACAATGTCTAGCTATCACACGGTTCATGAGATACAGCCAAGTGATAGGTGGAGCGGAGTCTATTATTAAGACTCCGCTGTCCGTTTGTCTGTCTGTCCATTCCTAGGTCCAGTTGTTACCCTTTGCATGCGGAACTCTAAAAAATAATACCAAATACTAAAGTGATCAGCTGATCATACGTTGTTTAATGTAACAAGATTTTCACTCTAGAAATGAAGCCTTGTACTTAGTCTTTAACAAGGTATAATTCATACATATCGCGTTACAACAAAAGTATAGGCATATTACCTCTGTTCTACTAAATAAGCTATTTGTAGCCTGTAACACTGTAATCATTTGTCGAGAGAAGTCTGACGGGTCGACAACTTAATAATATTGCTACCAGTTTATCATAATACTTTGTATGTACTGACTAGAGGATAATTTAGACATCGATTATACCTTGGATTGTTTCTTGATTAGAGAGAATCCAGTTAACTGGACAAATGGAAAAAACCAGATTTCGCAATCACTTATAGACAATATTTAAACTACTGCCTCTGTGGTACACTGATCAAAGCGTTTGCCTTGTGACCTGGAGGTTGTTGGTTCAAATCCCGCTGAGAAGCATTCTATATGAAAAGTTGTTCCCAGTCTGGTTAGGTAATTTTAGGCTTAGATCACATGATTATCCGATAAGAAAGATGACTCCGTACTTCGGAAGGCACGTAAAACTGTGGGTCCCGAACGCCATCTAGCGTTTGGTCAAACCTATCCCAGGATTGGTTCAGGTATACTTTGGGTTGCGGATGTGAGACACATAAATACACTATGACCTATCTGACAGTTTTTGAAGAAAGTGTGCCTTCACCTGTTTCTTAAATGAAAAAAAAGCGGGTTTTAGCCTTCCGGCCATCCACTGCTATTGGTAGTGATATTGGTTCCATAGTTTTATAGCTTACATTACATAATAATCAGATATTTAAATCACCGGTGCTATTGCTAGCAAAAGTATGGATATGACTAAAAGTCCCGGGATTTCTCGAGAATCGGTACTTTAGTAACAGATCAGATGTAAATACATTACTAAGATTTCCAATGAAAATTATTCTACTGCTTCTAGTATGACGACCTCCGTGGCGTAATGGTCACCATGCTAGTCCGCCACCCAGAGGTCCCGGGTTCGATCCCCGGTCAGGACAAGTTGGAAAATGGTTTTTTCAAATTGTCCTGGGTCTTGGATGTTTATCTATTTATGTATATGTTATAAAATATAGTATCGTTAAGTTAGTATCCTATAACACAGGTCTCGAACTTACTTTAGGGCTAGCTCAATCAGTGTTATTTGTCCCTATATATTTATTTATTTAGTATACACAATCATTCCCTTTAAATGAATAATAGGAATTTGGGAACTAAACTAAGTAAATATAATAATTATATCATGTTATGTGATTTCAGGTTTTTTTTTAGATTAATATATATCCTGAAATTACATAGTTATGACTGTTTTATTGACCAAATTTCTTTTCCAAATTTCCTATAATTGATTTAAAGAGAAAGATTGTGTATACTACAAACAGTAGAATAATGTTCATTCGAAATCTTGTAATGTATTTACATCCTTTACTAAGATACCGGTTCTCGAGAAATCCCGGGACTTTTACGGATATCCATACTTTTGATAGCAATAGCACCCGTGATTTCGATCTCTTATTATAATATATATTAATTTATTGCAAAATGAGCTACTTATAGCAGTTTATTATAGTATTCACGCCTCAAGTGGTACGCCAAGTCGACAACTTAATGCTACATCGTCTGCAAGTCCTTAGTAATTTGATTTACAAACAGGCACCTTTGATCTCTTCACTACTTTGTTATTCAATTTCCTAGTTTTCACTTTCTTCGTTGAAGACCATAAATAAAGGCGTGTGCAATTAATTTTATAACATTGTGAAGCGTTTGACTTATGCATAGTCTAAAACTGATCAGGTTTTGATCGATTTAGACGATTATCATCAGGACGCATATTAGGAGCAGCGACCCGACGGTTTTTTAATTAATATATAGGGACAAATAACACTGATTGAGCTAGCCCCAAAGGAAGATCGAGACTTGTGTTATGGGATACTAACTCAACGATACTATATTTTATAACAAATACATATATAGATAAACATCCAAGACCCAGGACAATTTGAAAAAGGCCATTTTTTAACTTGCCCTGACCGGGGATCGAACCCGGGACCTCTGGGTGGCGGACTAGCATGGTGACCACTACGCCACGGAGGTCGTCCAAGTTTTGCTGTACTTTTTACAGTTGCTTGAGACTGTTTACTTTAAAAAGCAGTTAACTTGTTGGTTTCTCAAGTGATGACACTGGTGTCAGATTTTTCAAGCTGAGTCTGAAAGCAGCTGACATAGGTTGACGACTACCATCTTATGAAGTGAACTTATGAAGTGAGAGAATCATCGTTTAATTCTTTCTAAAATATGTATAGAATTTTGTTTTTCTCAAGCTATTTTAAGGGTTCCGTACCCAAAGGGTAAAAACGGGACCCTATTACTAAGACTCCGCCATCCATCTGTCTGTCTGTCTGTCTGTCACCAAGCTGTTTCTCATGAACCGTGATAGCTAAACAGTTGAAATTTTCACAGATGATGTATTTCTGTTGCTGCTTTATTACAAATACTAAAAACAGAATAAAATCAATATTTAAGTGGGGCTCCCATACAACAAACGTAATTTTTTATAGATAATGGTATACGGACGGAACCCTTCGTGCGCGAGTCCACCTCGCACTTGGCCGCTTATTTATTGTTCAGCCAACTGAGCGCTTTGGATTAGATTTTTTTTAAGAAACCCAGAATTCTTCTTTTAGGAAAACTTTTTTGAGGAGCTCGGTGGCCCGGCGGGAGTGCGCGTTACTAGCGCTTTCGCAAGTAAAGCGACACCGGGCGTGGTCCGCACTTGGATTGGTGACCACAAGTGGCATGAAAATTTCACGAGCTCCTCCGTGCTTCGGAAGGCACGTATAAGCCGTTGGTCCCGGCTGTCATCATTGTATGGCAGTCGTCAAGCTATGTCAGATGCCTTAAGGCAGCTTGAAAAATCTGACACTAGTGTTGGCCACTTACACACACGAAAAGCAAGCAAGGAAAACTTTTACACGTGAACTTTTTTACGGGCTGAAATCCCTCTGCAAATATGTGTCTACATTACCTGCAACGGAAAACTGAACAAAATATGTAATGTTTTTGGTAGAAAGTTCTACAAACTAGTAAAAAAATTTCAAAGATACAGTGTTTCGAAGTATCGGAGTGGGAGGTGATTTATGTCACCTTTGGTTAAAAATCGTACGTGATTCTGACGTCACGCGAAATTTAAATGCGCTGTATCTTCGTCCTTATTTGCTAATCATAGAAAACAAAAAAAATGCGTACATCATACATTTTAATAATTTTTTTATGACGACCTCCGTGGCGTAGTGGTCACCATGCTAGTCCGCCACCCAGAGGTCCCGGGTTCGATCCCCGGTCAGGACAAGTTGAAAAATGGTCTTTTTCAAATTGTCCTGGGTCTTGGATGTTTATCTATATATGTATATGTTATAAAATATAGTATCGTTGAATTAGTATCCCATAACACAGGTCTGGAACTCACTTTGGGGCTAGCTCAATCAGTGTTATTTGTTCCTATATATTATTTAATGAGAGAAAAAAAAATTGTCCCCATCCCTATTTATTACTCATTTTTAGTTAGAAACAGCATTTACTAAAGACTGGGTTTAAAGACGTAATATCTCACATAAGCACAAACATTAAGCTCAGATGAATCTAAACTTCCCTTGAGATTAAGCTTATAATAATAAACTGGCGTGAAAATCCATTTCACGCATTCCCGCAAGCTTTCAAGTTTAACTTACAGCTTTAATAACAAGGTTCATTATCGCTTGGTTTAAGATTAAACGTTGTTTAGTTTTGCAGATGAATCCCTAATTTGTGTTACAGTTAGCGGTAGGCCGGCAAAGTGGCCGATATTTCAGGGTGGTATTTATTCGGCGTGTTTACCCTCTTGTTAGTGGAGGATCAAGTTGTTTGAGGTATGGCTGCCGGGTTTTGGTAAGATGTTGGTTTTTGGGTTAGAGGTGATGGTGAATGATGCGTCCGGGGTTTGGATGACAGTTGATGTGTTTGGTTTGCTCAAATTGGTGTTTGGATACATGCTTTGTTATCGACATGTGTAAAACGCTGGCTATTTTCGTCTGTCAAATCAATCACACCCTCAGATTCAGAGTTTCATAGATACGTAGAGTAAAGCCGTTTAGCCCATTGGTTATCGCTGTGTTAGATAATTTGAACAATCTGTCTTTGGCTGCAAGCTTATTTTAAAAAAGGAAATAAAAAAAAAATAGTTTTAATAACCAGCCAAGTGCGACACGGACTTGCGCAAGAAGGGTTCCGTACTATCTATAAAAAACACCCTTGTTGCACCCATTAAATATTTATTTTATATTAATTTAGTTATTTATTGTTAAAGAAAATGCACAATTTAATATTCTGCAAATATTTCAAGCGTCTACCGGTTGCCGTTATTAATATCGAGCAAAAAAACAGCAAATATATCACGTTTGTTGTGTGGGAGCCCCCCCTTAAATATTTATTTTATTCTGTATTTAGTATTTTTTCTTATAGCGGCAACAGGAATACACCATCTGTAAAAAATTCAACTCTTTAGCTATCATGGTTCATGAGATATAGTCTGGTGACAGACGGACGGGCGGACTGAAAGCGGAGTCTTAGTAACAGGGTCCCGTTTTTACTCTTTGGGTACGGAACCCTAAAAACAAGCTTTTATCTAAAACAATGAACTAAAATGTTTAAGGTGCTCCTCAAGACGAATTAATCAAGCCCAACCGATGGGATTATGTTTTATCTTATCACAGAGATGCCGTGGCCACCTTCTGGCCTCATCATGAGATCAGCTCATTGATACCATAATATTGCATTGCCAACCAAGTTATATAAGTATGTGAAGTTTCAGTCAAAGTCAAAAAAAAAATAATTTTTCTTTGGATATTTGTATCACTTGATAATTAACAATTTTTTCTTTCGGTCTCATAATAGTTAGTTGTTAACGTATGATCCTTTACTTACAACTAAGTTTACTGCCGCCTCCTAAGCGCAAGTACAGAAGAAACGGCAACAAACTGTACTTTATATATATAGAAGATTAAAATTACATATGTGGACTGTGAATACGTTGTTATATCAATTAATTGTATCATTTATTGTTAAAAATTACAAAATTCACAAAAGTTTCGTCAAAATTAATACATAATATGAAAGAAATCAGTCAAAAATACCACCCCGAATTGTACCCGGATCAAAGGTACCCATTATGCTTGCCGCATTACCTCTTTTTTTACTCACTAATTGCTTTAGACAGCCTTTGGATTACTTTGGACCAAGTATCTTAGCGGTGGTCAAATCCACGGGACTTTAACCGCCGTCCTCTCTCACTAACAAAGTGCTTCGCTTCTGAACACCATGGCTCAGCTGTTTCTACGGCAACAGGAACGAATTCGTACTGGTTAAATAAAACCGAATATTTGAAATTTTTATGTCATAATTATTAATTAAGAATGATATGAAATTTGAAAGCTCATTCGAATTATGAGAAGTGAGTCTAATTAAGTTTGCAAGATTTCATTACGGACACAGACAATGGGAGAGGTGAAATTATAATTTTTCAAAACTCAAAACCGACTTTAAGTAAAAACTATACCGATTTAGATATTACTAAATATTCAAAAACGTAGTGTACTAGTTTCGATCGATTTATACGATCATCATCAGGGCGAGTATTGTTAATTGGGACGGGGACGCGATGGTTTCCCTGTCCTCAACGCACTGAGCGTAGCCTCGCGTGTCGCCGCCCGCGCTGCTCTATTGGAAACGATGACTAATGGTGGTGTGTCCGTAGTTGTTGGTGATACTCTTGTAGCTGTAGAAATCATCGTGTCCTCGTCGTCTTCAGCCTCGGGTATACTCAAGGCGCCTGTGTGTACCGAGCTGACTGTATCACTGCCTTTTATGGTCTCACTGCCAGAGCTTTTAAGAGCTTGAAGAATAGGTCTCCAAGCGGCAGGTAAATTCCATCCACCATCCCGATTAAAATTCAGATGTCTATTTATTTCAATCGCCTCTCGGATTTTTCGTGAAACGAAAGCCTTCTCTAGATAATACTATCGTCTTGTCAAATCGTGTGAAATGCTTGACATCCGACTCCAATGTGTGCTCGACGATGGCAGACCCATTTTAAATATTATGTCATGTCATCTCACGTTACTTTTAATTATTTAGATATTATTATTTATAGGGCTCCCGGGCAAGCATGACCTTATGTTATGTTATGTTATGTTATACTTTAATGTACAGCAAAAAAATAAAAATAATCAAAAAAATACACTCAGAAAGGACATTTAAATGTAAGTACAACGGGCGGTCTTATTGCTAAACGCGATTGCTTTCAGACAACCGATGGATGGAGAGAATATAGTGAAACGTTAGTAGACGGGGTATACACGACGAAAATACAATACATTATACTATTTGTAAAATAAAAGTTTATACAAAAAACCTAAATATTTATTCAATATACTCATTAATCATTCTAAACGCAAATTCATACCATATTGTGGTATGAATTTGTGCTTAAAATGAATGATGCAGTTGAAAGCGCTTATTATATCACCGAAGATCATTTTTCATACTGCAAACGACAGCACGTCACGCCTACAAGTTTCTGTTTACACGTTTTAGCGGGTTCGCCTGATATCCTATAAATTATTGATGCTTCTTGGTCTTCATTATTCATCATAGATGCTAGAAGTTGGGACAATAGATAGACCAGACAGTTACTAGACATTTGTTTAAGGGGCTACCTGAATTTTTCGAGGTCCAGTGCTGCCCCATTGGAAATAAATCATTTGAAAAGAAACGAAGTTATGATTTAAAATTTGGCTTTGATATAACCCTTCTAACTATTTAATAAACTACTGTTTATATTTTTTTTTACTCCTGTACTGTTATCTGTCTTTTAAATGGTCCCGAACACTAATATAAGAACATAGATTATATGATTTCAGAAAAGTCTATAGTCTATTCCTAATATAATAGCACATGTGTCGTTTTTTCGCCAAAACGATACTCCTAGCCATAGACCTATTCTTTAGATCTACCACACTGCCAACAAAATAAAATCGTTATTTTAACATATGGTGCCATTTTTCAAACGTGGAGTCACTGAACAAACGGTTTTTTTGTATGAAAAACATTCGTTTAAGTAACTCCATGTTTCTAAAATGGCACTTTTGGTCACTAAGAAAGTCGTCAATAAAAAAAATTAAGTCTTCCATAGATACCTAGTATCTAGCAAACATATGGTAGTATTTCATACTTTTCTTTGTTTATTTTTGGATTTATTTTAGTAAATATAGTCGTAAAAAAAGTATTGTATGCAACGTTGTATAAGTATGTCAAAAATGCTCGATGGCGTCTCCACGCACTTTATGAACCACTCGCGCCTGGCGCCACTCGCATTTTATGAACCTTCTTTTACAACTGTTGCATAAAATACTATAAAGTGAGAACATTAAACTTATTCAAAGGGTAAAAACGGGACCCTATTACTAAGAATCCACTCGTCCGTCTGTCTGTCTGTCACCAGAAGGCTGTATCTAACCTACCGTGATATTTATTTTATCTATCTAACCAACCTGAATCTTTACAGATTATGTATTTCCACTAAACAACGAATACTCAAAACAAAATAAAATAAATATTAAGTGAGGCATGTAAAATGTGATTTTTTTTAGTCAATGGTACCCTTCGTGCGCAAGTTCGTCTCCCACTTATCCGGTATTTTTACTATGGACTAAAAAAGAAACATTATGGCAGGTATAACATGATATTATTTCATTTTGGTCAACGCTTTGATTGCTCGGATGCCAATAAATAAATAAATATGGACAAACTAGCTTTTGCCCGCGGCTTCGCTCGCGTAGGTGTGTAATTTATCAAAATCCTTTCTTAGGGGATGCCTACGTCATAGTCTCATCCCGATCGGTTTAAAAATGGCAAAGTTTCATACAAACTTTCATCCCCTATTTTATCCCCTTGGGGTAGAATTGATCAAAATCCTTTCTTAGCGGATACCTACGTCATAACATCTACCTGCATGCCAAATTTCAACCCGATCCGTCCAGTGGTTTGGGCTGTGCGTTGATAGATCACTATGTCAGGAAGTCAGTCACCTTTGAGTTATATATATTTAGATAACACTGATTGAGCTAGCCCCAAAGTAAGTTCGAGACTTGTGATATGGGATACTAACTCAACGATACTATATTTTGCAACAAATATATATGTAAACATCCAAGATCCACGACAATTTGAAAAAGGACATTTTCCAACTTGCCTTGACCGGGGATCGAACTCGGGACCTCTGGGTGGCGCACTAGCATGGTGACCACTACGCCACGGAGGTCGTCAATGTAGATACTTTTCAGACAATATTAGATTTTTTTATTTTTATTTTTGTAGATAATTTGTTTTTGTCCATATAGTTTGTATTAAGCTTAAGGGTCCAGTGCTACCCCGTTTCAAATAAATTATTTAAAAGGAAACGGAAATATTATTTAAATTGTTGTCATATACGGCTCTAGATAACCCTTCAAACTATTTCATGAGCAATTTTTTACAGTTTAAAGTGAGAACATTAAAATTTTTCTGAAGTACCCAAGACGGTTTGACGTCAGCCAAACGGCAAGTCTTAAAAGCATAGACAAATTTTCCAAGAACTCAAATCGGATACTTTTTTCTAAACGTCAAGTCAAAACAAACATTTTCTATCTGTATGAAATATAGACTAATGACGTCATAGTTTCTTGAAGTCAAATAGCTCTCTTAATATCAGTTTTTCTGCGATAATAAATCTAAAATCACGTTAATAATACACGCTTTGATAGAGCGAGATAGTCTTATTGAGATTTCTAAAAGAAGAAAAGAAAAGAGTGCCACGTTTTGTCTCTATCACCGACCGAACATTTTTTCATGGTCGGGTTATAGACACACTTCAAATTGCATATACTTAAAGTGTGCCTATAACCCGACCATAAAAAAAATATACGTAGAATCATTAATATGTCTTTCTCTTACCCCTGGACGCTCGGTGGCAAATCTACACTACTTGTAAATTCTAACCCTCTTATTCATAAAAATTAACAAAACATTTTTTGATCCTTACCTTCTTTTCCCTATTTGACATAGAAAGAACGAGACAAATCATATTTTAACTAAAATAGGTTTAGCAAACGTTTGTAATTTTTTATGAATTTGGGGGTTAATCTTTGTAAATAATGGATATGATCATGACAAGTGACATTATTTTGTGTAGTTTTCGTTTCTTAAGACTATCTAATCATTTATTTTTGAACCAGTAAAGTATCCATTTGTATGAAATGTTCCAGCAATAGGGGATATGCATGAAAACAATATGTGTTATCTAACTAGTTTATCCATGAACTAGCTTTTGCCCGCGGCTTCGCTCGCGTAGAGGTGTAATTGATCAAAATCCTTTCTTAGGGGATGCCTACGTCATAGTAGCTTTATGCATGCAAAGTCTAAGCCCGATCGGTTTAAAATTGACAAAGTTTTATACAAACTTCCATCCCCTATTTTATCCCCTTGGGGGTAGAATTGATCAAAATCCTTTTTTAGCGGATGCCTACGTTATAACATCTACCTGCATGCCAAATTTTAGCCCGATCCGTCCAATGGTTTGGGCTGTGCGTTAATAGATCACTATGTCAGTCAGTTATGTATATTTAGAAGTGTGCCTATAACCCGACCATAAAAAATATACGTAGTATCATTAATATGTCCTTCTCTTACCCCTGGACGCTCGGTGGCAAATCTACACTAATTGTATATTCTAAATCTTTGTTAATAATGGATATGATCATGACAAGTGACATTATTTTGTGTAGTTTTCATTTCTTAAGACTATCAAATCATTTATTTTTGAACCAGTAAAGTATCCAGTTCTATGAAATGTTCCGGCAATAGGGAATATGCATGACTAGCTTTTGCCCGCGGCTTCGCTCGCGTAGAGGTGTAATTTATAAAAATCCTTTCTTAGGAGATGCCTATGTCATAGTAGCTTTATGCATGCAAAGTCTCAGCCCGATCGGCTTAAATTTGACAAAGTTTCATACAAAATTTCATCCCCTATTTTATTCCCTTGGGGGTAGAGTTGATCAAAATCCTTTTTTAGTGGATGCCTACGTCATAACATCTACCTGCATGCCAAATTTTAGCCCGATCCGTCCAGTGGTTTGGGCTGTGCGTTGATAGATCACTATGTCAGTCAGTCAGTCACCATATTTAGATAACAACATGTGTTATCTAACTAGTTTATCCATGAATATTCAAAAGTAAGGTCCTAACAGATAAACAAAATAAAAATTAGTTGAAAAACGAACAAGAAATAACGATTTTACGAAAATATTTACCATATATGATTGCTTACGCGTCAACATATCTGATGGCAAGGAATTAGAACGGCTCCCTGCCAGCACCGGCTCACGTAGTAGCTACGGACCTGCCAATATGTCTATATCACTCGCGAAAACGCTATTGTCTATGACAAATGTATAAAATATGGACTTTGACGGCACCAGTCCATATCAGACTTCTCTTTCTAATCGAAACTTTAAAGTATCACATCTTCGTCGCTGATTAAGATATTTTATAAGTTCTTTCATATTTGTTTAATAAAGATTTTATTAAGCAAAAAAAAGTGCATACTCTCTATTTCTTATCAACTCGCATAGTCTTCAGCATGATTTGGTAATCTTTGATGCATATTTGAAAAAAAAGCGGTATATTAGTGCTCTCAGGGCTTCGAAAACTCACAGATTCACAGCTGGGGGATACAACGCGGTGAAGATAGAAATCGACTAATGCATTCTTTTTAGGGTTCCGTACCCAAAAGGTAAAAACCCGTCCCCTATTACTAAGACTCCGCTATCCGTCTGTCCGTCTGTCCGTCTGTCCGTCTGTCCGTCTGTCCGTCTGTCCGTCTGTCCGTCTGTCCGTCTGTCCGTCTGTCCGTCTGTCCGTCTGTCCGTCTGTCCGTCTGTCCGTCTGTCCGTCTGTCCGTCTGTCCGTCTGTCCGTCTGTCCGTCTGTCCGTCTGTCCGTCTGTCCGTCTGTCCGTCTGTCCGTCTGTCCGTCTGTCCGTCTGTCCGTCTGTCCGTCTGTCCGTCTGTCCGTCTGTCCGTCTGTCCGTCTGTCCGTCTGTCCGTCTGTCCGTCTGTCCGTCTGTCCGTCTGTCCGTCTGTCCGTCTGTCCGTCTGTCCGTCTGTCCGTCTGTCCGTCTGTCCGTCTGTCTGTCTATCTTTCACCAGGCAGACTGTATCTGAAAGAAAGAAAGAAAAATCTTTACTTGGTACAAAAAAAATGTTGTACTAAACAAAACAAAACATTATACTAAATACTCCAAAATGGTGTCCGCTCAGCAAATGTAGTGTGAACCACAACGCTGAATCTCATGAACCGTGATAGCTAGACAGTTAAAACTCATAGATGATGTCTGGAAGAGATCGCTTTAAGCGATAAGACCGCCCATTGTACCTATGTATTTTAAATTTAAATCTTCTTTTGTTTTTGCTATTTTTTTTTTTGTATTGGTGCAATAAAGAGTTTTTCATTCATTCATTCATTCATGATGATTTATCGGCCCGAAGCTGTAAGTGCAGTCAAGTTCTCTCCAAAGCGGACTAAGTTCCTACGCTCTTGCTGCGAAATGCTGGCTGGGTGAGCACAGAACTGAACTGAACTGAACATACATAATGATTCTGTTGCCGCTATAACAACAAATACTGAAAACCGAATATAATATATATTTAAGAAGGGCTCCCATACAATAAGCGTGATTTTTTTATAGATAATGGTACGGAACCCTTCGTGTGCGAGTCCCGCTCGCACTTAACCGGTTTTTATTACCATACCAACATCTGTACCCAACAAATTAGAGAAAAAAAAAGAAATGTGGTGTCGTGGGACACCAGGTAGGAACGAAGTTCCTTTGACTAATGTAGAATCGACACAATTTGCAAAAGAAAAATCGTGCTCATAGGTATTATACACTACTCGCTTGTGTATACGACTGTCGCGCCTGCGCACGTCTCATTTAACGGTTTTATTTAACGAGGTCATCCTTACGGTTTTACTATCACATTTTTTTCAGTTCGGTCGCGCAGCAAAATCCCTATCTCCTCCAAGCCTGCCGTAAGGAACTTCGTTCCAAAAGTCTCTTCATTCCTCATCCTCACCCGACGTCACGCCCTACAAGTTGCTCAGTGCAGGTCATAAATTATTTATTATACGCTTCAAAAAGCTTCCGTGAACGTCATTCATCATCGGAGCTTCACAACAAATTGGCCGATGGATGTAGCGATTATGAGTATGAATATTTTCAGATAGCTTTGTTTGGAAAGATGACTGGAATTTGAAACCATGTTTAAAATGCCTTTTTAACCCCCGACAAAAAAGAGGAGTGTTGTAAGTTTGACGCTGATTTCTGTCTGTTTGTGGCATTGTAGCAATTAAATGGATGGACCGATTTCAATGCGGTTGTTTTAACGTGTAACTCCCTGAAATCGTAAAAAAAATCTGCAGCTCCATAGAGACGAAGATTTTATTAACGATTTCAGGAATGGTTTCATAGTAAAAGCTGTTCACGTTGACTAGTATGTTTACTCTTTTGGGGTTGATACGCTTTTTCCGTTACACGTTAGATACATTCCTCTTGAATCACCGTATCTATTGATGAAAAGTAAAATTAAAAAAAATTAAAAACCCCCCGACACATGAAATAAACTCTGAGAAGTAACAAATAAATCAAATATTAAAGAGCTGATGGTACTCAAATGTCTGATCAGGTCATGGTTACCTTGCCATATCCTTTAAATATCATTGAAGTAACACGGTACCAAATTTTGAATTTAAGTGAGTTAGCCAGATCCTCTCATCAACTAGAAAAGAGCTGGTGATCTTCAAACGGCTGATCAGAATTTCATGAAACATGGCTAAGAACACTCGGGATAAAATTATCTATGACACAAAAAAACTTAACGATAATTGGTTCATCCGTTTGGGAGCTACGATACTACAGACAGATACACAGATACACAGGCAGAACGTTAAACTTATAACACAACTCTCTTTTTGCGTCGGGGGTTAAAAACTGCATTAAAATCGTAGCTGCGTTGTTTAAAAGATGTAAGTTCGAAACTTGTGTTATGGGATACTAACTAAACGATACATATTTTATAACAAATACATATATAGAAAAACATCCAAGACCCAGGACAATTAGAAAAAGGCCATTTTCCAACTTGCCCTGACCGGGGATCGATCCCGGGACCTCTGGGTGGCGGACTAGTATAGTAACCACTAAGCCATGGAAGTCGAAATACATACAAAGGGATAAACGAAGGGAAGCTTCATTGTTTTTAGAAGCTTTTATACAGACTGGCTTTATAACTACTAGCCAAACTGATATTGAACATGTTCAATAAAAATAATTTAAGAAAAACGAAAAATAAAATTAACCAAATGTATTCCTCGTAAAGTTCGATATAATATTTACTTTGCACTAGTCAAATCTCACTTAGATTATCTAATTGAAGTTTGGGGCTCCGCAGCATAAACATTACTGAACAATATACAACGATCCCAAAATAAAGTAATAAAATACTATTTAAATATGATTACCTAACTCCGACGAATAAAATTTACAAAGATACCAAACTTATGTCTATAAAACAGCTTTTTCAATATAATACTTGCGTTTTAATTAAAAAAAATATGAGTAAAAAACTACACTCTGAACTAACTTTTCAGACTAAAAAGGAATTAGGATATTATATATTAGAAAAATAGCTGCAGGCCATTCTTTATTGAAAAAAATATACTGACGCTCCCGTCGTTATACATATTGGAAACAACCTTGTTTGTAAGAAAACATAAACATCTATTTATCCAAATTAAAGATACACATGACAGAAATACGCGCCACAAAAATTAATTAAATCTACCGACATCAAATATGCAAATGTTTTAAAATAGTCCGTATTATGTCAATTAAGATATATAATACAATTCTTGAAAGCATTAAAGTAGAACAAAAAGACACAATATTCAGATCACGCTTAAAATTATTACTGATCTCTAAAGCCTTTTTATTCTGTAGATAAATTCTTAAACGACAAGTTTAGTAAATAAATTAGCTTGTAGCGTGTGTTACCTCAATCTCTCATCCACGGAAAAAATAAATTAAGTAGGTATAAAATATTTGAATAACGTGTATATATTCAAATAATAATATTGTTCCTTATTTGTTTTTGCTACACCCAAACTGGGTATATGTTAATCTGCATAATATATTGTTAACTCTTTGCTTACATGTTGACTGCTCAGAAGCTCCAATAATATTTTTCTACTAAGACCGCAAACTAAAAATTATGGAAAAAAAAATGACATAAGGAGGCGCAAAGGTTTTTAATAAATTGCCATCGGAAATCAAACTATCCAGCTTTAATGCATTTAAAACGAAACTAAAAGAATATATTATGTCCAAAGTAAGTCCAATATAGGAAAGTAATAAACTGAGTCCGCCCCTGTGCATAGTATCAGCGTCACAATATAAAGGTGTTCCTACACAAAACCGACGGTAGCCGATATTCGTACGATATGTTTATTAACACATAAGCATACCGTTATAACATCTTTTGAAAAGTACTTTGTACTTAACAAACAAACAAACATGTTCAAAAACTGTAGATCTCAAGGGTATACGTAAGAATTTTGACAAATTTAGAAGGGTGTTTAACTTTATGATTAAAATTTATCAATCATGATTTTACGTCATTTTTGGAAAACACTTAAATATTTTATTTTTTTATTAACTGAAAACTTAATCACTTAAACCCTGCTTCCATTTGTTATTAACGCAGGTGAACGACCACCTTTACAGATGTTTTGCGTCTTCTACTTCGTAAAGCGCACCGTGACTGTTAGTGAACTACCTACATAGCTTTTATTATTATTTGTATTTGTTTGAATGCTCTCACCAACATTGTTTGAAATGTAATTATTATTATAATTATATACTCGTTTTAAGATTTCTCTGTAAGTGAAAATGTAATATTTTCTTTGAGAAATAAAGAGTCTTTAACCACAAAATTCGGCGTCCTATACAAACAGCACTCGGCCAATCGGATTTTGTGTAAAAACAATTTTTTTATTGATATTTAATAAATTATTTTACTCAAAATAGTTCAATATCATGGATTGAATTTAACTGGAGAGTGAAAAGTAGGGTTCCGTACCCGAAGTGTAAGAACGGGACCCTATTACTAAGACTCCACTGTCTGTCTGTCTCTCACCAGGCTGTATCTCATGGCGATAGCTAGATAGTTGTAATTTTAACCAATGATGTATTTCTGTTGCCACTATAACAAAACATACTAAAAACGGAATAAAATGAATATTAAAGTGGGGCCCCCATACAACTAACCTGATTTTTATACATAATAGTACGGAAATCTTTGTGTGCTAGTCCGACTCTCACTTGGCCGGTTTAATTTTATTTATTTCCCAAATTGAAATTGCCCCTTTTTATCTATTTCTCAAAACTACTTAACTCCTTCGTAACTGGCCAGTTATGATACGAAGGAGTGCCTCATTTGACTTTTACTTAGGTATATGTTATTCTTTATTTACATTAAAATCCTATATTTTCCTGTAAAACATCTTATGTATTTTGTTTTATAAAATTTATGTATATACGCATGACTCTATAATTTAATTTAATTAACAAAGTAGTAAGCTTAAATGTAGTTAATAGCCTTGATTACTATTATTTTGTGAATAACGTTGTGGGCTACGTTATTATTAAGTATTTTTTTTCTACTCCTTTATTGTTATCTGTCTTTTAAATGGTCCCGAACACTAATATAAGAACATAGATTATATGACTTCAGAAAAGTCTATAGTCTATTCCTAATATAATAGCACATGTGTCGTTATTTCGCCAAAACGATACTCCTAGCCATAGACCTATAACTTTTTTTCTTTAGATCTACCATACTGCCAACATAATTAAATCATTATTTAAACATATAGTGCCATTTTTCAAACGTGGAGTAACTGAACAAACGGTTTTTTGTATGAAAAACATTCGTTTAAGTTGTCGTGTAATGTTTCAAAAATGGCACTTTTAGTTACTAAGACGTCATAAAAAAAATTAAGCCTTCCATAGATACCTAGTATCTACCAAACATATGGTAGTATTTCGCACTTTTCTTTGTTTATTTTTGTATTTATTTTAGTAAATGTAGTCGTAGAAAAAGTATTGTATGCAACGTTGTATAAGTAGTCAAAAAATTTAACCCTCCTTATACAACTGTTGCATAAAATACTATTATGTAAAATGTTTAATGTATTTGTACTTATAATGTAGCTGTTTGTTGTTCCCCTTTAAATAAAATTAAATAAAATCGATAAACCAATTCTGTTCCTCGTTCAAGCCATTTAAAACTAGCCACAACATTAAAAAACACATCCGCTCTTCAAATCGAGGATATCGCGGACGGAGCCAATTTTTTGTAAACCCAGAACGGCTGTAAAGTGCATCGACGGTGCTGCCACTACGAATTTATTGTTTCCTGTCTTTGAAAGCGAGGAAGTCACCACTTGATACAGATGTATATGGCTGTACTGAAAGTTTCAATGGGATGAGTGTCTTTTTTTGTAGCAATAAAGAAGGTGCTTGAACCTACCAAGGGACGGTAGATACATTGTTATGGTGTTTGTTTCTTGTATTTTCAAGTTAAATTTTATAACACGTTTGCCGTTGGATGTTTTTAGAGTGTAGACAAATTGATTGAAAACTGTTCCGGTTATATCTTCTCTGTATCGGCAAAAAAAAAACGATAACTGGGCGAAAATTCTCGGAGTATTATTAAGTCCGCTATTTAATTTGATTAAAGTATTTTTGCTAAGGCGTCATTATTATATTTCATATAGTTTAGCTGCACCATTATGATTTTGCCATATACAATATGTAACAAAAACCCTGAAACTCAAGAAAAAACGTCGTTTTCATAAAAAAGTATTCGACCAGCCCGGCCGTTTGTATGAAAATGTCGATTTTTTTCTTCGAGATTCAAGCATTGGTCCATTAGGAAAAGTTGTTCATATTGACGGTCTGAGTTGCTCCTACAAGGATCAGACAATGTTTTTGTTACATATTGTATACCCTATATGTTGCCCAGGCTTAACAACTATATAACAAAAAAAGTTTAATTCGAATCCGTCCAATATTTCTGGAGATAAGCGTGTACAAACAGACAATCAAACAGACAGGCATTTTGTCTCCATCGCCTTATGTGTTTTTTTGGAAATATATTCAATGTACAGACACATTTTCGTTACTGTTTTATAAATATGTGTTGATTGGTCCCTTGCGCGATCTAAAGCGTACATTTTGTTTATCTTTAGACCAGCATGGAAGATTAATATATTCATTTATGTTAGTTGTTTTGGGAAACACAACAACAAAACAGCCTAAAGTCAACGATTTACAACTAGTAATGTCCCCAAAAATAACCCTGTAGCAACAAATGTCTGAAAATTAATCCTCGAGCGTGGACGCTTGAAGCGTCACGGCTTAGCTCGATTAGTTGAGATATTTATTGCGGCATAAACGTGGTTAAAACCGTTCTCGAGCACAGAGCATTTTTCAGAATAACACTATTGTCGCTTAGAGTTTAAAACTGTGTAAGTAAAATTGACAAAACAATTGAATGTACGATTATGAGAATCATCGCCACTTTGCTCGACACTATCACGTATTTATCTCTAATGAGACAGATAGAACATTTTGGGTCTTACAGCTCTAAAAGCAAATAGAGCCCAGGGCCGCAAAACTCAAGGTCAATAAAGATATGCCTAAATTGTTTTAAGTATTTCTAGTATTACTTTATGTTAAATTGTCAAAGCTTCGTACATTGTAAGTACATTAGAATATTTACGCGTTATCGAATAAGGTTTATAACTGGTGCTTTTGTAAACAGTACAAGACTTACTTTTAATTGTTCTCCTCTACCTACACGAAAATTATTTTTGAGGACCATGCATCGAGATATACTCGGTTTTAAATTGCAAGATCAAGTTCGCAATGTGGAACGAAAGTTCACGACGTGCTCTCTAGGGTTGCGAAACTAAAATGAACCTGGGCAGGACACCTGGCTAGAAGGAAAGATGGAAGGTTGCGTAAGGTTATCGCCGAGTGGAATAAGGGAAAACGGAGTGTTGGGCGTCCGGCAGCTAGGTGGGTCGATGATATCAAACGGATTGCTGGAAAAAACTGGATGGCTGAGGCTAGGGATAGGATTCAATGGCGCAGACAAAAGGAGGCTTATGCCCCGCAGTGGGTCGTTGAGAGCTGACGATGATGATGATGATGCTGAGGTATATAGGATATAATATATTGTTTGTTTTTCGTGTATGTAAGTGGCCAACACTAGTGTCAGATTTTTCAGGCTGCCTAAAGGCATATGACATAGCTTGAAGACTGCCATACAATGATGACAGCCGGGACCAACGGCTTATACGTGCCTTCCGAAGCACGGAGGAACTTGAGATTTTTTTGTGCCACTTGTGGTCACCCATCCAAGTGCGGACCACGGCCGGTGTCGCTTAACTTGCGAAAGCGCTAGTAATGCGCACTCCCGCCGGGCCACCGAGCTCCTCAATATATTTATCTCAATTATTTCTTATTTAACTTATGAATTGAAGAAAATACTTAAGCAAATAAGGCGTCAAAATATTTATGTTATTTATAGACTTATATAAAACATTTAACCTCATAATTTTTCAGACAAACTGAAAACAAAATCGTCACAAAATATAGAAAACAAAATTGAGGAAAGTTATTAAATACAGGCATGGCAATAACGTTATCCGCCGAGACATTAAGATATATGCGTGGCAATTACTGAAAAAACTAGCGATGTCGAGTGTCCCCGGCGACGCATGGGGCTTCACTACCGAAATAACTCACCAGGGAACTCTATAGAGCTGATATTTAACATGAAGTACTTTTTTTTGTTTTATCTACATACCGTAAATCTTAATTCTATAAATAATAAAATTTAGATAACACGTAATTTTAAACAAATAGAATCAACAAACTTTTAATATATTTTTGTATAAGCACTTTAAGACGAAGTGGTAGCTAAAGTGGCGCCCTCATTTGAAATAAATTGTTTAAAACTAAATATGGTGATAATTAAAAATTTGATCTGTATAAATGTCTAGAAAGACTTTTAAACTATTTTATGAATAACCTTTGAAATTATTACTAATAGTCCGTCTAGTTTTAAAACTGTTTTTCGCCAAAAGTGGCCACTTTTGACGAAAAACAGTTTTAAAACAAGACGGACTACCAATATTACTTTCAAAGGTTATTCATAAAATAGTTTAAAGGTTTTTCTAGACATTTATACAAATCAATTTTTTTATTATCACCATATTTAGTTTTAAACAATTTATTTCAAATGAGGGCGCCACTTTAGCTACCACTTCGTCTTAATACACAATCTTTGATAAAATTATGTCAATTAAAATCTCACCTGGATAGATTTTGTTTAACTGCAATTTATGTAATCAAAAGTAAATCTTAAGAAACATAGTAAGGATGTGGTTTAAGGTTTTCTTGATGATGATATAATAGGTATCTTTGTATTGTATATGCAATAAAATTTTACATCACACCGAACCATAAGTGGCGTTTTTCAGCGTTAAAAGAAAAAACAATTCTTGACATTTGTTTATAGACGTATCACAATCATACACGGATTATATAATAATCAAGTCAAAATGTAGATGTAGATTAGCTTGTAATATTGAAGTCAATAACCTAAGTTCTAATATTTACTAAGTAAGTTTGTACTAAAACATGCAATAAATAATTTACATTGTAGCATACACTTAACAGCTCTAATAATTCATTTCAATTTACTCAGTCACAGTCGAGGCAATAAATATCGCAGCTCTATATAAATCCGTAGTGCTGCGCCATGACATATCGACAAACAGATGGCCGCCGCCGCGTCACAACACCCACTAATTTATGCCCTCTTAACACCGTCCCACCTATTAGCTACAGCATATCTCACGACGAGTATTGTGCCCACGTTTTATTACTTATTTTAATAAAACATCGTTTATTTGAATGATACGATGTTTTCATGCGAATCGTAATTTTTATATCTGCATTAGTTTTATTTCGAAAATGTTATTGTTGATTTATGATTATAGCAGCTGGCGCGTTGTTTAGTTCATTGTTTTAGCTTTTTATTATCCATGATTTATTTGATAACGTTTCATTTAATTAAATCTTTATTGAAATATGTGTTTGAAATTATTTTATTAAAATATATAACTAAAAAATTTTTGGTCTTGGCACGGCGAACGTGACTCAGATTTTAATGAACTAAAAATATTTTAGGTCGTAAATATACGAAATGAACATGATGTCACGTTTTATTTCAAACATTAGGCTTATTTGTGCTCTCACAGTCTACTTAATAAATTCCTTTAAACATCAACATAAACAGTATCAACTTCAAAGCAAGCATCGAGACGGTGTGATATTTTAGTGCCTTTCTCGACGGTAGCGTGGTCAACCTACACGCCGTAAGTATCCCCAGCTGAGTTATCGAATAAAGCTGCTTTTTATTTCTGGAACGCAACCCGACTAACAGCTCAACGGCTTTCATCTTGTAAACGTTATTAATCGACATGGCTCCCGGACTCACCGCGGGCTCGGCGCACCACTAAAATACATCCGCCATTTTGTTTCCGACTCTAAACTTATTTAACCACATCCATTGCTTACTCAACATCAGCTTTATTTTTAAGGTTGTGATTTTAAAGAGTAATGTACGATATAGATGCGATGTTTTAGTAAAATGAATGTGAATTTGAAGATGTTATTCAGCAGAATGTTTATGTTTGCGGTCTTTGTTCGTTGCGAAGCGCAATCAGTCATGTTACACAAAAAGAGGTTGAAACCCATTGTGTCTGAATGCTGCGATATTGTGTATAATCATCCGAGTAATATGTTCTTTACGGTGTGACGGGATGAAAGCGAGGATTATCCACGGTCATAAGTCAGTGTCGTGAATATGCCACGGTAATCTAATAGGAAGTTAGAGATCATTTGTGGCCTAAATATTGTTAATGTGTTCATGTCTGTGACATTTTTTCATTGGAATTTTATTTTAGTCACGGTTCTTGTGAATATATTTATTGCTTTGTTCCTCAACTTTTCATTTTATAGTGGAAATTAACTTTGTGCTTAAATAATGATTTTAATAATTATCCCCTGGCATGGTTTGGCATCTTATTGGTTCTTTATTGTTCTAGTACGAACTTACATATCAACTGTGTTTTTCGTTTTAGAGAGAGACTTCTTTATTCTCGTGCAGTTTCAATGTACTAATTTTCTTTTGGTAATGTAATTGCTACACCTAACGTTTCTCTAGATTGCATGATACATCAATGGTACCTAGAACATACTTATAGTTCGTTTCATTGCTATTTTGTTTTGGCGACCTCCATGACGTAATGGTTAACACGCTAGACTGCCAATCTGGAGGTTCTGGGTTCGATCCCCGGCCAGGGCAAGTTGGAAAATGGCCTTTTTCAAATTGTCCTGGGTGTTGGGTGTTTATCTATATATGTATATATCATAAAATATAGTATCGTTGGATTGGTATCTCATAACACAAGCTTAAGCTTACTTTGGGGCTAGCCCGATCTGTGTGATTTGTCCGTATATATTTATTAATTTATAAATATTAATATTTATAAATGTTCTGTGTTAATTTAATACTTAATTAAGGTATCTAGCAAAAAAAGTTTATTAAAATGCAAAAATATATACATACTTTATTTTCTTACAAACGAAAATAAAGATAAAAATAATCACTACACACTAATATCTACACATAAAAAGGCCCGGTATCTTAATTTATTCGATTGAAGATATCAGAGAATCACACCTATTTTTGATTTTGAAACTGTTTTACTAGGTAGTAAGATTGTTTTATCGAAATCTAATATTAATTTCCCATTACCAAATGTTGTTTTGGTACAAAACTACTCACTCCCGTTCCCAATTACCCCAACAATAGCACAAAGACAACCAAATCTCGACCCCACATCTGCCGCCGACGTTCAAGCGGCGTCATAATTGACAGTAATCAATTCCTCCGCTTTCAATATTCCTTCATCTAGGATTTTTCTCTCGTTTTATATCGCGTCTGGATTTATCGCTCAATTAGTCTTGTTTAATAGCGCCTGCCGCGCTCATGTCTGCTTCGCGTTCAGGGCTGTCGCGCTTTAAAATGCAATTTATATATTTTGTGCCACTTTATACAATATGTGACATAAACCCTGTCCGATCCTTGTAGAAGCAACTCAGACCGTCAATATGAATAACTTTTCCTGTGGGACCAATACTTGAAACTCGAAAAAAATCGTCATTTTCATACAAAAGTGTTCGGCCGTCCCGGCAGTTTGTATGAAAATGACGATTTTTTTCGAGTTTCAAGCATTGGTCCTATAAAAATCCAACACGAGGCCGCAGGCCGAGAGTGATGCGAGCCCGTAGGCCCAGCCACTTCCACCATGGGCTGCGTCTTTTTTTTTAATTTTTGGAAATCCAAGATGGCCGCCGAAAGACGACTGCTTCCGATTTGGGTGAAAATCGATATCTATATGTATTTTGAGGCGAAAAATCCAAATTTGACATCTTTTTTGGAATCCAAGATGGCGTCTGGATTTTAGAATTTTAAACTTTATTTCTGCGTAGGGGTTAAAATTTTGTGTGCTAGGGTAAAGCACCCCGCGGATTTCGAAACTGCAATCAGATTTTGGATCCAAGATCGCCGCCCACACATTTTTTCATGTTTCATCAGCTGACTGCAGTTTTCATCAATTTTCTAAACTGGAATCATATCTCAGCCTACCTCAACAGCTGCACGAAAAACCGCGGGCTGCTTGCAGCCCGCGCAACGCCCGAAAAGCTAGTATATATATATACAAATTATTAAATGTAAATATATTTAAATGCGGCCAAGTATATTTACATTTAAAAAAAGTTTATATAATTTTGTCTTCAATTTCCTTTTTTTTCTAGACCGATAAACGGACCATAGATAAGGATAAGCTGCAGCCCTAGCATCCGAAAGACGCGGAGAAATGGGATTAAATTAATTGTCGCATCACTCAGGAGGGCGTCGGGGTGTTTTTTATTAGTCGAGTGCGCTCCCCCCCTACCTTCCCCTCCCCTCACCCCGTCAAGTAAATCACGAGTCATGACGTAAGAAACCGTGGAAGTGACGTTGAAATATGCATGGATGGTGATTTGTGAATGCTTTTCGGATATTTATTGTTTGTATTTGGCTGCATCGTGCGGATTTGTGGAAGTAGGTATGTCATTTGGAAGTTCTGCCGTTTTGATTCCTAATTAATCGAAGTAGGCATAAACTCTTACCTATTATCTTTAATGATAATATTTAATTTGATTTCATTTTGAGATAAAATAAATAAATATATATATATACGGACAAATCATACAGAAAGTAAGTTCGAGACTTATGTTATGGGATACTAAATTAACGATACTATATTTTATAACAAAAACATATAGCAACGTGGAAGGGACATACCCGTATTAAATCAAACCACAGGTTATACTAGATCAATATAGTATACTATATAATGAAGTTAAAATAACAGCCGAAAAAAAATTTCTTTTTGCCATTTCTATACAAAAGTGTGCAGCTGCTCTCTGTCTCATTATACTATAGTGATCTAATATAAGACCGTGGTTCAATTTATTGCTATTATGTCCCTTCCACGTTGTAAGATCCATACAGCCTTGTGACAGACAGAGAGACACACAAATAGACAGACAGATGGACGGACGGACAGCGTAGTCTATTAGTAATAGGGTCACGTTTTTACCCTTTGGGTACGAAACCCAAAAAAATATAGGTATATATACATGCTTTTTTTTGTAGTCGGTTAAAAATAAGCTTCGATGATATTAGAGCGCCACCGAGAAAAGAAAATAGCCGCATCCACGAGCCCTCGGTTCCCACTTCTCCCGCCCGACCGATTTGTTTGCGCTTTGATCTCACGCGATTTATCGACATTATTTTTAACACGCGCCCGTCACTAGTGATTGACTCGCTTCATCTGTTTGCCTTAACCATGCCTAACATCGCTTTATAAACATAATTATTTCTCTTCCTTGTCACTAGATGTCGCTATAGCTATATATCAAAACATTAAAATCTTTTATTACTGTCACTTAAATAAAGTAGTACTTTAATTTATTAAATATGACTTATACGAAATGCAATAAATATTTTTAAAGCATATTCAACACTTTCTTTGCCACTTTTTTTTGCTAGTCGTGTGTGCTGCCATCTCTGTGTGCCTACACGCAACTCCAGTTTTACCTACTTTCGGGCCCTCCAATCGTTTCTATGGCATTGGGTAGCTGTTAAGTTAGTAATTAAATTCTCTTTGCCTTAACTATTTACCGTCATGATCAATAAATTTAAGAAGTAGGTTCTTGTCTGTGGAGTATTTATTTAAATAAGGAGAAAATTATAATTAAGTTTAATGTTTCAAATTTTAAGCTGCGACAAAAAGAAGGGTGCTATAAGTTTCACACAAATGCTGTCTGTCTGTCTGTGTGTACGTAGCTGTCTGTGTGTACGTAATTGTATCTCTCGAACGGATGCATTGATTTCGATTTATTTTTACGTGAAAAAGTTCCCTTGCGCTGGTTTTTAGCTATGTTTGATGAAAATCGATTTAGCCATTTAAAAGTTACTAGGGTATAGAGCTTGAAAGTCGAGGCCTTTTAAAATTTACCTGGTAAATAATAGATGGCGTTACGGATCGCACGCACTTAACATCGGTTGAATAATGTAGTTGATCTGATCTGTGATCACTAGATGGCGCCGTCGGGGTTTTTTTTCATTTACCTGGCAAATAAACTTATAATAATTAGTCTTCCATAATATTTTTTCCACCTGGTCACAAGAAATTTAAAACACTTACATTAAGACCGTCTCATTATATTCCGTCATATAAAAAAACATTCTTATATGTATGTATGTTTGAATCACTTTTTTTTTCTAAAATAATGCTGTTTGTAAAGAAACAATATTTAGATGTACCTGCTGGGCAACATTGAGGCAAAAATAAATGACGATTTCATAACCATTTTATTTGCAGCATAAAATAATACACAACATCAGTTAAAATTAAAATAAATAAATGTAAAACAATATAGGCACAATATTAATTTATCCTATTAATCTTCACTACTCTGCGAATATTCTTAGATTATATAAGAGTACATTTATTATTTATTATACAATATGTAACAAAAACCCTGTCCGATCCTTGTAGGAGCAACTCGGGCCGTCAATATGAACAACTTTTCCTATTGACGACTATTGGTTCCTATTGGGATCAATGCTTAAAACTCGAAGAAAATATCGTCATTTTCATACAAATTGTCGGGCCGGCCGAACACTTTTGTATGAAAATGTCGTTGCTCCTACAAGAATCGGACAGGGTTTTTGTTACATATTGCATAAAAGAAGTTATGGCTGAACAAACATACACTCACGTCGTTATCCCTGTGTGTACCCCACAGAGGATTACGGGTCTTACGGCTCTTAACAGTCAGAGCCCAAAGCCACAAAGCCCAAAGGCCACTTTTAGCGTGATGCTGTACAAGAAGAAAGGATGCAAAATAGTGATATACAACCTTTTACTATTTTGAATCCTTTCTTCTTATATAGGTACACCTCACCATACCATGAAGTGTTATGTTATCACGGGAAAGGGTAAGAAATAGGTTTCAGAAAGAATTAGAATATGGAAACTTTCTCAAATAGGTCTCTAAGCTAATGTAATTTACAAAAATTAAACGGTGTCCGCATGTCAGACCGTGGTACATGATGACAGCGTCGGCAGGAGTGGCGCATCTTACAAACACAGAAAATGTAGACAATTCAATGTTGATGTCCAAAATGGTGCATATTTCATCAAATTTCTCCATTAATGCATACTTTATGACTTCCCTCAAGGCGTGCTGACTTGCATTGACGACATCGTTTTGATCGATTAAGTTTTGGATTTCTAAGCAAGAAGATGCAGGATAATCTGACTGTTCTGTTACTGGAGCTCTGGTTTTATTTTCTACATTTTGATGTGTTGCATCTCTGAAATATATGTTTTGTTGAATTTCAAACATTTCTCCATCGGTCTCCATCATATTATCATAGCCCTTATCAGTATTTTTCTTAATTGAGAATATTTTTATAAAGACATTACAGAAAATCATGAAGCACTTGTAAATTTTACGAAGAGTAAATATAATTACAGGTAAAGTAACGATAACCATAATAATGTAGCTTACACGGTAAAATGGATAGAAAAGACAAATTAGTGTTGAAGATAAATTAGTATTTCTTGCAACAGCAACAGTGTCTCTGTTGAGTAGTTCTACACTTGAATAATTGTCTTCATTATTCAAAATATCGGTTTTAGTATCAACATTGTTAGTTGAAACTATATTAATATTCCAGTGTGGGTTATTTCGTATTAAAACTTTAAGGTTATTCAAACTCGTTTGAAATTCATTGAAGTCTACAGAAGTTTCTGTTTTAGAAATAACTAGATTCCAAATTTCGTTTTCAGTTAAATATGGTTTAGTGTCAAGCTTGCCACAGTTGAATTTTACACTTCGAACGGTCAACTCTGGAAGGATTATTTTCAGCAGATCTATAGAAATCATTGCCTCTTTAGGCACGCAGTTGATACCTGGAACATTACTTGGTACATTGGCCAGGCAAGTTGGCACTGCTTTGTTATTATAATCTACAGAGGTAAGTTTGTTCATCATAACTATGTACGCACAACAATAAATAAAACCAAGGATGAACCATAAACGCAGCCACGACACATGTTTGGTACTTCCTACATTTTGAACGCTTGATTCGGACTTTGTATTTTTTTGTAAATGCTGCTTCTTATCCGAAAATGACTTTTCACTGCCATCCGAGTAAGAATTTTCTGGTGAACTTTGATTATTACTTCGTTTCCTTTTATGTAACTTTCCTTTTAACTTCTGCTTTTCACTCAAAAGTGGTTTTTCCTTTTCGCTCGAATCATGTTCGTCTGACGAACTAGTACTCTCAGAATATCTTGTCTCACTTATATTGTCTTCTGACTTTTGTTTCTCATCTGAAGACGATTTTTTGCTGGCGTCATCCAAATCATGTTTTTTTGGGAATAGCGGATCAACACGTTGTCTAATTTGACGTATTGGCGAACTTTGTCTGTCCTGAATCATCATTTTTAATAGTTTTTTCTGTAAAACGCTCTTGGTCGTTGCAGTAACCGGTGGTGGATTAGATATTCCATAGTAACAAAGATTCGCTCTAAGCTCATCATTCGACAATCGATAAACTTTAGCATATCTCATTTTGAAACCTGGAACAACCAAATTGATGAAATCATCTTAAAACCTGGGTACCAAAACGGTTGCGTAAGTTTTTTAGAAAAAATCCTCCTGAGTATGAATAGATTGTAAAACGAGTATGAGTTCTTTGAAAAGGGAAATTTCTATGCACCGGTGACCTGGGTGTAATTAAATAAATAAATATATAGGGACAAATAACACAGATTGAGCTAGCCCCAAAGTAAGTTCGAGACTTGTGTTATGGGATACTAACTCAACGATACAATATTTTATAACAAATACATATATAGATAAACATCCAAGACCCAGGTCAATTTGAAAATGGCCATTTTCCTACTTGCCCTGACCGGGGATCTAACCCGGGACCTCTGGGTGGCGGACTAGCATGGTGACGACTACGCCTCGGAGGTCGCCAAAGTAAATAAGGTAGAGATAAGGCGACAAAGTAAAGACTACGGTAACCTCTTTAATATCAAATGGGCCGTACGATCATTTGCCATTGCTTGTTTTAAAAAAAGTATTAAAAGATATATATATTAAAAGTTAAGGCCGCCTGCCTGTTTTCTAAATGAGTAATGCAGTAGCCACCTAACCGCTGATGCCCCTTGACCTTTAACTCCGATGACTAACAGATTACACATTGTTTTAGTGGGTAATTAATTAGATATAAATTTATTTTACCTTTTTTAGGGTTTCGTAGTAAACAAGGAACCCTTATAGTTTCACCATGTCTGTCTGTCTGTCTGTCCGTCCGCGGTTTTACTCAGCGACTATATATACTAGAAAGCTGTAAATTGGTATAGATATGTATATTAATTATGCGGAAAAAGTGGTACAATAAAATATATATAAAAAAAAATATTTTAGATTATCTCCCATACAAGTAAAGTCAAAAGTCAATTTTATTTTCTAGACTCAGCAATCATGTGGGGTATCGTTGAATAGGTCTTTCAAATATATTATGAGCTTGTGAACACCGTTTTCAGATTTAGGGATCCGTTTCTGAATATTTGGTTTTAAAGTGATTTTTTTTTTGTTAGAGTCCAGTGTGTCCCTCCCCCCCCCCCCCCCTCTATCTGCTAAACGGTTATATATGGGCACGTGAAAAAAATCACAGCTATAGTTAATATAACGAAATTTTTTATACTTTATACCATGACTACGAGAATAATTTTTCAAAAATAAAAACCAACTTCACCACCAAACTACACAACCGGTTTTAATAAAAAAAATTATGGGACCAACTGACAGGTACCCCTTTAAAAAAAAAGAATATTCTAAATCGGTACAAACGTCTTCGAATAAATCGATCAACATATATAAAACATAAGATTCCGACGAATTGATAACCTCCTCTTTTAGAAGTCGGTTAAAAATAAAAATTTAAGCGTAAATAGACATGTAATGAAGAAAAAAGAAGGTTAAATTAATTAAAATGGACAATTAAATTTAGAACAATTACTAAAATTAAGAGTAAATTGTTCTAAATTCAAACATCCAAATAGTGAGTAAAGTGCATTTTATTCACTGTTGTCAGTGAATAAAATAAACTTTTGAGAGGGGGAATGGTATAAACATTATTATAAATCACTTGTCCATTTTAAATAACCAGTTTTCACCCAATTCTTTGGCATAAATGCATTTCTTTTTCCGCACATCTATTATGAAAACTTAATACTTATTAACAAAACAATACATACCTTCCTCTAGAGCTTAGTACATCTGTATAACTCAGTTGCAACAAAGTTTGATATAATCACTTTTGAGGTTTCCACTTAATCCAATGTGCGTTTCACTGATATTCCAACTTCGAAATATAATCTTCACTAGAGAGAACTTGGTTTCAGACATCCGTACAGTCTTTGTCCACTTTTTTTAACTTGCCAGTGAAGTATGCGTCATACTGGAGCACGCTATTTCGTTTAGCACTTGATACGACACGATGCCTTTCTTTTAAATGGTCTATATAACTTTTCAGGCTTGAGGGAGTAATATAACTAAAACGCCGAATAAAAATTTTAAAACATTAGCCCGTATCAGCCAAAATATGTATATGAGTATTCTAGGCATTGACAGAATGAAAAATGGAAATAAATATGTAGTTAAAGGAAGGAACTTATACCAAATTATCGCGATGACGTGATAAGCGATAAGTTAATATACTTATTGTAATTAGGTTTAATATTATATAGTAACATATACGGACAAATCACACAGATTGAGCTAGCCCCAAAGTAAACTTAAGCTTGTGTTATGGAATACTAACCCAACGATACCGTATTTTATGGTAAATACATATATAGATAAACATGAAAAAGGCCATTTTCCAATTTGCCCTGGCCGAGGATTAGGTCTTGGGTATTTATCTATATGTATTTGTTATATAATATAGTATCGTTGAGATAGTATCCCATAACAGAAGTCTTGAACTTACTTTGGGGCTAGCTCAATCAGTGTAATTTGTCCCTATATATTTATTTATTGGTTCAGGCGTTTTCAAGTATTTAGGGAACAAAAGTAAGTACATAAAAGAAAACAGATAAGTATACATACATTTGAATTGATAACCTCCTCCATTTTTGAAGCCGGTTACGTATTGTTTATGAAATAAATTGAAATGATTATCTTTACCTAAATTGATTAAGTACAAAGATTTAGAATATACAAGTAGTGATTAAATATCGTTTTCCTTTTTTCAGAAAAATACATGTTGCCTATACATTATTATGATTTTTCCTTGTTCGCGAATTAAATGTGACATAATATAGAATATCTTTAGTTATGTGTAACCTCAATTATATATTTACCCGACTACGGCAAAGCCAAAAGGAAGAGTAATGATTATGTATGTACGTTTGTATGAGGGAATGTATGTCTGTTCCACCGAAGCATCCGAATCTCTTGTCCAATTTTCACAAATGAGATGTCAATCGATTTGTCATTACTGTCCGGTCGACATAGGCTACAATTTGTATGCAAAAAAATGTATACAATATGTAACAAAAACCCTGTCCGATCCTTGTAGGAGCAACTCAGACCGTCACTGAAAAAATCGTCATTTTCATACAAAAGTGTTCGGCCGGCCCGGCAATTTGTATGAAAATGTGGATTTTGTTCAAGTTTCAAGCATTGGTCCCATAGGAAAAATTGTTCATATTGACGGTCTGAGTTGTGCCTCCAAGGATCGGACATGGTTTTTGTTACATATTGTATAATGAATGTTATATACAAAAAGTGAGAATTAACAATAGTATATTACAGCAGAGGCCGGGAAATATGGCGTTGAGGGACGAGTAATTTTCAAGGCCGAGCGTTAGCGAGGCCTTGAAAATAATTACGAGTCCGGCAATGCCATTCCCGCCGAGGCATGTATAGTGCTTTTCTCAATAAATGTGAGGAAATCATTTAAGAAATAACCAGAAATATGCAAATATTTACCGAAAGCAATTAATGTTTACTGTAAAGAGTATCTTCGTACTTTGAAAGAAAAGAAACTGCTTTCCCGCGTTTTTTAGTGCGAAGGAAACATAGCCCATACGTCCCGGTCATATTTTACGCAAAAAATGTAATACCGTAGATTTTTTTTCTATCGCATCGAAAATTAAGCATATTTTCGTGTGATTTTATAACAACATTATTTTAATAAAATTGTGGTCATTAGAATATAAATAACAATAAATAATGCTCGAAGAGTGCATCTTTTATTATGTGGCAGCAATTGGCTGTATGACAAGTTATGGATTTAAACGCTTAATGTCTTTGCTAAATGTAAAACCAGAATTGTCATCTGAAACGTCAATGTAACTGTCTTGTCATTCTGAATACACTTAATTCTTTTCGTTTTGAGCAGCGGCCAGGAATGAATTTAATGCACGAGCCAAGAATTACAAACTTCGTGTCTTCTTTTTACTACAATAATGCCTAAATTTCCGGACATGTGTGAGAAAAAAAAATATTTGTTTCTATATCGAGTGGGGTATCAAATGAAAGATCTCGAGCACATTTCAAAAATACATACATTATTAGCCGTATATGATTCCCATAGTTGGGTGTTAGTTTTTAAACGTATATCTTGTCTTCTCACTCCTCCATTTCTTCTGAAGATGACATCTCACTGTCACCACATCCCCTCTTACTTATCATCATTTTTATCAGCATTTTCTGTAGAACTCTTCTGGTAGTTTCAGTAACCGGTGGTGGATTTCGCATTCCATAGTAAAAGAGATTAGCTCTAAGCTCAGCATCAGACATTCGATAAACTTTGCAAGCCTGTTCCATTTTGAAACCTGGAACAATTATTTTTTTTGTAACCAAAAAGGCGAGAAACAAGCGATCCGCTGTCCCCTAAACTTTTTACAGACATTATAGGACACTCTAGAAGAGTTTTTTAAGACCTTGGGAGACAAATGAGAAGAAAAAAATATATATTTATATTAAATATATATTATATATTTTTCTTCTCGAGGACTGGGTGTGGTGTTGAGTCTTGGGAATGGCAAATGTTTACCAGTGGATCAGGCTGTTGATGAAGATGATTATGATCGATTTAAAAGTGCATCTAAACTTGGCATTGAATTGGATTCCAACCCTTTTTAGGCGAACAATTAGCCTATAGGAACATGGCCCCCTTTTTAACATGTATGTTTTGGTGGGATTTCAATACTTTTTTCAAGAAATCGTATCATTGTTTTTTTCTTTTTTGCCACGCCCGCGTCTCTTGTAAACCTTAGAAGTCATTAACAATAGAAGCCTGATTTTTAGGTAAGCAGTATTTAATAATAAGCTATACAGTGTGCATTATGTATACATGACAATATTTTATACCCCCCCCCCCTCTCCTCCCCCCCCCCTCCTCATCGTATTCTCATTGTATCACTGGCCGGTTTCTTAAATTTCTATTTTCGATTTTATTCTATTTAACTGCGTGCCAAATTTCATAACGCTAGGACAATTGGAAGTGGTCTCGAGGTTTTGATTAGCGGCAGTGAGTCAGTCAGTCAGTGCCAAAATTAGCTATTTTGACAGGGTCATATTTCAGGATCGACTGAAGCTATATCTATGAAATTTGGTATACTGCTTTAATAATTTTATCTCTGTACTTGCAATAGGCACTGAGTTACAGGGGGGTCAAAAGTGTGTCGAAACGGTTCGTGTAAATAGTGCACGGCATGCGCGCGGCCTGTTGCTGGAACTTGGCCTGCGTACTACCGTGCGCTTAGATAACAAAAATACGAGTTATTACATTCAAATTATCAACTTCCTTTTTTGAAAGTCGGCTAAAAACACGTTTCACTGATACTTGCGGAGCTCGGTGGCCGGCGGGAGTGCGCATTACTAGCGCTTTCGCAAGTAAAGCAACACCGGGCGTGGCCCGCACTTGCATGGGTGACCACAAGTGGAATAAAAATTTCTAGAGTTTTCCGTGCATCGGAAAGCACGTATAAGCTGTTGGTCCCGCAGATTTAAAGATTCAAATGTTTATTCAGTAAGTCAATATGTATAATTTACGTTACGTGTAAAGTATTATATATTAAAATTTAATTTATTTTTAAAGAAAAGCTACCGATACCAGCGCTTCGTGACGACACCTGCTGAGAAGAAACGACGAAAGAAACTCATTTTCACAGTATTGGTCGCCTATCTCGCCAGGAGGGTTTCGTAATATTAATATATTATTATTATTGTCTTTTGATTAATAAATACTTATAATACGATGTTGACACATTATAACATGTAATGTTTGCGAACAAGTAAACAAACATAAATTACGTAATAAAAATACTAAGTAGTCAAGAAAGCGAAGCCGAGCTGACCAGTCCCTCCCGGCTTTTATCACTGTATGGCTGTTGTTAAGCTATATGTCAGATGCCATCAGGCACTATTTTTTTTTCTTCTTTTAGAAATCGCAATAAGACTATCTCGCTCTATTAAAGCGTGTCAAGCCCATGGTCTGCCCCGTTAGAGATAAAGACGTGATAGTATGTATGTATGTTACTTACCGCTTTTGTCAAATCCACGTCACTAAACAGGAACTTGGTTTCAGGACACCCTTGATCCTTCTTCTAGAGAATGGTCTTGCAAGTGGAGTATGTGCTTCGATTCTTTGACCGCAGAATTTTTCTCTCAATTGGTCTATGAGAAGCCTTCCAACCAGTTCAAACTACAAGAACATCGAAAAAAATTGGAGAAGCCGATGCTTCTTGGTGGTAAGAGCGGATGGCAGATCGTTTATAATAACTAAATGTTCAAATTAATTATATAGTAACGAACGTGTATTAGGCACAATTCGTGATCGCTCTATGAGTGTACTCAATTAATATTGAAAATACATAATTTACTAATAGGTATACTCGCAAAACATGATGAATTGATGACGTGATCCTAATTTTGGTACTTTAAAATATCTTCCCTGAGTACGCCCTTCCATGTCTTCCATGCAACAGATTCTGCTGTTTGTATTGCGGGAAGCCTTTATTTTGGTTAATTTGTCATTGTTTAGAGTCATAAACTGGACTCCCCAAGGACCACCGTCTAAAACAATTATAATTATAGATAGACCCCGTTATTTTGTCACACAAACGTCGCATTTTTGTATGTAGTAAACATTTAATTTATCGAATTATTGATTAGGGAGAAACCTTTCAAATTGGTGTACCTACCGAATGCTTAGATGAATAAAGTCACGATATGATTAGTCATAATGCGAATTAGACATATAATTAGTTAGACCTACTGCGATATAGATCAGAAGAGAGGTACGCAAATTGTTTCATAGACAGTATAACAACGACCTACTTCGATACAGGTTAGAAAAGATATTTTTTTAAGACACCGTAGTATGGAAGAGAAAAAAATATTGAAACCTTTTAGGCATAGAAATAATATATACGTTTTGATAATTTTATCTTAACTATTTGATGGCCCGCCAGTGGCTAAAAATTCTAAAAAACATACGTTTTTCACGAGTTTTCTAGAATATCATTCGGACATATATATATATGTATGTTATTTTCTTAATGAAAGATGTACATGAAAATATTTAAAAAAATATTACAATTATGGGTATATAGTAGAATATAAAATTCTAATATTTTTATTTAGTTATTGCAACGATTTGTATGTACATATTTTATTTTAAAACTTTTTTTTTGTGTTAAAAATCTTAGTTTGTTTTTTTTTTAACTTTTTGGTGAGTTCCTTATTTATTTGAACTTTGAAGTCAGTGCAAATTTTTTTCTAAAAATATTTTATGGTCATAGTAAAGTGATGGATTCGCACTTCATTTTGTGATGAAACCTTTTAAAGAAGATAACTTCTTCTGGGAGGATGTATTGCATTTTTTTTAAGTAAAAGGACGTTTTAAATTATAATCAGGTCTAATTATAGTAGTAGTCAATCGGGTCAAAACCGCAGCATTTTTATAAACTTTAACAGTAATGTTACTCTTATGATTATTCCTTTGATTCAAAGGATGGTTTTTATTGCTTTTCGTTTCAAATTGCGAAGTTTACGACTATCAATCTTTTAGGTTTTGTATAATAACTCTAAATACAACTATGATCACTCTTCTTATAATACTAATTCGGGAGATTTTTCATTGCAAACAGCTCTTAATGGTAAGACCGGATCGTCGAATCAAACAGAATTCTGCCTTCTCAATGTGAGACTTCCAACTTTTCTTTTTAAGCTTTTTTATAAGGATATTATTTATTTATTTTTTATTCAATACTTTATTTACCAATAATAAATGCTACAAAAGGCGGACTTAATGCTAATAGCATTCTCTACCAGTCAACCTTCGGGATAAATAGAAATTTTGCGTAGTAGGCGTAAAAGTAATGTATACTCAAACAGTATGCTCCAAACATACAACATATTAAATGCATATAACATAAACATATATTATACAATATACATAAATAAATAATATATATCCATAACCATACAAACAATAAATACATTAAATAAATATGTCTAATTACTATAGAAAACCAGTATAAAAATTTCTGCTGCATTCAAGGAGAAAGTAAACGCATGTGGACTTTTTTCTTAAAAAGATATCTGTTTAAAATAGTTTTAGGGTCCTCAGGCAGGGCATTCCAGAATCGTATAACTTGAAGAGTGAAAGACGTAGACATAAAATTGGAATGAAACAAAGGAATTTATAATCGAAGTGTATGACTAGAGCGAAGCTCTCGACTGTGGGACACAGACTGATATTGAAATTTACTCGATAAAGGATACCCGTAGATGAATATGTAAGTGCAATTTCTAAGAGAAATGCAGCTGTTTGTAGATTTGTAATATGTATGTATAGATAGGTGAGTCATTTTCCGTCTACTCGTCAATATTAACAAATATTGGAAATTTATGCAGAACATTTTAAATATACGAATTATTTAGTCAAAGCGCTTAAATACTTGAGTTATTAATTTAAATCATCTTTTAAATGTATATTTTAATTGAAATAATACTTTAATAAATGATTTAAGTAATATGACCAAGCCGCAAAGTAAAATATGCCATGAATTTTTTGTTCTTCTTTTTTTCGCGCCTGTGGCGCTCTTACAATTTTTAGATATTTTTTATTTTACTTTCTAAAACTAATTCAACTTTAATTCAACTTTCTAAAACTATTCCAAATTGAAATTCAGAAAAAAAATCGTTCTACCCTATTATTAATATCGACTTCTTATACTCACCAAAACCCTTACATTCACATCCTTCAGTTACACAGACGATGTACAATTGTATACAGGTTTTTATGTTATTACTAGCTTTTGCCCGCGGCTTCGCTCGCGAAGGGGTGTAATTTATCAAAATCCTTTCTTAGGGGATGCCTACGTCATAGTAGCTTTATGCGTGCAAGGTCTCAGCCCGATCGGTTTAAAATTGACAAAGTTTCATACAAACTTTCATCCCCAATTTTATGCTTTTGGGGGTAGAATTGATCAAAATCCTTTCTTAGCGGATGCCTACGTCATAACATCTACCTGCATGCCAAATTTCAACCCGATCCGTCCAGTGGTTTGGGCTGTGCGTTGACTCAAATACAATTAAATACCATCGATATATCAATAGTTGATAAATAAAATGCATCAATCCCTACAAGAAAGTCATGTCAATGCGACAAGATAACAAATGAACAGACATAGTTGTCAAAATATGGCATTAAAGTATGAAAGTTGACAGCTTGACTCTCATTAAATTGTCATCGTTGTCAAATTACGGCATATGAAACAATAACAGTTGTACTAAAGTTAATGTTGGCTGAACCGAAAAAGAATGGACCTTTTCGGACCTTGAGGCCCTGGTGCTAGAGTCCTTCTCTTCAAGACTGATCTCCGCCGCTGGTGACAAGTGGGCTGGCTGTTTTTTCGCCCGACGCATCAGTATTGCGTCCAACGGAAAAATGCGGCCAGTTTTCTTGGCACTATATCACATTGTACCGTTTAGGTTAGTAAAACCTAGAGTCTTTCCTTTATCTCATCTATCCTCCTAGATCCTAAATCTAGGAGGATAGATGAGATAAAGGAAAGACTAGATATTGGCAAATGAGATAGGTATAATGAACATTACATTAGTTACAAAGATTCACAAGAACACTAGGTACAGATTAGGTAGTCAGGGTCGTGTTTTTTTTTTTTTTTTCGAACGAAGGTTACGCTGTATGCTGGAAGCATTATACAGCTCACCGGACGCGACGGAATTTAAAAGGCGGGACCAACATTTGCCAGAATGGCAAGATGTTGTCCACACCGGAAAAAGTGACAGCGCAAAGGGCTCCCACAGGGTGGGAACGAACCTCGGCTTTGGGCGTCACTGAGATCGGCTTTGACTGAGTGTCAAGCGCCTGAAGGGCCGACCGGCGAAAAGCGTCCGGGTACCGTTCGGTACCTCGTGAACGCGCCAGTCCTATTCCTATTCCTGATCCGCACTCGCCGGCGAGTGGGATTTGCGATCGAGCTAATTGTGATTCTGTGCCTGCGTTGCGCAGGTGACTCTGTCGAAGGGGGAATCGCACGACTTATGGGGTCGTCCGGATCATGGAGTACGTGCCTTGGTCTCCTACACCTGACGAAGTTGGATGGGTCGTAGTCGGCAGCTTTCGCTACCAACTGGTTTGGATGTGTGGGGGCGCGTTCAAAGGATCGTGAAGCGGTCTCTTTGAAGAATCGAATGATGGAGGAGAGCTCCAATTCGCGATGCAGGTCCACAGTGCGGGTGCCCCATTCCGCCTGGGTGGCCTTCCTGAGGAACCTGTTTTGTATGACTTGGAGGGATTTTATGTGCGTTTTGGCAGCGTGTGCGAAGCATACGCTGGCGTACGACATTATAGGGCGGATGCACAGCTTGTATAATGTCAACTTGTTACGGAGTGACATTTTACGATTGCTGATCATCGGGGATAGCCTGAAGAGGCAGTGGGCTGCGCGATTTCTAACTCTCTTTATGTGGTGACCAAAGGTCATACCACTGTCGAGAGTTACGCCTAAGTATTTGGCCGTCTTTGCCCATAGAATGGGCTGGCCGAACAGGGACAAAGTTCTGAGGAGTGGAGTGGAGCCCCCCCTACGAGGGCGGGTCGTGGCACCGTGATCGTCGCTAAAGTACACTGCGGTACTTTTGGACGGGTTCACGGTGATTCTCCACTTCTTGAACCATTCTCCAAGTGCTGTGACAGCTCTTTGGAGTTTGCTGGAAAGATAATCCTTCCGATAATGGGAGTAGTAGATTGCCGTATCGTCGGCATATAGGGCGTACTCCACGTTTGGAGCTTTGGGATTGTCACTGGTGTACAGCGAGAAGAGAGTCGGAGAGAGTACGGAGCCTTGCGGGACTCCTGCTCTGATAGGGTGCGGCCTAGATAAGCAGCCCTGTAGACGATAGCGGAACGTCCTGTTCGACAGGAAATCTCGTATGATGCGCACGAAATTGATTGACATGCCCATGCGGACGAGTTTGGAAACCAAACCCTCATGCCAGACCTTGTCGAAGGCCGTTGCTATGTCAAAGAAGACCGCTCCGGTTGGCCTACCTGAGTTTTTGTGGTGGAGGATGTGCTCCGTGAGGCGGTGCACTTGCTGGATACACGAATGTTTGGGGCGGAAACCAAACTGTTCGGGAGGTATTATGGAGGGCTTGGAATCTAAAAATTCCTTGAGCCGCGTCAGGATGATGCGTTCGTATATCTTTCCCAAAGTGCTAAGTAGACTTATGGGTCGATATGAAGAGGGGTTGCTCAGGTCTTTGCCTGCTTTTGGAATCCCTATAACCACTGCGTCTTTCCAGGCGGCTGGAAAAGTGCAGTTTGCTAAAGCTGCATTGAAAATGCATACTATTAGCAACAGGAGGGTTTCGGGGAGGCGTCTGAGGACACCGTTAGAAATGCCGTCAGCTCCGGGAGCTTTCCGGGGGCTATTGGACCTTATGATTTCTTCCACCTCGTCGAGCGTGGTCGGTCGGAGGGGAATGTCTGGTAGGGGGAGGGAGTCAGGTGAGAGGCTGAGGGTTTCAGCTTGCTCGTTGACTGTATCTGAGTGCGCTTGTTCTACGGGCTCGAGACAAGGGGAGCATTGCTTCTCCAGGTTGTTTGCTAAGCATTCAACTTTCTCGTCGTCGTCAAAGGCGACGGAGCCGTCGGGGTGTTTGAGAGGAGGGGTTGGTTCTACCCTGTCGAGTCGCAGTGCTCTCGCAATCTTCCAGAAGGTTGTGTGAGCAGGTTGGAACTCTGAGAGAGTGTTACCCCATCGTTCGTCTCTGATCTCGGCTAGTCGATCTCTAACTTGACGTTGGAGGTCGCGTAACTCTAATCGAGCGTCTTCGGTGGGGTACGCATCGTAACATCTGGTCGCGGCACGCTTGCGTCTCAGCAAATCGCGCATATCCTCAGGCAGTTCAAATCGATGACTAGGGTCAAGCGATGGGACCTGCCTGGAACAGTCACTGATGACTTTCTGCAAGTGATTTGTGAGACCAGCGATAGCCTTGTCAGTATCGTCAGGGGTCACTATTCTATCTGGTATGGTGTCTAGTTCAGGAGACGTGGGTTGGTCTAGAGCGTCTTTCAGCTTTCGCCAATCCGTCACCGTTCTCGTGAACGCTGTCTGTCCGTTTGCTGTCGGCCCTAACTGTAGGAGTACAGGACGGTGGTCTGAATGGAGTTCCGAATGTACTTCTAGTGATACCACCTGAAGGGCGATATTTCTGAGAAGTGCAATATCAATGACGCTGGGAGTTTGACCTACTATTTTCGGGTAGTGGGTCGGGGCCTCCGAAGCCACAACTTCGTACTCTAGGTCCTCCCTGAGGTGGTCTAGTGTAATCCCGTTAGTGGATGTGGAGCTGGAGTGCCAAATGGTGTTCCTCGAGTTGAAATCTCCCGCCAGAATGGTGGAGTTTCCTAGTTCAAAAAGAGCGGCAAGATCAGATCTGATCAAGCGTTTGTTCGGAGGTAAATAGATTGATGCGATATTGATGGCTGGATGGCCAGCCATGCTAATCCGGAGGAGTGCGCACTCGATGTTGGTGAGTGTAGGGGGTTCCAAGGGAACACAGTGGAGAGACCGTTTGAAGTAGATAAGGATGCCGCCTAAGGCGCCATCTCTATCCCTGCGGATTGAGTCGTAATTCGCCATGCGCGGTGTGCGCATGCTAGGCTTGAGAAGGGTCTCTTGCACTAGTAGAATGTCGACTTGGTATTTGATGAGATACTGGCGTATTTCATCCCGCTGGTCTTTGGTTCTGGTTTTAATTCCGTCTGCGTTAAAGTACGCTATCGATAGTGAGACAGGCTTTACTCTACGATTGAGACTACCCATTATGGTCGTTTAGAGAGGAGTTCGCGCGGAATCTGGTAGGAGCCGATTTGCTCCAGGAAAGCCTTGTGTTTTGCTAGTACGCAAACACGGCGAAGTTGGTCGTTGCCTGCCTCGATCAATTCTCGTCCGATTGTATCAATCATCGAGAAGTCGATGTTCTGGAGACTATCCAGAACACCCATGAAAGTGGCGGTGGCTTCGTCGGTGGATATACGCGGAATTTGCCTGGGGTCAGCCCGCTTTTGGTCAGGCGCACCAGGCAGTACGCTGGAGGGGGCCTTTGGTAAGGGGGCCGGTGGCGCTGAAGGCGCTGACGGGGAGGAGGTGATGGCTCCTGAATAGTGCGCCCCCGGGGCCTCTGATGGTAGAGGTTGCGGTTGCGCTCCCGGGAGAGCCGGGAACTCGGGGGGCGTCTTGGCTGGCGCTGAGCGCGCCGACTGGTTATTGCGCCAAATGCGCTGTCGGGGTGAGTTCTGTTGTGGTATAGGCTGGGGTGCGAGCGCGGGTCTTAGCGCGGTGAGGACGAGCGCCGGCCGCCGCGCCTTATATATGGGCATGCCCCCCCCCCCCCCCCCGCTGCGCCGAAGAGGGGCGAAGGGGTGCTGGAGCCCGCGCGATGTCACAACATGGAAACGATTTTTTTAAGATTATAGTTGTACAGCAGGTGTTACACTTTTATTTGTATGTAAATTACTCCATCTTACTTGTTTCGATATAATTGATGAACATGGTAAAGAGGAATGTTAAAATATTCAGGCGTTTTCAAAATTTTCATCCCTTATTATTGTTTTTATTTCTGTTCGGAAAATAATTTATTTCTAAACATGAAGTAGATTTCAATCATAGACCCATGTTTTTATTTTATTTTAACATGTTGACATAACCTTACATAAATGTTGCCTCATCGAATATTTTCCTCATTCGCCAATTTAATGTGACATACGGAAATTTACGACATCCAACAACGAAGCATACATCACTCCAGTAGCTGTGTGGAAAATCCTCCATATATATTCCTTAAACGTCGCTTGCGTTTTGCAATCAATCTCTAAAAACATTTATACAGTTCTACGCGTATTGTCTGTACGTTTGTCGTATATTTATAGCGAATTATGGTGTTAATCACTTAGCTGGCATTGTTTTTCGAAGAACCTTAGGACCACCAAGTTGGTGGTATGAATTATTGAGAGCATTGGAATAAATCTACTTTCAATTTTAAGAGGATTTTATTTATACATAAAATTATACATAAATTAGATCGTATTTTCATACAAACATCCAATGTTATACATAATGAGATATAAAAATATATATTTGTCCCATAACTCGTACTGACCTACTTAAACTAATTCAAGGATTTTATTCGAAAACTTAAAATATTTTCTGCTGATCGGTCAACTTGTGGACAGCCAAAATTGCGTATTATTTTGGAAAATATGTTCAGAATCATGAAATGAATTTACTCTCAAAATAGCTTCAGTATATTATGTAAGATCATGTTCACAAATAGACGAGAATTCATTCTCATTACGATAGGCAATATACAAGCTCGTCACGAAACGATTTGCAGCTTAACGATAGTGACACACTGAGGTGTAGAATGGCAAGCTTTCATATCCACGATCATTTTAACCGGGACGAGGAAAATTTTATTCTTTATGTTTTTGCCGATTACTTTTTTTTGTATGTATCCGTTATAGTATACAAAGGGTATAAGGTAAGTTTCCCATGGTCATAAGGAAGGATCTGATAATGGGATCCCAGAGGACTATTCAAATTTTATAGCCATACTTGAAGCGATATATAAATTATTTACATGACTTTTTTCACAATTCGCTGTGCAGTTTGGTTTTTAAACCATATTGACTAGCAACAATCGACATGTAAGTAAATGATTGTTGTTTATTTAGCTTTTCTGGGACTGTCACTAGTATTATAATCAGTTTTTTTTATCTAGGACCTGGGCAAGACAAAATTTAAATTGATGTCTCCGTTTCCTATCAAATTATTTGTTTCAAATGGGGGCAGCGCTGGAACCCGAAAAATTCAGTTAAGTCTGTCAAATCGATTATTCAAAAATAAAGCTCCCATATTTTTTTTGTTTAGCAAAGCAGTAGGTAAATATTCCCAAAGGTACAGCGCGTGGAAGTTTCGGAATGGGGGTGATTTACGTCACTTTTGGTCACAAATCGTAGGCGATCGTGACGTCACATGAAATTTAAATGCGCTATATCTTCGTCATTATTTACTAATCAGAGAAAAATAAACTACGTATACCATACATTTTTTTTACTCCACATCCATGTTTTGTAGAAGAGAATATATTTCTATAATCATAAACTTAACCGGTTTTTTTTAAATAATTCTAATTATTCTTACCTATAAATCAAAGCTAGCATTAAATTCTTGATATCAGTATATGAATCAGTGTAAAATTCAAGAAGAAGGCAAATTAGAGGTAAACTTTGATCATTAATAGTTTTGGCGAATGCGAGTGTGTCCATGATGAGATGGTCCTCACTAAGATTTTCATCATAATCATCAACATGAGTGAAAATATGTTGTTTAGTATTAACGTTATTGAGTGTGACTAGTTTGATCTCCCATGTTGGGTTATGTTCTATTAAAACTTTAAGGTTCTTTAATCTCTTAAGAAACTCATTGAAATCTACAGTATCTTTCTTAGAAATAACTATATCCCAAATTTCCGTTACAGTCAAATAGGGTTTAGTGTCAGTCTTGCCACAGTTAAAGACCATACTTCGAGCATTCAACTCTGGAAGGATAATCTTCAACAGATCTTTAGCATTACTAACTTGTTCTCTAGGCACACAATTGATACCTGGAACATTGTCTCGTACATCAGAAAGGCAAATAGGTACTACATTATTTTTATGGTCTATATAAAGTAGTTTGTTCACCATTACTACGTACGTACAACAACAAATAAAACCGATGAAGAACCATAGACGTAGCCACACATGGAGTTCGGGCGTTTCTACGTAACTACCATTAGGTACGAAGTTTGCTTCTAATTCAATCTCATTCTCATTCAATGATGATTTCTCGCTGTCGTTTGAGTCATTATAGTTTAGTGAACTTCGTTTTTTCGGTTGAAATCTGCTTTCTTCTGACTTCTGCTTTTTACTTAAATATTTTTTTTCGTTATCGACCGAAGTATGTGACTCTGGTAAACGGCGACTCTTATGACGTTTCTTCTTATTTATATTTTCATCTGAAATCTGTTTCTCATCTGAAAATGATTTCTCAATATCGTCTCGGTCATAATTTTCGAGGAAATGTACATTTTCATGAGGTCTTGTTCGACGCAATGGCGAACAGGAACTATTTTCGCTCATCAAATTTATTAACCTTTTCTGTAAAAGGCGCCTGTTTGCATCACAAACAGGAAATGGTACGGACGCTCCATAGGATAGTAATTTTGCTGTAAGCTCAGGATCCGGCATTTGATAAACTTGGCAATCAATGTCCATTTTGAAACCTGGAACAATCAATTTTTTGATGAAGTCATCTTCAAACCTTCGCACAAGTTTGCGTATAGTACGTTTTAGGAATTTTATCCCATGCAGACTTGTGTTGTAGAATGACCATAGCATTGGGTTCTTGAAAAGTTTGTTTATTTTTATAGGATCAGCAACAGATAACTCCTTTAGCATCCAAAACCTACGGTTGCTACTTAATATCAAATATGATTAATCTTGTTTGCTTTATTAATTGGATGTTAAAAATAAAGATATAGCCCCATGTATTGTTAAATCAGCTTCATTTCATGAGTAATACCGTAAATACCTACTTGTGATGCGCATTGACCTTAACTTTACCGTTTGTACCCAGTTAAGGAGATCATTGCAATGCAGTTTGTTGCTATTTTTACTCCATTTATACATACATACATATTATCATGCCTGTTTCCCACAGGGGTAGACAGGGACTATGGACCTCCACTTGCTACGATCCTAACAGACCTCTTTCGCCTCTTCGACCTTTCATTTATTACTCTTAAAATCTTAAGATTTATAGTACAAAAGGTACAACTTAGGGCTAAGCATTGTCTACCAGTTCACATTTGGCACGTAGCAGAAAAGATGGTAGATGGGATGCAAATTTAATTAAATAAGCATATCGAATGAAATAAATTAGGGTGTATTTAATTACATAAAGTATACAGCGTAACAAAGTAAACCAAAAAATATCTACATATATATATTTATCTGTCTATGTACTCTCCATCTTGGTCTTAGAACTTCATAATTAATCTGATAGGAAAAAAATACATACCTCAATCTAGAACGTAGTGCTTTTCAAATTTGACGTTTTTCACTTTACACAGTTCACTGATACTTCAAGTGTAAAATCCTTTATTTCACTGATACTTTCAAATCTGAACTTCCCAACGGAGGAACCTAGTTACAAGACATCCTGTACGGTTTCATTAGGATCCTTGAGATAACTTTTCTGTTCTTCTTATTCAGTGCTTTGTTCAGTGGTATATGCGCCTTTCTCAATTTTTCCTCGGCGTTTAACAAGACACGTCATCTGTATTTTCTTTCAGCTAGTCTAGACATACTACAACTTATGAGGCCCAAATTAACTATCAAAATAAGAACCCATGTCGATTACAATCCATGACTGTTCTAGGCAAATTAAAATTATTAATGATTTGTACTCATAGGTATATGAGTGTATGATGATGACGAGATGTGTGATAAGAATTTTTTATGAATCAAGTAGTTATTTTATTATAAGCATGAAACTTCACGGGTTACTCATTCATTCAGTCTCGATATAAGTATTATTAGTAGGTTATTTGGTATTGTACGTTTTGTACCCCATGACCAATTTGCTTCCTTCCAACAACTCAAATTAGAAATTAAATAGTTGTTTCTAAACTTCGAAACAAACATTTTCTATGATTTGTATGAAATATAGACTTATGACGTCATAGTTTCTTAGAGTCAAATAACGTTCTTAATATCAGTTTTTCTGCAATATTCAATCTAACATCACGTTAAGGGGATACCTGAATTTTCCGGGGTCCAGTGCTGTCCCCATTTAAATTAAATCATTTGAAAGGAAACGGAGACATCATTTAAAATTTTGTCTTGACCCGGCACTAGAAAACACTTTAAACTATTTTGTAAACTACTGTTATCAGTTTAAAGTGAGAACGTTAAGGTTTTCTACGCACTCGACAAAACGGCCACATTAGTCGCATGTGCGTTGAAAAGCTTTACGTTCTCACTTTAAACTGTAAACAGAAGTGCAATACTTTATGCACTACTGTTACTGTGTTAGAAGGGTTATTTAGTGCCTGGTTAAGTCGAAATTTTAAATGGTGTCTCCGTTTCATATAAAATGATTTATTTCAAAAAGGGGCAGCACTGGACCCCGAAAAATTTAGGTATCCGCTTAAAAATTGATATGTTCATAACAAGTGACATTATTTTGTGACGTTTTATTTTATTAACAGTACCAAATTATTTATTCTTGACCCAGGAAAGTTAATTAGCTATCTGGCAAAAAGAATCATCAATGTTCTTCGATTCTTTGATTCTTTATTGATAAAAATAACCCCGTGCCGTGCACTTACAGTTACCCAAAACGTGCACGTGAGTCAAAAACTTATCACTAAATGGAAAAATAACAATTACAAATATTAACAATTTTTTTTTAAATCGTCTTAAGTAATGTCTATATTTGGCATGCGAGCCATCAAGGTGTTGAGCAAAGTAACAGCTTGGTTAGTGGGCGCGTACCTAGCAGTGTACGAACTTACCGCGGGCGGCGCGAGCAGCGGCCGACAAAACAACAAAAAACAAACAACAAAACAACGGCAAAACAACACCGCGATAAAGCCAGTGGGTTATCAATGTTATACAATGTGACAATACTGGCAGCTATTTGGTACTGTCGACTGGTGACATTTTGGTTTTTAATGATACCTACTTAAGAACCTAAATCACTTTAGGAGCCCACCTTAAATATAATCTCAAACTATTTTGAATTTAACGCGTCGTGTAGCTACTACTTTGGTTTTGGGCAATATACTTCGACGATGTTAAAGACGTCATACCTGTTCTTTAGTCTGGCAGAGAGCATGATTCCTGTAATGTCGTGGAAATATCTGGTAGTCTGGTACCAATCAATTTAATCCCGTAATGTTAGATACTTATTGCGACATTATGACAGTGACAGCTGTTGCAAAAAGTCTAAAATAGAACCTTTATCTGTTTTAACCGTACCAATAGCTGTGTTTACTATAGACCTAGATTTTTATACTGCCTTTAAAGACCACACTTACGGAGTAAGTTCTCTTTAGACATTCTTTTATCGCCAAAGCTGTAAAATTAAGGAATGATTTATCAATTGATGTCCGGTAGGCTACTCGTAAAACCCGCTTTTCATTTAAAAAACAGGTGAAGGCACTCTTTCTTCAAAACCTGTCAGATACATCATAGTGCATTTTTGTTTTATATATAGGTATTGTTTGTCATAGTAGATACTTAATAGTGTGTATTATTTGTATGTAGTTAATTGTGTTGATGATTATTTTTATATATAATCTTTTTTTTTTCGCCACATACGTATTCAAGTTTTGCACCCCTGACATTATACAAATAGAACCCACTCAAAATAATTTTAAGGTCACTCAAAAATATTTCGTTTCCGATTACATTTTACCTTAAACTAGAATTTTTCTATTACAATACACTACGTCCTTCAAAATCTATGGTGTTATCTGACATGGCCGTGTGTCACAACAGTTTTCATCAACAAGCAGTCAAATAAAATACGCGAACGAGCGCCGCATATAAAGGGCTGGATATGTCATTCGGTGCCTAATGAACTATTTGAATGTAGGCCTTATTGGCCGCGGATAAATAAAGAAATAAATGTGTACACCAAGATGCGCGCGCGCAACTTAATCTGGTGTTTAGGCCGCTATTCATAGTCAGGGGGGTTACTCCAAAAGCGGTACGCAAGACGGACGTTACAGCGTATCCGCTATTCTGTGTCAGGCAACATTAAGCATTAACGTATAATAATAAAGCCTAATTTGGTTTGACATATAAATGGGACGTTACTTTCGGACGGCTATCGTATTATTTTATGGAGTAACCCCCCTGGTTCGGTAGCAGCAGTGACAACTTTTATTTAAGCTACAAACAATCGTATTATTACAGCTAACGTACTAGTTTTTAACACCCGATAAAAAAGGGGTGTTATGCATCTATCTGTCTGTCCGTACGTCCGTAAGTCGGGGCTTTCTCTAGCAAATAATAAATTGCGGTTCGGATATCACATCGTATCGGTAGTTCTGATACGAATCTCTAGATGGCGTCCTTGACAGTCGGGATTTTTTTAATTTGCCTAGCAAATAAACTGGTCTGTGAGCTGGGTAGAGACGTTGACCTCCTCTTTATTAATTTAGAAATCGCGAGTTCTCCTAAGAAGACAATGTCGCTCAATGTTCTACCCTAAGGCCAAGTTAGAGTGACAACAAGCCCCTGATTTATCTTTGTAGTTGCTTACGAGTTAAATACATATATTTTGCCTAAGATGAGGGATCCACGAGATACTATGAACACGAGACTCGTATCAAGAAGAAGTCACCACGGTTGAATATGAAAATTATAGCGTACGCGCTATCAAGGACTTGATCCGTTATTAAATTCATTTTTTTAAATGTACATAGAAATGTTTTATTTCTATTTTTATTCAGTGTGTATATCTAACACTGGTATCAGTTTTTGAGTAACCTAAAGGCATGTAGCGTTTCTCAAGCTGTTAAAAACTCAAGGCATCTAAACGACTATCTTGGTCTCACATTACGAATACGCTCCTTGTACCTAGAAGTAAGCTCCACGTTTAAAAGTGTACAGTAAACTTAGCTGTAAGTAAATAATCTGACGTCACTACCACGTATTATGAAATCGAAAGAAAAAATTGTACAATTATCAAGTGATACAAATACCCAAAATTAAATAAATGATTTTTGACTTTTGACTTTGTGTGTCCGTGAATAAATTTCAACATTTTATTCTGTGTATTAACAGCTAAACTTGGTGTCAATTTTTTTTGTTAGAAGTCATGCATCTTACATTGCTGAAGGTGAAAAACCATTCATTGCCAGTGCACGCACCGGCGCGTTAAAGCAACGCAAAATTTATTGTTATTTCAAATATATCTTATAAATTAAATATATCTATAGCTGTGAAACAGTTAAAAACCCAAGACGTCAAAAAGACAACTTTAGTCTCACACTATGAATACGCTCCTCGTATCAAGAAGTAGGCTCCACGTTTGAATGTGAAAATTATACCGTACGCGTCGCGTCGCTCCGCACAGTGTGAAACGCCCTTTGGGGGCCTACCACGGGAACCGCGACCTACATGCACGATGCTTACTAACTTCTAATTAACCGTGGCATGCCTACCCATCGCCTTATAAACATAATTATTTCTCTTCCTTGTCACTAGATGGCGCTATTGGTATTTATTAAAACATTAATATCTGTTATTTCAATAAAGTAGTACTCTAATTAATTAAATATGACTTATATGAAATGAAATAAATATTTTTGAAGTCAAAGTCAAAGTCATATTCAACACTTTCTTTGTCACTTTTTTGCTAATCGTATGTGCTGCCATCTCTGTGTGCCTACCCGGAACTCCAGTTTTGCCTACTTACGGGCCCTCCAATAGTTTCTAAGGCGTTGGGTATCTGTTATGTTAGTAATTATAGTATCTTTGACCGTGGTAATGAACTCTTAAGAACATCTCGTGGGAGCTACTTCCAATGGGTGAAAATCCGAATCGAGTCAACCGACGAGATGGATAACGGCCCATTATAATAATAATAATATAAGCCTTTAATCAGACACAACATTTTTTTCTATTACATAGTTTTCCACTTATCCTAACAACTCTGGCGAGTCGGTAACACCAACAACCTGGTCTGTTTGTCCAACCTTGACAAAGGCCTCCTCCATTTCTTTCCACTCTGCTCTGTTTGACGCTTTCCTAGTCCATCTTTTTCGTGCAATGGTCTTTATTTCTGTCCATCTTCGAAACTGTCCACATCGTTTCCTTTTACCAAAATATGATGTTTTTTTTTCCACTTTTCAATAAGAGTATTATATGTCCCGTCCATTTCCACTTCAGTTTTCTTGTTCTTACTGTTCAATTACGTGCCGGACCAGACGAACGCAAGTTGCGTTGCGCAACTTGCGTCGCGTTACGCGCTTACATAGCATTTCATACAATTTCTACCAATCGTTCACACGACGCGCAAGTTGCGTCTCAACGCAACTTGCGCTGCGTTACGCGTGCTCGCACGCGCCTGCACAGAGGTCGCGTAGTGTTAGAAAGCGGGACAAAAATGTTTTGAAAAACTTATTTTTGAAATACAAAACCGACCTTGTCTATGAGACTTGTCTTTAAAAAATAGTGGCATTTCACCATATTCTCTCCACACATCGGTTGTCTGGAAGAAATGTGCTTTTAGCGATCTAACCGAGCTACATTTTAACTATTTTTATTTTTTGGTCTTCAATAAAGTATTGCTTACTCATCATTATGTTGGGTACCGTACATTTTTTTTCTCGTAATTTATAATAAGCACCATGGAAGTTTAACTTGTATAAAAGTTGAATGAGGTATTCCACTTAGGGCACCCGTCTGAATGGCCATGGAATCACCTACGCGAATGGCACCTGGTCTATTCCACGAAGGGCACCTATTTTTTACCCCGAAGTGAACCTATACATCAGCAGCCTAGTGCTGGGATTTAAATATTTTAATTTATTTATATTTTCTATCTCACTCACTTAATCTATCTCACTAAATTAATCTATCTCACTCACTCATTACGAAAACTACCAAGCCAATGAAGATATAGATATAGAAGGTGGAGTGTGACTAAGAGACGCCCACTAAGCAAGAATTTTTTGAAATTTAATCCCTAAGAGGGTAAAATAGGGGTTACCAGTTTGTATGGAACTTCGTAATTTTTAAAGTGAGACACACGAAATTTTTATTTTATTTTAGTAGTTAGTAGAAAATAATAATGCATTTATTAGATTTTGAAAATTACATCCCTATAGGGGTGAAATAGGGGTTGTAATTTATATGAATCTTCGTTATTTTTTAAAGCGAGACATGACATTTTTAAATTAGTGGTCAATTAAAAATAACATTACAGAAATTACATTTAAAAAATTGCATTCCCTGGGGTGCATTAGGGGTTGCGAATTTATATTATTATTAAATTTCATTTTTGAGTGATAGACAAAAAAATATTAGACAAATAGATCATTTGTTCTCTTTTGCTCTAGCAAATGACGGGAACGGGAATGAGAACGGGAACAGGACGTAAAAACCAATTAAAGATTCTATTAGAACCATTTTCGACATCTACGCGAACGAAGTCGCGGGTAACAGCTAGTTATGAATAAAAGCAATATAATTCACTAAAACGTTAATTAATTACGCATACATTCAGACATATTAACACGTCTTTATAACATTCGGAATAAACAGAGCCCGAGGCCGTCAGAACAAAGGCCATACGAATTACGCATATGTACTTAGTACAAAAGAATTGTGACTAGGTGTCATTTAAAGAAAAAGTTAAAAATATACTAGTACCTACATTTTATTCATAACGAGTAAAACAATTGGCAATTTCGCATCTGCTGTGCTCTTCTTGGACAAAAATGTAAAAATAAAAAGTCCATGAAAAGCACCTGCGAATATTAGGTGTCCTATGTGGAATGGTATAGGTGCCATTCAGATAGGTGGCCTTAGTGGAATACATCAGTTGAATCAGTAAAGAATTCAAACAAAAACCAAAATTTCATTTCTATGTGTACGCAATCCGATTTCCAAACCACTGTGTGGGGCATAACACGAGGTAAAAGCGAGAAAGAAGTAAAGCGGTTTTTACACTATCCAATTTTAAGACTGAACTAGTCGATACTTTTTCTATATTTCGGAGGGGATTTCCTTTACTGTTTGACACATACAGTACATGCATAGTTTAACATGATATCGTTTTGTCTCATTAATCTCATTATACATTTTGTCTGTACAGATACAGAATAGTAAAATAATTATAAAAGCCATTAAAAAGTTATGAACCATCAAATATTCGTTACTTTTGCATATTTTTACGCAAATCATCATCATCATCAATCAATCAGGCATCTTAGGTGCCATTTTTCAAACGTGGAGTCGCTTAGCGATAGGTTATTTGTATGGAAATCGTTTAGGCAACTCAAAAATGGCGTACGATTTAGGATGCGAGTAAAGATTGTGTAATCACCAGCGATTCTAACTCTACTTACAATGCGACGTAAATAAGTTGAACAAAAATGGCGGTTTTCAAAGCATTTTTGTACAAATTCTCGACAAGTAAATTGAACTAAAACGGCCGTCGTCGGCGCATTATTTGTACCTGCGCCGATAACCACCATTTTGGTTTAACCTACGTGCCGAGAATTTGTACAAAAATGCTTTGAAGTCCGCCATTTTTGTGTCGCATCGTACCATCCTACCTAGTTAGGATGCTAAGTAGAGTTCTTTAAAATCGGATAGTGTAATAACACCTTAAGTATGTTCATGTCGTTGGCTGCGTGTCGGCTTGTGCAACTCAAAAGAATCAAAGAAGCACCGCCTTCTTTTTTCGATTGCCGCCGTCGAATACTAGAAGAGGTCAAAGCCGCCGCCGGAATAGAGTAGATACAGACAGATTCATACAGTACAAATGCGACAGTAGACATAGAAAATTGCAATGAGTACATTTACACAGCAAAACATTTTTATCCAAGTGCACCAAAAGAAGGGTTATGTGTTTCGAGTGTAATTATATATTTTTTAAGCATCCCCCCCTTCAGCTTAAATGGCTTGATTGAAAGTACTAAAATTAATTTCTTCTTAAGGTGAGGTTTTTGTAAACTCGAGGCGGCTGAGGTGCAAGGCAATCTGCGAGATGCCCCAGTTAATTACCTATTCAGAGTGACGGGGGAGCGGGAAGCGCAGAATGAAAGCAGAATGATGAGGAACGTAGATTTTATCGTTTTCTTGTTATAAATCTTAACCTTTTGTGTGTGGCTATACCGGATCCAGGTATAAATAAATTGTTTTACTATTGTGTCTAGTTTTTGCAACACACAAAATGTTAAATAACTAATTTCAGAACTTTATGACTTTGCACATTCAATCTACTTAGTACTTCACCAGTATATCTTTATATATTAATACTATCCGTAGTCCACAGGCCACAGCTTTACCCTTGTGGACATTTTTTTAAATATTTTTAGGTTTCCGAACAAAAAATTAAAAAACGAAACCCTTACAGGATCACTCGGTCAGACGGACGGACAGACAGATGCAAGCCGTGCATTTGTCTGTCCGTCCGTCTGTCACATCCAATTTGTTCTAAATCTTCTAGAACAAATCAGGTGAAACTCGGTAGAACGGTGTAATCATATGGCCCAAGCACAGTTGTGTTAAGTAAATTTTTTAAAGGGTCATTTTCGAGGAAGGAATTTGGAAATTTAAAAAAAGGTACCGTGTCATTTATCAAATAAAAGGGCTCCTTATGAGGATCATATTATTGTTATTATTATAAAATAAATAGTTTTGTTTTTATTCATAAAAAAGACGAAAATTGACGAAAATTGACCCTGATCACGGAAACTACTGAATCTACAAATTTGAAAAAAATACAGTATATAGTTTATTGCTTTTAAATTACAGGAATAATAAGGAAATAAAATTTTTGAAGTGAAAACTTCTTTAGCGGCGTTGTACACTTTTTTTGTTATGTGTAAAAAATGTTAAGCTCAGGGCGTCAGGACATGGGACCCTGATCGAAAATTCGTAAGACGGATGGAGAATAGACAGCCGGCGCAGCGTAGGAGAGGAAGTATCCCTTGAAATATCTTTCTACGGCGCGGCGAAAATGTTTGCCTGCGCCAGCTGTTTCGTTTAGGCGGCGCAGGGCGCTTGCGCGATGTTCGTGTGTGTTTATGTCAGCGTACCACGCGCATCCATGGATAGTGACAGTGACAGCTGATGGCTCGACTGCTGTATATTCGTAAAATTTGTGTATATAAAGTGTTTAATTAATGTAATATAAATTGTCATGTTTGTGTTCGATACCGCAATAAATGAATATTATATTCTACCTCATAAATGATAGTTCTTAAGCAATTCGTGCAAAATTATTCCCTTACCATTCCAAAATATCAAAAATGCACAACGTTAATATTCAAGTTTTCACTTCTGCCGGCACTCCCGGAGTGCAACCCGTCGTTTTGTGTTTTTTTAATAAGGTTCATTTTCGAGGGACAAATTAGGAAATAAAAAAAAATAGTTTTGCAAACCTTACTGTGTTATATACAAATGAAAGGTCTCGTAATTAGGATCTCAAATATATTTTTGCTATTATTGTCAAATAAATAGTTTTGATTTTATTCATGAAAGAAGATGAAAATTTACCATTTGCCCATGATCTCCGAATGACTGAGGCTAAAATTTTGAAAAAAAAATACAGAATATAGTTCATTGCTTGTAGATTACAAAACAAATAATAAAAGAATTCTATCAATTGAAAATGAACTGGAAAACTCAAAATACGTTCACTTACAAAAAATTTATGGTATTGTACGGAACCCTCTTCACGTGTGTTCAACTCACACTTGCCCGGTTTTTAGGGTTCCATTGTAAACAAGGAACCCTTATAGTTTCGTCATGTCTGTCTGTCTGTCCATCCGCGGTTTTACTCAGAGACTGTACTAGAAAGCTGTAGTTTGGTATAGGTATGAATATTAATCATGCCAAAAAAGTGGTAAAATAAAATATTGGAAACAAAAAAAATTGGTTAGCTCCCATACAAGTAAAGTAACTCTTTTTTTTCTCGACTAACCCATCGTGTGGGTTATAGTTGAAAAGGGATTTTAAAAATATTGTGAGCTTGAGTCATTTTTTGATTACGGTATCCGTTTTTGAAATATTTGGTTTTATTATGCAAATTTGTATTAGAGTCAAGTGTCCCTTGAAAATTTGCAAATTTTGCCCTCTATTATTAAACGGTTATATATGGACATGTGAAAAATTAACAGTAGTTGTATATAATAATAACGAAGTTTGAAGGAAAAAATATCAGAGCTAAGTAGGGTTTACAAATTAAAAAGTTATAAGCGACCAACTTATAAAATGTACTTAGAAAAGTTCATACAAATTCAATAAAAGGTACCAGACGGACAGCGGAGTCTTAGTAATAGGGTCCCTATTACTAAGACTTCGCTCTCCGTCTGTCCGCCCGTCTGTCTATCTATCACCAGGCAGGATCTTATTAACCGTGCGTGATGGTGATAGATAGACAGTTGAAATTTTCACAGATAATGTATTTCTATTGCCGCTATGACTACAAACTAAAAACAGAATAAAATAAATATTTCAGTGGGCTCCCATACAACAAAAGTAAAGGAACTCTTTGTGCTCGAGTCCATCTCGCACTTGGACGCATATATCTAAACGTCAAAATAAACATTTTCTACGGGATTTGTATGAAATAAAGGCAGGTGACGTCATAGTTTCTTGGAGTCAAATAGCGCTCTTAATATATATTTTTTCTGCAATAATAAATAAATAAATAAAAAAATCACATGGAAAGTGTATATGATCAATGACAAGTAACATTATTTTGTAACGTTTTATTTTCTGAACAGTACCTAATAATGTATTATCGACCTTGGAAAATACCCAATTGTCGCATCTATACTGTGTGTACTCTTTGTCCGCGGTATAGCTTCTTTGTCGGCTTTTCTAATAGCCGTCCGCGACAGTCGAGAACGAAAGCGGTACTTTTGAACTCTTTGTGCAAACACCGACACGCGATAGACAGTTTTCTATTTCGCTCTTGCCTGGCTGTGTGCCTGGTGTCGCCGCGGCGCCGTATGTGTTACTATGGTTACGTTACGGCTCGTTCAGTTTCATTTTTCATCTCGCTGTATTAGGTACATAGGTATCCTTTTGCCGCTTATTGCCGATTTCTGATAAGAAATCAACCGGCAATGAACGTTATTAAAAATAGGTAGGTCCCTCTGATATGTACGTGTAGTGTGAAAGTTTAATTTTTGGCAAATGTTTGAAGAGTTTCGAATGTTTGAATGTTTATTATAAATTTTTGGTAGATAAAGTCCAGGCAGTTATGTTTATACCTACCTAGTTCATATTATTACATACATAGGTAGGCACCTCACTAGGTAATGAAAGTAATATAAGCATATTTCATTATCATGTGTTTATGGTTATAGTCTTCGAGTATGGTCTAAGGTTATGGTCGAAGGTCTAAGGGCCTTAATCTGTATCACCCCCCGCAAGCTTTTCAAAGGACCGGGATGACCAAACTCGTAACTCCCACAGTTAGGAAGTAGGAAGAGGTAGGTACAAATAATAGACCGAGCGAGCAAAATGTGCGAAGCGTCTCAGTTTCGAGATTGGCCTTAAATGTTTTTGTCCGGCTGTTCTCGCCTAAAAATCGCATTTCTCAACCGATTCTTGTGAAATTTTGTAAGAAGTTTCAAAAATTATGTAGAACTTTCGGGAAAATTCAAATTATTGAAATTTTTCAAAATAGCAAAAAGCGGGCAAATCGTCTTAATATTTAATTTAATAAAATAGCATACTTCAGCCATTCGGAATTAAAAAAAAAACTAATTATACTTTTTTTGTTACCCTTATTAGGACGCAACTTTTTTTTCTGAACCACTTTTTAGTAATAATTAGGTAGGTACTTATCAGCCATCTAGGTTATGTATTTATAACTTACTTACTTATGTTTATGTATCTTATTTGTGTTTATATTTTGTACCTTTACCTACCTACTATGTTATATTTTAGTTTTTATTAATATATTAGGTATAGTCGTATTTATTCATACGACGCCATGGACAGAAAAATATATTGAGATAATAGGGGTGACGACAGGGTGAAAAAGGTATGATTACCTGCAAAGATATATAGATAAAAGATATGTAGATATAAGTTTGTTGAAATAAAATAGCAAAAAGTAAATAACGTACCATGATTATAATCCGTTTTTTAGATTAAATAAAAATAATGGACCCATATTTTCAGTTTACCAAAAAAGTAAAAATTCTTAAAGACACGGAGCATCAAATTTCCGGAGTGGGGGCTTGCGACGTCACCGTTAAGTAAAAATCGCACCTCGCCATGATGTCATACGAAATTTTAATGCGCTGTATCTTTTTAACTTTTTGTTTCTCAGAGAAAAGAAAAAATAAGTGTATAATATATTTTTTCATTCGTCATGCCTATTCAGTGTACTTATTCTGATGAAGCCATTAACAGGACAATCCATTTGGACAATGATTGCCTTCATTCAGACAAAGCCATTGACAGGATAATCTACAAAGATAATGACTGTTTTTATTCAGACAAAGCCATTGACAGGACAATCCACAAGACAATATTATCTTCATTCATACGACGCCGTTGACAGGACAATATACTGAGTCAATTCATTGTCTTCCTTAAGGCGAAGCCATTGGAAGAACAATTCACTAAGATACTTCATTGTTAACATTCATATGAAGCCATTAAAAGGATAAGCCACTAAGACAATGATTGTCTTCATTCTGACAAAGCCATTGATAGGACAGCCTTCTTAAACAGTTAATTGTCTTAGTGGAATCCAGTTGGACAGTGATTGTCTTCATTCATACAACGCCATTGACATGACAAACCACTAAGCCAATTTATTGTCTTTATTCAAACGAAGCCATAGACAGGACAAACCACTAAGATAATGATTGTCTTAATTCAGACAAAGCCATTGATAGGACAATCCACTTACACAATGATTATCTTCATTCATACGAAGCCATTGACAGAAAAATCTACTATGACAGTGATTGTCTTCATTCAGACAACGTCATTGACATGGCAATCCACTAAGACAATTCATTGTCTTAGTGGATTGCCTTGCCATGTCAATGAGTCTTCATTCAAACAAAGCCACTGACGGGATAATCCAATTAGATAATGATTGCCTTCATTCAGACGAAACCATTGACAGGACAATCCACTAAGACAATATTGTCTTTTAGCCAGCTAAATTGACCAAATAATCTATGTGCGTCATTATGTACTTAGCGCATCTTGCGCGGGTAAAGCGGCCACACGGAGCGCGAGTTGCGCGGCGCAACTTGCGCTGTTACGCGACGCAACTTGCGTCTCGTTTGTTTCGACCCTACATCTTAAATTCTTGTGCGTTTTCTGATAATTCTGTTTTAGGGTTCCTTGTAGGTATTAACAAGGAACCCTTATAGTTTCGCCATGTCTGTCTGTCTGTCTGTCCGTCCGCGGTTTTACTCAGCGACTATAAGTACTAGAAAGTTGTGATTTGGCATGGGTATGTATTAATTATGCTAAAAAAATAAGTAGTAATATAAAATACTGAAAAAAAATTTTTTTGTTTGGCTCCCATACAAGTAAAGTGAAAAGTCAATTTGTTTTTCTTGACTAATCAATCATGTGGGGTATCGTTGAATAGGTCTTTTAGAAATATTATGAGCTTGTAAACATCATTTTTCGATTTAGGGATCCGTTTCTGAAATATTTGGTTTTAAAGTGAAAATTTTTGTTAGAGTCAAGTGTCCCCCCCCCCCTCTATCAGCTAAACGGCTATATATAGACCCGTGAAAAAATTCACAGCTATAGTGTATATAACGAAATTTAAAGGAACACTATCAGATATAAGTAGGGTTTACAAATTAAAAAGTTATAGGCGATCGACTGATAAAATGTACTCAGAAAATAAAAATTTGAAATACAATAGAAGATTAGTTTTTAGATGTTTTTAGTGGCCTGAACTCAAAGCTGGCAATCGTAACTACGGAACCCTACACTGTGCGTGTAACCCGACACGCACTTGGCCAATTATTTATCTATCAGACTTCCTTACATTAAGCATGCTTCTTTCCATTGCTAGTGTTCAGTTTACAATATTGCATTTTAGTGAGAGCCCAAGTTTGGCATCGGCCCATTCCTAATCGTTGAAACCAAAATACTGAACCAGCTGTACAAAATACGTCTTGTATTTGGCGTCGGAGAGAGGCAACTTACTGGAGGAGCAAAATATAGTGTGATTTGAGCCAATCGATACGAAAAGGAGAACAAGTGTATTTTGTTAGACATTATTCCGTTCCGTCTTATTATAAAAGCCAGACTAACTTTGTTACTAGGTTTAAATCATGATCCGACCAAATCAAGTTGACATCTAGTAATACCACACTATCTCACCTATCAATGTCAACTTCATTTTGGGCGGATAATGGTTTAAACCTAGTAACAAAAGTCTGGGTTTTATAATAACACGGTATATGTATAAAATACGTTATATTCTCAGTGCCTGTCAAGCGTCGGTGGTCCGTCGTTCGTGACTCGTGACATCCACAAACAGTTGTAAATTAACTTTTTACTGCGATCAAATAAATGAACGTTCTGCTCGGATTGACGTATTTACGCGCCGATTAACGTCGAGGGCGCGCGCGTAATTTATTTGAGAACGGAACACACGGCAGAGTTCTATACCCGGCATTCATTATGGATGTATGGATGTATGGTATGCTAGCTTAAACTAGGCGTACCTGTATTTCGAACCACAGGCTATCACTAAGTATAGATTACTATAGTGTAATGAAATAAAAACCAAAAATCCAAAACAAATTTCGACATTAACATCCCACACACTTTTATATAGAAACTAGCTTTGGGCTTCGCTCGCGTAGGGGTGTAATTTATCAAAATCCTTTCTCAGGGGATGCCTACGTCATAGTAGCTTTATGCATGCAAAGTCTCAGCCCGATCGGTTTAAAATTGACAAAGTTTCATACAAACTTTCATCCCCTATTTTATCCTCTTGGGGGTAGAATTGATCAAAATCCTTTCTTAGCGGATACCTACGTCATAACATCTACCTGCATGCCAAATTTCAGCCCGATCCGTCCAGTGGTTTGGGCTGTGCGTTGATAGATCACTATGTCAGTCAGTCCGTCACCTTTGAGTTATATATATTTAGAAGAAGAAGATTAGATTCCAATTTTTTTTTCTTTCTCTCTGTTGTTTTAATTTCATTATACATACTTTAGTGATCTAGTATAGCCCGTGGTTCGATTTATTACGGGTATGTCCCTTCCTCGTTTTATATATACTTTTAGCTATACTAAAGGATTTTATTAAAAAAAAAAAATACTAAAGAACATTTAGGGTTATAATTCATAAATGTAATTTGACATTAATTTAAAAAAACTAAACAGCAATTTTAAACAATTTACTAATAATTAACCGAAATATTATTGACTTGCAAAATAAGTAAAATACAAGATAGATTTTACCAAGGTGTTATCCGTATAGCGGTCGAGCAGGAAATGGGCCCGTTCACAGTCAAGCCAAGATTTAAATTTTAAAGGGACGGTGTGGCCATCAGGAAAAGAATATGAAGCTCAGCTTATAATACATATAAACAATACTCAATACCCAAGACAGAAAAAAATTAAAATGTTGTTTGCCCTGGCTGGGGATCGAACCCAGAACTTCCGAGTGGAACCACAGAGGTCATTGTAGTCCCTTTCCTCTGTGACCCTCTGCCACCCGAAACAAAATTCTTGTATTAATTTACTTTGAGATAAGTAGTACCTTTTTACAATTTTTATTTTATGTATTCCCTGTGTACATTATCCGTGTACAATACAGCACAATACAAATACTCTTTGTTGCATCATAAACAAAGGGAAATAAAAAATCAGGAAAAAAAAGAATACAAAGGAAAACTTATAGCATAGCAGTCTCTTTCAGCCAGTCTCTTGGTAAAGAGAGAAGTGAATATTTAAGAGATAGTCGATAAATAAATACACATACATGGGTACATAGATTGGTAAATGAATAGAATTACTTAATAATAGAGAGAAAAAAAATCCTCCCGTGTGAATCAAAACTGTAACTCGATCGGAATCAAGACGGTAGTTCATAAAACTGCAGTTACGCCCGCTATCACAGGGTTTTACAGCCGCCGTAACGACACGCGACTGTCCGTTTATCTGCTCTGTCGTAACTCCCAAACTGTTTGTTTAAATGTTTCAAACATACGGGTTATTCCACTCATAGACGTAGAATTTGTTTTCACTACATAAGGATTGGACTACATCATTCAGCACGGATCAGCATTTTCGTATATCCATGATATCCTTTTCGGTCGCTCAAAACCATAATTTGCTAGAGCGAGAGTGTGACGATGGTCCTCGTGCACCGCACCTCACCGCACCGCACCCCGCGCCACCCATATAAAAGCTGTAGCGTGAAGAATCACTAAGAAAGTGAATTGTTAAAATTTATATTAAAAAGTTTGCTTTTCTTTTTTTTTTTATTTAAAACTTAGTAGCGTTTGACCGCTTCTCACTTGGTCACGCATACTCAAGTAATACCTATTCACTCTTTTCAAATATTGTTAATATTGTTTCTTTTAAATAAATCTTATCGCCACAAGAGAGAGCGACGGAAATTGGAATTGTGTAGCATGGCCGGTGCTAAAGATTTCCGTCGCTCCCTCTCGCTCTAGAAAATGATTGTTCTGAGCGACTGGAAAGGAATGCAGCTTAGAAAAGTGCTATTCCGAGCTGAATGATGTAGCCCAACCCTATAAAGACCACACTAGCCAAGTGCGACAGAAAATACAAGAACTGTCATCCTCACAAGAGCAAAATAAATAGTGATCAATCTGAGAATGAGACAAATTTTCATACAAAACATAAAAGCCACTGTCGCCCTGGCTCGAACATCGTCACTCGAAAATTGGATTTTTCAAATTGTAAACTATGTTAATTTATAAGTTATCTTACCTTGGAAAGATGGTATCGTACTGTTTTACTGATAGTTCATGTAGTAGGTACAAATGCAACCCTTAAACACACAGCTATTTCGTTTCTGGTGACATTTTACAATACCATCTTATACCTTCTAAATCTATGATTCCACTCAAGACTATGCCAGTCTAGTTCCTAGTTTCTTTCTTATTTGAAACCGAAATATTTTTTCTTTATATTAGCGCGTTCTTGTTTGAAACGTGGACTTAGCTTAAGAGCGGCCAACCCGTCTTACTTTTCATACTAACGCTTGTACGTAATTATAGCATTGTAAATGATCTTTTTTTTAATTTTAAACTAACGGGTATTTGCGTTATTTCTAGGTTTCAATCGGAAGAAAAAAATAAAACTTTATATTTCGGTAGAACAATTTCAGTATAAACCTCCAAAAATACTCATAAGTAGTTCATTCAGTGTAGTAGTTAGTTCAGAGCCTTGAGATTACTTTCGCTACTTTCCAAAAACTTAAAGCGGATACTTTTTCTAAACGTCGAATCAAATATTATCTGTGAGATTTGTATGAAATATAGACTATTGACGTCATAGTATCTTAGAGTCAAACAGCGCTCTTTATATCAGTTTTTCTGCAATAATAAATCTTAAATCACTTTGAACGTGGAATATGATCATGACGATTGACATTATTTTGTGATGTTATTTTCTTTTCAACTCATTAGCTCAGGAAGTGCTATTTACCACACTGATTTTACTTATGTAATGCCATTCATTACGCACACATTCGAAATCGTACGGTAAATATAACTTACCGCACAAGTGCGGTAAAGTGTTTTTTAAATGTTTTAGGAATAAGATTCTATAAATCCAAAATATCGAATATAATTTTTGAAAAATATAATCTCTGCATGCAGCCAGCCTAGACTCATACTCAAATTATTCCATTTTATCTATACTTTAATAAAAGAGTAAAAAAAATGTGTCTGTACATTGAAAATTTTTCAAAAAAAAATGTTTTGGGCGATTTAGATATAGTAATAGAGTAAGAAATTAAAAAAAAATGTCTGTCTGTTTGTCTGTTTGTCTCTTTGTCTGTTTGTCTGTTTGTACACGCTAATCTCCGGAAATACTGGACGGATTCGAATGAAACTTTTTTTGTTATATAGCTGTGAAGCCTGGGCAACATATAGGCTATAATTGATTTTGGTAAATGGAACACATGATGCAGAACTATAATGGTCCAGCTAAACTATAAGAAATATTAAAATGCCGCCTTAGCAAAAGTTGTTAAGTCTGATGAGAACTTTTGCTTGAGTTATAATACAACTGGCCAAGCGCGAGTCGGACGCGCGCGAATGGTTCCGTACCATAATCTATAAAAAATCACGTTTGTAGTATGGGAGCCCCCCATAAATACTTTTTTTTTTTTTCAATTTTTAGGGTTCCATAGGGTAGGGTAGAAATGGGACCCTATTACTTAGACCGTCCGACTGTTTGTCTGTCTGTTTATCACCAGGCTGTATCTCATGAACCATTATAGCTAGACAGTTGAAATTTTTATAGATGATGTTTCTTTGTTGCCGCTGAACAAAAACATACTAAATCTATACTATAATAAAAGGGTAAAAAAAAATGTTTCTGTACATTGAAAATTTTTCCAAAACAAAGTTATTTCGTCCTAAGAAGAACTTATAAGTTCAGTTTTTGCGGACCTTCAGAGCATAACACACCAGAAAAATTCTTGGTTATGTGAACGCGCCATATTAACACCAAACAATTAAAAATCAATTAATAAAGAACTTATGACGCAAATTATTGTTAATTTCTTGGATAGTGTTGTTGACGACGCCACCAATTATCCAGTTGAGTTTCTTAATTCACTTGCAGCAAATGGACTCTCGGCTCACAAAATAAGTCTTAATGTCGGAGGGCCAATAATGCTGATGCGAAATTTGACTCCGCCGAAACTGTGTAACGGAACCCTACTTAGTGTCTCAGCACTGTATGCCGAAGTTCAGCGGCTGAATTTCAGCCAATGCATGCCTGCAATGTTATTTGCATTACTAGCAACACATAATGCCGAACTTCCGATGCTTTTGCCTGAATCGGACCCGTACCCGTATCCGTACCGTAACCGTTCCGCTTCCACCGACGCCGCCGCCGCCGCTTCCGCCGCTTCCGCCGCTTCCGCCGCTTCCGCCGCCGCCTTCGCCACCGCTGCCACCGCCGCCTCCGCCGCCACCGCCGCCGCCGACGCCTCCGCCGCCGCCGCCGCCGCCGCCGCTGCTCCCGCCGCCGCCGCCGCCGCCGCTTCCGCCGCCGCCGCCGCCGCTCCCGCTTCCGCTTCCGCTTCCGCTCCCGTTCCTCTCTCTCTCTCTCTCTCTCTCTCTCTCTCTCTCTCTCTCTCTCTCTCTCTCTCTCTCTATCTCCCTTTTTAAAGAACAGGACCACCACGCCCCTGTTCCACGCTTCTGGCGTTACGCCCTCGAGCAGAATCAAAGAGCCTCTGAAGGACTTTCAGTACCGGCGTTCCTCCCGCTTTCAGAAGCTCTGCTGTAATTCCATCCTCGCCCGGCGCCTTGTTGTTTTTGAGCTGTTTGAGGGCCACCCTAATCTCATACAGGCTGATATCGGGATATCTTCGGTATAGTGTCGGGTCAGCTTGGCTCTTGGGTCTTTAACCATTTGTGCGCTGGGTTGCGAAACGGAAGTATACAGCTGTCCATAAAACCTCTCGATGTCTACCAGAACCCCTTCCTTTGTCGACACCACGCCACCGTCCTCCGTCTTCAGCTTCATCAATCGACTTTGCCCAACCGACATAGCTCTTGCGAAGACTTTGGAGCCTTTGTTCTGCTTTATCGTCTCCTTAATACATTTAGTATTAAAAGAGCGGATGTCGTGTCGCAAGGACTTTTGTATACGTTTGTTGTATTCAGCATCTTCGGAGGTCTGCAGCGGCCTTGATCGTCGTTTTGCCATTAAGTCTAAAGTCTGAGCAGTGATTTTTGAGGTTTTCGTTTGGGGCGGGACCTAAACACCTTCGATCCCGCCATTTAGACAGCTTCTACAAACCCTTGGTTTATCTCGTTCACTGTAACGCAATCCTGGAAGCCTTCGAAGCGATTTGATAGTTCAAGCTGGAAGCTTCCGGAGTTTTCAATTTGGACCTGTGACGGTCGGAGCGTCGACTTCATCAGCCGCGACCTTTCGACTTTGAGATCAATATTCACGCCCCTTACTATTCGGTGATCGCTCCCGGTTTTGATCCGATTGATCACTGAGACATCGTTGAATATTCGTCTCTTCGTCGTTAGGATGAAGTCGATTTCGTTCTTAACAGAGGGCTTATTATTTTTTGCTGGACCTATCCAGGTCCACTTTCTTTGCGGCGGCTTCTTGAAGAACGAGAAGAACGAGTTCATCGCAAAGAGTCCCTCTAGCTCGAGATAATCAGCCAGCCTACCTCCCCTGTCGTTTCGCACGCCGTATCCGAAATTTCACAGCCTAAACTCTCCATCGCCTCGCCTAATAATTTTCATTTATTTTTTAATTTTTAATTGGATTTTTAAAGTGGAATAACCCGTCCGATGTTTCAAACAACGACTTGGGTTACGACCCGTCATTATGGGGTGTTAGAATTAATTTGATGGCGTATTTTATTGGATTTTCTGTTAAATGTGTAGGCGTCTAGCCTTTTTGGATGTGTAATATGAGAATCATTGATTTTTAAATGTCGCAGATATCTCGTATTCAACACTATCATTATTAGGATCCAGTATTTAATACAATTATAATATGTATGTGTTAGTACGATAGTTCACACATCTCACATAATATCTCTACTTTTATTTAAGGCGAAGACAGTGCAGAAGTAGCGCCCTCATTTAAAACATAAATGTGATAAACATTGAACTTTTTGCAAATTATTAGGCATAAGATTATTTTATGAACGCGTGTAAACAAATTTGTTAAGTTTTAAAACTAGTTTCCGCCTTTTTTTTCAAATAATTCCGAATTTTTTCAAATAGTTTCATTTTTCAAATAATTCCGCTCTCAACAATATAATTATATCTAGCCAGACACGCAGCAGCGCGTCTAGCCAAGTTCAAGGGTAGGAACTGGCGACGCAACAGCTATGAGTATTTACACAAACCATTCAGAGCTACTTTTGACCTATTCACAACTTGAAATCTGTTTACCTACATACTACATTTGTCACATTTATTAAATCCCTTAAGTTTATCTTTAATTAAAACCTTTAATGATGTAGCTCAAAATAAAAGTTATTTATATATTTTCGTCCAAAAACCAGCATTAGAGAATATGCATTAAAAAAATATGTGTTACCTAACCAGTTCATCCATAAATATTCAAAAGTGAAGCACTAACAGTGAAAACAGAATATAAATTGATTGAAAAACGAAGACATATAACGATTTTACCAAAATATGTCTATCTCACTCGCAAATGTATAGATAATATGGACTTCGACGTCACCAGTCCAAATCGGACTTCTGTTTCTAATTGAAACTTTAAAGTATCACATGTTTGTCGCTGAATAGGATATTTTAAAATTTCTTTCATATTTTTTACTGTGGTTAATAGGGATTTTATTAAGCAAATAAAATAAAAATATGCATATTCCCAGCCAAGTTCAATATTCGACAAAAGAATTGAGATGTAAATGGCTGCCAATCTTTATAGAGAATCCTGTTTATTTATAAGAATATTGTTTAATGAGTGTATTACAATGTACGAAATGCGTTATACGAGTAACTACAACGTGAGTCAACGAGACGATATATTTGACGAACGCTCTCTTAAGTCAGCGCTGAGTTACGGCGCTGTTACTCGTGTAATGAGTTGGCTTGCTGCACTCACGTTATTTCCTCAATTATTTGTCTTATAAGCATAGCAATCTTGCAAGCATAAATAAGGTGATATTAGTGTTAGTAGAGCTTTAATTCATATTTTCTTTAATATGTGTGTAGAAAAGGTAGCAACCTCATATACAGGGTGTTTCAGAAAACCGAAATAATCCTTGAAGTCAATTCATTCTCAGTCTGCGATATTGGACAGCTTACTCAGGAATTTATTCTCCCTTAATGGTCTGGGAGTAAAGAAAAAACTAAGAATGTCTCAGCTGCTTCTCTTTTTGTGTAGACAATAAAAGCCGATCAGGGGAATAAGTTAATAGACGATGCAGCTAGAAACCTATCACTATTTTAATTTATTTTTCCACCATCTTGTCTACCATCTCACTTGTGGCCTTTTGGTCTTGCGGCCTTGCGCTCTGTCTACTTAGAGGCGCATGACCCAAATTGCTATGTCTGTCCTACTAGCGTTAAAGAAGTGACAGTCTAGGTACATGAGTCAACGAGACGACTTATTTGACGAACGCTCTCATAAATCAGCGCTGAGTTACGGCGCTGTTACTGTTGTAATGAGTTGCTTGCTGCACAATTACGTTATTTACTCAATGATTTGTCTTGCAAGCATACATAAATAAGGCGACATTTAGTGTTGGGCTTTGATTCATATCTTCTTTAATGTGTGTAGAAAAGGTAGCAATCTCATATACAGTGTGTTAAAAAAACCGAAATGATCCTTGAAGGAAATTCCCGAACGCCATCTAGCGTTGGCTAATCGAACCTATTCAAGGATTAGTTCTGGTATACCCTTTGGGTTGCGAAGGTCAGACGGCAGTCGCTCTGTGTAAAAACCAGTAACCACGTCTAATCAACCAGGTTAGGGAGCGGAGCCCGGGCTCTGAAGCATTACCGTTGATGAGGCAACGGAAATGATTCCTTAGGATGATGATGATAACTGTATACAGAAGGTAATAATAACATTAGCCATGTGGCTTCTGATCTAGAATAGCACCACTCCATCTCTTGTTGTGGACGTCGTAAGAGGCGACTAAAGGAGTAAACAATCCTGTGCTACAACTGCATTTCCAAGGAGCTGACAGGACAGAGACATCATTTAAAATTTTGTCTTGACCAGGCACAAGATAACCCTTCAAACTATTTTATGAACTACTGTTTAAAGTAAGAACGTGAAGCTTTTCTACGCAGAATTGCGAAAAACGGCTACTTTTGGCATATGTGCGTAGAAAAAAAAGCTTTAAGTTCTCACTTGAAACTGTAAACAATAGTTCATAAAATAGTTTGAAGGTTATATAGTGCCTGGTCAAGACAAAATTTTAGATGATGTCTCCGTTTCTTATCAAATGATTTATTTCAAATGGGGGCAGCACTGGACCCTGGAAAATTCAAGTATCCCTTTAAAGATAAGTCCTAAGAAACAGAGAGAAAGATAAACAAACCAAACATTAATTAAAACTTGCCTTACGACTCAAGTAGCACTTTCAATTCGCATGGCGATGCAAGCCTGGTGGTCCCATTGTCATGCCGTGGACATACAAGGAGCGCCATCTTACTTAGGATTACTAATTAGTTTGTGTTTTTTTTTGCGTATGTGGCCAACACTTATGTCAGGTTTTGAAGCTGCCTAAAGGAATATGTCATAGCTTTACGACTGCCATGTAGTGTTGCAAGCAATAGCATAAAATATTGAGTATATCGATACTATCGTGGCCTTGAAAAATAGTAATAATATCGATTGGACTATCGATAGTATCCAATAACCGATACTATCGATAGTTTGCAATACTATTGATGAAAGGTAAAACTATCCATAGCATCGATACTATTGAATTAAGATAGTATCGATTGTACCGATAGTATCTAAATTCAATAGTATCGATACTATCGTTACCTGAACAAGGTTGCAGGCAGGCGCTGGATACAGGCCACTTCCGATCGATCGTTTTGGAAACCCTTGGGGGAGGCCTATGTCCAGCTGTGGACTTCCTGTGGCTGATATGATGATACATGGTACATGAGTCAACGAGACGACTTATTTGACTAACGCTCTCATAAATCAGCGCTGAGTTACGGCGCTGTTACTGTTGTAATGAGTAGCTTGCTGCACAATTACGTTATTTACTTAATTGTGCAGCATTCCTGTGGCTGATATGATGATAATGACGATAGTATCGATCGTTTTACCTTTTATCAATAGTATTGCAAACTACTGACAATATGCTATCGATAGTATCGGTTATTCGATACTATCAATATTGTGACTGTTTTTCGAGGTCAACTATCGATAATCAAATATCGATAGCCATAAGTCATAAGTCATTTATTCGCAACATGTAAGCAAAAAGTTAACATTATATTATGCATATCAACATTTACCCAGTTTGGGCGTAGCAAAAACAAATAAGAAACAATATATACACGTTATTCAAATATTTTATACCTACTTAATTTATTTTTGCCGTGGACGTGAGATTGAGGTAACACACGCTACAAACTAATTTATTTACTGAACTTGTCGTTTAAGAATTCATCTACAGAATAATAGGCATTTGAGATCAGTAATAATTTTAAGCGTGATCTGAATATTGTGACTTTTATGCTTTCAGGAATTGTATTATGCATCTTAATTGACATAACGTACGGACTATTTTGAAACATTTGCATATTTGACATCGGGATGTTTAATTTATTTTCGTATACAGTGATGACAAGTCGGACCGACGGCTTCACGTGCCTTGCTTACGTGTCTTCATTTTTGCTTACTTTTGTGGTCTCTCATCCATCCAATTGCGGACCACGCCCTTTATTACATAGTTCGTGATAGGTAATGCAGAATGGAACCCACCACGATGAGAGAACTCCAGAACGTTGGGATTCATTCAATTCCACAAGGTATGGTTCTTTTCATGCTGGTTTGGCAGAAAAAAAGAACTTAGAATGTACCAGCTGCTCTCTTCTCGCAGATCGTAGAAGCCGATCAAAGGAATGGGCGAAAATGAGAATCATTTTATAAGACGATGCGGCTAACGACCCATCGCTATTTCGATTCCTCTTCCAACTTCTCACCTACCATCACGCTAAAAGTAGCCTTTGAGTCTTGCGGCCTTGGGCTTTTTGCTTAGAGCCACAAGATCCAAAATGCTCTGTCTGCCCCCTTAGGGACGTGATAGTATGTTAATTTTTTTTATTACAATATATTGGTTGAGGCATTTGTCCTCAATCTCACCTGATGGTAAGCGACGATGAAGACTAGGATGAAGCATGCCTATCCAAAAGATACTCATTCAATCTATTAATAGGCCAAGAGACTCCCTTGTATTCCCTAAGTCGCCTTTTACGACATCCACGGGAGGACTTGGGGTGGCCCTATTCTACTCTGCCGGAAACCACACGGCCTTAGGGAATACAAGCTAAACAACGCTTATAAACATCAATGAGACCTCTCCAACCCGTCTGGCCAGCGAGGAGAGTGTAGGCCATGTCCTCTGGCTGCTCTGTCCAAGTCAGACGACCTCCGTGCTCCGTGGCGTAGTGGTCACCATGCTAGTCCGCCACCCAGAGGTTCCGGGTTCGATCCCCGGTCAGGGCAAGTTGAAAAATGGCCTTTTTCAAATTGTCCTGGGTCTTGGATGTTTATCTATCTATGTATTTGTTATATAATATATAGTATCGTTGAGTAGTATCCCATAACACATGTCTCGAACTTACTTTGCGGCTAGCTCAATCAGTGTAATTTGTCCCTATATATTTTTATTTATAAGTATGGCTGTGGTAGTACAGAGAGAGTCGTGCTCCTGCAGTGAAGACAAAAAGACCTGATGATGAGGCCAAATGGCTCACAGTTTTGATTACGTTTTTCCGCCATCACTATAAAACTTTGGGTCTTACAGCCCTAGCCTCTGACTCCCCTACAGGTCTCCTCGCAAATAAGGGCCGTAACAGACGCGGCGTAAGTTGCACCACGTAACAGCTAGTGATGGACGATGCATAAATACTCAATCAACCCATTTGACTATTTACTCAGTAGATTGAGTAAATACCCGATAAATATCCTTATTTATCCATTTGGTGAGTAGATTGTTTATATGAGTTGCGACTCATATTTATATTCATATTCATTATTTTATGTTTTCATGACAATTTTGAAACTTAAATCTAGTATACACTTGCAATTCTTGTCGGAAAGTGTGTGCGTACGCCATAATATGCTTAAAATGTTGGTAAACGTTATATGCGACGATAAATTATATGAAAATACCATACTAATCATACACTGAATCTAGACATCTTTGACTAATTATCCTTTTTTTGCGGGAGGTGTGCATAGACGTAATTTTACGTAAAAATAAGTAAACAGATATCGAATGCGATGTCAATACTTGAGCACGCTCTATTTACTCTATTTATTAAATCTAGTGAGTAAATCTCAAATGGTAGATTGAGTACTATCCACTGCCCATCTCTAGCTGTTACGCGACGCAACTTGCGCCCCGTCTGTTGCGGCACATTGAAGACGCGATAGTTTATACGAGTAAGTTGTACAAAAATGGCGGTTATCGGATCGGATAGCAGGTACAAATCATTCTAAAAATACGACCGCGATTTTGGTTCAATTTACGTGTTGGGAATTTGTACAAAAAACTTTGAAGTCCGCCATCTTTGTTCAACTTATTTGTGTCGCATTGTAATTCGCTCGGTCTTTGGGTGACCTTTGACAAGCATATCATCTTAGGAAAACCAAAACACTGTAAAGCTCAACCAAGGCTCTGAAGCAGCACAGCTAAGGGCTCTTACAGACTAACGACAGTATGCCCGCGACAACGCGCGACGCTCGCCGACTATCGCAAGCGGTCGCGTGACACATGTCAATCTATCGCAAACTGTCAAAAACAGCCGCGCGGCCGTCGCTCGTTGTCTCACGGCATGGCAGTTTTTGACAATCGCGCGACGTCGCACCAATCAGGTCATCGACATGTGTCGCGAGCATAATGTCGCTTGTCTGAGGCGCTGGACGTACAGAAAAGACGTAAGACATATGTCTGCTCCGCGTTCGTTTCATACAAAATGTATAGAAGCGTCGCAAAGCAGAACACACAGAGAAGATGGGACACTGACAGGGTGCAGACATGGCGCTTACGCGTCTGTGCCCTATGGTAGAACATACAGAACAGACGGGGCACAGACGCGAGCGGGCGAAACGGGGTTATAGGCGGATGTGGGCACTCGCGCGTCGCGGTGTTGCCATGGATACGGATTTGTTTGTACCTGTCACGTCCGTGCCTCGTCTTTTTATTTCATTTTTAAAAGTCGCGACGGAGTGTCTTTGCCCTGTCCGTGCACCGTCTTACGTCTTTTCTTTGTGTCCAGCGCCTAAGAGTGCTAAGGATGCAAGCAAGATTTCTCGTACATTTTCCTCATACTTTTTCCGCCAACATAATCTGTGACCTCAATAAAATCACCTGCTCGCTGCGATCAGCTCGGTAAAATTCTAGCGCCGTCAGCAAACGGCTCGTACGATTATACAGAGAACATGGCGAATACAGACAGTGGGATTATGAAGTTGAGCTGGTACAATGCAAGCAGGTAATAGACGAACAACATTGGAACAAGAGGTCAAAACTCGTCGATATATTTCGTACGATAAAGCGGTACGGTATTTTTATTACCTAGATTATTAATATTATTATACTTAAAATTAGAAGTAAGTACTTTTTTTTTTCTGAAAAGTGAAAACCAGAGAAGTGGTAATGATTGTGCCACAGTAAAGAAAATTACAGCTATCGATAAATAAACACCAATGGATGTGACTGCATATTTCGTACTATAACTTTTCACCTGGCATTTGGTTGGCTGTCTCGCTCACACAATCAAACATTTTTAAAGATTATTGAAAAATGTCACTCGTTTGTAGAAAAGTGTTTCATTAACTTTCAATATAATTATATGTTAGATATTGTAGATATGTTTTTTTTATTGTTTATATGTGTGTGTGTCGAGATTTAGGTCATCAAAAATTAAAAAAGTTATGACCTAATTTTCGATGTAGACAACATGTCTAAAATATTTACAATATAATTATTGTGAATGTTAATGAAACACTTTTTTGCAAATGAGATATATTTTTTTAATAAACTTTAAAAATGTTTGATAGTGCGAGCAAGACAGCCAACCAAATGTGAAAAGCTTCTTAAGCGATATCACACTTGCACGTCACTTCGAGGAAGAAAATTTTTGGGCTTGTTAATGTTAGCGCGTTTCAAGTTGTGTCCAGTTCTAAATCTTCTTGCTGCTTAGCTCGCTTTGGTTCGGCTTTTTCTTATCCAAAGATCATATAAATGTTGGTTACCAAAAAGTGAAAAAGACCGTAAGAAGTGGAAAAGAAGAAATCGGAACTATAAATGTTAAATTTAAAAAATAGCGGCTGTTAGTCTATATCTTCCAAGTCTATGAGAACACAGCGTAGTGCTGGGAAACGCTCGATAATAAGACGGTTGATTACTAAGTGAACGGTTACAGCGTCCCTCGGGCGGGATGTGCGGGATGTGCTAACGCACTTTATAACTAAATAGTTAACTAATCTTGTATGCTGGTGTAAGAGAAAAGAAAAAACTAAAAATGTACCAGAATGTACTTGAACTTCTCTTTTTGTAAAAAATGTACTTCTCTTTTCATGCAGATCGCAAAAGTCAATCGAAGAAATGGGCAAAAATGTGAATCATATCAATAGGCGATACAGCTAGGAACCCATTACTATTTTGATTCCTTTGCCACTGTCTAAAAATATTTTAATTTCTGAAGAATACATTTATTTACAAAAAAATTATCCTAAAAAAAATTTATATCCTAAATATGTTTTTCAAAATGATTTTGATCTGACTGTTTTGAAACAAGTGGATTGATAAAGGCATGATTAAATTCCTCAACTTATATTTACATACATAGACTCGTCTTTACCTCTCATCTCATGGGGCAGACAGAGCATTTTGGGATGTGCTACTCTACAGACAGAATCGGGTCTTGTAACTTTAAGAAGTAAGCAAATGGCCTTTGGGCCTTGTTAACTAATGGCGACTGTTGGCGTGATGGTCGAGAAGCCACCTTCTCGACCATCACGCCAACAGTGGCCTTTGGTTTCAAAACTTATATTAAAAACTAGCTTTTGCTCGCGGCTTCGCTCGCGTAGGGGTGAATTTATCAAAATCCTTTCTTAGGGGATGCCTACGTCATAGTAGCTTTATGCGTGCAAGGTCTCAGCCCGATCGGCTTAAAATTGACAAAGTTTCATACAAACTTTCATCTCGTATTTTATCCCCTTGGGGGTAGAATTGATCAAAATCCTTTCTTAGCGGATGCCTACGTCATAACATCTACCTGCATGCCAAATTTCAGGCCGATCCGTCCAGTGGTTTGGGCTGTGCGTTGATAGATCACTATGTCAGTCAGTCAGTCACCTTTGAGTTATATATTTTTAAAGATAGATTATCGAACACAATGCACAAAATTAGTACAAAAGGTGGACTAAACTTTAAAGCGTTCTCTACCAATCAACCGTAAGTGTCCGAAATTTGCGAGTCGGATTCGCACACGAAGGGTTCCGTACAAGTATCTGTACAAAAATCACGTTTGATGTATGGGAGTACTTAAATACACTTCATTCTGTTTTTAGCATTTGTTGCTACAGCGGCAACAAAAATACATCATTTGTGAAAATTTCAACTCTCTAACTATTACGGTCAAGAAATACAGCCTTGTAACAGACAGAAAAACGGACAGACAAAAGGACAACGGAGTCTTAATAATAGAGTACAAATTTCATCCACACCACTAGGATAGTAGGCAATCAACCATCGTACTTTTTAAAAGGAACTTTTTACCACGTACGACCGAACTGTGGAATCAACTTCCTGCAGCAGTGTTCCCGGCGATACGACATTGAAACCTTCAAAAAACGAGTCTATATTCCTGAAAGGCCGGCAACGCTTCTGTTACACCCCTGGTGTTGCAGTTGTCCATGGGCAGCGGTGATCACTCACCATCAGGTGATCCGCTTGTTCGTTTGCCGCCCTTTATCATATCCGTTTTTTACCCTTTGGGTATGGAACCCTAAAAAACAGACACTTCCTTCCTGTAGCCATGTCTGTTATCGACCCTGCATTGCCTGTCAGTCAATTCATATTTGAATACGTGTAATTTATGACACATAATGGCGATATTAAAAATCCGCAACGTTCCTGACTGCCATATCCGCCGTATAATAGACCACACACAGACAGATCCCTAGCCCTATCTATATGTAGATAGCGTTTTGTACGTGCACTAATTGTGAATGAATGGATTTGCTTGCTGTAGGTAGACCTGAATGTTAACAACCGTTCTGAAGTTATGCAGTTCGAGACTTGTGTTATGTGATACTAACTCAACGATACTATATTTTATAACAAATTCATGTATAGATAAACACCCAAGACCCAGGACAGTTTGAAAAAGGCCATTTTCCAACTTGCCCTGACCGGGGATCGAACCCGGAACCTCTGGGTGGCGGAGCATGGTGGCCACTACGCCACGGAGGTCGTCAAATATGTTTAATCAACCAGCTAATGGACGCCTAGCAACACTATATTGACGACCTCCGTGGCGTAATGGTCAACACGCTAGACCGCCAATCTGGAGGTCCTGGGTTCGATCCCCAGCCAAGGCAAGTTGGAAAATTTCCTTTTTGAAATTGTCCTGGATCTTTGGTGTTTATCTAAATAAGTATTCATCATAAAAAAATATAGTATCGTTGGGTTAGTATCTCATAACACAAGCTTAAGCTTACTTTGAGGCTAGCTCAATTTGTGTGTTAGGGTAATCAAAATACTCCCGTTCTGTAAAAGCAAGCGCATCCAATAAAATAGCTAATATATATACAATTTGGAAGGGACATACCCGTAATAAATCGAACCACGGGCTATATAACTATAACATAATGAAATTGAAATAATAAGCAAATAACCAAAAAAAAGGACAGGTTGCACTCCGGGAGTGCCGGCAGAAGTGAAAACTTGAATATTAACGTTGTGCATTTCCATGGATGCGCGTGGCACGCTGTAACATAAACACACACGAACATTCGCGCAAGCGCCCTGCGCCGCCTAAACGAAACAGAAGGTGCAGGCATACATTTTCGCCGCGCCGTAGAAATAGAGATACTTCCTCTCCTACGCCGCGCCGCGCCGGCTGTCTACTCTCCATCCGTCTTACGAATTTTCGATCAGGTCACGTGTCCTGACGCCCTGACGCCCTGACGCCCTGACGCGAGTTTAACTTTTTTTACCCATTTCAAAACAGTGTATTACGCCACTAAAGAAGTTTTTACTTCAAAAAAATTCGACATTCCCATATGAATTGCCCAGGTGGGTGCATACGTTTGTATGGAAACGGCAAATATTTTTTTCGTGTTTTTGCTGTTATTTTAATTTCATTATACTATAGTGATCTAGTATAGCCCCTGGTTCGATTTATTACGGGAATGGCCCTTCCACATTGTATAAGGACAAATCACACTGATTGAGCTAGCCCCAAAGTAAGTTCGAGACTTGTGTTATGGGATACTAACTCAACGATACTATATTTTATAACAAACATTATATAGATAAACATCCAAGACTCAGGTCAATCTGAAAAAGATCATTTTCCATCTTGAACTGACCGGGAATCAAACCCGGGACCTCTAGGTGACAGCCTGGCGTGATTACCACTAGGCCACAGAGGTCGTTAAATTATTCGGGTTTTGTCTATAGTTACTCCGTGAAATATGTATTTTTATTAATATGTACACTTTACAAAATAATATCTCTACACATTAAATTCACACCTGTTTCTTGTCTGGTTAGGATATTGCAGCCTTGCAGGCTTGAATCACCTGATTATCTGAAAATAAAGACGATTCCGTGTTTCTGAAGGCACGTATAAACTGTAAGTCCCGAACGCCATCTAGCGTTTGCTCAAACCTATCCAAGGATTCGTTCTGGTCTACCCTTTGGGTTGCGGAGGTCAGACGGCAGTCGCTCTGTGTAGAAAGCAGTAACCTCGTCAAATCACCTTGGTCAGATAGCGGACCCCGAGCTCGGAAGCGTTACCGCTGAGGATGCAAGCGGAATACACTCGGATGATAATGGTGATGAATTACTCGGTGGAGAAAAATTTGTACAGCCGTTAAAGTAATTTAGGTTTTTGAACAGAGCGATGAAAAACGGTTTTGTGTTAAACAATCTGTTAAGCTTATTTCACTCTACTGTTGTGAGCTCTATGCCTCTATGCGGGAGCTTAGCATTACCATATTGATCCCAACACTAAATGTGGCCTTGGTCTTTTGGTCCTAGACTCAATTTGTCTATGTCGACTGCCTTCGTGGTCCAGTGGTCAAGGCGTTCGCCTTGTGACCCGAAGGTCATGGGTTCGATTCCCACTGGGAAGCCTACTTTGTTAAAAGTTGTTTCCAGTCTGGATAGGATATTGCAGGCTTGAATCACCTGATTATCCGAAAAGAAAGATGATTCAGTGTTTCGGAAGGCACGTAAAACTGTGTGGTCCCGAACGAATTGATCATCAAACTATCCAAGGATTGGTTCCTGGTTTGCCCTTTGGGTTGTGGAGGTCAGACGGCAGTCGCTCTGTGTAAAAACCAGTAACCTCGTCAAATCTCCTTGGTTAGGTAGCGGACCCCGGGCTCTGAAGCGTTACTGCTGAGGATGCAACCGGGAATACGCTCGGATGATGATGACTCAATTTGTCTATGTTTAAATTTATATATTTTATTTTACTGACTTATTAAACTTTATAACAAAAATGTAAAAGGCCGATTTAAGGCCCGAGGACTTTTCCACTAGTAAACCTTACAGGTGGTGCTGATAAAAGCTAATTTCGAGCGAAAGTATTGAATAGAAACCATACTATATTATAAATTGAATTCATTACCCACATATGTTGCTTGCAATCTGTTACATTTAGGCATTGTATACAATGCCTAAATGTATACAATTCGCTATTTGCCAACAACTTAAATTAGATACTTTTTTCGAAACGTCCAAACAAATTTTTATTGATAGACTTGTATTTAATATAGACATGACGTCACAGTCATCTCTGCAATAATAATCTAAAATCACATTGAAAATTGATATGATCATGCCAAGTGACATTATTTCGTGACATTTTATTTTCATAAAAGTTACAAATAATTTACTTTTGACCCAGGAAAGTACCCAATTATATTATACATAGAATGAAAATAGATATTCAAAAGCTTTTTCAAAATTCATAGCATTGCTCCGAGCATAAATTATTATTTTCTCAACTACCAATCTCTGCCAATTTCCACAAGCATAACTCACAGGCTAACAACCGATACCAGATACAATTTGTCCTGTATCGTTGCCAGAGATGGGTTATTCACAACCTGGACATTTGTTTCTGAACACATGTGTATCCAGTCAGAAAGTGCACACATATCTGATTTTTTGAATTCCGTTCAATAATTTTATATTGATATAATATAGTAGGTGATTCAGTGGTCAAGGCACTCGCCTTGACCACTGAATGTGTGATCCGGAGGTCGTAGTTACAAATCCCTCCTGGAAGCATACTTTGCGAAAAGTTGTTTCCAGTCTGGTTAGGGTATTGTAGGCTTGTATCATCTGATTATCCGAAAATGAAGATGTATCCGTATTTCGGAAGGTAAGTATAAACTGTGGGTCCCGAATGCCATCTAGCGTTTGCTCATCAAAATCTCTCCAAGGATTTGTACTAGTCTACCCTTAGGGTTGCGGAGTTCAGACGGCAGTCCCTCTGTGTAAAAACCAGTGACCTCGTCAAATCACCTTGGTTAGGTAGCGGACCCCGGACTCTAAAGAGTTACCTATGAGGATGCAACGGATGCGGGAATACGCTCTAATGAAGATGATGATAATATTGTAGTTGTGTAAAAAAAAAACTTTTTTCATAGATTACAGTCACTGAGCTACGTCAGATGCCTTTAAGTAGGTAGATAAGTGAAGATAAGGAATAAATCTCGATGGTTTTTAACATCAGCAATTTTTTTTAAAGTTGTTGTCCATGGTACTCAACGACTTCTTGTAAAAATATTTAGCGTCAAGGGACCCAAATCAGGAGCAAAGTTCTCTTAGCTGTTTCTTTAACGCCGAAAGACAGTGGCTTTATTTCTTCCGGAACCGAATTGTGACGCATGACGTCACATGACGCACTTCGGTTACACTATATTTTTTTAGCATCAACTACTAAAAAAGTATCCAACTATCTTGTCCAGTCTTGTAAATATATTGTATCTTAAATCAATCATACATAATGAACGTATATGTCCAAATCTATGTGTCCAAATCTATGTATCCAATCAAGATTAAAATGAATAACCCACCACCTTGGTACGTCACTGTTACATGAATACCATAACGTGGTACCGATATCGTATCGATACCGATATAGTATCGATGCTAAATGGGTTTCTCCACCCACTTGATAACACTGCCATCAATCATGTTGGTAATTTATAACCCCGTCTAAGCGGACGTTAAACAATAAGCTATCGTAGATTATGATCTACAGTGTGTTTGTTGAATGTAAGTTTTTGAGATTACACTACGTCGTTAACCCTTTCACCGCGAGACTTTAAATCAATGGTCGTGCCTCCAGCGCGGGGTAGTAAATCTAAAATGAATACCTACAACCGAAAAGGGATGTGGATACTTCAGTAATGTGCAAAACGGGCTTTTTTTTGTCGGAAATATCCGATGCTCGCGGAATGGGCACAACAATGTTTGCCGGATAAATCCGACGTTCGCGGTGAAAGGGTTAACTGAAACTGGTAGACAGAGCCAAGACAGTGTCACTCTCCGTTTAGTTATCGAAAATATACCTACATTATCACAATGGGAAATTCAGTGTTATGAATTGTTTGTTCAGAGTAATAAGTATGAAGTTTGCAATGGGTTTCTAAGTGTATCTAAACGAAAAGGTGCTGAGTTTTACGCGAGCTAAATTAAATCATATCGCTAAACATTTTGAGTAGATATTTATTTGAATTTCTTTGCTGAATCAGAATTCTGTACAAGTACTTATTCTGTCTAGGCTTTGCCACAGAATAAGTACTTGTACAGAATTCTGACTCAGCAAAGAAATTCAAAGAAATATCTACTCAAAGTGTTTAGGTCTTAATAAGGACGGTGTGCGCAGAAAATACTAAAAATTTATCGAACACAATAGTACACAAGAAATAAAATAATAATTTAAAGTAATCAAGGGCCGATTATGATACATTTTTATTTTTGTATTTGAAAGATGATTCTTAGCTTCAGTTGCAAAAATCTGGTTTCAAGACCATAATTCAATGTTCAAGATAAACAGATCTGTGATAACCCCCGACAGAACTTTAGCTAAGAACCATCTCAAATATGTCAGCTTTAAAAAAAACGCATCATAATCGATCGATATAGGAATAGGCATGACGAATGGAAAAATGTTTTAAGCCCATCGGTTAGATTATTAAAAAATATTGTACACGTGTTTTTTCTTTTCTTTTAGAAACAAAAAATAACAAAGATACAGCGCATTGAAATTTCGCATGATGTCACGGCTACGTACGATTTTTACATAGAGGTGGCGTCGCAACGCGCCGCTCCGAAACTTCGATGCTTCGTATCTTTGTGAATTTGTCCTTTTTTATCACACTGTAAAATATGGGTTCATTATTTTTGGGTAATCTAAAAGACGGACTAATTAGAATTGAACTTTTCTAACCTGTCGTCACCCCTATTGTATCTCCTAATCGAATGGACCGATTATGATGCGTTTTAGAGTCTTGAGTTTACTGCTTTACTTTTATTATTAATAAAGACTTTTCAACCGGTTTGCCGATCATTATAAGGACAAGCATTACTCTCATCGTCTAAATCGATTGATAATCAAAAACAAAAAATTCTTGTTCACTTTGTATTCATTATTTTTTTAAATACATATCACCTTTTTGCTCATCAGCTAAAATATCTTTTAGTGAGACTCCTCACCGCATTTCTAATCGTCGCAGCGACCACAACCTCAATTTCCCAGGTCGTGCCGACAGTGTCACTGTCACTCTCACCATAAAAACCCTTTCGGAGCCAATCTCCAGCAATTGCTACGATCGCCGCGCCGCGTCATCAAAGACGCCGCATCCTACAAACACTGCTACAAAGCTGCTGGATGAGCCACTAGAATACCTAACAAAAACCCTTTGTAAATGAGAACATAAACATTTATTATTATTATTATGTTGGTACGCTTTTCAGCCACGGGTTCATGGGGACCCGGTCCTTTGAGGCGTTCATGGGGCCAAAGCCAACATGAAGAGGCCTTTTAGTACCTTTTTATCTAAAAAGTGAGATGGCTGCATCTATGGAGGTCTATCCCTTAATGTACCATTGAGATGCACTAACGGACAGTCCTCCACAGCTGCCGAACTATTGCCAGGGAGGGATTTACTTGGTTTGGGCTTTATGGATGGGATGTTAGTGGACCGGATAACTGGGTTATGGAGTGAGATACGGACATCTACCTAAAAATCTCTCACAACAATTTTAGCTTGGTAGATGGTGACTTGCTGCTCGTTGGCTACACTGCCTGTGGGCACCCTAACTAGCCACGAAACTGCGGCCAGGGCGCAACACAATGTGAGCAGCTGAGGGTGTCGAGAGGTGCGGCTCCGGTTTCACCATCACGGGGCTTACCCCCGAGCGCGGGTTTCCCCGTTATTACGCCATTACGTGCAATACACTTCCACCCTGGAGCGAAATTTTCGTGTACTACGACAAGTATTTAAGATGACAGCCTTCTGAAGTGTGTGAATGATTTGTGACGGGATGTCTAGTAATTATTAGTAGCGTGTCTACACGACATAAAAACGCAATATATCTACGGAATTTTGTGATCAAGAGATTTCCTTTGGCTGAATTGATCCTTAGGGAGCCACCTTGAATTTTTTTACAGTGGGGAGTTCTGATGTCATAAACTTTTATTATGAAATAAAGAAAAAAAATTACCTTGGGGATACATTATCTATAAAAAATAACGTTTGTTGTATTATAGCCCAAATTAAATATACATTTTATTCTGTTTTTAGTATTTTTTGTTATAGCGGCAACAGGAATACATCACCTGTGAAAATTTCAACTGTCTAGCTATCACGGTTCATGAGAGAAAGCCTGGTGACAGACAGACAGACAGACGGAGAGATGGACGGACAGACGGACAGCGGAGTCTTAGTAATAGGTCCTATTATTACCCTTTGGGTACGAAACCCTAAACAAGGTACGGTCATTTTCATCGACTACATCTCTCTGGTGTAAAAAACTTCGTAAGAGATATTTTAAATATCTTACGAAAATAAAGATTATTTCAATTTGCTACTTCCCAGCAACTCAAAATAGATACTTATTTCTTGACGTCAAAACAAAAATTTTAAATACAAGTCATAGTTTCTTGGAGTCAAATAGCGCTGTGAAAATCAGTTTTTCTGTAATAATAAATCTAAAATCACTTTGAATATGGATATGATCAATGACAAGAACATTATGTTGTGACTTTTTTTTTAACAGTAACAAATTTTTTTTTTTTGACCAAGGAAAGTACTTACGCACTTCATTATAGCTTCCACTTTAAGAAGCCACTTCTAGTTCCATAAATCGACGTCGCATGCAATCAATTCGTAACGACAATCGAGTCAAAGGAGCCGATGATCGAATAAACGACGTGATACCGATTTTTTTATCAGCTCGTTGGCGTGAGGTTGTTTGAAATTGGAATTCTTTACTTTTTTATTGGACGTACAAGGGTGGTCTATATCATATTGATTCGATGAGCATTATAATGCTTGAAATATTGATACGTTATTGTTAAGTTAATGAATGACTGACAAATTGTGAGTTTTTTAGTAGTCTAATACAAAATTTTCATTAATAACATGTGACCTATTATGTATTATTCAGAAAAAAAAATTCCAGTGTAAGTTTTTAGGATTCCGTGCCCGGTCAAAATGGGATCCTTTTACTAAGACTCCGCTGCCGTCTGTCCGTCTGTCTATCACCAGGCCGTGATCTCATGAACCGTGATAGCTAGATAGTTGAAATTTTCACAGATGATGCATTTCTGTTGCCGCTTTAACTAAAAATACTAAAAAAAGAATAAAAGAGATATTTAAGGGGGGCTCCTATACAACAAACGTGATTTTATATCGATAATGGTACGGAACCCTTTGGGCGCGAATCCGACTCGCACTTGGCTGGTTATTAAAGTTCTAATTTGTGTACCCCAATAAACATGTGCCGTAACTTAAAAAAGTAATAAGTTTATTTGCCAGCCAAATTAAAAAAAAAACCGCTGGTCACTCCTAATCACATAGCTAAGAACCATCTCGACAGACAAGGCTTTCGGCTTATAGAAACCGCATTGAAATCGGTCCATTGGTTTAGGAGCTATGATGCCACAGACTGACATAAAGATACATCAAACTTATAACACCCCACTTTTTGTGTCGGGGTGAAAAATAATCTGACCTCTCATTTATCAGCTGATGGGCGTTTGCGGGACACATAGCGCGACGAACCGATGGCTGAGGCAAAAGGTTCTCGAATGGCGACCATGTACTGGCAAGCGAAGCGTAGGACACCCATCCACAAGGCTGTCTGGCGACCTGACTAAGGTCGCTGGAAAGCGCTGGATGCAGGCTGATCTAGATCGGTCATCTTGGAAATCCTTGGAAGGGGCCTATGTCCTGCAGTGGACGTTATGCGGCTGAAATTATGATAATGATGATGGGCGTTTGTTTGTATTGGTTATCAAAAAAACAAAACGTTATCCTAGATATATAGATTGAACTAGCCGATAAATATGTTCATAAAATTAGATACTACTTTTAAATCAAGTCAATCTAAATTAAAAACGTTGCTATTTATTTTATGCCTGTAAAAACGATAAGACAGTCAAAAAGACACTTCAAATGTCGTTAAAGATAATGTTAATCTAATTTATAGCTTGTTACAGAGATAAATCCTCAGTGTTTGGAGTTGAAATAAATCTTTCATTTTTTAGCTAACTCAAGACCTAATGATAACCTTTCATTTCATCTCACTAAAGAAATCTTGACTGAATACAATTTAGTCTTATTACATTTTTTTATTATTTTACGGCTCTGGATACTAGACGGCGTTTAGACCCCATCTTAATTTTTTCACTTCTTTATTCCTTACCCATGATATACAATTTAAGGTTGGTGCAGGTCCTGACGATAAATTTACGAGTCCACTGGTTTCCATAGCCGATTGAGTGGCGGTCGGCGCCCAAAGACGCCCACCACAGTCCGCAAATAAATATCACTACAGCCACACTATGACTGTCCACTTTAAACATTTCACATATTGTCCATAGGCATGAGCATTTACAACACCGATCTACACCGATTTCATGTTATAAAGTACACTAGAGTCTATTTGTAAAACAATTTTAAAAAAACTCTAACTGAGCCCCTTGACTTTCCCGACTTTAGATTCTAGTTATACTATTCTTTACCTTTTTTCTCTATTGCTTACTCCATCAATATTGTTTTATATGTTGGTTTGGAAGAAAAGAATAAACTAAGAAATTACTAGTTGCTGCTTTTTCCGTGCTGATGGAAGAAGCTAATCAAGGAAATGGACGAAAATGCGAATCATGTTAAAAGGCAATGTGGCTAGCATCCCATCACTTATTTAATTCCTATTTCAACCTTTTCGCCCATGTTAAAGGGTCTTTAAGGTCTTGCGGGGCCCGTCTCTATCTGCAAAGAGCCGCAAGACCCAAAATGCTCTATCGCTCCATTCACATTCTGTGTGCTCTCTCATTTACCTTACAAATAAAATAAAAACAAGCAATGAATCTTAATTATTTATGATTCAACTTTATAAACTATAATGTCTTCTAACAAACGACCTTTCGTTTCTGGTAACAGCAGACAAACACAGGCAGCAACTAAAGGTATTATAGAAAATATCAGTGACGATATCCAGTGTGGATTGATATTAACAATAAAAGGCGCAATCATAGATGTAACCTTAGATCCAGCAGAATTAATCCCATAGGCTTGGGTTCTTAAAACAGTGGGAAATAGTTCATTCACTTGTACTACCAGTACTGCCAACAAACATGATGCCGCGAATATTCCAATAATAGCTAATGTAACAGCTGTCCAGTTTCCATCTGGCACAAATATAAGGACACCCATAACAATTCCAATCGTTAGAGTAAAGGAAAATGAAGATATTTTCCTACCAAAACATTTGTTGACAAGGATGCCTAACATAGTAGCAGGGACCTGAAAAAAGGAACAGTACAACTTTGTATAATTATTTTTAATCGACCAATAATTAATTGCGCAGCTGAGAATAAAATTTCTCTTAATCGTACTTGTTTTTGACAGTTTTAAAAAATCAATTTTATATGTAATTTTTTGTAAGATACAAATGCATACAACAATAAAACGTACAAATTACAACACCATACAAATACAGATGTTAATAGTCTGAAATGTGTAAAATTATTGAAGTTATTCCAGATAATCTTTTAAGGGAATTCCTTTAGTTTCTGGTAACACTAGAGAAAACCCAGTGCCTACAAATGACAATGCAGCAAAAATCGTGGACGATATCCAGTGAGGTTCTATATTAACAATAAATGGAGCAATCATCCCAGCGAATTCAGCTCCACCTGAACTCATACCAAACCCCATATTTCTTAAAATAGTTGGAAACAATTCATTAACTTGTACATGAATTATGGTCAGAGTAGTAACAGATGACATTAGTCCTATGATAGCTAAGGTAACAGTAGACCAGTGACCATCTGGAGTGAATATCAAAGCGGCCATAACGATACCGCTTGTCAAAGTAGAAAAAAACGTAGAGGGCTTCCTTCTAAAGCACTTGTTTGCTAATACTCCTAATAATGTGCCTGGAACCTGAAACAATTAATGCAATATTTTCCTAACATCCTTAAGCATCTTTATCTGATCGATTAGATTGATCGTACTTTTAACATAACTGTACAAGTTTTATTAAAAAGAACCCTAAAAATTGTAATGAGGTATGATGATTGCTCAAGATTTTAATAATTTCACTGGATGAAGAAGAGAAAGGCATTTTAGTTTTAAAAGTTACAAAGATACCGAAACCACAGAGATATCTGATAGCCGAAAACCTATGAAAGATATTCCTTTACCACCACTATTTAGTAACGGACAACACATGTGCCATAACCAGAAAAAGAAACATACGACGAATTATAACCATACAATTTCTACCAATTAATTACGAAAAAGTGAATCATACACGGAGTTCTTTCCATAAACATTAAGAAACAGACAAGCAAAGAGAAAACAAGAAAGGTTTACCTCACCATGTGAAGCTAAGTAGAAATAGAATTATAAAACTCTTAGTATAGGTAAATAGAAAACAAAAGCAAAGATTCTTTTATTATCGTTATAGATATTTAGAATAGTTTTCTGTTCAGCATGCTTTATACATCTACTTACTTGTACAAGTCCTGAGGCCAGTACAATCATATGAACATTGCTTCCGAGTACCGTCACATACTGGTTTATACCAAAGAAGCATGCTCCAGCTACACTCCAGATTATGGTTGAGAATATTGTGATTAAGGCCAATTCTTTTGTTTTAAACAAGTCTAATAATCCCTGTTTTGACTTTGGGTGCTTCTGCTTTTCTTCTATGTCCTTTATTGCTTTATCTACGTTTTCTTTTATGTTGTCTGTACTCGAATTTAAGTCGTTGCTGAAATTTTTTTATTATTAGGGAATAAATTTAACACTTACTTGGCATAAGTACCTATAAAATAAAATTACATAATACTGACGTAGACATAAATCATTTGATATTTCTATTGTACCCTGCTGTCTGTCCCGAAATCACATCTAGATACGTGGCAGCGTGTCAGAGCCAAGTTAAAAAGAAAAGGAACTGGCGACGCAGCAGCCGTGTGTATATTTACACGAACCATTTCGAGCTACATTTGATCCCTTCACGATTCGAATCCTAGTTAATCTAAATACATGAAATTTAGCACATACATTACATATATCAACGACGACTGTATCGTCTAGCTCATCTCGAACCAAAAATTTCAATAATGTAGCTCAAACAGTTATAATTGATATAATAACGTTTGAAAAACCCAAAAAATGTGATTGACCACTCCATCATCACAAAGGTAACCTACTTCCACATGACCTGGAAAATTGATATTTGGCATCTAAGTAGAGCGTATACAAAGGAAAAATTCAAAAAACAGTGGTAAATTTGAAAATTTTTTAATTAATCTTTTTTTAGGTAAAGTGGTATTTTGGCACGGTAGGTATTTAATTTTGTATAGAGGTAAAGATTTTTTTTACAATTAGTATGTTTACTCCTTTCCGATACACGTTGTATAAGTTCTCATCTCAGATCGTGTTTAATTATAAGTTTTGATTTTATAAAAGTGAATTTCTTATATACTAAGTACTCAAGTTGATACGAGTACCTATACCTATTTAAAATAAACTTTTTATTAATTCCTTTTAAACCCGAAATTCGGTTAGTGGCGAACTACTCTTTTTAGCATTAAGTCACTGTCTAGAATCTGGATGCATTCTTAAATAAGATGCTCAATGAAACTTTTACTATTTCGTATTAGTGTTTCCTATGTTTTATAGCAATTACTTAAATTCTCGTAGACTTTTGCCCGGGCGTGTCAGTCTTTAATTACCGCTCGGTAATTAAAGTAAAATTTGTTCTAGAACATTTCTTCCACTAGATTTGTATTTTTTTTAAATAAGTAGTTGTTTCATATTATGAACTCTGTTTTTAATGATGTTCAGCGGCCACATTCATTGCACTTAGGTAAACGTAGGTACGTCTATCACCATCACCTTTCGTGGCAATGGCTGGTCATCATTTATTAAGCATTTTTCTTACCATGGACATCACTTCCAGGGTTCTAGTTTCGAACTTAACGAATGTCCGCACGGATACATACAACCTGGCTCGGAAATGCCTAACCACAGAGATATTTACCTTTGCGAGTCCTGGACAGCCCGCAACATCTGGCCACCGGCAACTCTGTCCTGGAGTCCAGTGCTGGGGAGCGCCCAGCACTGGACTTCAGAAAAGTACCTCTTTACCAAGTGATAAGAACCACCGATTGATTTAGAGGCTATACCTAGTAGGGAACTCTAAATCCACCCTGAGTTATTTTGTTTAAACAAATTATATTTTTAAAGTTGAGTTTTGTGTCGCTCATTTAGCTCGTCCCGCACAACGCTTCAGTATTTAGGCTGTGAATTGGGGTTATTATCGCTAGATAAGAGTTGGTTAGGTATGTATCACATGCCTAAAAACACTTAGAAGACTCTCAAATCAAAGTTGGTAATTCAATAGAAAAAAATGAAAATATTAACAACTTACAAATTAGCAACTTTTATCATCAATTCCACAGCATTGTCACGTTGCTTATTTGCTATCAACCATCTTGGTGTTTCAGATAAAAATATTAATGATACTAATATCAATATAGACACTAAACCCGTTGACAACAGAAACATTCTCCATGTCGATGAATAATACGCAAATATTACAAGTGAAGCTTGTCCCAAACCATCAATTAGAATTGCCAAGCCTCCTCCAATTTCTCTATATTGTGGTCCTATTGTTTCAATGACGGTCACTACAGATATAGTAAAGATTCCTCCACATCCCATTCCTACAAAAAAACGTAGTATACTAAAAGTCCAATAGTCAGGGGCAAAAGGTGCTGCTATTGAAAAGATTACTGCAATTGCAACACTAAGTATTAAGCTTATGCGTCGGCCATATCTGAAAATAAGAGAGCGTAATTATGAGAAGGTCAAAATAAAAGAACGTACAACAGATGAATATTAGTTATAACCAAATACCTAGTACGAAAATAAAGAATTTACGAAAAGTTTTTAAAAAATGCTAATAACAGACCTTATTGAGAAAACAATAGTAGTTAGTACCTTACTATTTGAAAAGTACTAAATAGTTAGCAAAGACAAAAACTAACATAAAAACAAATAGGATTCAACTTTAAATTAGTAATTTGAACTTTTTACAAAAAATGTTAAATGAAAAAGTATTAAAAATGTAAATTTTAATAAGAGCATAATAAAACAGTACCTACCTGTCCGAAACCCATCCAAACGTATTGACCCCTACAAACAAGCCAAACATCAAAATTGTTTGCGTAAAACTAGCCATCCACGCTCTGTCACAAACCAAATCAAACTCTGATATAAGTGTGCTTTCAAACATAGTATTATAGTACCCATATTTAACACAACTATCATAACATGTAGAATTTTTCACTTCCTCTGGAAATTCATCTTTGAAATCTGTACAAACAAATTCTGTGTTAGGTGTAAGATATACTATGTTGATAATGTTCCAATCTGCTATTATTCTAGTTGTAGCTGCCAGAAGACATATCAGGCCTTGCCAGACACCGAAGGCACCCATCGATTTGACAACATAGTCATCTTCGAATTTGTCTGGAGTGATTTTGGTGACCACGTATTTCTTTATGCTATTTTTGTATGTCATTGCTGTAAGTTAATTTTGAGCTGCATAGGATCTGGAACAAGGAAAAGTAATTTTAACATGAATTGTAAATCAAAGCGTCTATGATGAGCGTATTGTAAATTTAAAAAAAATGCTGTATAATTTCCCGCCATTGACCAATCACGACAAGAGATGACAACCCTGAGGCATTGTCTCGGAGTGAAGTAACAAACGTTCTAAAATTGTCTAGTATCAATTAAAAATGACCATGCAACGACTATCTGTTACTTACTTTTATAAGCCTGAAAATTAAAGGGGTATTTAAAATCAAAATATAGTCAAATACGGTATTTCCATATTTTTCTTTTATTATTCCTTTCGCTCCCTACTCCCTAGACGTGATCTGCCATTCTTTTTCAAACTGTCGTCCGCTTATTCAGAAGAGGCTTTTGCCCCACGATGGGAACTGTCATAGCTAACAAAAACAAATATTCATATAAATAAGTAACATAATTCGAAACTGAGAACAAAACTATTTTTTTTTTACTCTGCTCAAAAATACGTAAGATGTAAGCTTTTAAAATCTGATGGAAAGGTAAACTGTCATGTAACAGAAAAAGGATGCACGTACAGCGCTCTTGACGTCACTGCTATTAAGTCTCGTGCGTATAAAAGAGATAGCCAGATGTCCCCACCACACTCCCATTCTTCTTCATAGCAATATTTCAAACGCTAATTCCTGCTTCATTTAATAACCAATTTTCTTGCTGTTTTCAAAAAAGTTTTCAGAAAATATGAACCAAAAACATACATAGTATAATAAATAGCCTATTTGGAATCTCGAACTTTGTGAATTATTTAGTATACACTAGCTGGTGCCCGCAACTTCGTTCGCGTGAAATTTAAAAATGACGACAATTTTTTTTTTTTGATATCAGATTTCAATGAAACAAAGCCTATATGTTGCGCTGATCTGTCCTTAAACCATTATTAAAAACCGCGTAAATATTCCTCTAGGAGTTTCAAAGATATACGAGTGCAGGTAGACAGACAAACATATTTTTCTCTTTTTTTTGTTCAGTTACTTTTTTTATCGCCGACACTTATTTTTTCATATTTTTATTGAATGTACAGACACACTATTTTTACTGTTTTATTATTGTATTGATGTACATCCGAATTTTCCACCAATCAATCTAAAATGTCCGTGAAACGTGTCTGTTAGCTCTGAAGTCATTTGGAGACCCGTGGGACTCGTTAACTCAAACATGGTGGATTTGGCCATAGAAGTCGTACTATGGGCATAGAGTGAAAGTAAAGCATTCAAAACCGAGTCCATTGCAGAGCTACTTTTAGAAAAAAATAGCTGCCAATATCCGTAGGGGAAATATTTCTTGCTTTCGTATCGATTGGCTAAAAATTACAATGCGAAACAAATAAGTCGAATAAAAATGGCGGACTTCAAAGCATTTTTGTACAAATTCCCGGCACTTAGGTTGAACCAAAATGGCGGTTATCGGCGCAGGTACAAATAATGCGCCGACGACCGCCATTTTAGTTCAATTTACACTATATTTTGCCCCTTCAGTAAGTTGCAAGTCTTATGCCCCTTTTCAAAGCCGAGTACAGGTCGTATTTTGTACAGCTGGTCGGGCACGATGGGCACGAGAGAAGGTGCTGCATTGTCACATTGGCAGCAGGCTTCCGATTTTTCAATATATCGACAAAACCAAAATCAATCTATGAATATACTAACCCCCATATTCATATTTAGAAACGATTGCCAAACCTATTTTATTTAAAATATGTTTTATCTTATTTTTGCAACGACAAATTTTGAAAAGAGAAAAAGGAACGAAACATGTTCAAACTAAAATAGATTACACAAACATTTTAAATTTTTTATGAAAGCGGAGGTTAGTGTTTCGGAAATAATTCTAAAATTTCTTTCAGGATATATCTTTCTCAAAAGTGTAAGTAAGATCAGCGACTTAAGTTATCTATGTCATTCAACATACACGCAAAAGCCATAGTCCAAGTGGACTCAAAAACTTCACACACTTCGCTCTTTACAAAATGTAGGCTCCCAACTGCTTTAGCTAAAGCACTGTTCGTCTATTACCGAAGCTGTATAATTTCCAGCGTACCCTGTAATGACGTAGGGCTCCCAACCTGTTATTTCGTCCACTTTCGCTCAATCAAGTAAATGCCTCGAATGTGCTAACGTACGGACTCTAAAGATTGAAGTGCCATTTTTTATCGTTTATATTTTTATTTTTTGCAACTGATTTAGAAAGTATTTTTGTACTCATGTACTGTTATTTGTCTTTGAATAGTCACGAACATTTTTATTTACATTGATCATTTCAGGAAAGTCTATAGTCTATTCCCCATAATAGCATATGTGTCGTAATTCAAAACTTCAATGGGATGCCCATATTTCTAAACTCGCTAGTAGGCTTAGCTCAATGGCTTATGCTATGAAGAGAATCAAATAATTGAGAGATGTAGCAAATGCTATATTAGTTTACTTTAGTTACTTTCATAGTCTGATGTCCTACGGTATTCTTCTATGGGTGGGAGAGCGACTGATATACAGACTATTGTTATTTTACAAAAAAAGGCAATTGGTTTTATTAACGGTTTAGGATTGAAAGAATCTCTTAGAGAATTTTTAGGAAAATTTTTACTCTCTCTACCGTTCCAGCACATTTTTGAAAATATAATGTATGTGTAACAGTTAAAACCAGTTTTTAGATAAAACGCGTTTTCCCTAGTAAGAACTAGTTTTTACTTAATGCCTTTGGGAAAATTAGAATTAACTTATGCTCAAAATTGAATATCAGGTAAAACTAGATCTTACTAGACAAAAAGCATTTTTCCGAAGCGAATCAGTTAAATTAAAACAGTTCCGACCGTTGTTAAAATACATCGTACCGGTCGTATGCAAGAAATAATAGATGTCCGTCAATATTATATTATAGATAATAAATATATTAGGCGGCTGAATGACCAAACAATAAACTAATAAAACTTACCTGCAACCTACTGATGGGTAATGGAAAAATATCAAACGGAAAAAAAAATCCGATTGTTTTAGATTTTTTATTTTTCGGAAAAATTACTTGAAAAATTTCCATGTTTTGAAAAGTTTTGATAAATTCCCCATCAGTACCTACACTTAACACTAACCAGTCAAATATACAACCCCTAACAACCTCCACTCAGGCTATTTCGCAACTTATCTACCATCAAGACTCGCCAAGCGTTTCTCCTTCATAAACAAAGCCTGTGCTCAAACTATAATTTGAAACCACAGGTTAGCAATACCCGCCTCAGGAGTAAGAGGGAGGGGGGGGGGGGCTAATCACCAGAATTACGCTGCCCTACCCACTTACCGTCAGATTTATTACCACCCAAGGCAGTGGTTGGATGACCATTAATGTGATTTCATGATCTGCCGCTCGATCTTACAATTTTTGAAATTGTACCAAGCTGATTCACGGCTAAAAATATTATCAACATAAACCTTATGGTTTAAGACTTAGTGGCGATTACAAGTTAGTATTAGAAAATAGTTTTAGACGTCATGTTAAAGGGGGTATTATACGGTATTAAAAAGTCTTTAGTATTAGTATAATAAGGTAGATGACATCATTTCTAAGGCTATCTTGTAGTTAAAAGTCTTGGATTGGCGTAATTACAGGTTTTATAATACGATTATGTTCAGTCAAATTATGCAAAATATAAGGGACGATGTTTTAAAACTACTTCTTGTAAAAAGCAAATAATGATTTCTTGTAACAAGCTTATTTGCTAGGCAAATTTAAAACCTCCGACGGTCAAAAAGGCCATCTAGTGATGAGTAGCGCAACTACATATTAGTTGATATCCGTAGAGCCATCTATTATCAGCCATAGAAAACAGTGATTACCAAGCGTTAATTACAATAACTTTTAAAAGGCTCAACCGATTTTCACCAAACATAGGTAAAAACCACCGCAAGAGAACTTGCTTTCACGAAAAATAACCGGAACGAAAGCGGTCTATCCGTTTGAGAGCTACATTGAGACAGACAGACAGACCGGCAGACATTAGAGTCAAATTTATAATACTCCTCTTTTTTTGTCGGGGGTATAAAGCAAAAAAAAATACAAAAATAAAACCAAACACAATATGTTGTAAACTGAAATTGAGTTTTTTTAAGAACCGATATTTTGATGCTTGAAACTAACATAGTAGTTCTTGGATGTATTAAAGAGAAAAGAACGTCGATGAAAACAATCGATGTAAGGAGAGGAAAAATGTTTGGACATCTTATACGACACGATAATTTCATCAGAAACATCATGGAAGGAAAGATAGAGGCGAGGAAAGGAAAAGGAAGGCCAAGAAGGTTCATAAATGAAGTAAAGAAAAAGCAGACGTCGTGTCGTATAGAGAAGTCAAGCATTGGCTGAAGATCGGGAGGCATGGAAAATACTCCACCGACAAGAACATAGTTCTTAAATAATTGATGATGATTTTGATGCTTGATGAGTCAAAATTATGATGAATTGCTTACAGTATCGCCTATTAACGTTATACTTCTTATTTTTCGTTGTCTTTTAACAAATATTTCTATGTTCATTGGATTGAATTAATAAATATATAGTAGCAAATCATACAGATTGAGTTAGCCCCAAAATTAATTCTAGACTTGTGTGTGTGTTGTGGGATACTTAACTCAACGATACTATTTTTATAACAAATACATTAATAGATAGATTGTCGTCAGATTGTAATAATATACTGACTTTTTTTATTTTATTATCAAAGGATATTTATAATATCTCTTAATAATCGTCACTTTGTTTTATTGCACAATAATTGTTGACGTCAAAAAGTTACTTAGAGCTAAGTTTAATGCCGCCTCCAAAGCGCTAGTGCAGAAGAAGCGGTAACAAACTGCACTGCAGCATTTTCTCCAAGAACGTCAACTCACAATGAAATTAATATTTATAGTTGATATGTGGACAGAGTATACATTGTTTGTTGTCATAATTTAAATTGATTTTTTTAATGTCGAAATTTTGAAATAATGTCAAATCAAGTGACTGACAACGCCTTGGAAAATCAGAAAGAGTCATTCTTATTTAGCCAACGGCACCTTTTAAAAATTCACTTCGGTATTGACACGAAGAATACTTTTAATTTGCTGTCAGCCTCGGCTCGTCCCAAACAAACACTTGATCGCCATCAAGAATGCGATGAAAAATTAACAGTTTAATCCCTGCTGGTTTTCAGATTCCTCCCTATTTTCACAAGCTTTCATTTAGTTTCACCTGTCCCGTTGGTTGTCTGTCTGTGTGTAATCAAATATTTTAAGTTTAATTTGTAGTACTTCCCGATTTTGGATTGAGCTGAAATTTTGCTCACATATGTATATCGCGTGACAATACAAAATTATGATAGAGCTGATGTGATGATGGAGCCGAAAGGCCATAATAACTCTGTTATGAAAAGACGCAACCCCATCGAGTTTGAGCTTATTACATATGCCTTTATAATTCCTTAGGCCTCACAAAAAAGAATGCAGGTTAAAATTTTTTTTCAAAAACTTATTTTCTTTGTGCAAAAAATATACAGGGTCTAACAAAATATACTAAAGCTATATAAAGGCTAAACTCACCTCATGACACTGAACAACTTTCCCCAAGGAACATATGTTGAGATATAAAAAAATAACTATTGGCCCCATTATCCCATACAAGTTGGCCGATCAGATCAGCTGATTCGAGTTTCTATGGAAAGTAAGATTGATTTGTATTGTATTGTACCTACTCATCACCACTTCATCAAATCTTTTAAGCACCGATTTATCGTTACATACATACGTACTTACGATCACGTCTTCACCCCTAACGGGACAGACAGAACTCTATGGGCCTTGCGGCTCATAGTTAAGTTAAGCAACAAAGCTAAGGAGCCGCGAGACTCTAAGGCAACTTTAACGTGATGGTGGGCGAGAAGGTTAATATCGTTGTTACATTCATGTCCAATATAATTCATTAAAGTTATATGGATATATGGCGTATATTAAGTTCAAAATTTGTTCACTTTTTGTGCAATAAAGTTTAAATAAATAATGCAAAAGTATAGTTAACATGTTAAGGGGATACCTGAATTTCCCGGGGTCCAGTGCTGCCCCCATCTTAAATAAATATTTATTTCTATCAAATGATTTATTTCTAAAGCGGGCAGCACTGGACCCCGGAAAATTAAGGTAGCTCCTTAAGCCATCGCGGCAGCGGTTTTCGCCGCTTAGACGGACCCAAAATTAAAACGTCTTAAAAAAAACGTGGGTCTAAGGTCGACAAACGCAACAGGAAAACATCAAAATAAGCGAAATAATTTATTTTCTTAATTTGCCAGCGAAAAAAACTCAAGAATGATGGGGACGACATCCCCTTTCTCGGTGGATGTCGTAAATTTTTCAAAAGAGTTTTTAATCAGGCGTCAAGCACTTACAAATTAAACAGGGCCGTGTTATGAAGAAATATCGCGGCTTGGTTGGAACTGTCTCCATTATCAGCGTTGAGATAATTAGCACTGACAAAATAGGTTTTAGGGATCATCCATAAATTAAGTCACACATTAAGGGTATATAGAGGGGGTCGTTGAAATGTGACATTGTGTGACAAGAAATAAAAGGGGTCTTAAGGTTTGTGACGTCACAATACAAATTCTATATCTAAGCAATAAAACACAACATTTTAACTAATAATAAATAAAATTTAAAACATTTTCAGCTTTATCATTTAAATATATACTTACTGATGTTTTAATTAAATAAAAAATCTGTAATCTCTATGACGTCACATTACGGGGTATGGTCTCATAATTGTCACCAGTTGTGACAAGAAGGACGGGTTAAAAAGTGATGAAATTCGTATGACGTAATATATGGATGGTCCTGTTACGGTGGCTTTCCCGTGAGAACGTATAAGAATAAATTCGCTTAGGCAAGCGTTCTCACGCTTGTAGCTAGGCTTCTTATTTCAAGTAATACTATTCAATCATAAATTGGTCAGAGTATTCTTGGGCCTCGTTGCGGCTACACACAAATTTTTTACAACTTATTTTTTATAAATAGATTTAGTTTTGTAATAAAAGTTTTTTTTTATTTCTGCCTGACCCACTCCGTAACAGTCCCTTCCGACTACTTAAAAGATAACGGGAGGGGTATTCATTTGGCCGCTGCATTTGTATGTATATTCATAAGTTCCCTATATCTTGACAAATGAGATATCATTAGAAGCGTCTTGGCTGTACGCTGCCTGATTAGGCTACGTGACGTCACAGCAAATTTAATATAGTGCTCTGTACCGTAAATACGATGACAATCAATATAAAAAAAAAATTATCTCTGCATTCACGATTAAACTCTTCAGATTCAGTTCTTAAGTCGCAAAAACAGCTTCATTGAAGCTGTTTTTCCTTCTATGCAGATCGTACAAGCAAGAAAACTGCCGTTAATTAGTTCTTTTACTGTTTTTTCATCAAAGAAAAATAACGTGACAAAATCATAGAATTACACTGATAAATCTTCATGAAACGAAACAAAAGAAATCTATAAACACGTGTCGTTTACTGACTCCGTGGTCCAGTGGTCAAGGCGTTCACCTTGTGATCGGGAGGTTGTGGGTTCGAATCCCATTGGGAAGCATTCTATGTGAAAATTTGTTTCTAGTCTGATTAAGATATTGAAGGTTTGAATCACCTGATTAACCAAAAAAGAAAAATGAATCCGTGTTTCATAAGGCACGAATAAAGGGTCCCGAATGCCATTTAGCGTTCGCTCTTCAAATCTATCCAAGGACTAGTCCTGGTCTACCCTTTGTAAGTCAGACGGCAGTCGCTCTATGTCAAAACCAGTAACCTCGTCAAATCATCAAGGTTAGGTAGCGGACCCTGGGCTCTGAAGCGTTTCCGCTGAGGCTGCAACCGGGAATATGCTCGGATGATGATGATGATAATCATATGAATAATGTGACAAAATGATAGCATTACAGGTAAATCTTAACGAAATGAAAAAAAATCTATATACACGTGTCGTAAGCAACAATGGAAACACGACGAAATAAGAAATATGGCGCGCTCGGATCTCCGCAAAAAGCTCGCAAATTTCGTCATCAATTATCATTATTACGCTCTCGTTGAGGCACCGTAATTGAGTTTTATAAATGGCGACGGGTGCCGACGACGTCCGTCATAACCGAAAGCAAGGGCCGCCGCTCAGTTAGCATCATCGACGACATTTTATGTCTAACGTATACAAACATTTCATGTCTTATGTGAGCAAAATAAATACAAGATACAGTTATATGTAATACATATTTATTTTGCTAAGTAAACCGTTAAGGGGCTACCTGAATTTTCCGGGGTCCATTTGAAATAAATCATTTGAAAGGAAACGGATATAAGATTTAAAATTTCGTCTTGACTAGGCTCTAGATAACCTTGAAACTATTTTATGAACTACTGTTTACAGTTTAAAGTGAGAACGTGAAGCTTTTCTACGCACAATTGCGAAAAACGGCCACTTTTGACGCATGTGCGTAGAAAAGCTTCACGTTCTTACTTTAAACTGTAAACAGTAGTTCATAAAATAGTTTGAATGATTATCTAGAGCCTGGACAAGACGAAATTTTAAATGATATCTCCTTTCCCTTTGATTTATTTCAAATGGGGGCTTGGATCCTGAAAAATTCAGGTAGCCCCTTAAGCTTAATATATTGATCACTAAAACTTCATGAAATATCTATAATTACTTCAATAAGTTATAATATATGGATTGACACAACCTTACGTGGCAAGCTTTAAATCAAGAAGACCGTTGACCGCGCATGCGCAATATCGTACCGCTATCCATCTGATAGGGTTGCCCGCTGCTAAACGGTGTTGCAAGTGTCAGCGCCAGAAAAGCGCTAACACTTACAAGTTGGGTTACATTATTAGAGTTTTAGTAAGGATCCTAATGTTTTTTGGACTTTACCAACGATGAAGGAATTTTTAAAATCGGTCTAATTGTTTGGAGCCTATTTAAACAACCAAACAATCAAATCTTTTCTCTTTATAATGTTAGTTAAGATTTATAATTTTTTCAAAACTGAAAACCGAATTCAATAACGGAGTCACAGAAAAGTCAAATTGTTTACTTAGACGAAATAGTTATGCAGTTGTTTTGTTGTAAATGCCAAACAACACGAAAGATTTTGATAAAAAAAACATTGGGCTTACTTGGGAAGTATAGTTCTCACAAGGTCCTATAAAAATTTTATCAAAAAAAAAACTTCAATGTCGTTTCTTTCCAGGCGTGTAAGAGTGATCTTAGAACATATGTCAAAAATATTTGACGAATTGAAAACCTCCTCTTTTTGTCTCTAAAAAAGAACCACCAAATCTTGATGACGTGCCGTGAGTGCTAGTGAACGTCGACCTTTAACCTTTATAGGGTGACGGGTTGACGTGACATCGTCTAATGGAAATAAACAATTTGTTAGTGATATGCATCTAGGAGTACTAAACGTGTAACTGAAGTGGATTTAGAAGAATTTTTAGGTCAAGTCATGAATATTTTTTCCCGAATATTCTACTCTCAGATTAGAGTTATGAGATTCTAAGGTTAGAGTTATGAGAAATAATTCATAGCACCATGATTCTAAAAAGAGCGGAAGATTAGAATGACGGAAAGTTTATATTATGGAACTTAAAGTGAGTTTGTATCAAATGAACGAGCAATGTTAGGTGTATCGTATCCCTCTGGGATAGAATAAGGAACACAGAAATCCGTAGAAGGACGAGACTGAACGACATAACGTGGTGGCGCAAAGGAAGTGGCGATGGACGTGCCATAAATGCAGAACCAGAGACGAACGTTGGGGAAAAGAAGTGCTGGAGTGGAGACCTAAAGCTAGCCGGAGGGGCGTGGGTAGACCAGTTACTAGATGGACCGATGATCTGGTCAAAGTTACCGAAAAGACATGAATGAGGAAAGCTAAGATCAAACGAAATTGCGCGCATTACTAGAGGCCTACACTCAGCATTGGGTGATATTGGGCTGAAGAAGTTTCAAATGGTCTTAAACGCAAATAGTCTACGTTAAAACTCATCTATATCGCAACTCGTAGCTCGTTTAAAAAGCAACTCTGCTAAGTTGCAACTTGCAAGAAGTCTTAATGTTATTTTAACTAAATTGCGGGTGGGCCCCTATGTTATTAATTCTACTGCTGCAGGTGGTCTTAATCAATACTTACACAATACAAATAGTCTAAAAATATTGTTAAGCACATCTTCACCATATTGTGGAAAATTCTGGTACTAAATTAGTAGGTATGGCACCGTCCTAACATGGATTTAAAACAATTGACTGCACCTTAATTTCTTATTCACGTGAAAGCAAGTTGCCTTGTGGTAGTTCTTAGCTATGTTTGATCAAAGTTATTGGGGATTAACACTTGAACGTCGGGGTATTTTAATTTACCTTTCAAATAAAAGATGGCGCTAAGGATATCAATTCCACTTAACATCGGTTGGAATATGTAGTTCCGCCATTCAACACGAGGTGGAGTTGTCCGGGGTTTTATTAAATTTTCCCGGCAAATAAACTTGTCATTGTTTTAGTCCAGTAAAGTGACTTATATGTACTTACTTACTATGCACATAAATAAATAAGTATATACGGACAAGTCACACAGATTGAGCGAGCCCCAAAGTAAATTCGAGACTTGTGTTATGGGATACTAACTCAACGATAGTAAATTTAATAACAAATACATATATAGACAAACATCATTAGATCTTTTTAGTTGGAGAGGCACCTTAAGAAGAAGAAGAGACCTCTCCAACCAGCTTTGCCAGGCGTCCGGATAAAGCCGGACATAGTTAGGCTTTTTGATTGCGTGTCCGGACAAAATAAACGGTGTCCAGATTGTCCGGCTTTTGTTAAGCTTTTTAAATTTTGGAAACGAGTGAGTGCCGAGCGCGAACGCGGGCGAGTCGACTGTCGGTTGCTACCGCGAAATTTAAGAAGAAAACCGAAATGTTGATTCATTTCATAAGAATTTAAGAATAATTTAAAAATGTTGATAAATGTTTAAGTATCTAGAATTTAATTTTGATTGATGATTTTATTATAAGGCAATTAGACTGATCTGGCATTCGATTTTATTTATATTTCATTAGAATTTAACATGATTTATGGTACTAATTAAAAATCTTGATTTTTCATGCAATTTTTTTTTCGTACGTACCTATTAATACTGACACACAAAATCGACAATAATGTAGGGTGTCGGGCCAATTTAACCAAATGTCCGGCCAAATTGGCTGGTCTGTCCGGCTATTAGGTTTGGTGACCTGGCAACCTTTTAACCCGTCTGGACAGCGTGGAGAGTGTAGGCCAATATCCACCTACTATGTACAGTCAGGCTTCAAAAATGGAGTCATAATTTCTCATACTAGTTGTATGAAAAATTATGACTCTATTTTTGAAGCGTACCGTACCGTAATGTATTGTCTTAAGGCTCACAAAAAACATCTGACCCCATTTTCGCATCGCCATTTGACGCTTGCAAATTTATATTTATACCCCTGTTATATCACACAAAAGTGCCGACAGATGATTGTTTCACTAGGGACTATTAAATAAATTGAATGATTCACGACCGCTCAGGACGGGAGCTATTGCGGCTGCAAATAGCTTTTACATAATACTCACTTCTTATCTTTGTACGAGTATAGCAAGGATAGAGCTACCCGTAGATCTAAGTATATCAAACTATACAACGTTGAAAGGAAATAACCTGTAATAAATCGAACCACGGTCTATACTAGATTACTATACTATAGTGAACTTACTTACTGTTACCGACGGAATCCAACGCGGTATTATCTCCGAGTTCCTTACTCAGCTGAATCGCAGTAGACTGTAAATAAAACACTTCTCTTCCTTAGGCTTCTTTATTCCTTGGAGATCACAGTGACACTGAACTACGATTTCTTAGAACAGCTCTCTTATATTTATACATTTCGCACTTACAAAATCTAAATCTAGATGAGGGTAGGTGTGCCTAGACATACCCCCTCCACTTTTACAATATTTTCAATTACCTTCTCAGTCTTACAAGGAGCGTGGCCATGGAGATCCCTAGTGTGACAAGGTTCTAATAAGCCAGGGAAATCCACAGTCAGAACCCTTTATTTACCTTTAGTTACCTCACGCTTAGCACTATATACCTGTGCTAAACGCTACGTACCGGGGTAATAAACATATACACAGTTCAAAATCATTTACTCTTATGAACATAGGTATCGGAAAGATATATCTAGGCACCCTATAAATCTGTCCCTACATCATATTTATTTACATATACATTTACATAGGCTAAATCCCTAACTTACACTAAAAGAAAATAACTTTATTTATCATATCTACAAAAATATTCGATAGCTACTTCTGTCCGCAACACTTACTTAACACTAAAACTATTGAAAATTAAAACTTGTAAATAAATACTAAACTAAAACTCAGTAAATGTAAATATATGAATACACACATAAAATATACATACATATGTAATAAATATATAACTAATCAATTTATACTAATATAAATATATAACTCAACTCAAGTCTTCAGACGTTTTTACAAGATTCCTCAATCTAAACTTAAATAAAAGAATGCAAAGATGACGACGTTTTGAATTTTAAAAGAAAAGCAGTTTGATCCAAAGCCTTGCTGCACAAACTGCGAAGGATTTATTATATCCCTTCGAGGAGTGAGCGGGTATGTGCAACGTCGGGTTACTCGATCGAAGACGGTAGTCAATGTTGCGGAATGAAAATTTTCGGTAAGGTATTTAGGAGAGGAGGGGTTAAACAACACTTTAAAAAGGAAACAGAGGATGTGAAGGTCACGACGAGTTTTAATGGGTAACCAATTAAGCCGCGCGCGGAACTCAGAAATATAGTCAAATTTCTCACAGAGATCGGTAGAGACTATAGATTCACTAGCTACGGTCCTGACAGACCTATTTCGCTTTTACATTCATCACTCTCTTCATATACGCATTAGTACAAAAAAATGTAATGGAACTATGGGGCTTATGGGACCAATTTGAATGGTACTAATGAGACTTAAGACGAAGTGGTAACTAAAGTGGCGCCCTCATTTGAAATAAATTGTTTAAAACTAAATATGGTGATAATTAAAAATTTGATTTGTATCACTGTCTAGAAGGACTTTTAAACTATATTATGAATAACCTTTGAATGTAATATTGGTAGTCCGTCTAGTTTTAAAACTGGTTTTTGCCTAAAGTGGCCACTTTTGGCGAAAACCCGTTTTCAAACTAGACGGACTATTAGTAATCATTTTAACGGTTATTCATAAAATAGTTTAAAGGTCTTTCTAGACAGTGATACAAATAAAATTTTTAATTATCACCTTATTTAGTTTTAAACAATTTATTTCAAATGAGGGCGCCACTTTAGCTACCACTTCGTCTTAACTCCGGGTACGCATTAGTTACCGAAAAAGAAAAATGCCAAGATATCGTTAGGCCTATCGATATCGATAGCTGTTTTAGAGCAATACTTTTGATATCCAACAATAATATTGATAGTATCGATGAAGACAAACAATCGATAGTATCGATAGTTACTCGTAATGTACTATCGATAGTTTATATAGAAAAAAATCGGTTCAGTTTGGGTTTTTAACTTGCCTAGCAAATAATAGATGGCGCTACGGATATGAATGGGAATTTTTAGTTTCACTACTCACCACTAGTTTTTGAAATTTGGGGGTGTTATAATTTGCTTACTAAATAGACTTGTTAATTTCTTTTATGCTAATTTATACATACACATGATACAGGGTGACTTTTTATCCACCAGCCAAATTTTTGGAGCAAGTGCTGTCCATGATACTGAACTACTGTCCATAAAAATAGTTAATGAAAAACGAAAACAAAAATTCGGCTTCCCATACAAATCAGCGCTCGACCAAACGAATTTTGTACGGGAGGACGAAAATTTTTTATCGATTTTTAATAACTTTTATTATGGAAAGTAATTCAGTATCATGGACTAAACTTGCTCCAAAAATTTGGCTGGTGGATAAAAAGTCAGCCTGTATTATGTGTATGTATAAATTAGCATAAAAGAAATTAACAAGTCTATTTAGTAGGCAAATTATAACACCCCCGACTTTCAAAAACGCCATCTAGTGGTGAGTAGTGGAACTAAAAATTCCCATTCATATCCGTAGCGTCATCTATTATTTGCTAGGCAAATTAAAAACCCGAACTGAACCGATTTTTTTCCGAACCGATATTTATCAAACATAGCTAAGAACTACCGCAAGGGAACTTGCTATCACGTGAAAAAACCTCATAGAAATCTATCTATCCGTTCTAGAGTTACGATGCCACAAACAGACATACAGATAAACAGACATTAGCGCCAAACTTATTAACTTAACTTTTTTTTGTCGAGGGCTTAAAAAATACTTGATATTGATGATGATGAAGCTTTTTATCAGCAATATTATAAACTGTTGTGAATAAATCTTAGTGAACTGTTTGTTGACGCCAGATCTAAACAAAACAAGCCGATCGATGTAATGTTATGACGCTGTAACTCTTCCCTATCTGTGGACGTTTCTTTGAGCTCCAAAGAGCATAAATTAATGTCTTTACAGAGCTACGAAGGTTGGATGTGCTAATTGAACGAACTAGCAAAGCGAATGAGAGTAATAGTTGCATAAATATAAGTATATAAATGAGGACATATCACACTGATTGAGTTAGCTCCAAACAAAGTAGAAACTTGTAATATGGGATACTCAATGATACTATATTTTATATTAAAAGCGAACGAGAGTAAAAGTTGCATAAATATTAGTATATAAATGATGACATATCACACTGATTGAGTTAGCTCCAAACAAAGTAGAAACTTGTAATATGGGATACTCAATGATACTATATTTTATATTAAAAGCGAACGAGAGTAAAAGTTGCATAAATATAGGTATGTAAATGAGGACATATCACACTGATTGAGTTAACTCCAAACAAAGTAGAAACTTTTAATATGGGATACTCAATGATACTATATTTTATATTAAAAGCGAACGAGAGTAAAAGTTGCACACACTGATTGAGTTAGCTAGAAACTTGTAATATGGGATACTATATACACCTATAATAAACACCCATATTTTTTTAAAACTAACAACCGACGTCGCTCCCAAACTACATAACCGATTTGGATAAAAATTTTATGAGACTCCCTGACAAGTATTTCATTTTAAACAAAAAAATATATATGTGAAATCTGTCTAGGCTTTCTCGAATAATCGGTGAATGCTTCTTGTAAACTATGTTGTTCTTTATTTGTAATTGTAGTTCCTCGTAGTGGCTTACAGGTCGCCACACTTCTAATATGAAGTTCTAGATCAAGTATTCTTCGTTTGTCTTTTTCTCTGGCCAACGCTTTGGACGTATTCCTGAATATGCTATAGACTGTAACAATGTTACAATAAACCTCATCCTTCATGGTACCGTTACCTCTTTTTCCGTTTTCTAAAAAAATATTTCAATTTCAAATTCAATTTTTAAATTTTAGATTCCTTCCTCATCATTCTACAATCATTTCGCTACCATCTCTCGACCTGATTATATCTATATCTGTATTATTAATTGATATTTATCAGTATTGTAAAGTTATAATAAACAAAAATAACTCTGTGCTGTTTCTCTCAAGCTCTCCACTACGTACCTTACCTACCTCTTCATGTAGGAGCTCCAACTGCCCCAGCTAGTCCGTGGCTACCTACCTACTAGGAGTTCCTACATTGGCGCCCAACGTGAATACTACCTGCAAATTCCCCTGGATTGCACCGGATTGGATTGGATTGGATATACAGTGATTAATGTGAACTCAGTTGACGTCACGGCCGGAGGAATATAAGACACCAGCAATCCACGATTCCCAAAGAAGAAGAACTGCCCCAGCTAGTCCGTGGCTATCTACCTACTAGGAGTTCATACAAGACATTCCTAAATAACCCTCCTTCTGCAGCAGTGAGGTAAATACTAATGCCACCATAACATTCAAGTTTCACTGCTCCGCGACGCCTGTCAGTTATCAGCCGACGTCCTCCATAACCGTTAATTTTAACTGCTCAAACAATAACAGTAAAATTTACAGCGGTATAACACTTAGTGGAAGGACAAGGTGCTTGTAGCAGTGAGTTGTGGCATACCATTCAATGACCGACTTTGTATGTTTAACGTCCATTCACGATAACACTCATAAAATGCAAAATATTTGTTTTGAGTTAATTTTTGTTTATTTAGTAGCCTATTTCCGTGCCCCATTGCTGGGCAAAGGCCTCCAATTTCTGCTTCCAGTCAGTCCTGTTAAGGCAACAATATGCCGTGGGTCATCAAAAAAAATGTTACATACAAAAATATATCTTTAAGAAGATAATTATAATAAATACAGTTAACATAATAGTCAGTAGACCACCAGGATTCTCACGAACGGATGGTAAGCGACCGGATGGGATCACTTTAGGGCCAGAACAGACGGAGCGTAAGTTGCGCCGCGTAACAGCTAGTGATGTGCGGTGCATAATTACTAAATCAACCCATTTGAATATTTTCTCAGTAGATTGAGTAAATACCCGACAGATATCCGTATTTATCCATTTGGTGACTAGACTGATTTATATGAGTTGCGACTCATATTTATATTTATATTAATTATTTCATGTTTTCATGACAATTTCTTAACTTAAATCTATTTTACACTTGCACTTCTTATCGGAAAGTGTGTGCATACGCTATAATATGCTTAAAATGTAGATAAACGTCAAATGCGATGCTAAAATATATGAAAATACCATACTAATCATACACTGAAAGTAGGCTTCTTTGACTTATTATCTTTTTTTGCTAGGAGGTGTGCAAAGACGTAATTATATGTTAAAATAAGTAAACAGACATCAAATGCGATGTAAATATATGAGCACGCTCTATTTACTCTATTTATTAAATCTAGTGATTAAATACTAGATAGGTTATATAATACTAGGTAGATTGAGTACTCTCCACTGCCCATCTCTAGCTGTTACGCGACGCAACTTGCGCCCTGTTTGTTCCGGCACTTAATTCCATGGCGGAGAGGACGCAGTTTGATGTGGGATGTGACATGCGTCAGTACCTACGCGGCGTCCTATCTCAGTAGCAGCATACGTGTGCCTGAATCGGCTGCGCGGGCGGCGGCTGCTCAGAAATGTCTTAAATACTATCGTCGCAGTATTAATTATATAAATTGTACCAGCCGCTGTCGAGACAGCTAGTCCTTGGTGTCCCGAAGCTTATGACTTAGTTAATGAGATAGGGCGCCGTTGCGGGATCGAGGGTATGACCAACGCTCTAGGTGGTACCTGTCTCAAAGGATATCCATAGCCATTCAAAGAGGAAACGCAGCAAGCGTACTGGGCACTTTTGAGCCGGGTACAATTCGGGGTGCTATTTTTGATTAAGGTTTGTATTATTGTTATTACCATTTATATTATTTTTTATATGAAAATAATTAAAATTATGAGTAAAATTTAAATTAAAACTAAATAAGTACTAAAACAAACTAAAAAAATAAATAATAAAAATATTACAAGTTATGTAGTTCCACTAAAATATATCACCCCTCGGCAGCGTGGCCAAAATGCTGGCAGCATTGCCACGTTGAATGGCAATACTGATTCTTTGAGCCAGGTAGTTACCAGCCTTTTGGTCACGGGATACCTCGAACAAACTTATATTACTTTTTTATATTGATTTTTTAGGTATTAAATAATATAATTTTGTAACCATGTATATTTCTTTGAATAAATTGATTTTGTTCTCTTAGCAGTTGGGCAAAAAAAGTCAGTAGAGTTTTTTACAGTTGTAACTACAGGCTACAGGCCTATGTTCAGCAGTGTACTTTCTGTAGCTGATTTGATGATGATACTAAGGTATTCAGAATGTCCACCTCAAATCGTTCCTACTATAAAGTGACCATGACACTTGCAGCATTCCTCTGTATAGATATAGAGCCCAAAGGATAAGATCACCGGTAGTTTTCTAGTTATGTCTCGGATTTTGACGTTAAAATTGTCACCCATTCCCTTGACCAGCTTTTGGTATCTGCGGGGGAGTAGCTACATCTATATGGTATATTCTATGATATTTATTTTCTTCCAGACTAGCATAAACTGATAAATAAAATAAATAAATATAAACGGACAAATCACAGATTGAGCTAATCCTAAAGTCATGAGATAGTAACTTAACGATACTATATTTTATAACAAATACATATATATGTCGTAGCCATATCGCAAATTTGATCTCTTCATTAAATGATTGAGAATTTCATGAAATGGTCGCACTTCATGAAATGTTGCACTGGCTACTGGCCACATCGTGATGTGGATTGGGCGGATCAATGATAAGAAATTGTTTCTCGATATGATCAAATAATTTCGACCATTTCATAAATTTACCGTGTCACTTCATGAAACGGTTGATTATATCGTAAAATTGTTATATTTTTAGTTTACAAGTTTTTGTTTTTGTTTGCTTTTTTCAGCCTGTTTATACGATCCGGCCAAACGTGGATGACAAAATCGTGAAACGTTGACAATTTCATGATCTGGTCAAATTAAGTTGGCCGTTTCATGAAATGCGAACATTTCATCATTTTATAAAGTGATCAAATCTACGATATGGCCACGACATATATAATGTCCTTTTTAATTAAGTACAAACATTTTAAGGGGTAATTCAGTCCGTCATTTTGAACAACTTTTCCCAATAAATGTATATCAAAATACAAAAAAAATGTCATTTTCCTTAGTAACGATATCACGTGACTACTTCGATTTGTATGAGAACCTAAATGTTTTTTTCGTATTCCAATATACATTTATTGGGAAAAGTTGATCAAAATGATGGACTGTATGAACTGTTTCACCCTTTTAAAATATTTGTACTTAATTAAAAAGGACATTGTAGATAAACATCCATATAAGATAAAAAGATAGACGAAGAATAAGCGATAACAAAATAATAAATGTTATTACAACCAATATTCCTGACTGTTACCGCACATGCTCGCCAGCAAGTCAGCCAACATGTTCGTTAGTGAATAGACGGTTTAAAGGAAGCATTTGATAACGGGTCAACTCTTAATAGTGACAAGTGACTATTATTGATACTATTTATGATGCCTCTGATAGAGTCAGTACGGAATGGATAGTTTTCCGACCGCCTTATCTTTACGGCCGCTTCGCGTTTGAGATATTTTTAACACTTTAATTTTACTGCCTTGTTTTACTGGAATGTTTATTGATAAAGTATTTATCATTAAACGTTAAAAGAGTATAAATTTTAACAGCTATATTCAATTATGCTCATCGTATAAATTCTAGAGCCGTTTATTATCATTTTCATCATCATTTCAGCCGCAAAACGTCCACTGCAGGACATAGGCCTCTCCCAACGATTTCCAAAATGACCGATCTAGAGCGGCCTGCATCCAGCGCTTTCCAGCGACCTTATTCAGGTCGTCAGACCACCTTGTGGGTGGGTGTCCTACGCTTCGCTTGCCAGTACGTGGTCGCCATTCGAGAACATTTTTATTTTTTTTGCCCCATCGGCCATCGGTTCGTCGCGCTATGTGTCCCGCCCACTGCCACTTTAACGAACTAATCCTCAGGGCTATGTCAGTGGCTTTTGTTCTCCTACGAATTTCCTCATTTCTGATTCGATCACGTAGGGAAACACCGAGCATAGCCCTCTCCATAGCGCGTTGAGTGACCTTGCGACTTCTTATGAGACCCATAGTAAGGGACCAAGTTTCAGAGCCATAAGTCATCACTGGTAACACACATTGATTAAACACTTTCGTCTTGAGGCACTGAGGTATTTTGTTTATTAAATTGTCGTTCATTTTGAAACCGGAATATTTGTTACACTTGTGGATCTGTGGAATATTAGAGCTCGCGAGCCATTCTTCCCGAAAATTTAAACTGTCTAGCTACGTTTCATAACTAGTCATGTTTCATGAAATACAGCCTGGTGACAGACGGACAGATGGACAACAGAAATCAGTAATAGGGTCCCGTGTTTACGCTTCGGGTACAGAACCCTAAGAACAGTAGATTGATAAGTATATTTTAACCATTAGACGGTTCAGTCCCACTAGTGCCATTGAAATTTGTACCATGGTACTACTGAGTAGGTCAAAAATGCTTGTTCATTTAGGAGCTAAGATGATGGTTGTTAAAGTGTATGCATACATAAAAATCGTGTACTTCTTACTCCTAAAATAAGTCGATAATGCTTGTAAGAGAGTCTAGTGTCATCAATCCAAACATTGGACTTGTTTGGTTTCTTCCCTAAAACTTCCAGAAATACTCTCTTTTAAAAAATAACATTTATAATTGTTTATACAAAATTCAAAGAATCAATTAACAAACTGACACAAATAAAACAATATTGGAGATATAAATAAACATCAAGCTTCGAAGATTCGAAATATAAATCAAATTAAGAAAGGAATATTTATAAATAAAATTAAGAAAGGAATATTAAACTGAAACATCAAAGACTAATTAAAAACAAAATGATATTTGTAGGAGAAAAAAAGACAATTAAAAATTGGTTGTTAGGCTAAGAATCAAGTTCAGACGGAGTGCTTTATATTGAAAATCAGCCAAGTGCGAGTCGGACTCACGCACAAAGAGGTCCGTACTATTATCTATAAAAAAGTCACGTTTATTGTATGGGAGCCCCACTAAAATAATAGTTTAATTCTGTTTTTAGGCTTGTTTTAAGCTGTTTTCAACTGTCTAGCTATCACGGTTTATGAGATACAGCCTGGTAACAGACAGATAGATGGACAGTTTCTCTATCTTTGTAATAGGGTCCGTTTTAATCCTTTGGGTATGGAACCCTAAGAACAGTAGATTGATAAGTATATTTTAACTATTAGACGGTTCAGTCCCACTAGGACCATTGAAATTTGTACCATGGTACTATGGCCCCAGTAGTACTATTCATCTATTGAGGGTAATAGGCATGATGAACGGAAAAATACTTTTAGCCCATCGGTTAGATTTATTAAAGAATATTTACTACATTATACTATACTAGCTGACCCGGCAAACGTTGTTTTGCCAAAATTGAGGATTGTATGTATTTTTGTATGTTGTATCATAAAAAAATAGAAATTAAAAATTTTGTCTAAAAAATAAAAAATAAATTTAGGGTTGGAATACCCCTAACATTTAGGGGGATGAAAAATAGATGTTGGCCGATTCTCATAGATACCGGATAAGCACAAAAAATTTCATCAAAATCGGTCAAGCCGTTTCGGAGGAAACAAAAACAGTTACGTCACGTCAAGTAACATCACGGCTACGTTCGATTTTTACATAGAGGTGACGTCGCAAGCCCCCTCTTCGGAACTTTGATGCTTCCTATCTTTGTAAATTTTTACTTTTTTGGCAAACTGAAAAAAATGTGTGCATTATTTTGGATAATCTTAAAGACGGACTAATTATAATTATACTTTTCTGACACTACGTCACCTCTATTGTTAAAATGCGAGTCTCAGTTTCACAATTGCTGCTCACGACGCGGCGTCTTAATTTCTACAAAAGAATTCAATGAAATTAATTCTTGAGGGTAGCTATTTGTCTTCGCCGTGAAGATTAAGAGCTGAAAAAAAGAAGAAAGGGCGTTAATAGCTTAACTTTTCATCTGAGAACAAATTAGGGGCCGTGTCTGATGCAAATAAACACTGATTAATGGGACACATTGTTTTTCGGGGGCATTGCTTCAAATGTTTTATCCATGTATTGTATATTTAATCTTATAAACTGCTTAATTGTTGTAAGTACGTTAGTGATTAGATAATGGGGATGTGAAATGGGTAAAAAATAAATAATTGTATTTAGTCTTTGAACTAGATTATCCAAAAATAAAGGACCGTAGTTTTTTGTTTAGCAAAGTAGGTAGTGAAAATTCACAAAGATAACGCGCTTCGTAGAGTGATTAACGTCTAATTTGGTTTAAATCGTAGCTGATCGTGACGTCATGCGAAATTAAAATGTGTTGTATCTTGGTCATTAATTGCTAATCAGGGAAATGAAAAAATACGTATACCATATATATACAAACTTTTTAATAATCTATCTAATGAGCCAAAAAAAGTTTAACTTTCTATTTTTAGTCTTTTTTTGGATATAATTTGAGCCCTATTACACATCAATACAACTTAAATTGCATTTTACCGAAGTGACACGCGCACGCCTCGCCTACGCCACTCGCTCGCTTTGCTTCCTTCTCGCGCCTGCCCAGGCGCTCGCCCCGACTAGAATTCAGTAACTGCAATTTCGGTTGTATTGATGTGTGATAGGACTGAAATATATGTAACAAATTTCAAAGCGCGCTAGACGTGGGCTAGGCGAGCGCTTGGCATGCGCGTCTGAAAGCGGCCTAATGCATTCACATTTTCAGTTAGCGATCTTGACTAGTACCTATATAACGGTATACTTTTTTATATTAAACTGCCACAATCGGTCCTTGATATGCCTGACAAAAAGTTTAAAGCTTATGTAAAGAAGGTACTCTGTGAGAAGGCTTATTATAGGACCGATGACTATCTTAAAGACAACAAAGTCTGGCTTGAGCTTGGCGCGGGTCCCTCTTAAGGGTTTGTATACTCAGAAATGGTCATAATCTGGTACATTAAGTACATACTGAATTTACAACTTGATTTGACATTATTTCAAAATTTCGACATTAAAAAAGTTAATTTAAATTATGACAACAAACAATGTATACTCTGTCCACATATCAACTATAAATATTAATTTCATTGTGAGTTGAAGTTCTTGGAGAAAATGCTGCAGTGCAGTTTGTTACCGCTTCTTCTGCACTAGCGCTTTGGGGGCGGCAGTAAACTTAGCTCTAAGTAACTTTTTGACGTCGACAATTATTGTGCAATAAAACAAAGTGACGATTATTAAGAGATATTATAAATATCCTATGATAATAAAGATATAATTGAATTGAATTGAATATATTTTGTTAAATTTGTTACGAAACTGTACGTAATGTATAAATAAGCACTTCATTCAATGAAGATTTTTGGACTCGTAGACCTCTAAAGAGGTTGAATATTGAATTGTAACAAGAAATCAGTTCATTAATAACAGATACTAATAGTATAAATTAATTGTTTTTAATAGCATTACAATGCTCGGATTATTAACCAATTTAAAACATGTGATGAAAATTTTTATCACATGTTTTAATTTGGATTATTAGTATTTCCTTATTTAAAAAAAAATTCATGCTTCCTTTACGCCTGTTGTTAAAAAGGCAACCTGTCGTTTCGGGTTGGCTGACTACTTCACGTAACAAAGTTACCATACAGACATAAATCTCCATATTAGAGTAACAGGCAACAAATCACGCTATATCATAACTCAGCGATAACAGCAGAAGAACTGTTTTATTTACCCGACACCATAAATATTGTCGTGACAGACATTACGTTCACAGGGTGTTCTTGTGTTACTTAGTAGAAAATAAAAGTTGCTGTCATCTTTAGGCAGTTTTATTATTATTTGCGAATGGTTTTCCTAAAGTATGCAGCAATAATAATAAATAATATTGTAATAATATTACATTGCCTGAAAATAAGAAGATTTTATTGATTCATTGAATGATTGGAAGGCTGTGAAGCCATTGAGCAACATCGCTATTTGCTTCGTGTATTTTCCGAATGCTATCTCATCTTTGAATCAAGGAAAAAATTCGAATCATGTTAGGGGTCCAGTGCTGCCCTCATTTAAAATAAATTATAAGAAAGGAAACGGAGATATCATTTAAAACGTTGTCTTGATAAAACCATACATAATCCTTCAAACTATTTATAAAGTGAGAATGTGAAGCTTTTCTTCGCACATTTACAAAAAAGGGCCACTTTTGGCTTATGTGCCAAAAAAACCTTCACGTTCTCTCTTCAAACTATAAACAGTAGTTCAAAAAATAGTTTAAAGTGTTATCTAGGGCTCGGTCAAGACAAAATTTTAAATGATATCTATGTTTCCTTTGAATGATTTATTTCAAATAGTAGCACTGAATCACTATTTGATTTCTCGTCCGCCATCACGAAAAAGTGGCCTTTGAGTCATGCGGCCTGCAGCCACAAGACTCAAAATGCTGTCAGCCCCGTTAGCGATCAAAACGTCATAGTATTACCTCAAATTTTTTATGTATTTTTATTTTATTTTATTTAAACTTTATTTACTAAAACAACATGGTATAAATGGCGGACTTAAGACTTAGGCTAATAGCATTTTCTCCCAGTCAACCTTCGGGATAAAAAGAGAAAAATCTCATGGCAGTCGTACAAAAAAAAATGTACTCATATATAGACAAATAACACTGATTGAGCTAGCCTCAAAGTAAGTTCGAGACTTGTGTTATGAGATACTAACTCAACGGTACTATATTTTATAACAAATACATATATAGATAAACATTCAAGACCCAGGACAATTTGAAAAAGGTCATTTTCCAACTTGCCCTGACCGGGGATCGAACCCGGGACCTCTGGGTGGCGGGCTAGTATGGTGACCACTACGCTACTGAGGTCTTCAAATATATGTGTGTAATTGTGTGAGTATCTAACCAAAAGCAAATGTTGTTTGAATTAGAGCTGTTTATCCAATCCATACTTTCCGTGCACATTACAGCACAGAATAAGTACTACTCACCAGAGTTGGGCGTAGTTAACTACTATTGTGTAGTTTGATTACAAATTACAATTACATGTAGTTAACTACAAGTAGTTGAAATTACATTAAATTTAACTACAATAATTGAAACTATTGTAGTTGTAATTTGTAATAGTAGTTAAGTAGGTATAACTACAAAGATTTTTTTTACCGCGGGCGAGTATTAAAGGTGTTTTATTTCGAAATTGTAAGTGTAAAAAGTTGTAAGCAAGAAACGAAAATTTAGATAAAATATGTAGTTTCAAAAAGTAGTTTGTAATTGTGATTACAACTACTTTTTGTAGTTTATAGTTCAACTACTTTTTCAATTACTTTTTGTAATTATGTAGTTGCGAATACTAACTACAAAATGTAATTGTAGTAAGTAATTAGTAGTTTAATTACATTTTGCCCAACTCTGCTACTCACGTACAAAAGTCTTACTCAAAAAAGAAATAGCAACTTAATATGGTTAGCGCTGTGGTTTAATTTAGCTCGCGTCAGAACTTCTCACCTCTTCGTTTAGATACCTAGACATCCATTGCAAGTCAATTTCAGTTTTATTACTCTGGACAAACGATCCATGTAACTGAATTTTCCCCTTCGAAGTGGTCGCCGCGCGCATAGTAATAATGTAGGTATATTTTCGATACCTAAAGGAGCAGTGACACAGGTCTGATTACAGTGATTGAAACGAAAACACCCCGTATAATGAGACTAGTTCACGCCGATATAGTCCGCAGATAAAACAGATTTATGGGCGAACTTGATAACATTAATTTGGTTATTGAAAGATAATGCTCGATGGCCCGGCAGTATGTGCTTACGTGAGGTTCACACTTGGAATATTTTTCAAGCAAAAAAAAATATTTTACATCTGAGCAGTTTTATTAAATTTTCCAAGATGGCCGCCAATAATCAACTTTTATTTAGCTTAAATGCGATTTAGCTTTTATTCAATAATCCTAAGTTTTATGGGTCACGGAATGCGAATCTAATTTTTTTTGGAATCCAAAATGGCGTCTGAATTTTAGATTATATATTAACTTAATTCGTTCGTAACATCCTACTGGAACATCCCAGGGATCTGAAATTTTCAACTCTGGGGTAAAACACCCCGCGGGACTCGAAACTGCACCCATTTTTCATGTTTACTTTACTGACTGCAGTATTTTACCCATTTTTTAAACTAGAATCATACCTTAGTCAACCCCAACAGCCGCACGAAAAACTGGGGTCTGGTTGCAGCTCGCGCAACGCCCGAAAAGGTATTCATATTTATACTTGTATAAAAACTACATAATAAAAAGCCTGAAAGTCCAAGGTTTCAGCATGCATGAAGTTGTACAAACGCGCGTGACTAACACCTCGCTCGTACAGCCTTCTAATATTTCTTTTGTGATGTATGGCGCCCGTAACTCTGTAGGCTCACCAAACGACAACGCGTGAGGAGAAATAAAACCATTTTCTTCTTTTTTGTTAAATGTGGTGTGTAACAAAATATTAGATACATTTTAAATAAAAAACGCTTTTACTTAAAAAACTACACATGAAGGGGGAATACTATATATAATGGGATGAAGTCAGATTTATAAAAAAATATTAGATAAATTTTAATGAAGGTTTTTATATACTTATGCTTTGAAAAGAATAAGCCGAAGCGCACCCAGCGCTCCGAAACCACACAGCTGGGAATAATAAGATAAGATATTTATTTATTAAAATCTTTATTGACCACAAAGGTACAAAAGGTGAACTTAATGCTAACGCATTCTCTACCAGTCAACCTGTAGAAAAACAGAAAAACTAGTTTAATAGCGATAGGCGCTTCAAGATGTACATAAAATACTATTTATTAAGATAATGCGAACCAGAATGTGTATCTCATGCAATATTTTTTCTTTTATTTGTCACCATTTTAAAATATATGTAACAAATATATTCATATTCATTCTACCCAATAATCAGTCCGCATACCCGAGAAATAAGTCACAAACTTAAGCTTTAAGTGAAAGTAAGCAAGTAAAAACACTTTATTGCACCAAAACACATTTAACTATGTAAACCAGCTGTACAATACGCGCCTTATCACCAAGGCTGTAGCGTTTGTGTATTTAGAAAAAGCATTATAGCGGCCGATTTGTTGTGAAAACGGAACAAACATCTTTGCATTCATACATCCAAACATCTATTACTAGTAATTCGCCACGAACTTCGAAGAGCACGCGATTATTATTCTAACACAGTCTTTCCCAAAGTGGGCGATAACGCCCCCTTGTGGGCGCTGGAGGCTTTAAGGGGGGCGGTAACGGGCCCAGAATAAAGTTGGGGGGCGCTGATGTGATTTAAGCAATGAGTGATTTATAACTTCAGCTATTTCATATTTTAAATTTCACTGAAATTAAAATCCTCTTACTACACAACATCCATTTATTAGTTCATATTTATATCCTTTTTTATTGTACAAATCTAAACAGTTTCGCAGGTGAGGTCCCCACTTCCGATACTCTTTATTATTGTAAAATTGTATTATTATTGCTATTTTTTTATTTAAAATTAACAATGTTGATTATTGTTATTTGTTTATAAAAGATACTCTAATATACTGGTGTATGTATTATTATTGCTCTCTCTTGTAAAAAAGTCTTGTTTAGAATATAGGTTGAATTAAACTACAGGCAAGACAAATATGTGATTCAGGTTTTTATGGTGAAAAAAATGGGGAGCGCTACAAAATAACTGATTTTTTAAAGTGGGCGTTTGACAAAATAAATTTGGGAACCTCTGTTCTAACACAATTCAATTCCCTAACTAACACCTAGATGGCGCTATTCAAAGTTAGAACGCGCTATAGTTTCGTTTCATAATCGCCGATATTGATGCCCAACTAACTTGAAAATTCTATTGATATTTCCTACATCCCTACAAAATTTCATCAAAATCAGACCTTCGGTTCGGCAGTTATCGCGGTGTTTTCGCCCCAACTCGATTAAGAGACCTCGCTCGCTTCGCTCACTCGGTCAAAACCTTTCGTGATAATATTATCAAATAATAGGATTAAGTAACAAATATTAATATCCCTCCCATATATCCCTGAGAAAAAGAAGTAGCTGAACCAGTTTTGCTATTTGCGGTTTGATTAGTAGATACCAATCTTTTGTTTTTATTAGCAGAACCATATAGTCACATGTCCCAAACTACATCTATGATAAAAACACATTTCAACTACTAGAAGCCCTGAGTTCAGTAGTCACTAGATTTTGGTAACTGGTAACAAAAATTTTTGCTCCTTTTTTTCTCAGTGGCCAACCAATTATCATAGTCCCCCTACCCGAGCAATAAGTTACAAATTTAACGACAAAGCTAGGCCATTTAACATGAAATACTGTGGCTCAGACAGCGCTGTAAAAGTTAAACCGCCAGCCTTGTGGTTTACTTGGAAACGTGTTTTTATTTATGCATTTCGGAAGCACGAAAATGTTGAAGCTACATTTTTATTTGAGTTAAAGCTTCCGGCGCTTCCGTCTTTGCCAACATTCGACTAGGTACATAGAACATTCTGGAATAAAAAATCAAAAGATGAATTTTTCGGGGTCCAGTGCTGCCCCCGTTTAAAATAAATCATTTAAAATTTTGTTTTGACTAAGCCCTAGTAGACTTGATCTAGTATAGCCCCTTTAAAATATTTTATGAACTACTGTTTACAGTTTAAAGTGAGAACATGAAGCTTTTCTACGCACATTTGCGAACAGGCCACTTTTGGCTAATGTGCGTAGAAAACTTTCACGTTCTCATTTTAAACTGTAAACAGTAGCTCATAAGTTCATAACATAGTTTGAAAGGTTATGTAGGGCTTTGTCAGGACAAAATTTTAAATGATATACCTATCTGTTTCCTTTCAAATGAATTATTTCAAATGGGGGCAGCACTGGACCCCGAAAATTCATGTATTCCTCTCAGTTTTTCAGTTCATTAGTTTCAGTTCAAAACTTTGTTTATATTGGTTTAACATCTATAAAATAACACAAAAATGTAACTAAGTCAGCGTAGTTCGCGTTTAACTCAGTAATATCTCGCCGCGGGCCATTTACCGTGAGTAACCGCCCGCGACGGATTTCATAAAACCTACACAAACATTTAAATATTTGTTTAGTTTCAGTTTCAAATGGGGGCAGCACTGGACCCCGAAAATTCATGTATTCCTCCTTAAGTAGGTCTTGTGCATTTACAAGTTATATTCGCACCGGTAGGCACCTACTCCCGTCACTTGATACCATTTCCTGTAGACATTGTAAGTATATATATATACAATATTAAGGGAGGAAATAAAGTGTTAATAAAGCCAATCAAATGTCCTTGACGTTAATTTCTACAGGAAAACCGCTCATAAGTCAGCGTAACTCGCGTAAAGTCGCGTATAATTCATATCTTGCCACGCGCCATTTACCGTGAGTTACCGCTGCGCCGAGCGACAGATTTCATAAAACCAGAACAATATTTGTTTAGTTTCAGTTACAAAGTTTATTCAAATTAGATAGTACTTATCTATAAAATAACGAAAAATGTTTCTGAACCTGACCCATTTAATGTCCTTGAAGTTAATTAATAAAAGAAAACTGTTCATAAGACAGTGTTGTTCGCATATAACTCACCAATACTAGCCGCGCGCCGTAAGTTACTGTCGGCGACAGAATTCGTAAAACCAGAATAATATTTGTTTAGTTTCAGTTCAAAACTTTGTTTATATTGGTTTAACATCTATAAAATAACACAAAAATGTAACTAAGTCAGCGTAGTTCGCGTTTAACTCAGTAATATCTCGCCGCGGGCCATTTACCGTGAGTAACCGCCCGCGACGGATTTCATAAAACCTACACAAACATTTAAACATTTCTTTAGTTTTCTTTTTAAAGTTTATTTAATTGGTTTAGCATCTATAGAATCTCGAAACTGTAACTAAATGTTCTTAAAGTTAATTTCTAAAGAAAAACCGTTCATAAGTCAGCGTAGCTCGCGTACTCACTAATATCTCGCCGCGGGCCATATACCGTGAGTTACCGCCGGCGACAGATTTCGTAGAAACAAATCAAAATTTGTTGAGTTTCACTTTAAATGTTTATTTAAATTGGCTTAACATCTATAAAAAAAAACACGAAAATGTCACTAAATATCCTTGAATTTAACTTCTAAAGAAAAACCGTTCATAAATCAGTGTCGGTCGCTTATAACTCAATAATATTTCGCGCACTATTTACCGTTCGGTCGCTTATAACTCAATAATATTTCGCGCACTATTTACCGTAAGTTACCATTACCGATTTCATAAAACCAGAAAAATATTTGTTTAGTTTCAGTTAAAAAGTTTATTGAAATTGGTTTAGCATCTATAAATCGAATGAAAATGTTTGTTACATGTCTTTAAAGTTAATTTCTTAAAGAAAACCGTTCATAAGTCAGTGAAGCTCGCGTATAACTCACTAATATCTCGCCTCGCGCCATTTACCATGAGTTACCGCTGGCGACAGATTTCATAAAACCGACCCGATTTATTAATGTTTGCGGACTTGATAAGGTGGAAGTTAATAACGAACATAATTAAGTGCCCTTTTGCTGTAACTTTTACATGAATTTATAACACTCTCCCAGAAAATTTTCCTCTATTTTTGGAAAAAATTCTATAACATAAAAATTATGACTCTTCCTTCGCAATTCATCTATGCGAACATTATGTACGTGCGTCAGAATACACATACATTAATATAATAAAAATAATAATATTCATAGTATTAACAATAGAAATAAAAATAAATCAGCTATCACAAATTTTCAGTTAGAAATTACAAAAAAAAATCTTTTGTATATCTCACCTTGCGCCTCTTAAATAAAATTCCAGATAATGGAGTAGCGTTACCATTATCTAAGTTTAAAACTGCCGTAAAAAATGATTTATTAAAAAAATCGTATTATTATGTAAATGTTTATTTATCATCATCTGATCAAAATTCTTGGAAATAGTTGACTGCTATATATAATATGAATAGTTGACTATTTCCAAGAATTTTGATCAGTAATTAATTAATTAGAAATTTTGTAAGAAGAATCTAAAGATTAGTGTATACTGAACTTAAGTATAAATCTGTATATTTACACTTAAGCTCAGTAAATTATAATGCTTTTTGTCTTTAGATTTCATTAGGATTTATTTGGAGTTTGTGGTTTTTTTGTTTGGACTTCCCGAAGAAAATGCTACGATTTGTACACAATCGCAAGTATTTCTTTAGCAATTTTATGTACAAAATTATTAAAGAAATAAAAAAAGAGTTTAATTACATTTTTAAAGGAACAAATTTAATACCGTAATAACTTATATTTTCCACAGGCGATGCGGCTCTACTGGCAGGCTCTGTCCATCCCGTTAGAGTTTTAGTTTAAGGTCACTAAGTCAACAAAGATACGGACTGGCAGATAAGCAAAACAATTTTCTGCATTGCTAAGAATTACAACAGTAATGTAATTTTTTCTTAATATAAATATTTTTTTTGGCTAATTAGGTCCCATTGTTGGGCAAAAGGCTCCCCTCTTTGTTTCCAATAATTTATATCCTTAGCTGTTACACTCCATTCCTTGTTAAAAGTGGACAACTTGTCCCTCCATCTCATCCTAGGTCTTCCTCTGGACCTCACTCCGTCTGTTGGAACCCATGTTGTTGTTGTGAATATAAACAGAATATAATTTTTCAAAACTCAAAACCGACTTCACCCCCAAACTACACAACCGATTTTGATAAAATTTCCATGGTAAGTATATCCTTACAGACAAAAAAAAATTAAATCGGTCCAGGCGTCTTTGAATAATCGGTGAACATACATAAAAAAAGGATCGCGACGAATTGATAATCTCCTCCTATTTTGAAAGTCGGTTAAAAAGAAAAAGATATTTTTTTCTAGAAGTTATTTACCTATTTGATAAAACAAAATATAAATCATTGTGATATGTAAATAGCGTAATGAGTACAATTTATCAATTTTTATAGTACCTATTCGTGCTAGAAAAACAATAAACACAAGATAATTAGTAATATCTACAAATGTTTGAAAATCTTTTTTAGAACAAATTTTTAATGTACTATATGGGTACGTACTTATACAACGAGGAAGGGATATACCCGTATTAAATCGAAACACGGGCTATACTAGATCACTTTAGTATAACGAAATTAAAATAACAACCTAAATCCCAAAAAAAAAGACATTTCCATACAAAAGTGTGCAGCAACACTTTTGTAAGGAAATGCCATTTTTTGTGTTTTGGCTGTTATTTTAATTTCATTATACTAAAGTGATCTAGTATAGCCCGTGGTTCGATTTAATACGGGTATGTCCCTTCCTCGTTGTATAAACATTGATACAGGAAGAGTTTGTACCAGTGTGTACATTTTTACAATGGATTTTTTTTCTATTTCGCCATATAATGTCAAAATATTTGAACCTATGTACGATGGAACGACCAAGCTGCATAAATTAAAATTTAACAATTCATTTCTTGACCTTGACTTTATATTTGAAGTAAATATAGGTAGGTATCGAAGAACTGCATGACATAAAATCCGCTTGCCATTCCATTTTTGTTTTGCGATATCCGACAAGGATCGTTTAGAAAATAAGTTGGTTATTAAATGAGACAGCAATTATCATTATTAATATAAGAGTAGGAGCGTGGTGGTGATATCTCGCTAACTCTTTCGTAAGCGTGACACCTAATGACAGTGACGTCACGCGGGTGTATGTGCATCCTTTTTCTGTTAGTTGACAGTTTCCCCTTCCACCGGATTTGAAAGGCTTATTATAACTTGCTTATTTTTGAGCGGAGTAAAATTATTATTTATGTTTTCGGTTTCGTATCATGCGAATTTTTGATGTGAATAAGAAAAAAATCGAGTTAAATACCGAATTGAAATTAAACCTAAGAATATAATACACATACAGTTTTTTTAAACAAACAATGCGCTAGAAAATGCAATTGAAGGTAACACGAGCGCTGGGCCCCGAGGGGCGTCAATGAAAACGTGCTGAATAAAATATAAGGGCTCACTGCAGACAGACAGGAATACCGGATTATATAGCTTATAGTGCGCTGAATGAAACAACAACACACAAATAGCGTTTTAAATACTATTGACGACCCCCGTGGCGTAGTGGTCACCATGCTTGTACGCCACCCAGAGGTCCCGGGTTCGATCCCCGGTCAGGGCAAGTTGGAAAATGGCCTTTTTCAAATTGTCCTGGGTCTTGGATGTTTATCTATATATGTATTTGTTATAAATTATAGTATCGTTGAGCTAGTATGCCATAACACAAGTCTCGAACTTACTTTGGGGCTAGCTCAATCAGTGTAATTTGTCCCTATATATTTATTTATTTATTATTTTTATTTAAATACTCAAAACCTGAAGTTATATTCTTTGCATAACCTTACTAATAAAAATAAATGCAGGCCAACTGCGTGTCGGGCCACAAGCAGTGTAGGGTTCCGTAGTTGCGAATGAGTTCACGGAACTAAAAACTAATTTTCTATAGAATTTGTATGAACTTTTCCTTTGCCAAGTACATTTTATAAGTTGGTCGCTTATAACTTTTTAATTTGTAAACCCTCTTAGCTCTGATAGTTTTCCTTTAAACTTCTTTATATACACTATTGCTGTGAATTTTTTCACATGTCCATATTAAAAGATAGAGGGGGGGGGGACACTTGACTCTAACAAAAATTTACAATCAAAAAATGATATTTACAAGCTCACAATGTTTTTGAAAGACCTATTCAACGATACTCCAAACGATAGGTTAGTCGAGAAAAAAAAAGATTGAAACCTACATTACTTGTATGGGAGCTATCCTAAAAAAACATTTTTTTATTTTAAATTTTATTTTATGACTTTTTGCCATGATTAAGATACAGACCTAACCCATACCAAATTACAGCTTTCTAGTACTTATTGTCTCTGAGTAAAACCGCGGACGGACAGACGGACAGACAGACATGGCAAAACAATAAGGGTTCCTTGTTTACTACGGAACCCTAAAACGTGTAATGAATCTCAGAAGAAACTATCGGAGATTTTTCTTAACTTTATTGCCTACGTTTATAACCTCCTCCGTTTTCGAAGTCGGTTAAAATACTAACACCCGACTACGGAAGGCATATATGACTAAAAATGTATATATATAGTTGAAATGGGCTAATCAACACCTTTCATTTGACACCCCACTCGAATGCGAAACAAAAAAAATACTCTCACTTTTTTGTATGTGACATTTTGTATACATTTTTTCCATACAAATGGTAGCCTGACAATACTGACGAATCGATTAAAATATCATTTGTGAAAATTGGATAAGCGGATCGGATGCTACGTATACAGACATAAATACCCACATTCATTCATACATACATCCATAGATTGCTAAAATCATTACCCTTCCTCTTGGCTTTGCCGTAGTCGGGTAAAAAGGATAGTTACCTAAAGATACCCAAGATGATACAAAACACTAGTGTTTCAAAACCGAAGAGTACCTATAGGTAATACATTATAGCAAAAAATATCTACACCCGCGAGTTTGACCTAAGAAACAAGAATAATATGGCTGGACCTGCAGTCTGGTTGCAGATGACCAATGAAAGTCCATATGTAATGTCTATTATAGACTTATAGTATATAATAAAGTACCACTTAGTATAAGGACTATTGTAAAGGATAGCACTTTCCTCAGGACATTCAAAACACATTTAATAATTAAAAAAAAATATACGATTAACGAATACTTCGAAGATAAGGTGAAGTAGTAATAAATATATAAATATTTTTTTCGCAAACGGTGCCTGTTATAAGAAATGTAACTTAGAGATGTTTTTAGTATGTAAAATTGTTTAAGTAAGGATATTCTTTCTAATCTTAGTAGATTAAATATTTTCTTAAATGTAGCGCCATAAATAAATGAATATTATTATCTCTGCAGCTTGTCAAATCGCTATCGGAGTGTTGAAGATCTGCAGGTAGAGATCAATGAAAGAAACTCCACCGTCAAAAGAATCAAGCATCGCTCTTAAATTAAAAAAAAATAACAATACTCACAAGTAACCTTGTTAATCGAACTCTGACCATCAAAACGACACGAAATATAAAACTCTCAATGAACTAGAGATCACATAAACATTAAATTAAATCACAAACCAAGTAATTAAAACTATAAATATACAGCTGCCTGCCAGAGACTAGTTAAGTGAGTGGCAAGTGTTCTGCTAAGTTGTACTTATCTTGTACTGCCATCACTACGTCAATGAATTTTCAACGGTATACGGTTGCTTTAATTGTTTAGTTGTACAATTGTTTCGCGAAACAGCGTTTTTCACGCCATTTTCAGAATGTATCAGGAAAGGAAAACTTAGGTATCGTGTGTAACAAAGTTGCATATGATACAAATTTATTTTTCAGGCAAAATAAACGAGACTTTTGCAAAAATTTGATTTTTTCACCGACTTCGTAAAAGGAAGAGGAGTCGGTGCCGAGCCAAATAGAATAGGGACTCGTATAATCATCTCGCGTGTTGATTGCCGCTCGAAAACAAACTATCTATCGTGGTACCAAATTTTAAATTGGTAAAGTAATATTGTAAATAGATAAATAGGTTTAGATAGGTACCTATTAAGCTAAATTGTGGTTTTTTTTTTAGGGACACATTACACTGATTGAGCTAGCCCCAAAGTAAGTTCGAGACTCGTGTTATGGGATACTAACTCAACAATACTATATTTTACAACAAATGCATGTATATCATAATATATATATATAAACATCCAAGACCCAGGACAATTTGAAAAAATGCCATTATCCAACTTGCCCTGACCGGGGATCGAACCCAGGATCTCTGGGTGGCGGACTAGCATGGTGACCACTACGCAACGAAAGTCGTAAGATAAATTTCATGAGCCCGAACTCGATGGGGTTGCGTTGTTTTATTACAGGGTTCTTACGGCTACCTTCCAGCTCCAACGTCAGACCAGTCATGTTATCATAATATTGCATTATCAGGCGATATGCATATGCGTGCAAAATTTTCAATCAAAAACCGGGAAGTGGGTCAAATTTAACTTGCAAGATTTGATTACAGGCAGACAGACTTTCAATGCTTCACTTCCAATAAGTTTAAAACTGCTAAACCGATTTCCATTAAACAAAAAAAATACACTGAAAATCATTTGGCTACGATCCACAGACAGACACACAGACACGTCAAACTTATAAAACCTTTCTTTTTCATCAGGGGTCAAAAGCGCAGAGCGCCGCAGTGGCGAAAAACGGCGGCGGAATGTGCAAACGCTCTAATACTGTTACAAAAGCATGACCAGCTTTTTCTGAAGCCAAGCAAAACCAAAGACTGTTCTAAATATCGACAGCCAACTTCCGCTGGCCAGCCTATAATTTCATTTTTTCTCATAACCACACATTATTTGTAAGCGGCCAGTATTAAATATAATTAAAGTAGATCCAAATAACATATCGTAACCGTAATGGTGGGGTTGGGCCTTTAATTTTATACGGGTCCGTCGCGTGAACGGCCGGAGACGATGCCTTGTTAGATATCAAATATATGGCGTTCTCAGGGTTCCTCACGAACATTGTTAAAGAAAACTAAAAAAAAAATTGGATAATTATTAATCGTAAAAATTATATGTATATCAGAATAGCTGGTAACAAACTAGCCAGGTAAATTGTTAAGAATTTTTTAATCAATTTCAGGGTGTCAATTTTTTTAACGGATTTCAAACTTGGCTCCCATTTTCACATTTATGTTTTTGATGGGATATATATATACCTACTTACAGGGCATGTCGCAGTTTTCGTAATAAGAAAGATAGCATATGTGGGTAAGTACTTTGTAGAATATAGATATAAATTAAGATTAACCAAGCTCAATTTTGTCTGGATAGGTTAGGCAAGCATATTATTTTTTCACTGGTTAGAAAAGTGAAGTAAATAACGAAGTTGTGACATTAATATTTTAGTTTTTTTTGTAGTTTATTGTATATTGTAGTTTTATTAAATGTTACAACACCTTCATTTATAGATACGCGTCGTAGTTCTAATTAAATAAAAAGTGTTAGGCGTAGAAATAATAAAAAATTTAAAGTGTTGCCATTCACTCCCTGAACAATTAAACGTCAAGTAGTTTTTAACCGACATCAAAAAAGAAGGAGGTTATCAATTCGTCGAAATTATTTGTTTTTCTTTATGTATGTTCACTGATTAATCAAAGACGCCTAGACCAATTTGAATTTTTTTTCTTGTTTACCGGGGCATACCGCATACATACTTGTCAGGTCTTCCCGTTGAAATTTTATTAAAATTGGTGTAACTTGATGTTTTTAGTTTAGAAAAATTATTAAAGTCTCAAAGTCTGACAGAACAATAAGTCTCAAAAGCTGGTTCGGCTGCTGAAAACGCTGAGATCGCCAAACGGCGCAAATATAGTTCGTTAAATGATGACTATATTTTTGTGCCGTTTGGCGTGGAGACTTTCGGACCATGGGGCTATTTTAGACATGTTTGTATATTGTGTAGACATTGACTACATCGAAAATTAGGTCATATAAATTTTAAATGTTTGATGACCTAATTCTCGACACCCACACACATAAACAATAAAAAAACGTGTCTAAAATATCCACAATATAGTTATATAGAAAGTTAGGGAAACACTTTTCTCCAAATGAGTCACATTTTTTTAATAATCTTTAAAAATGTTTGATTGTGCGAGCTTCTTCTTTAAGAGGCTTTACACCTTTGGTTAGCTGTCTCAGCTAACTAAAGGTGTAAAGCCTCTTAAAGAGATGTCCCCAAGACTGATCTCCGCCGCTGGTGACAAGAGAGCTGGCTGCTTTTTCGCACAACGCATCAGTATTGCGATCCAACGAGGAAATGCGGCGTTTTTGGCACTATGCCGCATGGCAGAGTTGGGCGTAGTTAACTACTATTGTGTAATTTGATTACAAATTACAATTACATGTAGATTACAACAAGTAGTTGAAATTACATTTAATTTAACTACAACAATTGAAACTACTGTAGTTGTAATTTGTAATTGTAATTAAGTAGTTATAACTACAAATTACAATAAGAATTTATTACCGCGGGCGTGTGTTAAAGGTGTTGTATTTTGGAATAGTAAGTGTAAGAAGTTGTAAGCAAGAAACGAAAATGTATACGTAAGTAAATCTTTATAAAATAAGTAGTTTTTAAAAGTATTTTGTAATTGTGATTACAACTACTTTTTGTAGTTGATAGTTTAACTACTTTTTCAATTACTTTTTGTAATTGTGTAGTTGCATGTACTAACTACAAAATGTAATCATAGTAATTAGTAGTTTAATTACATTTTGCCCAAATCTGCCGCATGGGCACGATTTTTAGATTAAATTTATAGTAGGTATTTTACCTTTTTCTTTTTTATTTGTTAATATGTAAATTATCCTATCTTAGCTATTTAAAAAAAAAGCATTGACGGAACCCTCGATATACGAGACAGACTCGCTCTAGCCCACACTTATTTTTTTAATTGTATCGATGCAGTTTGACGGCTATCAATCAGACAGGGCAAGTAATGGTTATGATGGGTCGGCGTCAGATGACCATTTAGGGTAATGCGAAATGATCGTCCACGAATATGGGATCAGTGATTGATGTGATTATGATATAATTGTCTTGAATTTGAGGGCTATGTCTGGTTTAAGGTCAGGTAAACATGTAACCTGTCTTTAACACGATTAAACATGGTATGCAGAGCCTCGGGATATAGGAACCTAAGAACCCAAGTCGATAATTCTGAAGGTCAGTTTTTGCCAAATAATTCTTTATCATCATCATTTCAGCCGCATAACGTCTTCTGCTGGACATAGGCCTGTAACGATGTTACAATAAACCTCATCCTTCATGTAACCGTTTACCTCCATTTCCGTTTTCTAAAAAATAATCAATATTCAAATTCATTTTTTAAATTTTAGATTCCTTCCTCATCGTTCTGATTCATTCCATTACCATCTCTCGAGCTGATTACATCTATATCAGTATTGTAAATTTATAATTACCAGTATTGTAAAGTTTTAATAAATAAAATAACTCCTTGTTATTTTTCGCAAGCTCTCCACTTACCTACCTCTTAATGTAGGAGCTCCAACTGCCCCAGCTAATGCGTGGCTGCCTACCTACTAGGATTTCCTACAGGCCTCTCCCAAGGATTTCCAAAATGATCTAGAGCGGCCTGCATCCAGCGCCTTCCAGCGACTTTAGTCAGATCGTCTGACCGCCTATTGGGTGGGTGTCACACACTATAAATATAGTAAATAATTGTTACGTACATTATAACAAGTCAATTTACTAGGCAATTAAAAAACCCGTCTGTCAAGAACGCCATCTAGTCAGGAGTAGTGGATTTACCGATACTACTTGATATCCGTTGCGCCATCTATTATTTGCTAGAGAAAGGCCTGACTTATAAGCATTAATCCCCGATAACTTAAAAACGGCTCAACCGATTTACATCAAACATAGCTAAGAACCACTGTGAGATAACTTGGTTTCATGTAAAAAAATCGCATCGGAATTGGTCCATCCGTTAGAGCGCTACGATGCCACAGACAGACAGTCAGACAAACCGACAGACATTTGAATCAAACTTATAATAACACTCCTCTTTTTTGTCAATTTGTGTTAATTTATATCCTCAAGTTTTAAAACTTAACCAGAGTTAGTATATCACCTCGTAAACATTATATATTATCATAAGCATAATATGTTGGCAGAGCTAGAAATAAGTCAATTGTTACCATGTGTTCTATTGTAGTTTGTAGTTCATTGTTTAAAAACATTGTTGTAATTTTTAAGATATACAAAAAGATTTTAAGGAAACATCTTAATGTTTCAGTTCAAGCACTGAAAAGATTTTTGTACTAGTTAAATAATATTACTAGTAACTTTACAAGCTGTAGACCTCGCTAGTCACCCCGACTCGTTGAATTTTTAACCGACTTCAAGAAAAGGAGGAGGTTATCAATTCGTCGCGATCCTTTTTTTTTATGTATGTTCACTGATTACTCGAAGACGCGTGGACCGAATTGGAATTTTTTTTTGAATATGTATACTGTCCAGGTTGTCCCATATTAATTTTATTAAAATCGATTGTGTAGTTTGGGGGTGATGTCGGTTTTTAGTTTTGAAAAATTATATAGGATAAATAATTTTTAAAAACTAAAAACCCACTTCACCCCCAAATTACACATCGATTTTGATAAAATTTCCATGGTACCACCTGGAAAGTACACCCTTTCAAACAAATAAAGATCTTTTAAATTGATTTCTAGGCGTCTTTGAAAAATCGGTGAACATACATAAAAAATAAGTTCCTCCTTCTTTTTTGGAAGTCGGTTAAAAAGGTGTTCAGACAAAACAGTTCCGACTTATAAGGGTAACAAAAAAGTTTGACATTTTTGAAAAAAAATCGAAAGGGCTGATATATGATATTTTTTAAATTTTCAACTCCCATATTGCCGCCATTTTGAAAAATTACGAAGAACTGCATCTACAAAATGATTCTATATACATCATTATTGAACCTGTTTACAAAGTTTCACGAGAATCGGTTGAGAATTGCGACCTGTAGGCGAGAATAGCCGAACAAACTGACAAACTGACAGCCGGACAAAACCATTTTTGGCCAATCTCGAAACTGAGACCGTTTGCTCTCACGGTCAATTATTGGCATGTCCTTCCTAGATGACTGGCATCTAAAAAAAAACCTAAAAATATAATCATCACACTATCACATCACCAGAGATCGGAATTACGGATGCTATTGCTATCAAAAGTATGGATATGACTAATAGTTCCGGGATTTCTCGAGAATCTAATTGAGTACTAAGTAAATAAAACAATCATAATTATGTGATTTCAGGATAAGTATTTTTTTTTCGATTAAAACATATCCTTAAACATGCAGACCGTCAATAAAGTTATCAAGAAATACGCCGAAGCACATGAGTATAGACTGCTTCACCATGTGAATGTTGAGGCAATCCAGCTCCTCGACAACACGGACATAGTGCGACGTCTCAAAAGAACTAAACCTTTTGAACTAGTGTAATTTTAAAAAATACAGTGATATTATAGTGCATTGATGTGCCAATAGAGACAGTAAGAAAAGTGCCGATGGACACATTCTTAGTAAATAACGTATAAAACTAGGTCAATGTTAAATTACTTATTAGTCTGAGTTAAGGTTAGATTGTAATATTATTAGCGTACTTATTTACTTTTGTAGGTACGTTAAGAAAAGGAAAAAAAAAAACTTATCCTGAATTCACATAGTTATGATTGTTTTCGTTATAGATTATACAGTCATATTCATACTTTTGATAGCAATAGCATCCGTGATTCCGATCTCTGCACATCACATCACACGCATATTATAAAGGCGAAAGTTTGTGTCTGTGTGTGTATGTGTGTGATGTTTGTTCCTTCTTCACGCGCAGACGTGGACCAAGTTTGATAAAATTTGGTATGCAGGAAGCTGACACCCTGGATTACAACATAAGCTACGAGTAACACCACGGGCGCAGCTAGTTTCTTATAAAGCATTCCGTAACTTGATGACAGCCAATAATGGCAAAAACTATTATTTATCAACAAAAGAATAACCGTGAAAAGCATAACAATACGCATAATCCCAAATTCATCACAAAACCACATTTTGGAGAATCGTGCGGAAAACGAAATAAAAGTACACAATAGTTGTGCAAGTTACAATGTACTTTTTTTTTGCAGAAGTAAGTAAAAACCACAAAGGGTGGCAAACAAGGGGGTCGAGTTACAAAACGTAATAAGCTGCTCAATAACCACTCGAGATTACTAAACGGGGTTCAGATGTGACGAGTGAGTGGGACGAGTCGGGGAGTAAAAAAGTTTTTGGGCACTGTTGATTTTTTTAGTAATGAGCACATAGAAATTTTATACACTATGACATGTTTAACTAGAGACTAGGTAGACTGAGCTTAGGACAGCAAGATCCCAAGGCCACTCTCAGAAATTTGAATCATTATAAAAAACTATCTATCATCATCATAGACTTATGCCTCTATCAAGGATTTCCAAAACCAGTCAGTGATCTATTAAATACAATTCGTGTTATACATACAAATAAGATGCAGTATGTTAAAATAAATATAAAACAAAGTTTATTGAATGAATGCGTGAAAATCTTTAAGTCTTGAACAATCCGGCGTATGCATGTGAGTACGTATGTGTGTGAGTACGTATATGCATATAAGTTTGTATGTATGTAAGAACCTGAACTCGAGTGTTAATCGGAGCCAAATCCGTCAAGAGATTGCCGAGACATCGGGTCCGCTAATTCGCTGGTTTATTCAAATTTGACTTTTGCGCGTAAATCGAGTTATTTTTTTTGGAAAAAATTTCCAGCAGTTTTTAAAAATTAACAAGCCGTTTTGATTGCGGATTTTAAGTTGATTCTGTTCAACTAATGTGAACCCCGACAATGATGACAGATGCCGTAACGTGAGATTACAATATAAGCTTATAGTCCAAAATCGATGCAATTATTAGTATTGTCCAGTGTCAGCTAAGATACTAAAAGCTGTACAAAATAAATAAAATGTGGAAAAATAACACTAAGCCTGACAAAAGGAAGAAAATATAATTAAAGCTTCAAGGTTTATATATTTTTTTATTACCGACCCAATTACAGCTGCAGATTTTTTTTTATGAATTGTTTTGAGTAGCATTTACGAGTGTAACCGCTTAATCGATCAAGCAAGCGAAACGTTTCGAGACTGGCCAAAAATTTTTTTTGTCCGGCGGATGTCCATATGTCCGGCTGTTCTCAGGTCCCATTTCTCAACCGATTCTCGTAAATTTTGTGAAAAAGTTTTATAGAATTTTTCTGTCGATTCAGTATGTCAAAATTTTTCAAAATGGCGGATGTATGGAGGTTGTAAACTTTAAAAATATTATATTGTAGAATGTCATAAAACTGTTTTGTAACCCTTATTATGACGAGGTAATTATGAGAAGAATGAAAAAGACATTACCCTCTTAATCACGAAAACTATCCTAAGTACTTTAGATTATATCTTTTAGTGGTGTTTAATCCTTACTTGTATAGTGGCGACAGTCTATCTATCCCATTTAATGTCTACTACAATTGAGCGTCATGTCGTCACCCCGTGACGCCCTCAATCTGTGACAATGTGTCATTTGATCCCCTCACATCCCCTTTGTCATGACGTGACTGTCAATAGTATACCATATTATTAATCATCTTCAATAGTCAAAAAAATCTACACTCCTTAAATTGGCAGCATGTTATTATTCACTATGACTGATTCATAAAGAACGTACCGTCGTATACTACCAATGTATTTCTTTTGGAGGTTTTTTATGCTTCAGCCTTTTATGTAATTGACAGAAAAACAGAGCTTTTTAAACCAATAGCGTTACAAGTGACATAATTCTTTGTAAAGTATCAAATTTTCAGACTGAATTGAAATCTGTTCACTACTTGTGTACCTATTCTAAATCTTTGAATCTGTTAATAGTTCTAAATTACCTGTGTTGACCGTTCGTCTTTGTTCAGATTGGTCGAACATACAACAATTTGTCTACAACCATTATGTACCTACCTAATTATTTTATTAATTTATTTAATCTTTATTGTTCATAAAAACAAATTGTACAGAACAATTGTCGAACTTAACGCTAAAAGCGTTGTCTACCAGTCAACCTTTGGGTTATACAGTCTAAATGTGGGTTGCAAGACTTACAAGGCAAAGTAAAGCACATAAAACAAACGATGTTAATAAATAAGTATATATAGCATGCCCTTTCAAACAAAAAGAATAATTTTCCAAATCGGTTTAGGCGTCTTCGAATAATCGATGAACATACCAAAAAAAAAGATTATTGATAACCTCGTCCTTTTTGGAGGTCGGTTAAAAACAATGTTTCCTGGGCGCGGTCGCAGCCTGAAATTTTGGAGGGAGTCACTCACTACACTAATAAAAAATAGGTATACTAGATGTCATTTCCAAGTTATTTTGGCCATCGTACGTAGTTCATAAAAACACCACTAGATGTCAGCAAACTATAAATTTATCGCTGTTAGGGGATAGCTAGAAATTTACTTTTATTATTTGGCAAATTTCTGAGATTTTTCAATTTGACCTTAGATTTTGGGGGGGGGGGAGTCATGTCCCCTGTGACCCCCCCCCCCTTCGGACCGCGCCTGATTCCGAGTAAGGTAGCACACTTTGTTCAAATTAGTAATAAGCATACTACTTATTAACATCGAAATTTGCTCATACTAGTATAATAAACACTGAAAACAAAAGCTAAAATAAACTAATTTAAGTGAAAAATCACTCCAATAACTTACAGTTAATTGAGCTTTAAAAACAAGAATCTAGCAACTGAAGGCTTAATATCCACATTCCCGCACACAATAGTCATTCTACAAGAAATATTAACATGCGACCGCAATTATATCCACAAATGGGCGAAGTATTATAAAAAATGCGTCAATAGAAAAATAAATCATGCTTATGAAGTAGTTGGCTTAATCTGATACTACGATAAGGCAAACAAGCTTGTACCATATTTCATAATCACATTACTTAATCTCCACTTAAAACTCAACCTTAAAACAGAATAACTAAAGTTGATAATTCATTAATGGCTAGTACGAAAATAAGGTCGGTGTTACACAGTAAGCTACGAAACCGCGATCCGTCATGTCGCCGTCAAAGTCCGCCTATTCATGCGAGTAATTAGCGACCGTCAGCCGACAATATATGATTCCGTTGACAATGGCCGTGTTGTGAATAGGGGGCCAAATCCGATTTTTTGTTGACTGACAACTTGGGATCGGGAGTGAGTATTGAACGACTTTGAATGATGTTGAATGATGAATGCTGTTGCGTCAGTTTTGAAGGGTATCGGATTACGCTACCAATCTGGATTGGGACTTAACATAATTTCAATTTTATGAGTGGATTGTTTGTTTTGATTGTGTTTTTATGGGTACCGATGTAAGAACTGATTTGGTTCAACTATATTTTTTTTAACTGCGTAAGTTACGTGTCATATTATTCTCTCCTTATGCAACACAAATGTCTTTTTACTTTCATGCAAATTAACATGTACCGTTATAAAGGGAAAAGTGCCTACTTATAAACCTTTTTAAAAAGAAAATAACAATGAAGATATTCCTAGCATTAAACCGTCCTTAAGCTGGCCATTCATTCACCAGTCATAATTACGCCATAAAAATTGCACTGCCGGACATATCTGCTAACATAAGGTATTATTCGGTATGAAAAGTTCCAATTCACTACTTCCCAATAACTTGAATCAGATAATTTTAAATGGCAACAAACGTTTTCTAATATCGATAAATGACGTCATAGTTTCTTGGAGTCAAATAGCGCTCTTAATATAAGTTTTTCCGCAGAAATAAATCTAAATCTAAAATCAGATTGAATATAGGTTTGATCAATGACAAGTTACCTTATTTTTTAACGTTTTATTTTCTTAACTACTGTTACGTCTACTACTGGTAGTCAAAAATGATTTTTAATAAGAAAGTACCCAATTGCACAATGTCTTATGCTACCAGCTGACAGATAAATTAGGTAGGTAAAACCCTGTGCTTTGTTGTAACTTTCTTTTATTCTTCCCATGTTTTTACAAACAAAATAGTCCAAGCCTCCTCCTCGAACAAGATACTTTGACAACCACTACCGCTGACACTACAAATCCTGCCTTTTGAAAATTCAAGTAGCCTGATCTGTATCGACAAAAGAATAACAAGTTTCGGTTTACTGCCAAACAGCGGACAATGCCCGGATTTCGTTCGTTCATTCGATTTAATTTGACACCTGTCAGATTTTATTCTCTATGGAATAGCAGGCACAGAATAGAAAAGTACGGAAATATAACCATCAGATAAGAATCAAGTATTTTAAGAGATCTAAAAAGAAAATAGTTCGAAATCACAGGGCGCTATTTCTGAGAGACATTTGAAGCTAAATGGGCCTGAACACTCAAAATTTAAAGATAAAAAAGGTTATTCTCATTCAGGTACAATTAAATTAGGTAACCCAATGCAGTCTTCATGGTCATGGTTGATATGCATGTGTTAACTGTCTTACAACGAAAAGAGGGAGAAAGAGAGATTAGCACAAATGGGTTAAGCTCAAAATATATATATAGTAATAGCATGTGTTCTTGTTACAAATGTTGTGTGCATAAGTGAATATAGAACGTGGAAGGGAACTAACACGTAATAAATCGAACCACGGTCTATACTAGATCACTAAAGTATGATAAAATTAAAGTCATCATCATCAGGTCTTTTTGTCTCCACTGCAGGAGCACGACCCTCTCTGTACTACCAGAGCTATACTTAGCCAGAGCAGCCAGAGGACTTGGCCTACACTCTCCTCGCTGGCCAGACTTGTTGGAGAGGTCTTATTGATGTTTATAAGCTTTGTTTAGCTTGTATTCCCTAAGTCGCCTTCTACGACATCCACGGGAGGACTTGGAGTGGCCCTATTCTACTCTGCCGGAAACCACACGGCCGAAATTAAAGTAACTTTAAACTAGTGGCTCTGAGAGCTGTAGACCTCGCGAGCTCGTAGAGATTGCAGAGTTAGTTATGAAAATGAAGTCTTATAAAATTTTGGTAAACTGGTGATTTTGGTAAAGTAGACTAAACGAATGTTTACCGTAATTACATAATTCCCAAGAAAACAAATAAATATACTCGCACTTTTAAAAAACTTTTAAAATAAACTTCAAGTACCGGTCGCAAAATAAAAATAAATTCATCGAACTAAAAAGAGAACACCTTCCGGTAAGATTCGAACTCTAGACGCATAAGTCGATCAGATCTCTTTATAAATAAACCGGACTATTCATCTTTTGACAATGCTGGTGAAAATATACATATGTATGTCATAACATAATAGAAAATAAAATTCCTTTGTTATTTCGTTGTCACTACAAACAAAATTAGCTTAGGCCCATTGTGCCAACACCGTCATTTTCAAAAAATTCCAAAAAATGGTTCGACTGTCGATTTTCATATGTTTATCAAACCTGCTCCCAAAATTTCACGGAAATCGGTTGAGAAATGCGACCTGTAGAGGAGAACACACAGACATACCAAAGCATTTTTGGCCAAGTTGAAACGGAGACCTCTCTCGTTTCGCTCGCTCGGTCAATAAAAACCGGCATTCATACAAAAGTGTCTAGCCGCCCGGGCAATTTGTATTGGAATGTCGAATGTATTTAGTTTCTTTCTTGACTGTTATTTTAATTTTATTATACTGTAGTATTATAGCCCGTGGTTCGATTTATTACGGGTATGTCCCTTCCACGTTGTATATATTTCTATACCGATTTTATTTTACGTTACCGGTTTTTTGCTGTTACCGATAGATTAGGCGGTTTATAAACTCGGGGTGTGTGCCCGGCTTAAAAGTGTTATTGTTATACAATAATTATGTTTCGGGTTACTTTGCCCAGCTGCTAGGCTATTGTGTGGAGAATTGTGTGAAATGTACCAACAAAGTGGAACTTGAATGATACAATCGATGACAATGTTAGTTCGGCTTGATGTAAGTTTATCATTTATAGGTAAGATTTGGGGAGCTCGGTGGCCCTGTGGAAGTACGCATTGCTAGCGCTTTCGCAAGTAAGCAACCACGAGTGTGGTCCGCACTTGGATGGGTGACCGCAAGCGGCATAGAAATTTCTCAAGCTCCACCGTGCTTTGGAAGGTACGTTAAACCGGTATTCCTGACTGTCATCGTTGAATGGTAGTCGTCAAGCTACGTCAGATGCCTTTCAGCAGCTTAAAAAAATCGGACACCAGTGTTGGCCACTCGCACATGAAACACAAACAAAACCGTTTATTTGTTGTAGATAAAATAACAATATATACGGACAAATCACACAAATTGAGCTAGCCCCAAAGTAAGCTTTGTGTTATGGGACTTATGGGATACTAACCCAACGAAAAAATATTCTTTGATATATATAGATAAACACCCAAGACCAAGGACAATTTGAAAAAGGCCATTTCATACCTTGCCCTGGCTGGGGATCGAACCCAGAACCTCCGGATTGGCGGACTAGCGAGTTGACCACTCCCCCACGGAGTTCGTCAAGAGTCGAGGTAGAATCATATAGAGCAAAAATAACAAAATAGAAAAAAAATGGGACAAATTGGCTAAAAATACTATTATATTGTATAGATAAATATGTGTTGTAAATCCATAAATAAATCTAACAAAGTCCCCTAGCCCATAGACAAGTGACCTTATGCTTTTTCTCTTATTCAAATGTGCTCACATCAGTATACACAGTACTATCTCTATGCCATAAACTGCCATTCTTACAATGTAGTTCTAGCAGTCTGCATGCTCACAACACGGAACATGTATCATCAATAATGTCTAACTGCATGCTAATTGTGAGATAAATCGCACAGACAGACAGACAAACGAATATATTAACAATAAACGTAATTTATTGGACGTTTCGCCTCCACACGCTCTGCCGTCACGCATAATGTGGGTGCCTGCTGGTTTTACCCGGCTACGTGACCCAAAACCGAATTACTTTGTATGGAATCATGTATTACAATGTAAACTACCTAATTTCTCATTACTATTTTCTATATAGCGATGTTGCCTGGAAGAAATTTCTTAGCGATAAGGCCGCCTTTTGCGCATTTCCTAGTTTTTAAGATAATTATGTCTTGTATTTATTTATTTTGTCCAATAAAGGGTATTGTATTGTAAATACCTCCCAGTGACTCTGTGAGCTGTAGACCTCGTAAGTCACACCGACCCGTTAAAGTTTATCCGGTAACAAATAATTATAAAAAAATAATTAAAACAAGCTTTTATCTAAAACAGTCTTTCCCAAAGTGGGCGATAACGCCCCCTTGTGGGCGCTGGAGGCTTTAAGGGGAGTAACGGGCCCAGAATAAAGGGGGGCGCTGATGTGATTTAAGCAATGAGTGATTTATAACTTCAGCTATTTCATATTTTAAATTTCACTGAAATAAAAATCCTCTCACTACACAACATCCATTTATTAGTTCATATTTATATCCTTTTTTATTGTACAACTATAAACTAAAAATGTAATTAATATTTATTATTTTAATGCGTTCACAACGCTATTTATATCGTTAAAGGAATCAAACACTGAAAAAATTTCGTGTTTTAAAGTTTCTCAGGTGAGGTCCCCACTTCCAATACTCTTTATTATTGTAAAATTGTATAATTATTGCTATTTTTTTATTTAAAATTAACAATGTTGATTATTGTTATTTTTTATAAAAGATACTCTAATGTACTGGTGTATGTATTATTATTGCTCTCTCGTTTAGAATATAGGTTGAATTAAACTACAGGCAAGACAAATATGTGATTCAGGTTTTTATGGTGAAAAAAATGGGGGGCGCTACAAAATAACTGATTTTTTAAAGTGGGCGTCTGACAAAATAAGTTTGGGAACCTCTGTGCTAAAAGAATGAATTTATTTCAAGTTCTTCTCAAGACGAATCAAACGAGTCCAAACTAGATGCGTCTTTCCATTTCCTATGGCCAACTTCCGACTCCATCATCAGATCAGCTCCATCATTATATTGCATTGTCACGCGATATACGTATGCGTGCAAAATTTCAGCTTATTGGGAAGCCGTGTAGTGGGTCAAATTTAACTTTGCAACTAGCAAGATTTGATTATAGACAAACAGACAACGGGACAGGTGAAACTAAATAAAAGCTTGTTAAAAAGTTGTGTAGACAAAAAAAAAGTGCGTTTTAATAAGGGCAACAAAAAAGAATTATGACATTATTGAATAATTTTTGAAATAATAAATATTCCAAAAACTATTCCATTGAAAAAAAATTTCAGCTATTCTGAAACACTGAATCTTCAAAATAATTATAATAATATTTATATATAATTATAATAATTATATAATTATAATAATTATATAATTATAATTATTATAATATAATTAATTTATATAATTTTCGAACATTCTTACAAAATTTCACGAGATTGGGTTGAGAAATGCGACCGAAATGCGATGCGTATAGGGATAGACAAACTGACAGCTTCGCTCGCTCCATGCCACGCTGTTACACCGGTGGTCCTGGGTTCGAGCCCCGATCAGGTCAAGATAGAAAATGATCTTCTTCAGATTGACCTGGATCTTGGTTGTTTATCTATACGTGTTAGTTAGTATCCCATAACACAAGTCTCGAAATTACTCTGGGGCTAGCTCAATCTGTGTGATTTGTCCGTATTTATTTATGTTAGCGCATTTCTGATTGCATTCTCAGCTGTGCTACATAGAGCCCGAGGTGAGGTTTCCCGCATTTTCTTCTCCAAATATATATGCGTGTCAATGATCACCAACCAAGCCAGCGACTCATCACTATTTTGATTACTTCTTCCACCTTCTCGCCCACCATCACGCTAAAAGTAGCCTTTGAGTCTTACGGCCCTGGGAGTCTTTGCTTAGAGCCACAAGTCTCCAAAAGCTCTGTCTAAACTATTAGGGATAAAGATGTGATAGTATGTATGTATGATACCAGTGATCGGATAATCGGGCGCTTATTTACCTAAACTTTATCGGATAATCGGGCGCTTTTTTACTAAAACTTACGCGGCACAAAACACAGCGTTGATACAACCACCAACCTGATAAAAATAATTATGTTTCGCAGCATCCTTCTAGGAATTACATTAACTACGTGTAGCTGCGTGATCCACTACTATCCCGTGCACGACTTGTTTAAAGCTACAGTTAGCTAGTAACATAATTTTTTTTATCAGGTTGGTGGTTGTATCAACGCTGTGTTATGTACCGCGTGAAGTTTGGGCAAATAAGCGCCCGATTATCCGATCACTGATGATTACCCAAGAATGCCAAAGACCATGCAAAATGGAGAAGAAATTGCCGGAACAATCTAAACATTGCAATACTAAGCGTGTTTCGCACTTTGATAAAGGTGGCATAATACTTTCTAGACCTCCTCCGTGCTTACAAAGGCACGTTAACCCGTTTGTCCGGGCTGTTATTAATTATTATTAACCCCTTATATAGCGGAATATCAGACGCGTAGATCTACGCAACGACATACGAGAGGTTCATATTGTCATCAAGCTATATCAGATGCCTTTAGACATCTTGCAAAATCTGACACCAGTTTGGACTATTTACACACACGAAAAACAAACAAAGTTTTAACTTTATAGGACCGCAAGGAAGTGAATAACATGAAATAAGGCCACTAGCACTCCACCATGCATGAAACACGTCATTTCATGCTAGAATTTATTTAGAATTATCGACTATTTTTTAATGACTTAATTATACACGAATAGCCATACTGCCTCTGTTATTATACATCAATTTGCTGCGACAAAGCCGTCAAGTCATATGTTATTTCTTAGCCTGTTATTATCACTATGTTCCTATTGATTTGGTCTTTGTAGATATAAGTAAGTGGAGAGTTGTTATAAAATTAATCATTATTGAACCAGAGACCTCGAGTAACAAACTGGGCTGTTATTTTAATAGATACCAAATTGTTGGTTATTAAAAGTACTTTATCAATTTAAAAGGCACAAAACAAGTTAGTTAGGTAGGTAAGTACAATGCAACACAAATAAACTGAACAAAAATGGCGGACTTCAAAGCGTTTTTGTACAAATTACCGACACGTAAATTGAATCAAAAGGCAGTCGTCGGCGCATTACTGGTACCTGCGCCGATAGCCGCCATTTTGGTTCATGCTGGGAATTTGTACAAAAATACTTTGAAGTCCGCCATTTTTGTTCAACTTATTTGTGTCGCATTGTACTCTGTATGTCAAGGTTGTTTATTTTTATTTTATTTATTAGGTACACCAACAGGTTACATGAGAAAAACTTACAATTAACATTTACTTCTGTGTTCTAGCATTAAACCCTATTACAGATAAACGAAACATTTAAAAAAATTGAAGCTGCAGATTATACAAATAAAAATATAACTAGGTATTCTTAAATATTCAAATTTAAGTTTTTATTTATTCAAATTTAAGTAGAAATTTAAATTTTGTAAATAAACACTAAGATTCAATATTGAAATTATGTATTTATGTTTTTTTTTACAATTTCAATTTATGAGTAATGATGTATTTGAATTATATTTATGTTTCTCGTGAAGTCTGGCCACAACAAATGCATACCTCATATCCGACTTGATGTCATCAAGAGTACAAGATAAACACTGTCAAAAGTGAGCGAGAAAATATTCCGATCGTCAAAACGTTGCTTTTTAGAATAATCAGGCGTTAACTCAATTTATCCTTTAAAATAAATCTCACCTATTTTCATAAGAGTATCTCATTATTATTGTCATTTTAGCTGTGTGCAATTCTGCCCAAATGTTTTGCAAAACGATTGGGTGAAAGAATCCTGCATCCAACCTGCATGTAAGTATCTACTAACTCTTAAATTCACCAACTTACAAAAGACAAAGAAAACATTACCGCAAACAAATTACTTAAATCTGAATCTTAAACCTCAAATTCCGAGTGCAAAAGTTAGGGCATTAACAAGCCGAAGTCGATGTAAGAGTAATCCGCTGGTGATGTATGGCGCCCGACCCGCGACCCGTCGACCCGCCCCGCAACCCCGTAATTCACGGAGCTCCGGGGTGTTTTATTACCTGATGAAAAGCGTCCCGGTCGGGTGCCGGCGGTAAATCCGCCGCGTCTGAGGGTTATCTGATTTTGATGACTGTCTGTCTAGGGTTTGCAGTTTGGAGCTAGTAGGAAAGTTAGGTGGAAGGAAAAGTATCATGGTTTCATTTATTTCCGATAAAGAATACGACATGATGTCTTCCATTTAGGCCAGGGAGAAAATATAAAAGCTTAAAATGTTACAGTTCTCTTCTAGCGGAGATCGTTAAAGCCGATCAAGTGTTGGACGAGAATCTGAATGATGTTAAAGGCGGCTAGCAACCCATCACTATTTTGATTCATTTTTCCATCTTAACGCTCACAATCACAGTAAACGTGGTCTTAGACTCTTTCGGCCCTCGGCCCTGTCTTCCCCGTCAGGAATAAAAACGTGAAATGTATTTGTATCTGAAAACCTAATCAAATCGGCTCAAAAGTTTCAGAGGTAATCAAGTATAGACCAGCATATAAACACACCAGAGACTTGAAAAAAATAAGATGAATGGAATAAATTGATACTTACAAGAAAAAGAATATAAAAATCAATCAACCAGAAGGCTTCGAATATCTTCACCAAAATAATAAGCACATGCCACTTCCTACGCACACTTTCACGGTCACAATCACAATGTGAAACAAATTAGGTAAGTATGTATGTTGATAACAATCACATTGAATTTACACAGAAGTTAAAGAACCGTTCCACGTATATTTAGCCACTGGCTCTACTGATCAGGAGAACACAACTAAAAAAAATAGTAAAGTAATTAATGTGTTAATCAATAAGGTTTATCCAACTGTTCAAAGGCAATGCTCCGGTAAATGTAAATACAAGTGATCTAGCCTTGGTTTCTGTCCGTCACGTTTTTGTACTAGTAAACCCGTTCTGCATAAATTTAACATTTAATTTTATCATCAGACAGAAAACGAACAAAAAAATGTTAGGTTTTTACTTCGCACAGCACACAGCCTTCTTCGAGCTAGAAATGTAATCCAATTACAACCTGACACCATCTTTATTCTTTCTTAACCTGGGGCTTATTTAATAAACGTGACAATCCGACAATTTTGACAGTTTTTGTCAAAAATGTCGAATTGTAATTGTCAAAAATGAAATCCAAATGTGACAAGTAAAATACTGACAAAATTGTAAGACAAACCAGTTTAATACAAGCGACGATCATGTCAGATTTTACCAGTCGAGTCTCTTTGCAAATATTTACGGACTTATATGTTATGGTAAAAAACAAATTGTCGCTTCTTTACATATTTGTTATTATAAAATTATATCGAGGCATGCTTATTAGTTATGAGAGATCATGAGGGTAATTTAAAAAATAATATTACAATTTTACTTTCATTTTGGTTTGATTTATGTGTGCTACAAAATAGACAAAATACAATTATTACAATTAACAAAATATGCCACTAGAATGGTTTGTCTTTTCGGAGCCAAGGCGCTGGTTTTTAGAGAAACCTATTGAACAGCCATGCACCAAGTAATCACATATATTAAAATATAAAAAGCATAGTTTTTTTTTTTGAACGTACCCACGTTTAATTATATTTAAATATTATTAAGTTAATTTATTATTAAATAGCACCGATAAAAAATTGTACCCACCTAGGTACAATTTTTTATAGTACGTCTCATTTTAATAAAGGAACGTACACATAGAACAAGATAGGCAATAGGTCCCTCGGAAGCGAAGTACAGTGGAAGGTGTCAAGTAGAGAATGAATTTGTCAGCTTGTGATTCTTATAACGATGCGAAAAAGCAAGTACTTACACATATTATCTGAGATCTTTCATATCGATATTTCATATTCAATACAAAATAACGTATAGAACAAGACTGGCAAAGTCCCGGTCCCACGGAAGCGAGATAAAGTGCAAGATGTCAAGTGAGGAATAAATTTTCAGCTTGCAATTCTTCTAACGATGCGAAGAAAACCACACCCTCCTCAAAAGTGTAGTCAATATTGATAAGTACTTCTTTTTAAATAAATTCCCTATGTATAAGAGAACGTAGAGAACAAGATTGAAGTAGTTCCTCTCTCGCCTGGAACGAGATACAGTGCAAGGTGTCAAGTGGAGAATGAATTTGTAAGCTTATGATTCTTCTAACTTTAAAGATCTACAAGAAAACTACACTAAATATCTAAGATCTTCTCAAAATTGTTGTAAATATCAATACTTCTCTTAAATATACTCACTATATATAAGAGAATATATAGAACAAGATTGGCATAGGTCCCCCCTCCCCCGTAACTGGATTTAGTGCAAGCTGTCAAGTGGGAAATGAATTTGTCAACTTATGATCTTCTAACGTTGCGAAGAAAATTACACCAAATATCTAAGATCTCCTCTAAAGTGTAAAAATATCGATACTTCTCTAAAATATACTCATTATGTATAAGAGAACGTAAAGAACCAGATTGGCATAGGTCCTCCGCCGGAACGGGATACAGTGCAAGGTGTCTAGTAGGGAATGAATTTATCAACTTGTGATTCTGCTAAAGTTGCAAAGAAGATAACACCACAATATATCTAAGATGCCCTCTAAAATGTAGTGAATGTCGATTCTTCTTTTAAATATACTCACTATGTATACGAGAACGTATAGAATAAGATTGGCGTAGGTCCCCCTCCCCCGGAACGGGATACAGTGCAAGGTGTCAAGTAGTGAATGAATTTATCAACTTGTGATTCTGCTAAAGTTGCAAAGAAGATAACACCACAAATATCTAAGATGCCCTCTAAAATGTAGTGAATGTCGATTCTTCTTTTAAATATACTCACTATGTATTCGAGAACGTATAGAATAAGATTGGCGTAGGTCCCCCTCCCCCGGAACGGGATACAGTGCAAGGTGTCAAGTAGTGAATGAATTTGTCAGCTTGTGATTCTTCGCCGCCCGCCCGGCCATACATCACTGGGAAACGGCTTCGCGGTACACGATTTGAGGAATTTTCTTAGGGTGTACTTACTGAAAGTTGTTACATGAAAATGGTCGATTGTTACATTTACCTACCACGACGATGAGTGTTATAAGTTTGAAGCTAACGTCTGTCTGTCTGTTTGTCTGTCTGTGGCGTCGTAGCTCTCGAACGGATGATTGGATTTCGATGCGGTTTTTTTTTACTTGAAAGCAAGTTCCTTGCGGTTGTTCTTAGCTATGTTTAGTAAAAATCGATCCAGCAGTTTGAAGAATATCAGCTCTTTATCACAATCTAAACCATGGTTTATATCTAAATGCCGCTTTTTTTTGTTAATTTTAATTGTATTGAGAAGCAATAGATGTCACCACCATCTCTACCAACACTCCATCACTATATGGTGTGTACGATATTATTATACTAATTTATTATACATGAAGCTATGGAAAGTCGGGGTTTTTTTAATTTGCTTGGCAAATAAGTTGTTGTAGTAACCTCGCAAGACCCGAAAGGCCTTAGAAAATGCCATCCGGGATTTGAAAGGGTAAACTTAAAAGATCTACAATATGATATCACTGAAAATCCAACAAATAAATGATTTGATTCTAGGAGACCCGTACTGTAAACTCCATAGCTAATAAAGTATTCTTCTAATTTTCGAACAAACGAGAACATAAAATATACTTACTACGTCGACAATCCGGGGAGTTTACACTGCCTCATAATTGGGAGTGGAATGTTTTCAGGGTTCTCGTACGTATTTATGTTGTTGTAAGTTTGTTTATTCCACCATAACCAGATTTGGATGTATGGTGTTGCGTTAGAATCCTTACATCATCCAGAGAAAAGAATAGTATGACTTGACAATAACAGTATCTATTCTGAGAATTCAAAAAGAAATCCTATTACACTTTTCGTGTACCGGGCAAGTGTCACTCGGGGCGTCCGGGAGATTTATCGCGTGATGAACAACTTCCTTCATAAAACACGGCGCCGACTCACCGTACACACTTTATATACTGTCGGAGAGGCTTCGTGTGAAGGATTGACCGGCAAAATTGGTAACATTGGCCTGAGCTAATTGATATACTCAACTAAAGTGGTTGCCTATTCGTCAGCGTCGCCAGCTGCATATTCTCACAACCCTCTTTTTAATTCTTTTTGACCCTAAAACTCCGTCATATCTCAAATCAAAATTCACTTTTCTTGGTGATACCCATGGCAAAAATCTTCGCTCTTCTAGCAATCTCCGTCTCGATATACCATTTCACCGAAGTGGGTTCTTCGAACGTTCGTTTGCTGTTCAAGCGGCAAAGCTTTGGAACGCCCTACCAATTAATATCTAGAAGGCTCGTACTCGAGTAGCGTTTAAAAGTGCAGTGCGTGCACATTATCTTCGAGAACTGACAGATAGAATACAAATAATATATATGTAGTATACGTATTGGTTATTATATCTTATATCGACAATTTCTTTTTGGTTCGAGTAGCTAAGGTGTGAAATGAACTGCCTGCGTCTATATTCCCAGAGAAGTACAGCCCCGGGACATTCAAAAGTAGATTGAATGGGTATCTTTTGGATAGGCATGCTTCATCCTAGTCTTCATCGTCGCTTACCATCAGGTGAGATTGAGGACAAATGCCTAAACCAATATATTGTAAAAATATATATATATATACATATATATATTCAATATATATATTATTTGAAAGGAAACGGAGATATCATTTAAAATTTTTTCTTGATCATGCCCTAGATAACCTTTCAAACTATTTTATGAACTACTGTTTACAGAAAAAGAACGTGAAGCTTTTCTTCGCACATTAGCGAACAATGGCCACTTTTAGCAAATGTGCGAAGAAAAGCTTTTTTTGCCTGTCTTATATGGCTTTTGTCATTTATCAGCTTTCAAAAACCCACTGTTGAACATGATCCTCCTTTTATCTCCATTACCCAGTTCTTCCCAGTAGCTTTCCTGTCATCTTCTATCAACGTAGCTTTTGAGGCCGCTTGAAAAATATGACACCAGTTATGGGCAAAACTTGGATAGTGATCGAACCCAAAACCTGCCAAGTGGTGTCAACCATTACGCCACGGATCTCGTCGCGTTCGTACAAGTACACCACAAAATCTAACATACATACATACATAATATCACGCCTATTTCCCACAGGGGTAGGCAGAGACTATGGACCTCCACTTGCTACGATCCTGACAAACCTCTTTCGCTTCATCTATACTCATCAATCTCTTCATACATGCCCTTCGGTTACGGGTACAAAATCTAACAACAGACTATTTTCATTTAGATTTTTATTTCTTAATTAATGTTAATTTTTATTTATGTTTTGTTCTTGTTCAAAGTCAAAGTCAAATCATTTATTTATCTTTGGGTATTTATATCACTTGATAATTGTCATTTCTTTTTTCTTTCGATTTCTTAATAGTTGGTTGTTGACGTCAGATCATTTACTTACAACTAAGTTTACTGCCGCCTCCAAAGCGCAAGTACAGAAGATGCGGTAACAAACTGTACTGCAGCATTTTCTCCAAAAACGTCAACCTTACAATTATACTGATATTAAAATTAGATGTGTGGACTGAGAATACATTGTTATGTCATAATTATTAATTAAAAATGTCAAATTTGAAATTAATGTCAGTTTGTATAAAATACATGTACTGATTGTACTCAAATTATGTCATTTGTGAGTGTACAAATATAAACCTTTAAAAGGGACCCGCGCCAAGCTCAAGCCAGACGTTTTTGTCTTTAAGATAATCATCGGTTCCGTAATAAGCCTTCTCACAAAGTACTTCCTTTACATAAGCTTTAAATTATCTATCTGGCATATCAACGACCGATTCTGGCAATTTATTATAAAACTTTATACAGTTTCCCTTAAACGATTTACTGACTGTTTTCAGCCTATAATACGGGGTAACTAAAACATTTATGTTACGTAAGTTTCTACCCGTAATATCACCTGTTTTATTAAATAAGGCAATATTTTTCCTCACATACATTATATTTTCATATATGTACTGGGATGGTACAGTGAGTATATCAATTTCCTTAAAAAAATCTCTTAGGGAGTCTCTCGATCCTAAATCATAAATTGTTAAAATGAATGTATAGTTCATAATAATGAGACCTATTTAAAAGTTAAATAAATAATTTAAGTACTCCAGACATAAATCCCAAGCAAAAAAGCAGGACTCGTGTCTGCGGTCAGCAGCTGAATATTCATGAAGTTAACTCAATTTATGCGGCCGCGAGGCGTGCTGTGCAGACGTTTCAGACATTTTTACAAAGAAACACTATCACGCCTGTTACAGTAACGGGGTAGACAGAGCCTTGTCACTCTACTACTCTTAGCGTGATTGTGCGCGTGAAATTGGAAAAAAGGTGATTTGGATTCTCGCCTATTCTCCAGATCGGCTTCATCGGCTTTTACAATCTGAGCGGAGAGAGAAGTAGCTGGTACATTCTTTTAAATTTTTTTCTTTCTAGACCAGCATGGAAGATTTTAACTAACAAGCAGCAAACTAACAATAAAAGCGGCCAAGTGCGTGTCGGACTCGCCCATGAAGGGTTCCGTAGCAGTAAGTAACATAATATAAAAGTTCTTGTAGTACGTTGTAACTTTGATCGATGTTTTAATAAACGTATTAAAAAACTACTTACTAGATCTCGTTTTCGAACCAATTTTCGGTGGAAGTTTGCATGGTAATGTACATCATATATTTTTTTAGTTTTATCATTCTCTTATTTTATAAGTTACAGGGGAGACACACATTTTACCACTTTGGAAGTGTCTCTCACGTAAACTATTCAGGTTAGAAAAAAATGATACTAGAAATGAGGTTTCTAATATCATTTTCAAAGACCTATCCATAGATACACCACACGTATGAGTTTGATGAAAAAAAAAATTGAGTTTCTGTTCTAAGTATGGGGAATCCCCAAAATTTATAGGTTTTTTTTTTCTATTTTGTGTGAAAATCATAATACGGTTCACATAATACATCTACTCACCAAGTTTCAACAGTATAGTTCTTATAGACAGACAGACATGACGAATCCATAAGGGTTCCGTTTTTTTTCATTTGGCTACGGAACCCTAAAAAGTCTCGACTTCCAATATCCATAGCGCCATTTATTATTTGCTAGGAAAATACTCCGAATTTGAAGCGTTAACTCCCAATAAATTTTAAAACTATTTTCATTAAACATAGCTAAGAAACGCCGCAAGGGAACATGCTTTCACGTAAGAAAAATCGCATCGAAATCTGTCTATCCGTTCGAGAGCTACGATGCCACATAGACAGGACAGACAGACTGACATTAGCGTCAAACTGTCTTTTTGACCCCCGATAAAAAAGAGACATGTTGTAGATGTCTCTTTTTTATCGGGGGTCAAAAAGACAAACGAAGAAGTACTCTATCTAGTTTATGAAAAATGTTTGGTCATCTTATACGACACAATTAATTTAATTAAAACATGTTATTAGGAAAAGTCGAAGCAAGAAGAGGAAATGGAAGACCAAGAAGCGCATTTATAGATCAGGTAAAGCCGTAAAGGGATGGGTTAAGAGTCCGTTACCCTAGACAGAATCAAAATTTTCCATACAAACGTAGTCTAGCTTTTACTTTGAAACGGCATGTCAGATATTGGCGAAATTAAGTAATTTTAATGAAATTGCATATATAAAGGTATATAACTAGTTTTCACAATCAAAATGTAAACTTATAAGAGAATAATAATCTATCGTCTCATATTTGACCATTAGTATGGAAAACTTCTACACTCTCATATTTTCTTTAAAGTTTATATTTGACTGTCGAGAACTAGTTATATGCCAAGATATATGCAATTTCTTTAAAATTACAAAATACTGCCGACACCTCACATGTCATTTCAGAAGAAAAGCTAGACTACGTATGTATGGAAAAGTCTAGAGTGAGACTTAGGACTCCTCCGACAAGAATACAATGTCCTTTTTAATTAAGTACAAATATTTTAAGGGGTTATTCAGTCCATCATTTTGAACAACTTCGCCCAATAAATGTATATCGAAATACGAAAAAAAATTTTGGCTCTCATACAAATCGAAGTAGTCACGTGATATCGTTACTATGAAAAATGCAAAAAAAAAAATTTCGTATTTCGATATATATTTATTGGGAAAAGTTGTTCAAAATTATGGACTGAATCACCTCTTAAAATATTTGTACTTAATTAAAAAGGACATTGTATAAAGGTATATAACTAGTTTTCACAATCAAAATGTAAACTTATAAGAGAATATAGTCTATCGTCTCATATTTGACCATTAGTATGGAAAACTTCTACACTCTCATATTTTCTTTAAAGTTTATATTTGACTGTCGAGAACTAATTATATGCCAAGATATATGCAATTTCTTTAAAATTACAAAATACTGCCGACACCTCACATGTCATTTCAAAAGAAAAGCTAGACTACGTATGTATGGAAAAATCTAGAGTGAGACTTAAGAGTCCTCCGACAAGAATATTTTTTTTTTATTTTTTTTTTATAAATAAATATGGACAAATAACACTAATTGAGCTAGCCCCAAAGTAAGTTCGAGACTTGTGTTATGGGATACTAACGCAATGATACTATATTTTATAACAAATACATATATAGATAAACATCCAAGACCCAGGACATTTTGAAAAAGACCATTTTCCAACTTGCCTTGACCGGGGATCGAACCCGGGACCTCTGGGTGGCGGACTAGCATGGTGACCACTACGCCACGGAGGTCGTCAATATAGATCGAACTACCTATTATAATTGTCTATATGTACTTACTTTGTTTATTAACAGACTTGACTTGTTTGAAGGCTCTTTGGTAACGAATTGCCGTGTCCAAACAGTGGAGCTACAAATTACCCTGTCTTGCCATTACCTAGCTGTAACAGAGCGGTAGTATCCAGGATTTATGTGCTCATATATCTGGCGAGTCATATTTCGGAGACCAAGGTTTACTTGAGGCATGGTAATTACTTGCCACAGACAAGATTATCACGTTAGAGTACAGTCAAGCATCAAGATACCTGACCAGACCCTCTACTTATATCTTCCATTTTCTCTTAAACTAAAATTATATTAACATGAAAATTTTTATTTAGACAGATTTTGATTAAATCTTTCTGAATATAAATTTTTATGATAATATTATTTTTAGTTTAAGAGAAAATTGAACATATAAGTAGAGGGATTGTTAAGGTATCTTGGTACTTGACTGTACCTTCATGAGCAAGAGTATTTGACGTCTCCATTAGTCCTCGAAATATAGGACTTTTTGTAAATATAAACTTCTATACACGCATCTTTTCTGCTAAGTAATTTCTGAATACGTTCCATCCAAAAGAAAACTGGTAGATTATTTATCATTAGCATTAAGTTTTACCCTGATTTATCTGTTTTAAGTTTAAGCTTTATTGGTATAAAGTGAAAAAATAAACGATGTAATACCAGCTTGATTTAATTTGAAATAAATGAAGATATTACGCCACCTTATAACAAGTCTCATTTTGTTATAATCATGTTTGTATATTTTAAATCTCCGGATCATGTACATCTGCTAAAACGGTCTAGGAATTTCTTTACCATGATGCGGATATTGCTAGAATTAAAAAAAAATGTGATATCACTTTGCCTGACATTAAACATGCTTAGGAATGCTGCTGAAGCAATATGTTTGTACTTAGTTCTTTAGCAGCTTCTTACGGCATCAACAAGAATATAGAAAAAGTACTTAGTCTCTATTCTAGGCTGGAAAACACACGACATGTCGCTTTCAACTGGAAATTTGCAACCCTCTATTAACGCTTTAAATTATATAATTTATAGTGTTAATAGTATAATCTAATAGCTTATAGCCTATCTTATCCTTCTGTCCATTTTTTTATCCTATAGTGTCCACCGTGGGACAAAGGCCTCCCCTCCAGACTTCCATTGGTATCAAATCTTGAGAGATCGTCAGACTCATAGAATTATAAGTTACAACTCATAGAGGGGCAGATTATCGCGTTCTAGGGCGACCTCTCTTCTCTTCTTTTTATGTATAAATATAAATATATCGGGACAAATTACACTGATTGAGCTAGCCCCAAAGTAAGTTCGAGACTTGTGTTATGGGATACTAACTCAACGATACTATATTTTATAATAAATACATATATAGATAAACATCCAAGACCCAAGACAATCTGAATAAAGCCATTTTCCAACTTGCCCTGACCGGGGATCGAACCCGGGACCTCTGGGTGGCGGACTAGCATGGTGACCACTAAGCCACGGAGGTCGTCAAATGTCTATGTCCATTACGGAAAAAAAGTGTGATATGACCTTATCACTCCCAAAGAACCGCTATCCATCGCAGCCGTCACCACAGTCTACCACCACGTAAAAAGAAAGAATTCGTCGGCGGCCATCCGTCCAGATTGATGACATCTCTTCTACACCTGAGCACGTTCCTATTTGCATTCTTAGCTATAACTCAGGAGCCCGGAGTCCACTATCTAACATTTCTTTCTTTTCTCCAAGAATAAGTGGATAAGACAGAACTGGCGCCTGCTTGATGTCAACCCTCCTAAGGAATGCAGCTTAAACAAGAGATATTTTTATTTAGTCCTTTAGTTGCCACTTACGTCATCCACAGGAAGGTAGAGGGAGTACCTACTTAGCCCCTTTTCTATTCAGAAAACCAAACAAAATGTAGTTAGCTTATATTGTAATCTATGTTCAAATTTTAATATTATTTAAATTCATATACTTTATTCTCTAATTTAATTTGTAATTTATTTTGTTGTCGCAATTTCATGTATTTTAATTCTAATTTATTGATATTTATATTATTATTTTTCGGCTTCCGCGGAAGACCAGCGTCGTGGCTCGTACCACGGTCCACGACACATGCTGAGCGTGGCCGTTTTAGTACATACTTGTATTCATGCAGCCAAACAAATTGTTAAGTTTTATAAGTGTGCTACCAAATAAACAATTTTTCTTTCTTTCTTTCTTTTCTTTCTTTAGCTTCAAACTGGAAACTAGCAACCGTAACTTATACTATAATTCTGTGTCCATTGCCTAAAAAAGTGTGATATGACCTTATAACTCCCAAGGAACCGCTATCCATCGCAGCCGTCACCACAGTCTCTCAAAATCACCTCATCAAGTGAAATCTCCGCTCGCCGTAAAAAGAATGAATTCGTAGGCGGCCATCCGTCCTGACGGATGACATCTCCGCCCAGCATATTTCACCCCCGTTAGTGTCTGGGAAATTTACGACCCGCCGGGAAAAAATGTGCACTCCCTGAGAGGAAATTTCGCTGGTTTTATTCAACCAATATATTTTATTTGTGGCTCGATGACTGGGAGATTTATCTTGCGGGTGAGAGGATACATCTTTGATGTTGTTATGAATGGTGTAAGGAATTCTATTGATGTTGCACGAATTGATTAAATAATTTCATGAGTTGTTCTATTCATAAAATCTAAATACACATGTATATATTTCCATTTAGCAGAAATTTTATACACGCGTTTGAAGAAAAGACTACTTTTATACAACTATAAATTGACGACCTCCGTGGCGTAGTGGTCCCCGGTCAGGGCAACTTGGAAAATGGTCTTTTTCAAATTGTCCTGGGTTTTGGATGTTTATCTATATATGTATTTGTTATAAAATATAGTATCGTTGAGTTAGTATCCCATAACACAAGTCTCGAACTTACTTTGGGGCTAGCTCAATTTGTGTTAGTTGTTCATATTTATTTATTATTATTATTATTATTATATACAAACATCCTCTGCAAAATTGACTCAAGTCAATAAATACTTGCACTTAGGACGCGGCAATAAACATAACTGTACCTAAGTAAATAACCAATTATTATGAAATCGAAAGAGTGATTCAAATATCGAAAGACAAATGAATGATTTTTGACTTTGAATATTAGGTACATTTTGCACTCCTAGTGGGTTTAAAAGCTACTTTTTCGCAAGAAGACGTAATAAAATAACATATCGCTAGGCAGAGAGAGTTCTCCCTCGTTACAATGTAGACATTCCATCTTCAATTAGTTCATTACTCCAAATTTATGTTAACAAGTACCCAAGTACCCATTAACCCCATTAAATAACAAAAAGCCGAGAACGTACATTACAAACACAAGTACATTAGCACGCGGCTAAATTCCGCTTTTAATCGCGCTGTGCAATCGTATATTTCTTGATTAAGAGCTCGTAAAAATGTCTTCCCTGTCTGATTTACGGCGGCGAGAGAGAGAGCAGATTAGCGGAGTTTCCACCGTACCACACTATGATAAACATACAGAAGAGCCACTGATTTTTCATACTGCCTATAGGCATCTGAAGAAGCTTAACGACGAAGACAGTTGAGACTGACGCCAACAGCTTTACGTGCTTTCCGAAAATCAATGTTTTTTGCCACATTCAAAACGACATTAGGTCACTAATAAAGACTGCATTTGTTTTTCGGATGGAAGGTATATCAAAACTTCACTTTAAAAATCTAACAGTAACGCAACCCTTTGATTCCATTTTTCCATCGTGAACACCTACTATCTCGTTAAACGAGGCCTTCGGTTCCTATGAACCTAGGCTCTGTTCTGCCCCGTTAAGAATGTAGCGAGAGCAAGGTGGTATGCCCAACTGCTACAAAGGGAAGATCTTTCCGAGAGACATGGAGTTGCGCCTGGAAAACCGACTTTCCATCGGTGTATTGTCGGAAATTTATTTTATGCAGCGAATCGAACGAACTCTGTTATTGAGGTGTAGGATACTGCTAGCGCCATCTCGTAGTCTTCTTGTCAACTATTTTATCGCTGTAGTTGTGGTTGTAGTTCCTCATAGTGGTGTAGAGGTTGCCACAGGAATAAGACGTGACAAAGCATCTGTATCTGGTATTATATAGCTTTTGGAGTTAAACCTGTATCCTCTATATTTTGCGTCGGCGGTTCCACCATACTGCAAGTGATGAATGGTGATGGATTTGGCTTTGTGCTCCTGATTCGGAGCCGTCTGGGCAGCTTTGTTTCAAGTGGATGTATGGCTGTCGAGATTGTCTGGCTCGGGTATGACTGATGGACTTGGAATGAATATTTTGACTTTGCTTGTTTTTACACAACCCAACAATGGATAAAATTTTCAGGCTTCATATGTCGTACGTAAGTTTCGTTATTCAGCTTTTACTTTAAAATTCTTGGAAATTTCTTATTTGGAATAACCTGCCAAGTGCGTGTCGGGGCACGTGCAGTTTAAGGTTCCGTAGTTACGAATGCCCACTTTGAGTTCACGCCCTAAAAAGTCTTTCAATTTTATAAGTTGGTCGCTTTTATAACTTTTTAATTTGTTAACCCTACTTAGCTCTGATAGTTTTCCTTTAAAATTTGTTACATATAATACTGCTGTGATTTTTTCACATGGTCACATATATATCATCACGATGTCACTATGTCCTTTCTTTTTCTATTCACCGAACATCATCCATCCATAGCAGCCTTTATATTATTATTTTCAGAAGATAAGCTTCTTCCAAATCATTAGACTGTCGTCTTTCTTGCTACCTGCAATATTCATCTAGTTTGGGCCTTCTTGACGCTTAATATCCACTTAAGCTACCTGAATTTTTCGGGGTCCAGTGCTGTCGCCATTTGAAAAAAATAAAAAGGAAACGGAGATATCATTTCGGAGATTTTTCTTGACAATGCCCAAGATAACCCTTTAAACTATTTTATGATGAACTGTTTACAGTTTAAAGTGATAACATGAATCTTTTCTACGCACATACGCCAAAAGTGGTCGTTATTCGCAAAAAAACAGATTGACACACCGAAAAATTCAGTTAGCCCCTTAACACAGTGCTGGGTGTCCTCTACCTTGCTTATTGGCCCATGATCGCCTCTCCATTACTGAACACCGTATCTTTTATAAGGGCATTCTTAGTTTGCCAGATGATTTTCTAAGGATAACAATGTATATTATCCATTAGCAAATTATACAGCTTGCATTATTTTCTCCTTAGTGCTCATCTTATATCATGTTTAAAGCATTAGCTGCCACCGAGCCGTAAACTTGAAGCACTAAGTTGCTGCTCTAAAATATGAACGAAACTTTCCGGCAACTTATCTACGTTTAAGCTTACTTTCACACAGACAGGCGGGAAGATATTTTTTTTTTTCATATTAAAACCCGTCATTCACTTCTAACTTCACAGTGGATTTTGATAAAAAATTAAAAATTTAAAGAATTTTCCTAATTGATCACGGCGTCTTCGAGGAATCGGGGAACAGAAATAAAAAATACATATTATACATTCGAATTAATAACATATTTTTTTGAAGTCGGTAAAAAGATATTATATTTAGTTGCGACCAAAAGAATACCGTGTAATAAAACTAATATTATTTTAGAGGCAGATATTTTCTATAAAACATAACAACTTTGCACAAGGAACATGAATAATAAAAATTTTTTTACAAAATACTTGTAGCGAGAAAGGTCTGTCAGGATCGTAGTGTAGGTCCATAGTCTCTGACTACCCCTGTGGGGAACGGAGGTGATAATATGTATGTAAGTAATGGTTTCAATAAAAACTAGGATCAGACCTTTCATTAAAAAAATATATTCAGTACACTCTTATTTTCAAATGAAAAATAACCTTAGATAGATATCATATTCTTTTTTTTTCAAATCTATCAAGCTGTGATTTTCTACCGGTCAGTTTAGATGAGGTAGGTTGTGGAGCCTTCGGTGGTGATATGAAAAACAATTTACTTAACACTCAAACGTAACTACTACTTATTCCTTTCTTGTAATCTTTGGAGCAATGTTTTTTTCAAATTATTCGAGCAAGGTGCGAAACCAAAATCTTCCTCACTCAAGTCAACCTCACCTGCACGCGGTGTTCGCTGCTAAACAACAAACGAGGCTCTGACAACTCTTAACAGACTGACTGACTGACAACCCGCTAACCCGCACTGGACCAGCGTGGTGGCGTAATTCGAATAAAGAGAGACTTAAAACGGGACTTAAAAGGCTAATTAAAAAAAAGTATTCATGCACCGGCCTGTCTAGTTGAAGCCTAAGCCTTGAAATAAGGCTTGAAAGATAATTTACTTCACACTCGGGACGCTGTAACTAACAACTAACTATGAATTATTCCGAGTTTAATGTTTTGGCCGAGAAAGAAGTTTGGTAATTGCTATAAAAGGGCCATTACTGCAGCAAATACTCTTTTTGAAGCTATTTTCAGATATTTTTAATTTATGTAAGTAATAGTGTTGTAATTGAAATTTACAGTATTCCTAGAAGTTAGACTATTATTTCAGCCAACTCTATTCGAGGGTAAAAATTACTGTTAGGCGTACAATTGGTAGAACTTAACATTTTTTAAATGGTAATACATTGTTAAAGATCTACTTTTTTCGGAGTCTACTTGAAAAATCCGGCTTGTGTTAGTTTGTTCGCCAATAACTGGAGTATCTTCGATCGGAGCTTCATGAAATTTTGGTATGCGTTTATATGGCCATCAGAATTTCTAACAATACAATCTCACGCGCTAAGATGCGGTAAAAGAATACGGGAAATGTAATCTCTCTAAGACGTAACTCCATCTAATAGATACCTCTCGATAGACGCATCCGTCGGTCACTAATGAAGACAAAGCTCCCATTATAAATGCTTTATGGGTTCGCGATATTTCTTATAAAATAGGACTGCCCATTCCCAGCTAATAAAGTAGATAAGGTGGGGCGATATTTTACATTTCAGCGGCGGTAAAGCAGCTCCGGGAACCGACCGAAATGAGCCATCCGGACGTGGAAAGTGCTACAATTTATACAGAGTCCTAATATATGGTGAGGCGCAAAACGTAAGTGTTACTTACTTTGTTTGAACTCACTTTTTTATGTTATAAGGCGGCAAACGAACAAGCGGGTCACCTGATGGTAAGTGATCACCGCTGCCCATGGACAACTGCAACACCAGGGGTGTAACGTTACCGACCTTTCAGGTCTAGTCTCGTATTTTGAAGGTTTCAATGTCGTATCGTTCCGGGAACACTGCTGCAGGAAGTTGATTCCATAGTTCGGTCGTACGTGGTAAAAATTCCTTTTAAAACGTACGGTGGTTGATTGCCAACTACCAAGTGGTCACTTACTTACTGCAGCCTCTTGCTGACGTCATCTACTGTTGAGGCTGCTGTTGTTCATCAAATTGCCCCTTGGCAAAGGCACATAATTAATATAAGTATAACTTACAGTACGGAATCTCCAAAGGTCCCACGCAACATACGTCCTCGTTCTCTATCCCCACACCTCTGGAGAGTCTATCAGGCATATAATGTCCGATTGTTCTCATCTGGCTAACAATGAGTACTTGCACAGACATAACCTCGGCCAGAATTATTCACCAGCAGCTTGCTCTTCGAAACGGACTTCTAGAATCTGAGGTACCCTACTTTAAGTACTCACCAATGACGACCTCCTTGGCGTAGTGGTCACCATGCTAGTCCGCCACCCAGAGGTTCCAGGTTCAATCCCCGGTCAGGGCAAGTTGGAAAATGGCCTTTTTCCTAATAAATGTATTGTTATTTTCTGCTAACTATTAAAATAAATTTAAAATTTCATGTGTCTCACTTTAAAAATTACGAAGTTCCATACAAACTGACAACCCCTGATTCACACCCTTAGGGATGGAATTTCCAAAAATCCTTTCTTAGCGGACGTCTCCTAGTCACAATCTACTTTCCTGCTAAATTTTATCTTCATTAGCTTAGTAGTTTTCGAGATTTCGTGATGAGTGAGTGAGTGAGTGATTTTCACTTTTATATATATATATATATATATATATATATATATATATAGATAAATGAAGCTACGCGACACAGTCGTTGAAAATGATATTTTTTCTCAATTTCGCATGGTCAGCATTGTGACCATTGACACACAAATTATATTTGGAGAAGAATAAATGGGAAAGCGCACAGGTTCCAAAGCAGCGCAGTTAAGGACGCAACCGCGAACGTGCTAAGATAAAAAAAAATCTTGCCGTTGAGTCTTGCGGCGCTGGGCTGACTGCTTAAAGCCACTCTGTACGTGTACTTTACTTACAAATTGACATTAATTTCAAATTTGACATCACTCTTAATTAATAATTATGATATAGCAATGTATTCTCAGTCCACATATCTAACTTTAATATCGGTATAATTATAAGGTTGAAGTTTTTGGAGAAAATGCTGCAATAAAGTTTGTTACCGCTACTTCTGTACTTGCGCTTAGGAGGCGGCAGTAAACTTAGTTGTAAGTAAATGATCTGACGTCAACAACTATAAAAAAAACGAAAGAAAAAAAATTACAATTATCAAGTGATACAAATATCCAAAGATAAAAAAATGATTTTTGACCACAAAAGCTAAAGTACTCTGTCCGCTCGGTTAGGAATAAAGACACTCGATAAGAGAAACCTTCCCGCTCCCTTCCCTAACTTGTACCAAAACGTTAGTTACAATATTTCACAGGGAGCAGACATTTTTATAGGTATTTAGCGAAAACGTCTCTCCTACAGGCCAATTTGCAAGTTGTTTGCGTGGCCGATAAATTCAGGGGAATGACTGGGCTCCTTTAATTTCCGAATTAGCCACTTTGTTACTCACACTCAGCTGGAACTATCATGAATTTCAGGAATACTAATTTGGTTTAGTCAGCTTTCCGCGCTATTTTCTCCGCGTGTACCACAGTAGCGTGTATCTCATACAGATACATAGAATTTGTCTACCTAATAATACCCTAATATAATATCGGGTACTAGCGAAAAATGTATTTTGCTTTCTCGTAATTTAGGTTTGATTAGTGCCTACCCTGACAAAAATATTTGTGCACATCACTGATTTAAAGTCTCATCAACATCATCATGATTTCAGCCGCATAACGTCCACTGCTGGACATAGGCCTCTCCCAAAGATTCCAAAACGACCGATCAAGAGCGTCCTGCATACAGCGCTTTCCAGCGACCTTGGTCAGGTCGTCGGACCACCTTGTGGGTGGGTGTCCTACGCTTCGCTTGCCAGAACGTTAAGTCTGCTAAATTTGAACGAGACAAGAACCTTTTTGTGGACTTTATAGCATTATGATTTTTTTAAACGGTTAATTAAACTCACGTAATATATTTGGAGAGGCTGATCAGATCAATAACCATGAACTCTCTTATTTTATCGTAGCATTTTCATTATTCTCTTATTCTTTCTATAATATGGGAAACATATTTTTTTAAATATAACATCTAGTGATAGAAGCTGTGGTTAAACGTTAGGTTAGAATTTAAAACATTCGAAAAAAAAATAACAATAGAAAATAGGAATGTCAATTGAATTTTCATTGAAATAAAAATAAAATAAAAATAAAAATCGTTTTCGGTATATTAAAATTCTTCCAAAACAGGCCGACAGACGAACAGACAGACAGTGGAGTCTTAGTAATAAGTTCCCGTTTTTACCCTTTGGATACGGATCCCTGTCTACAGGTACATATATACTTACAGTACTATACTGGCACATTAATTTCAATATTCCGTAAAAACATCCCGCTGTGTACTTCCACCGCCGCCATATTTCCGCGCGATATTGTTATGTTCCCTCAGGAGAGTCGCAACACGATACATGCTCTCTCGGCTTTTACCAGAAACTCTCACTGATAAAAAAATGTTACACCGTTAGTAAATACACAGAGTATTTGTATTTTTACAGAATTAAAATTGTTTCTTGGTCTTTTAATAACAAAAAGAAACGTGAGTGACGTGAAACATTCGCTTGGAACGCAGTTACTTTTCGTGATGGAAATATCTTACACGGTTTTATTAATAATTCGATTCCGTATCTCACTCCATAACCCAGTTATCCGGTCCACTTACATCCCATCTACATAGCCCAAACCAAGTAAATCCCTCCATGGCAATAGTTCGGCAGCCATGGAGGACTGTCCGTTGGTGCATCATAATGGTACTCGTACATGAAGAATCCCCGTACCCTAGACTTTTCCATACAAACGTCGTCTAGCTTTTATTTTAAAATGACATGTGAGATTTCGGCAGTATTTTGTAATTTTAAAGAAATTGCATATATCTAGGCATATAACTAGTTTTCGACAGTCAAATATAAACTTGAAAGAAAATATGAGAGTATAGAAGTTTTCCATACTGATTTCAAGTTTGAAGTTCATATTTTGACTGTGAAAACTAGTTATATGCCTTAGTATAAGCCAGTTCTTTGAAATTACATAATTTCGTCAAAATCTAACATGACGTTTCAAAATAAAAGCTAGACTACGTTTGTATGGGACAGTCTGATTTTGTCTAGGGTAAGGGTACTCTTAAGGGATAGACCTGCATAGATGCAGACATCTCACTTTTAAAGGTACTAAAAGGCCTATTTATGTTGGCGTTGGCCACTTGAACGCCTCAGAGGACCCCATGGACCCTTGGCTGAAAGGCGTAACAACATAATAATGAATAATAAAAAAAATGGCGTATGCTGGGTTTGAACCGGGAACATCGACCACCTCAGGCATACGCTCTCGACTAGGCTATCGACGAGATAACCAATTCGTGAAATTACCTTTCAACTTACAACTTTCATATCGTCCGAAAAAGAACTTCGTTTCAAAGATAGTAGAAAAAACAGAAGCTAAAATTGAATTTTTCAGCGCAAACTCAGAAACCCTTAAATTTATACAACGTAAAAGGGACATACCCGTAATAAATCAAACCACGGGCTAGACTAGATCACTATAGTATAATGAATTTAAAATAACAGCGAAAGCACAAAAAATCGGCATTTCCATAAAAAAGTGTGCAGCCGCCCGGACAATTTGTATGGGAATGTCAAAATTTTTTTGGTTATTAAGTTGTTATTTTTTTATTATCCTCATTATTTCAAGACTAGTAATTAATATTTTTACAAATATTATCTACAATATATATATACAAAATTGCTATAAATATCTATTACCATCGCCCACCATCACGCTAACGTGGCCCAAACCGCTAGGTAAAGAGACCTAGGGAGGTCTAAGGGAGCACTAAGAAGGCTTTTTTCAAAACTCTCCTCCTAAGGAGGTGAAACGAAGTCCAAAGTTTATATGGAGAAACAAAATTAGTTAAACCATTTTATTTGAAACTTCGCAGGAGTACTCCTGGCGGTAAATGAGTTAGTATGTGTTTACAGTATTTTTTTAAATTAACCCCTAAGTTTAAACGGGGATCCAAAAATAGTATGGAGAAACAAAATTAGTTGGAACATTTTGAAGCGTTCCGACTCTCTCTCGGTCTAGTGATTGACGGGAACGGAAAAAATACGTTATAATAAAGAATAATACATTCTATAATTATTCAAACATTTTAACATAATAATTCATATGTTATAACATCATTTATAACGAAAAAAGCCAACTAGAAATACTATTAAAACCATTTCAACTTCTACGCGGACAAAGTCGCGGGTTAAAGACTATAAAGACCTAACATAGACCGCCGTCGGTAGCCGGGTAGTCTCAAAAAGCTTATTACTATTTGTTATAATGTGACACTGAAGAAACAAGTTTAATTTCCGGGCAAATAAAAAAAACCGGCTTTGAAGCGTTCACTCTCTTATAACTTGGGAATCGCTGAACCGATTTCCAATCTGATGTAGTAGCCGAAGATATGGAGGAAGGTAGGAATTATTAAAAAAAACTTCATAGCGCGTTTTAGTTTCATATGTAAGCGTTAAGACGCCAGCTAACGATGTTTAGTGGAACTACATATTTCGATTAATATCCGTAACGCCATCTTTTATTTGCCAGGCAAATTAATAACCCCGACTTTAAAGCATTAACCCCCAATAACTTTTAAATGGCGTTCCCGATTTCCATCAACAAACATAGCTAACACTTAAAAAGCCACAGACAGACAGACCTACAGACAAACATTAGCGCCAAACATAAAAACCCCTCTTCCCTGTCGGGGATTTAAAATAGGGTTGTCAAAAACATCAATATTTCTCTTTCCTCGAATAAGTTGTTACACGTCGCCTCATTAGCATAACCCAATAAAACACAACAACGAAACGCCTTAACCCTCTTTCGCTGACAAAATGTGGAATAATTTCAAATCCAATACAGTCACATTCTATCATACCACACTAAAACATCCTTTACTACACGCCCCAATCTTTAGCGTAAAGGAAATAAGGTGAGAATTCATATAGCACTTCAGTTTTAAAATGTGATGTATCGTGGTTGATCTAACCCTAATATCATCTGTCACGTGTCACCCCCAAATATTCACACGGTGTGATGCAAAATAGATTTTTTCACGTCGCTGTCTGTCCCCGTGCGCTGTATCGAATTTTATTAGGCGTCTTATGAGGGGCTGTTTCCATTATAGTCACTCGATACTTCAGGGAGACTTTTAAATTTTTAAACTTAATAGAATATTTATTTCGTGAAAATAGAGGGAGAAAATGTGTTTATTTACGTTGCAGTGAAAGTTTGATGATGGACGCGTTGAAACTGAAGTGGGGATTGAATTTGATTTTTAGCCCCCGTAGATATTGATGTTACTTATAAGTAAGACGCTAACGTCTGTCTGTCTGTTGCATCGTAACACTCGAACGGATGGACCGATTCAAATGTGTTTTTTTTATGTTTTTTTCGTTAGCTTCTTTTTGATATTTAAGAGCAGGGGTCTCTTGTCGGTGGAGAGCTTTCCATGGCTCTCTTTCCTCCGTCAAGTTCTTAATCTTCTTAATGTTTTCACGTTTATTTATTTTTTACTTGATTGAAAAAAGTTCGTCTGGGTTTTCCTACTCCACTTTTCCTTTTATTTTCCTTCCATTATTGTTTTAAAGAACGCATCATGACGTAGTAGATGAGACAGGTAGAGTTACAAGTTTTGTACGTTAGTAATGTTTGATTAGAATCGGTACAGCCGTTCAAAAGTTATTGAGGTGACCATTTGAAAGTCAGGGCTTTCCGTAGCAAAAATTGATGGCGCTATGGATATCAAATTGAATCGGTAGTTTCGCTACTGATCACTAGATGGCGTTCTTGACTGTCGGTGTTTTTTAATTTGCTTAATAAATAAACTTGTCTTTGATATACGAGTATGTCACCTTTGATTGTTTCTATCGATTTGTTATTGAATACCTAAAATCTTTCTGAATTAACACGAGTAACATTACTCGTGTTAATGTCATGTTAATATTATTTTGAGTTTAATAGAACATTCAAGATATAGGTAGAAGGCCTGCCCAGGGCCCAGGTATCTCGTTAGCCAACTACGTACCAAAAATAAATCATGCTGAAACATTTAACCTAACGTTTCCTGCAGTTATATTTATAACAAACCTAAAGATAACCCCAAACAATCAAAAGCAAATCACAAACCGAGCAACAAATTGTCACGCTTTATCTCGCAAAGTACTTAAACCGAACAAAGACGACAGCTGATAAACTAGCACGCCCAAAGCGACAGCTAAAAAGCAGCGGAACATCCAGCAGAAAATAAAAAAAAAACACGCAAACGAAAACAGCGGCGACACATTTGGAAAGGCAGACGCTGCGGAAGGCTTTACTACTTCCGCTGACAAGATGGCCGTTCATTCAACGCCGACGGAAACTGCGGCACAACCCTGCTACACGATAAAACACGCACCCCAATTGTGACAACCCTATTTTCCTCTACACTCTAAAAGCAACTCTATTACACACAGATAAGGTTTAAACTGGTTCGACGGTGGTTATTGTGAGCAGTGTTTCGCTTTTTAAAGGAAAGCAATGAGAGCCGTTGCCGCCAAGTGGGATCAGTTATTTCCCCCATTGGGTATGATGTAAAGTTTTCCGCTGTCGATGATAACACGTAATGGTGGCTATTTTGCCCTTTCACCGCACCAAATGGGTGCTAGCGAGGCTGTTATGCCGACAGAACGTTCTTTATTGAAATAAAGGTTGAGTGCACCCTGTAGATAACAGTTCGAATGTATTACAAGTATGATCGAGGTGATAGAGGATGTTTTATGTATTTTTAACCGACTTCCAAAAAGGTCGAGGTTATCAATTCATCGCTATCTTTTACAAGCTTTTGTGTAACTTAAACTCGTGAACGGGTGCTGCCGGGAGGGAGTGGTTAGCTCGACTTCGCTTTTTTGACTACTTAATATTTTTTATTTTTTTTTATTACGTAATTTATGTTTTTTTACTTGTTCGCAAGCATAACACGTTATAATGTGTCATCATTGTATTATATTATAAGTATTTATTATTTAAAAGACAATAATAATATTATGACAAAGCCCTTCTGGCGACTAGGCGACCAATACTGTGAAAATGAGTTTCTTTCGGCGTTTCTTTAAAAATAAATTAAATTTTAATATACTTTACACGTAACGTAAATTATACCTATTGACGTGTACAAGTACTGTGGAGGTCTAATTACTGAATAAACATTTGAGTCATTAAATCTTTAGTTTCTCCTGTCCTGTTGTCTGTCGGTCTGCCTGTATGTCTGTAATCAAATCTTGCAAGTCAAATTTAATCCACCTTCCCGGTTTCGGATTGACCTGAAATTTTGCACGCATACATATATCGTGTGACAATGCAATATTATGATACCATGGAGCTGATCTGATGATGGAGCCGGAAGGTGGCACAAGGAACTCTGTAATGAAACGACGCAACCCTACCGAGTATGGGCTCGTTTGATTTTTCTTGAGGATCACTTTAAAGTTTTAAATTCATTGTTTTAGATAAAAGCTTTTTTCAAAAAATATATTTTTAAAAATAATTTTATTATTTGACAATTTGGAAAATTGTTTTTTTTTAGTGTATAAGTACTTTTCAGGTGGTTTCATAGGAATTTTATCAAAATCGGTCGTGTAGTTCGGGGGTGAAGTCGGGTTTTAGTTTTGAACAATTATTGAAGTATTTTGATTTTGTCGTAGTGAATTGGTCCTTAGTTATTTCAATATTGATTTTTCACATGTTGCGTTCTAGAGAATAATACCGGCTAAGTGCGAGTCGCGCTATAAAAAATCACGTTTGTTGTATGGGAGCCGCCCCATTTCAATATTTATTTTATTCTGTTTTTAGTATTTGTTGTTATAGCGGCAATAAAGAGAATATAGTGACAAAAATTGATAAAAGAATGTTAAGGTGGTTTGGACATGTTGAGAGGATGGATGAAAGAAGACTAACTAAAAATATTTATCGTGCGGATGTGGATGTGAAAAAAAACCGGGTCGACCTCGAAGAACGTTCTGCGACCAAATTGCAGACGTTCTGAAAAAAGGTGAAGTAAGGAGTACCTATAACCGGAGAGCATGTATGAAAAGAGTAATGAGTGTTGACGAAGCAAAAGAGGTTTGCAAGGATCGTAGCAAGTGGAAATCTATAGTCTCTGCATGGGAAACAGGCGTGAAAATATGTATGTATGTATGTATGTTATAGCGGCAACAGAAATACATCATCGTGAAAACTGCAACTGTCTAGCTATCACGGTTCATGCATGAGATACAGCTAGGTGACTGACAGACGGACGTACGGACGGACGGACTGCGGAGTCTTAGTAATAGGATCCTGTTTTTACCCTTTGCGTACGGAACTCTGAAAATAGAGTTAAATTGTAACACAGTGGTATCCCAGAGACGGCAAAAGAAGAGGTCCAAATTAGAGAAGAGTGATATAGAACAGTGGAAATAGTTAGAGGAGGCCTTTGCTAGGAGGCACACTAAGCTCAAGGACATCTTACAGGGAAACTAATGAAAACAAGTTTATTTTTATTTATTTTTTATATTATAGGGCGGCAAACGAACAAGCGGGTCACCTGATGGTAAGTGATCACCGCTGCCCATGGACAACTACAACACCATCTTCCTTTCAGGAAGATATAGACTCGTTTTTTGAAGGTTTCAATGTCGTATATTACAGTATTTGCCCCGCGAATTTAAAAAAAAATTCGACGACACCATCTAGTGATGAGTATCGGAACTACATATTCCAACCGGTGTTAAGTGAAATTGATATCCGCAGCGCCATCTATTATTTGCCTGGGAAATTTAAAATCCTCCATTTTCAAGGGGCTACCTGAATTTTCCTGGATCCAGTGTTGCAAATAAATCATTTGATTGGAAACGGAGACATCACTTAAAATTTTGTCTTGACCAGGTCCTAGATAACCCTTTAAACTATTTTATTTATGAACTACTGTTTACAGTTTAAAGTGAGAACGTGAAGCTTTTCTACGCACATACGCCAAAAGTGGCCGTTTTTCGCAATTGTGCGTAGAAAAGCTTCACGTTCTCACTTTAAACAGTAAACAGTAGTTCATAAAATACTTTAAAGGGTTATCTAGGACCTGGTCAAGACAAAATTTTAATTGATGTCTCCGTTTTCTATCCAATGATTTATTTCAAATGGGGGCAGCACTGGACCCCGGAAAATTCAGGTATCCGCTTAATCCCCAATAACATATAAAAAGCTGAAGCGATTCCTTGCTGTCACGTGAAAAATACCGCATCGGAATCGGTCCATCCGTTCGAGAGCTAAGATGCCACAGACAGACACACAGACACTAGCGTCAAACTAATAACACCTCTCTTTTTTGTCGAAGGGCTAACAGATAGACAGTTAATGCAATTTCTTTGTCGGAAGATGTGTACTTATTTTGTTTTATGACTAATCTAAAGCGAAACCTACTAGATTTTACTTGCCAATTTTTATGTACCTGAATATTTTTACTATATTTTGATTTTTATAATAACTTTGTTATATTTAAATTAAATTATATCAAAATGTCCAGTGATTATTTCTTCAAAAAGTGGAGGGAAACTTTATCTCATTTGGATGACGTCGTGGAAATTGATAAGTATTTCCAGGCACGTAAAGTTAAACAATGTTAAATTATACATCTTATAAAAAATTTACACTTTTTGTACGAGCTTTTATTTTGAGACCAAAGTATACTTCTTCTTTTTCTTCTTTGTCCATCCCTGGTCCTGTTATTTGGGGTCGGGTCTTCTCACTCGGGAGATTCTGTCCTGGGTTGTCTGTTCTGGCAACTGGGCTTTCCTAAGGTCTCTCTTTATATTTGACCACCAGGTGACGGCAGACGGCTTCTGCCTTTCTTTAGTTCTGGCATGGCTGTGCAATTTTCACCACGTGGTCCTCGCTTCGTCTTTTTACGTGTCCGTACCATCTAAGGCGGTGTTCCGACATTCTGTCTGTGATTGGTGCAATCTTGAAGCTGCCTCTTACCGTTACCAAAGTATACTTATTGTATTGTATTGTATAAGCCCTTTATCCTGAACTCTTGGGTAATATTGTCGCTTATTATAGGATGTCTCTGAGTTCAGTGTGCCTCTTGGCAAAGGCCTCCTCCAACCATTTCCACTGCTTTCTGTCTCTGGCAACTCTTCTCCAGTTAGGGCCTGCGGTGAGCTTTAGCTCGTCCTCCCATCTTATATACTGTCTTCCCCTGTGTCTCTTTCCATCTCTCGGATACCAGTAAGTTAAGGTTTTGCTCTACTTTTCCTGGTTACTACGCAACATATGGCCAGCCCATCTCCACTTATGAAGACAAATTTAATAAGCCCATAATTGATGGAGTTGCGTCGTTTTATTACTAAGTTCCATCGACCACCTTCCGTCTCCGTGATCAGACCCTAATTATCGTCTACTCCAAAGTGCTTGTGAAGACAAATCAAAGAAGTCATACTCAATGAAAATATTGGAACGAAGTTCTTTATCGCGCGTTGCGAAAGGGAGCTAGATGAAAAAAATTAATACCAAAAAATTGTAACGACACTTTTTGTTCATCCAAATTTATGAAGATAATAAAACCTTGATTTTAGAACGCAGAAAAGAGTATGAATGTAATTTAGACCTATTTATATTTTACTTCGTTCCATCCGGGTGTCCCTTGACACCTCTCAAGTTTTTGTTTTATAATTGAGGTCCGTGATATATCTCCCGGCTCCATCATCAGATTACTCATTGACTCCATTCATCTATCTTACATTTAATTTCGCTACTCATCACTGGATAGCGTTCTTAGTTGGTGGTTTTTAGGGTTCCGAACAAAAAATTAAAAACGAAACCCTTATAGGATCACTCGTGCGTCCGTCTGTCCATCCGTCTGTCACAGCCAATTTGCTCCGTATCTACTAAACCAAATTAGGTGAATTTTGGTAGAATAGTGTAATTCTATGACTGAAACACAGATGTGCGAAGTAAAATATTTTTTTCAATTAAGCGTCATTTTCGGGGGATAAATTATTAAATTAAAAAAAAAGTTTTGCAAACCTTACTGTGTCATATATCAAATGAAAGGGCTCGCTATGAGGATATCAAATATATTTTTGTTTTTATAGTAAAATAAAAGTATTAATTTTATGCATTAAAGAAGACGAAAAGTTTACCATCCCCCCACTGATCTCCGAAACTACTGAGCCTGAAATTTTGAAAAAAATAAAATATATAGTTCATTGCTTGTAGATTACAGGAAAAATAGTATAAGAATTCTATCTATTGAAATAAAGTGGGAAACTCAATAACGTTCACTTACGGACACGCACAGAAAACTTAGTTCTTTACAAAGAAACAGTAGTAAATTCAAAATTCACATTCAGTATTGTAAAACATACCACAAATGAATAAAAACATTTGACTTTGGCCTCTCTGACTCTGGAACCCTCTCCAAGAAAGTTCAACTCGCGCTTGGCCGGTATTTTTTTGCCTAGCAAATAAAATTGTTTAAAGATAAAGATATATTTATTAGCAAACACATTGTAATATACATTCATATATAAAAAAAATTTATGCAATAGGGCGGCAAACGAACAAGCGGGTCACCTGATGGTAAGTGATCATCGCTGCCCATGGACAACTGCAACACCAGGGGTGTAACAAAGACGTTGCCGGCCTTTCAGGAAGATATAGACTCGTTTTTCGAAGGTTTCAATGTCGTATCGGTCCGGGAACACTGCTGCAGGAAGTTGATTCCACAGTACGGTCGTACATTGTAAACAGTTCCTTTCAAAACGTACGGTGGTTGATTGCCAACTATCCAAGTGGTGTGGGTGAAATTTAAATTTCATAAATGCAGTTGGTACTAATAATGGTTGGTAGGTGGTAATGTTGATGTTTTTATGCAGGAAACAAAGGCTCATGACAAAACGCTATGTGAAGCTTCAGAGCGCTTGTCTGGTGTCCTGGCTCAGTACATCGCAGTGTTCAACGAAGCCCTGGACTGCAAGCAGCACAACTTACAGGTGCAGAAGATGCCTTTCTTCGAGAAACTCGTGCATGCTATATCACTCAGGTATACGGAAAATACTAATGTTAAATAAACAAATGTTTCTGTGAGTTGTAGACCCCGCGAGTCACCTTGACTAGTTGATATTTAACTGATAAAAAAGTTGTTCATACAAAAATGTTGCGTCTGAATAAACAAACATAGTATTATGACATTTTTGAAATATTTTTTTTTATATCAGTACTTGAAAGTTCTCGTGACCCCCATTCCACTGGTGACCAGTGAGGCCACAAGTCCGTAGCGTATATTTCCGCCATTTTGAAAAAATTAATCAACAAAAAAAAATCATATCATTTTTTAAATCTTCTGACAATTTTTTACGAGAATCAGTTGAGGAATGCGACCTGTTGGCGAGAACAGCCAGACAGACAGACAGCCGGACATAAGCATTTTTGGCCAATCTCGAAACTAGCTTCGCTCGCTAGGTCATTACATATAGGGACAGATCGTAAAGAATGAGCTTATCTTAAAGTTCAAAACACAAGGACAATTTAAATAAAACCAGTCAAGTGCGAGTCGATCTCATATATGAAGGGTTCGGTACAACGTAACTGAACACAAAAAAGAACAACAAATCTCCGCACGTTTTAAAAATTTTATTTTTACTATTTGTTGCTGTAATATTTTCACCTTCTAACTCTATTTTATCCATAAAATGGGGAGTTTGGACCGTCACCCACCGTACCAACCCGTGTTGTCAGAAAATCTAAGCGCACGGTAGTGCGCAGGCCAAGTTCCAGCAACAGGCCGCGCGCATGCCGTGCACTATTTACACGAACCGTTTCGACCCACTTTTGACCCCCGTGTAACTCAGTGCCTATTGCAAGTACAGAGATAAAATTGAAACGACGTAATCATATACTAGTACTAAAGCAGTATGTCAAATTTCATAGATATAGCTTCAGTAGATCCTGAAATATGACCCTGTGAAAATAGCTAATTTTGGCACTGACTGACTGACTGACTGACTCACTGACCGGTAATCAAAACCTCTAGGCCACTTCCAATTGTCCTAGCGTTATGAAATTTGGCACGCAGGTCGTGTTTTATATGTAGATCAACAAACATATAAACATATTAAGAAATTTGAGAAATCGGTCAAGCGTGAGTTGGCTCAATCAAATATCACATTAAAAATATTTATGAACCAGTGATACAATGAGAATACGATGAGGAGGGGGGAGGGGGTATAAAATATTGTCATGTGTACATAACGCACAATGTATAGCTTATTATTAAATACTGCTTACCTAAAAAATCTGGCTTCAATTGTTATAAATTAATTTCGATAGATGGCGATAGCGGTATAATTGAAACGCGATATTGTGTTTTTCGTCTGCAGTATATATGAAAAGTTGATAAGAAATCGATGGGCGTTTTTTAATGCACTTACGACGTTTTGATATTTTATAAAAAGATAAAAAAGGTACGATTTCTTGAAAACAAAGTATTGAAATCCCACAAAAAACATACCTGTTAAAAAGGGGGCCAAGTTCCTATCGGCTAATTGCTCGCCTAAAAAGGGTTGAAATCAAATCCAATGCCAAGTTTAGATGCATTTTGAAAAATATCTAAAATAATAATACTTCTAAATTTGAACTTGGCAGGTTAATTTAATTATATAAAAAGGTTAATTTAATAATATAAATAATAAATTTAATTATACAATTAATCAAGTGTTACGTATATATTTTACAAGCTTTTATTTAGTTTGATCTGTTCCGTTCTATTTCTGTCTGTCTGTAATGAAATCTTGCAAGTTAAATTTGACCCACTTCCCGGTTTCCGCTTGAACTGAAAATATCGAGTGACAATACAATATCATGATGACATGGAGCTGATCTGATGATGGAGCCGGCAGTTGGCCATTGAACCTCTCTATATTGAAACGACGCAACCCAATCGAATTTGAGCTCGTTTTATTCGTCTTGAGGAGTACTTTAAACTTCTAGTTCAACGTTTTAGATAAAAGCTTGTTTAAAAAAATATATATAAATTATGTACTTGTTTCAAATATTTCTTTCTCAATTTATTTAAATTTAGAATCTTGGAGCTCAAGAATGAATTACGGAAACTAGACGGCAGCAACTACCAGTTTCTGTCAACTGCCATGAAGAACAACAAGCTGACTCCGTTCGATGTAGAGTTTGCCGGCGTCCCTGATGAAGAACATAGGCCAGAAGAGCTGGAGGCTAAGCTTAAGGAGATATTTGTAGCAGTGAAAGAAGAAAAAGAAAGGATTGAATTAGGTAACACAAAACGTGTTGAAAGTAAGAGTTTAGAAGAATTTGACCAAAAGAATACAGTGATTGTTCCGTTAAGGCGATCCTGGCCAGGTTTCTTAAGGTTGAACTAGTCGATACCTTTTTATACAAATTTCGGAGGGGTAGAGGAAATCTCTACTGTTTGATATTCAAAGTTTAACATGATATCGTTTTGTCTCATTATACATTTTGTCTGTACGTATACAGAACAGTAAAATAAAAATCCATTAAAAAGTTATAAGCCATCAAAAATTTGTTTTTTTTTTCTAGTTTTTACGCAACTTTCGGCGTAAATAAGTAATAAAAGAAGTATAAAATCTCCAAAACAAAGTCCGTACCGATACAGCTTAATAATCTAAAATTTTAAAACTTTGATTTGTTATTGATGAATGCAGCAGTTTTTGCGTAAAACCCCTTTTTCCAAATGACTTTACGTATATTTTTACGCGCTCGGTTTACCATGAATTTCACCTCACTGCTACGCCCGAATACAATGTTAGGTGAGTTAGCATGCTTTAAAGCCACGCCCACCTTTGAGTTCGAGCCTGCGACTAGTTCAACCGTAACAGCGGAGGAACTATAAATATAAAAGTAAAAAAGTTTACGCTCAGTAAAAAAGTACTAAAGGAGGAACACAAAAAAGTTGAAGTACTTACTGAATTTAAAAATGCATCTTCACCTCACTAATCTGTTTTATGCTACACATCGTATAAATTCATTAATTTACTATGTATATTAATGTAGAATAACATCCATGCTTTTCTTCTAAATGGTCTCTTACATACATATATATTTTATCATATATGTATATTCTACTATAGACATACGAGAATGTTACCCACCATCTTATCTTTTTTCTTATATTTATCTTGTGAAAACTTTGATTGATGGAAAAAAACATTAACAATAGTAAAATTTGCAGAAAAACTAAACGAAAACGAAAAAGAAGTCGATACAAATTGGTGGGACACTGAAGAAGAACAACATGAAGTCAAAACGGAGGAGAAAGAAAAGCTAACAGAAGAAGAGTTGATGACAAGGGAGATGGCGTTATTGATACAAGCACATGAGAGATCCAGGTAAATAGGTACATTATACTAGTAAATTTCGAGACAATTATTTTGTCTACAGTTGGCCATGCGGTGACGAAAGACTAGAATATAATGCGACACAAATAAGTTGAACAAAAATGGCGGACTTCAAAGCATTTTTGTACAAATTCCCGACACGTAAAATGAACCAAAATGGCTGTCAATAACCACTATTTTGGTTCAACCTACGTGCCGGGAATTTGTACAAAAATGCTTTGAAGTCCGCCATTTTTGTTTAATTTATTTGTGTCGTATTGTACTATGTTTTACCACCTCTTTCCTCTCCCATGGGTGTCGTAAGAGGTGACTTGAAGCTTAAGATAGTAGAGGCGTCCTTTGTGCCCCGAACAGTGCCATTTTTAACCTATTTGTAATAAAGGAGGAGGTTGTCAATTGGTCAGAATCTTTTTTTTTTGTGTAAGTACGTTTACAGATTATTCGATGACGCCTGGACCGATTTGAGAAACTTGTTTGAAAAGGCATGCTTGTCAGGTGGTTCCATAGATATATTAACAAAATCGGTTGTGTTGTTAACCCTTTCACGGCGGGACTTTATATCAGTTGTCGTGCCCCCAGCGCAAGGGGTAGTAAATCTAAAATAAATACCTACAACCAAAAAAGGGATGTGGATACTTCAGTTATGTGCAAAACGGGCATTATTTTTTGTCGGAAATATCCGACGCTCGCGGAATAGGCACGACAATGTTTGTCGGATAAATCCGACGTTCGCGGTGAAAGGGTAAGGGGTGAAGTCTGTTTTTAGTTTTGAATAATTATTATTAAAACGCGGAGTCACTTAAATGAATGATTTTGCCATACAAAAAACCGTTCGTTTAGTATCTCCGAGTTTGATTGTTTTTGGCTACTACTTTGTGCATGCATTTCTACGATTCCGAACCTTGCGGCACTGCTACTATTAGACACAGCTGAAAGAAATGGGTCTCATGTAAAGTTATATTACAGAAAAGTGATTTGTGAAAGGAACTTAAAGAATCGGCAAAGAGAGAGATGGGTGAAAGAGCTTAATGAGACGATGCCTCCATCCGCGAGGTTGGAATTGAAGACGAGGGCTGCCAAACTTATTCAGATGGCTTGCAGGTAGGCCAAGCTAAAACGAGTATGTTAAAATATCATGTCTTTCCTATTTTATGGTTGCGTCCCCAAAGGGTAAAAACGGGACCCTATTACTTAGACTCTGCTGCCCGTCTGTCTATCCATCCGTCAGTCTGTCACCAGGCTGTATCAAATGAACCGTGATAGTTAGCTTGAAATTTTCAAATATTATGTATTTCTGTTGCCGCTACAACAACAATACGATACAATAAACGTGATTTTTGTAGATAATGGTACGGAATCCTTGATCGCGAGTCTAACTCGCACTTGGCCAGTTTTTATTTCGTTTCTGATGCCGTTGAGAATATTGCCAAGAGGGATGTCTTGCATGACTAACATTTTGAAATTTTGTATCCATTCCCGCCTGTCTCATTCATCTATCACGTTTCTAGTTACATTGCATATTTCTCATCTCTTATCAATATACAGGTAGCGGCACGAAACTCTAGCGCTGACCTTGCCTGCGCAGAAGTCAAAAATTAATACCGTACCCGTGCGCAGTATCCTCTCCACATGTCGCTCAACACTAAACTTACGTGCCGCTAGGTGTATTAATTGGTATTCTTGAACTCTTCATATGTATTCAATTAAATAAATAGGTTATCTGCAAGAAATGTCTTCTAGTTTTTAATTTATTTGCGTTGTCATCTTACTTCGTACTTATTTATAGATTTACTGTTTTATTATATGTATAGCGAAAATCTGTTAATTGTGTTCCTAGATGTTTAAGACGAAGTGGTAGCTATGGTGGCGCCCTCATTTGAAATAAATTGTTTAAAATTAAATATGGTGATAATTAAAAATTCGATTTGTATCACCGTCTAGAAAGACCTTTAAACTATTTTATGAATAACCTTTGAAAGTAATATTGGTAGTCCGTCTAGTTTTAAAACGGATTTTTGCAAAAAGTCGCCCCTTTTGGCGAAAACCCGTTTACCCGACCTTTAAACTATTTTATGAATAACCTTTGAAAGTAATATTGGTAGTCCGTCTAGTTTTAAAACGGGTTTTTGCCAAGTGGCCACTTTTGGCGAAAACCCGTTTTAAAACTAGACGGACTATTAGTAATAATTTCAAAGGTTATTCATAAAATAGTTTTAAGGTCTTTCTAGACAGTGATACAAATAAAAAATTTAATTATCACCATATTTAGTTTTAAACAATTTATTTCAAATGAGGGCGCCACTTTAGCTACCACTTCGTCTTAAGTACTATTGCTAATTTAGATATTAGAACTGTATTGGTTTTCCAAATAACGTAAAATAAAATAAAAAATAGATTATATTGCCACAATTTTCTAAATCTGTCATTGTTTGGTGTATCTATACATACATACACTACGATATATTTATCCCTAACGGGGAGGACAGGGCCTAGGGCTGCAAGACTCAAGGGCCTCACTCTTAATTCTCTCTACTCACTCTTAGCGTAATGGTAGGGGTGAAGGTGAAAAGGAAACAAAATAGTGATGGGTAGCAGCATGGCCTATTGACATGATTCACATTCTTGCTGGTATACCTATTCCTGGGTAACTTTTTGGAAGAATTTTCTACTAGGTACTAGGGTAGCTTCTTGTTTTCATGAAGTTATCCAAACATAAATCTTTTGCATGGATTCCAATTGCCCTTCAGTTGGATGACGAATTTTCTATTTGCAGAATATATTTTGAACACAAAAGGAATAAATACGAGGAGTCCAACCGCGCCAAAATATTAGGCTTACAATACTGTGAACCGCCTAAAACAATACAGAAATCTTATGAGGTACAGTAATAAACTCGTAGAAAAATATACATATATACAAGCGTTCTTAGTTCTTCATTGATTCTTGTAACCAACACTAGTGCTAGATTTTTCAAGACATGTGACGCAGATTGACGACTTTGTTATGAAAATCGGGTCTTAAGTCTTACCGCACCTTTCGAAGTACGGAAGAGCCTGTCTTGTAGTCAGCCATACAAGCAAATGGATTTGGGTCATGGATTGTCCACACGATCAGGAAGAATCCCACTTACTATCTGTTGACGATAGCTCACGCGCTATAGTGGACTGTATGACTTGAGTTCAAATTAAACAAAGAGTTCGTAGTACTAGATATTTATTTACACTGTTTGCTATGCCGATCTGGCTGAATACAAATTAACCTAATGACTGTTTTCACAATGGTTCTTTTCTTCTGGAGGCTCCTTGTAGTTCCGTTCGTTGATCTGTTCGTTGGCACACCGCAGATAACACTACACAATACAACACAATACACACAGTAGTTCTTCTCAACTTTCGCCTCTCGGCGAAGTGCTGCCGCCGCCTGCAACTACAGGCGGGTCTCAGGATAGTGGCCGTGGCGGCCACATCAAGTTTCTAGAGCTGGGGGTTCAGGTCGGGCGGCGCTATTAAAGCGGCGCCCCTTGGCTGTCGTCGGGATAGTGGCATCGCGGGGCGAGGGTTTGAACACAATACAACTAAACTTACAGCTATATATACAATATCTTAACGCTAATCGTAGTACACGGCTCGCGTTGGCCATGTACCAATAGGGACGCGCCAATATTTTGCGTCTCGCTCTACGCGTCGCGTTCTCTCCGGCCTCCCCTCCACTTTTGCCGCCAGTTGCTCACGGCGTTCGGTCGGGTGCGCTGGCGCTGCTGCTGTTGTCCGCAACACTATCCGAGGCAGATACTATAATGGACTCTTCAAGGATAGAGGAAGCGGGGTCAACAAAAACAGACCTGGCGACGATCGGTAGCAGCGGAAATGAAAACAATTGGGTACGAGTAACAGGACATCGCTTTTCTAGACTGCTATCTTTTTCTGTCGCTCAGAACCGTCACTTGCTAGAGCGAGAAAGAGCGACAAAACGCTTTAGCATGGCCGGTGCTGAAGCGTTGCTCTTTCAGACTGTAGTCCAACCCTTATCTTGGCCAGAAGCAAAGCGCGTTGCTCAAGACCAAACGATATGATAATACCGTATTTTATTCAATTATTTGTATTATACGTATTAATAAGTAATATAATCGGAAACCGAAAACAAAATGATGTTTCTTATTCAGCTCGGAAATACGTAAGATATAAGCTTTTAAAATACGATGGAAAGGGAAACTGTCGAGTAACAGAAAAAAAATGCGCGTACAACGCTCTTGACGTCACTGCTATTAGATCTCGAGCGTACGAAAGAGATAGTGAGATGTCCCCGCCACGCTCCCACTCTTATATTTGAAATGCTTATGACTATGTACTTCATTAATAAACCAATTTTCGTGCTGCTTTAAAAAAAATGTTTTATACTACATGATTTGAATTACTTTGTGCAATTCCGCCACCAGTTAGTTCATGCAAACTATTGCCGGCCGGCGCCCACCCACTACTGTTAGTCCCAGCATACCTGCCACCAACAGCCCGTGTGCACCCGCCACCAACAGCTGATGCATGCTCCCTCCGATACTGCTGCATCCGCTGCGGCTGCAGCAATATCGGACACCGCATACGCGACACGTGTTTCGCCTCTCCACGAGGCATCTTCAGGCACCAAACAAGTTGTTGATCGTTCGGCGGTCAAGCGTCGTAATGACCGCGACGCTTGACAGCCGAACGATCGGCGAAACACGTGTCGCGTATGCGGTGTCCGATGTTGCTCCAGCCGCAGCGGATGCAGCAGTATCGGAGGGAGCATGCATCAGCTGTTGGTGGCGGGTGCACACGGGCTGTTGGTGGCAGGTATGCTGGGACTAACAGTAGTGAGTGGGCGCCGGCCGGCAATAGTTTGCATGAACTAACTGGTGGCGGAATTGCACAAAGTAATTCAAATGATGTAGTATGTAACTTTGACTTCCGCAAAGTAACACCTGAATCTATTAACTAAAAAATGTTTTATTTAAAATTTTAAACCGAAAACATACACAGTTAAAATAACCTATTATGTATGTGCAACGTACAATCTTTTCAGCTGAAATTACATCGAAATGAGAAGAGGAAGAAATATATGAAAGATTGGAGAATTTCGTTTGAGCGTATGAAGCAAAAATACCTGAACGAAGAAGTAGTAGAACTAAAAGAATACTACAGAGACTTAATTAGAGATTGGTTTCATTTATGGTAATAAAGAAAATGGTACTTAACTTAAAAAAAATCAATGATTCGTTGTCGTTTTACGATTAATCAATAATTCGTTGTTGAAGAATAACTATGACATTATTATACTAAGGTTCGAAGAAATCCAGTATTTTCATGACATTCCTGATGAGAAAGAAGGTGGAGTGGTAGCCATAATTAAAGATGAAACTCCAGTTCCCAGGGTGTGGCTTGAAGAGAACAAGAAGAAATTAGAACAACTAAAGGCGAATAAAGGAAAAACATCACAAGAGGTAAGAAATCAGACTTGAATTATTAATACAGCACGGGTTACTCACGTAGAGAGTCAGCTACTGGCCGACATGTTTCGACCTCATCCGGAGGTCTTCATCAGGGCGAATGTGACGCGCTCGTGCACAAAGTCGCTCCACGACACACTGATGATGTTAGTAGTGGGTCGCGCGGGCGGCACGAGCGATCGTGCGCTTCGCTCGTAGCGACAGTGGTGGGGATTGCTGGTTTTCTGCGTCGACGACTCCCGCGAATGTACTGGGAACCTCAATATCATCTTCTTCATCGTCGGCTGCTGGTGATGATGCCGATGTGTGAAAAAAGCTCACTGTGTCAGAGACTGTCTGCTGTACATATAATGCGTCTCTTGAAGAACCGGTTTCCAGGTAGGGGGAAAGCTCCAACCTGCAACTCGATTAAAATTGGGACGTCGTCTAATTTCTATTGCTTCTCGTATTTATTTTTTTATTTTTATTGATAAATGTTATTATGGTGTTCAAAATTCAAGATTCAAAGTTTATTTGCTAGAAAAGTGGTTACAAGGGTACTTAATTAAAATATATGTATATACAAGCACTTTTCACCAGAGTCCGGCATGCAAAATTTGTTTTAAGTACAAGTAAAATATATCTAATAATCAAATATGTCAATGTTACAATAATAAAATCATTACTCGTAATTTCATATTCGTGTTTACACATACATGTCAATTAATTGTTACTACTGTTAAAGAAGAAGAAAAAAAAGACATTTAAATAAACCCATGTTACCAAGTGATCAAAAATATATGAGCTGCGACCGATACTTAAAATAATTAAAATATTCGTCAACGGAGTAGAATTCATACAGCCACTCTCTTAATTTGATTTTAAACTCCTTCAGGGGCAATAGTTTTATTTTGTTATCTAGCCTGTTATAAATGTTGACTCCCATGCAATAAGCATTTCTGCCATATAATGTGGTTGTATGAGTAGGTGCCACAAGATTTCTGGGATACCTGGTATTGAAATTACAGTAGTCCCTTTTTGTTACAAAAAGTTGCATGTTTGTTCTAATGAAAACACATTACTCATAAATATACATACATGGAACAGTCAACAGTCTGAGTTGTTTAAATAAAGGTCTGCATGACGTTAAGGGGCACGTGTCAAATATAGCTCTAATGCACTGTTTTTGTGCAAGCAGTGCTCGGTGTACTTACATTCATGATAAGATAGATGATAGCCTTTCTGCATAAAGCACCGGTGATAGTACACATGATTGGACGAAACTTAATGTAATATCTAGTAACACATGTTTGGCAAATTAATTATCTTTTCCTTTGACTTGGTTTTGCAAGATTTTGATAAGAATCTTTAATTAACTTAAATATCTTGCAGTTGAAGTATGCTGCTCAAGAAGCAAAACGTGAACAAATGCTGCTAAAGAAGGAAGAACAACTGAAGCAGAAGCAGCAAGCTGCATTTATGAGGAAACTCATGAAAAATCCTCAACAACATCCTGGGTACCACTACCCTAAATCTCAGAAAATGTCCGTCATTATAGAAGTAAGTCTTTACAGATTATGAAATACCGTTGTGTTGCTTTTGATTTTTGTCTTCTGTCTGTTTGCTTTCTAAACTCACTAATTTGGGACTATTTCCAAAAGCTTTTTTATTTATAGATAAACTATGTTTCGCCAATTGCTAAAAAAGTAGAAATAATCTTGTTACGCACCTAGCTACCCAAACAGAAATCCTATTACTGTTTCACATCCAGTTGCCAATGAAGCATTCATCACAAAGACTTAATATAGGAACATGAACGTTTACTTGCTACAGTCCTGACCAAATTGCTATAATGTACAAGATCCTGACAGACTGTAGCGAAAGCGCTTTATCTAAACTCATCATCCTCTTCGTACATCTTCGTACTCTCCGGTTACGGGTTCTGTACCTACGTACAGTCAAGTACCAAACCAGGTCCCCTACTTATATCTTGAATTTTCTCTTAAACTAAAAATGATATTAACATGAAAATTTACAATCAGTCAGATTTTAATTAAGTCTTTCTGAATATAAATTTTCATGTTAATATTATTTTTAGTTTAAGAGAAAATTGAAGATATAAGTAGAGGGCCAGGTCAGGTATCTTGGTACTTGACTGTACATACGTAGCAATTGGAGGTTCGCAGTTGAGCTACATCAGTCAGCACGAAACAGAACTTTTCTATGCTGCTATCTTTTTCTGTCGCTTAGAACCGTCATTCGCTAGAGCGAGAGAGAGCGACGGAACGCGTCAGCATCGGCGATTCCGCGGCGTTCAAATGTAACCCAAACCTCGTAATACTTGCCTACTCCGGTGGGATACAGACGTGACATTATGTAAGTAGAAAGGCCGCTCTAGATCGGCCATTTTGGAAATCCTTGGGAGAGGCCTATATCCTGCAGTGGACGTTATGCGGCTGAAATGATGATGATGATGTATGTATCTGTTTTTTATTTGGTTTTACTAAATAAATAGAACTGAAGTATTATACTCAATTGATTTAAGGCAATGGAAAACTATCACAAACAGTGGGACGATTTGGATTTTACAGCAATGAAGAATGTGAAAGAAAGATTTATAAATGAACTAGATTTGGCTGAAGCGTGCAAAGATGTAAAAATTGAAGTCACGAATTACGTTGTTGATGACATGAAGTACGTAAAATCAAATATTTATACAATATGTAATTCTATGTACGGTCAATTTATAACGATATCTCAATTCAATATCATTTCTAATGTTATTATTACTATTATAATATTTCACTGGCCATTTGGAGAAGTTGATGTAACGTGGTGCTCCCGCCAAAACCCATTCTTGGATATACAAAAGAAAGGTGTACCCTTGTATAGGTTTCGGCAGGACAAAGGTCTATTGCAAGAAAAAAAAAGGTTAATGGGTTAGAATGAGGTTGGGATGGACCGATGCTGGGATTACAGCAGATTGTTTATATAATATTTTGACGACAGCCGTGGCGTAGCGGTCACCATGCTAGTCCGCCACCCAGAGGTCCCGGGTTCGATTCCCGGTTAGTTGGAAAATGGCTTTTTTTAATTTGTCCTGGGTCTTGGATGTTTATCTATATATGTATTTGTTATAAAATATAGTATCGTTGAGTTAGTATCCCATATCACAGGTCTCGAACTTACTTTGGGGCTAGCTCAATCAGTGTTATTTGTCCCTATATATTTATTATTTATGCTATCATCATAACTGACTGTTAACATATAAATGTTCACTCTTATTTTTCAAATGCAGTGTTGTACGTGGGGCGCACTATAAGTTTCCGGAATGAATATGAAAAAATACTATTAAAGGTACAAAATTAATTTATTGTTTTTCAAAATAATCTCCCTTGGCGTCTATGCACTTTTTCATTCGATGAAACCAGTTTTGAAAACTTTTGTGCCACTCCTCTGTGGGGACCTCTGAAACGTGTTTTTCATACTCCTCGACAGCCTCTTCTGGTGATGAAAATCGTTGACCGCGTAATTGGTTCTTAATTTTTGGGAACAGAAAAAAGTCACAAGGTGCCAGGTCGGGACTGTATGCAGGATGACTCATGATTTCTACATTTTTCGCCTTCAAAAAGTCGTTTGTCTGTCTGGCCGCATGAGAACTAGCATTGTCGTGGTGCAGGATGATACGGCGTTTACGGTTATTTTTACGGAGTTCGTCAATAACTGCCGGCAAACAAATGGTCGTGTACCAGTCACTATTCACTGTACGACGACTCTCTAAAGCAACAGTAGCCACGTGTCCAGTTTTATTAAAAAAAGAAGCAATCATCCGCTTAGATGCACTTTTCACGCGCGCCACTTTGGTTGGTTTCGGCTCATCTTGAAAGACCCATACGCTCGATTGCTGCTTTGTTTTGGGATCGTAGCAATAAATCCATGTTTCGTCACCTGTTACTATGTCCCACACCAAATTTGACGCACCTTCGTTGAATCTGGTAAGCATGGCACTGCACCAAGTGACGCGGTCCGTTTTTTGAGCCTCGGTCAAGTTGTCTGGGATCCACCGCGAGCACAGCTTTCTCACACCCAAATGTTTGTGTAGGATTAATTGTATTTGACTCATGCCTATTTCTAAGGATGCGCGAATTTCATGGTAGGTCACATGCCTGTCTGTTTCAATCATACGGCGCACAGCATCGATGTTTTTGTTGGTCACAGCGGTGGACGGCCGACCATCGCGAGATTCGTCACTGAGATTGATACGACCACGCTTGAATTCTGCAAACCAGCTATAAACAGTTGTCTTGCATGGTGCTTCATTGCCAAAAGCTGTTTCAAGCCGAGCGATGCTCTGTTGAGCTGTCAAATTACACTTAAACTCGTAGAAAATCATACTACGAAAATTTTCCCGAGTTAAATCCATGTTGATGCAGATACACAATTTTTTAAATGGCGCCACAAGGTAAAAACAAAAGACAGTCAGATGAAACAAACAGCATTCTACAGCCAAAGAGTTCTATTTTCAAATATTGCAATATTTTTTTAAATATTGTTTATGTAAGTGGCCAATTCCGGAAACTTATAGTGCGCCCTATGTAGTTTTGTTACAAACGAAATAAATAAGATTGATCTTACCAATGATGCTCAAGACCGTGCCAAGTGAAAAAAGGCTGGAAAGCGAACCCCGGGCTCCAAAGCATTACATTTGAGGATGCAACTAGGAATACGCTGAGATGAGATGAAGAAGTATACGAGGTCTAACAAAACATAGTAAATCTATTTTAAGGGTTAATTCGGTCCATGTTACTGAACAACTTTCCCGAAGGAACATATGCTGAAATATGAAAAATAATTTTAGGCCGTACAATTTGACCGATCAGCTGATCCGAGTTTGTATAAAAAGTCAATTTTTTTATAAAACTTGGAAAGGAGATACCCGTAATAGACCGAACCACATGCTATACTAGACCATTATAGTATAATGAAATTAAAATAACAAACAAATAACCAAAAAAAAACGGAATTCCCATACCGGATGCACACTTTTATATGGAAATACAGTTTTTTTTTATTATTTGATTGTTATTTTAATTGCATTATACTCTACTGATCTAGTATAGCCCCATGGTATAATAAATTAATATACTGCGCCAGGTATGACATTCCGACATTTAGTGGTCACGTGCAAAGTGGCGCCCTCATTTCAAAATAAATTATTTAAAACTAAATATGGTGATAATAAAAAAATTGATTAGTATCACTGTCTAGAAAGACCGTTTAACTATTTTATGAATAACCTTTGAAATTATTACTAATAGTCCGTCTAGTTTTAAAACGGGTTTTCGCCAAAAGGGGCCACTTTTGGCGAAAAACAGTTTTAAAACTAGACGGACTACCAATATTACTTTCAAAGATTATTCATAAAATAGTTTAAAGGTCTTTCTAGACGGTGATACAAATCAAATTTTTAATTTTCAACATATTTCGTTTTAAACAATTTATTTCAAATGAGGGCGCCACTTTTGCTACCACTTCGTCTTAAGCTAAGTAGCAACTCTGTGGTGACGTAGGCTCGTGTCACTACCGGAATAGCAGACCTGTTTTTTTGGATCATGTATAGCCCGTGTTTCGATTTATTACGGGTATGTCCCTTACCCGTTGTATATCTATATGTTCTTCGGTGACAGTTATTTGTCAGTATCATGGACTGAATGTACCCTTTCAATAGTTTCAGTATAAACATAAACATTTTTTATTTCCTCCCCATACTGATTTGATGCAAGTATTCGGTCGGTTCTTTCAACTCCCTCTCTCTCCCCTACTCCCTGACTGCGAATATCTCCTACACTCCTTTATCCCTATCTACGAGTCCAACTGGTTTCTCGAGCCATGAGAGTGGTATAACGAGGTTTGGCGTCGCCAAGTTCTAGGGACTGAGGACGATATACATGCATCGGCTTTGGTCTGCAAGCGTGATGACGTGCTCTCCAAGGTAAACCTCATTCATAAGCTCTTGCAGCGTAACTGCTGGCTGGGCGGACTCAGAACAGAACAGAAACATAAACATTTTTTATTTGCAACAAATGTGAATGTACATACATAAGGTGGTAATTTATATTTTGTTAGACCCTGTATAAGACTAGTCGCAAGTCCCAAATATGTACTTTATACGACATTCGACGGGGAAGGGACGCACCCGTAATAAATCGATCATGGACTATACTAGATCACTTTAGTATAATGAAATAAAAAAAACAATCCAAAAAAAAAAAAACAAAAAAAAAATTTGTGTTTTGACTGTTATTTCATTTTTTTATACTATAGTGGTCTAGTATATCTAGCCCGTGGTTCGAATAATTACGGGTACTTATGTCCCTTCCACGTAGTCTGTATGTATGTTCGATAGAAAATCTGTTCATTTTGATTTCGATTTTTTTGATTAAATTTAAAACTTTTAATTGTTGGTAGCGAGGAGTTAAAAATCCTGAAGACAGCTCTTAGGGCAGACTACGAGAGGAACGGCGAGCAGATGCTAGAGCAAGTCAAACCGAAGGCAAAGAAAGAGAAGAAGAAGCGGAAGCTAAGAGCCAGAATGAGTGAGAACATTGCAGAGCAGCTTCATGTAAGAGGCACTGCTGGATTTTTTAAAGATAAACAGTGTTTATTAACTAAAATCCAGTTCTGCGACGGTCTATGTCAAGATAAACAAACACTACGTTCGTCTTGACATGGACCGATGAAAAACTGGTCTGTGAAGACCAGAAACCAATACGCAATCCAAAAATGGGGATCTCGGGCTCCAAAAAAGGGGATTCTAGAGCTGGCGCACATTTCAGCCTATTGGAAACCTTGCCTGCGGACTTGCTGTGGCGACCTGAGATGATTTTTTTATAAAAATTGATGATTTTTTTTTAAATATTAATTTAATTATTTTATTTATTTTTATACATTACAGGCCCTTGCTATGAAAGATATTCTAAAAGAATATCCTCAAACCTCATTAGAAGATTACTTAGGAGATCACAATTTGGTGGGAGATGATGTTCGGTGCAACTATGGGTAAGATCAAAATTGTGCCAAAAAGATATAATAAAGGTACATAACTAGATAAGGCATTGAGGTAAGCTATTTAATGCGTATGTCTTTGGTTAAAAAAAATACCACCGAAAAGAAATATATATTTTTTAACAGCAAGAATATTGGTTAATTAATAAAGCATCAATTAGCTTTCAAATATAAGAGTGGGAGCGTGGTGGAGCGTTCTCACTATCTCTTTCGTACGCGCGAGACCTAATAGCAGTGACGTCAAGAGTGCTGTTCGTGCATCCTTTTTATCTGTTACTTGAAAGTTTCCCTTTCCATCAGATTTTTAAAGCTTAAATACTTATTTTGGGCAGATTAAAACAATTGCTTTCAGTTTTGGATTATTTTACTTCCATAATGTTATCCATTATTCGTTAATGAATGATCTAATGAAGTAAGTACACACAGACAGTATTGACCGAGCAAGCGAAGCGTCTCAGTTTCGAGATTGGCCAGATCCGGCTGTCAATTTGTCAGTTTGGTCGGCTGTTCTCGCCTACAGGTCGCATTTCTCAACCGATTCTCGTGAAACTTTGTGAGACTCTCAAGCTAAAATCCATCGAGCCGTTCAGGCTGCAGAGCGTGCCAAACAATTATACATACATACTCTCGGAACACATAGATAACCCTCCTTCTGGCGCAGTCAGGTAAATA